>OZ010731.1:33530029-34191568 GCA_963932275.1 Andrena praecox
ATCATACATACAAATACATTTTTCGCATACAAATTTTTTTTTTCGATAAATATGTTAATGTTTTGTAAAACAACAAACGTTTTTTCTACAAAATAAAAAAACAATAATATAGATTAAAACTCTAGTTCTTTCAATATTAACGATGAACCAACGATTCGTCCATCTACTGGCCTGCTTACCCTAACCCATAACCACAAATTCTAACGACTTGAAATCAGCCTGTAACCACAAATCAAATCAATTCAATCGATATGGAATACATATACCTATGTAGAGAAAAGGGGAGAAGACGAAGAAGCGAAGTGAAAAAGAGAAATAAAGTTAATTTTGATTCGTTACTTTGAATGAATGTACTGTACACAAAGTACTATACATATAAAATACATATAGATCGGCAATTCAGTGCGCATGGTTTCATTTTGTAGTTGTTAAACTTACGTAGAATTTATCCGTAATCAAAAAATAAATAAAGTACACTCGCTGAGCTGCTTTGCGCTATTCCGAGTATTCCAAGTATATATACCTTACAAAAAGTAAAAAAATTACGCCAAGTACATGAATTATCTTTGTAAAAAACCCGACTGCTTAAAAAAACATTAAACAAATTAAATTAAAAAGAGAACTAAAATGACAAAAACAAGACTTAATTTATTTATACATGGTATACTAATTATCGTAAATAGGATAATAATAAGATGACAATTTAAATTAACTCAATTGGCTGCAGGCGGAGGCCTTAAATATTTCGATGCTCTTCTACCCCAAGCATGTACCGCAATGACTAAAGAAAGTGCTTCAAGCTGGTAACAAAAAGAGGTGGACAACATCAATGCAAATTCATGCTTATATAGTGACATTTCAACTTCAGTGTGTTGTGTAAATTATATGTTTCTCTCTTTGTCCGTGTGGGGAATACTATTGGCGTTGTTAATAACCCATCTAATCTAATTAGGCCGAACAGCGATACACAATATTGAATGTAATGTAATGTTCGAATGTACAAATGTTTGAATGTAATTACATCAAATCATTTGTATCAAAATATTTAAGGCCTCCGCCTGCAGCCAATTGAGTTAATTTAAATTGTCATCTTATTATTATCCTATTTATGATAATTAATATACCATGTATAAATAAATTAAGTCTTGTTTTTGTCATTTTAGTTCTCTTTTTAATTTAATTTTTTTAATGTTTTTTTAAGCAGTCGGGTTTTTAATTTTTTTAATTTTTTTTTATTTAATTTTTTTTAATGTTTTTTTTATATCCTATAACATTCGGAACGTCAAGACAATTCTAAAGACACCTCATTTGTCCAAATCGGTGTATCCGTACAGGCTCTAGAGCGTAACATGGACATACATACATAGCCTGATAAACACAATACCCTCCTTTGCGTGCCGCAGTCGGGTAAAAAGAAGTGAGATCCCCATAAAAAAACTTCCAAGAAGTAAAAAAATACGCCAAGTACATGAAACAAATAAATCACAAAAAAATAGAAGAAAATATACAATATAAAAAAAGATGTGAAATCAAAATGTGCTGCAAGTACATAAAGGTGCTTTCCAACTGCGCTTAACCCTTAGGCAGAGATGGGCATTATTTAAATAAAAAATTATATAAATAACTTTTTAAATAAAAGAGACTTTATCTGTATGTGTCATAAATAAAAATCACTCAGAATTATTTATTATTTGAAGCGCCATAAATAAAATTTTCAATCGATGAGAATTTATCGGAAGGTCCATAAATAAAATTTTCAATCGACGGAAATTCATCGGAAGCGCATAAATAAAATTTGAAATCGACGGGAATCCATCCGTAGCTTCGGCCAATTTTCTCACTTTCATTTATATTTGTAGCAGAGAAGCTTAAATAACTCTGGGCGTCGCTTGGAGGCCCTTGGGCCTCAAGCGCCTTTGCTCGAAGCCGCCGGGTCCTCGAGGCGAGTGACATTGTATCGTTCACCCGTCTAATCTGCAGCGCGGAGTTGCTCGGCGACGTGTCATTAATTATACAGAAACGGAATTTCTTTATTTTTCATCGTATCAATATGAAAGTGACACCAATGGATTCCTTGCATTCTCTCGATTAAATTGATAAAAAAATATTTAAA
Source organism: Andrena praecox (assembly GCA_963932275.1). Classification (NCBI taxonomy): domain Eukaryota; kingdom Metazoa; phylum Arthropoda; class Insecta; order Hymenoptera; family Andrenidae; genus Andrena; species Andrena praecox. The sequence goes on from OZ010731.1 coordinate 33,532,143, forward strand.
TCGGGCCAGTTTTAACGAAACGGGCTTTCAATCCTGCAAATTAATTTTATGCGTAATATCGTTAATTGAGGCAGTGAGAGCAAACAACGGACTAACCCACATTCTTCTCGAAATTGAGTTAGTAGCAATAACGTATTCCAATATTTCCAATAGGCTCTACTAATCATATAAAATAGGCAAAAGATTTTTTTTTTATGTGGGTTGGTCCGTTGTCGCTCTTACTGCTTCAATTATAGTTAAAATTTTATCAGGTGTGGTATCACTTTTATCGGAAAAGCACAAGGTGTTACTTTCATGCAGATCTAATGACGAATGCGGAATTTCAGATTTTTCCGTTCTTACATAATGGCTAGTGCAATCACTACTATCCTTGTCTTTTATGGCCCTGTGGTTCTTGACTGTCGAGCGCTCCCTTCTTAAGGTCGAGTTTTCTAGCCGCGGTCTGCGGCGGCCCCACTAGTGCAATGGAGAAGTATGCATCTGTGTCTTCGTTGCGCTAGTGGGACCGCCGCCGCCGACCGCGGCTATCACTGAGCGGTCTATCACAGCTCTCTTACCAAATGGCATAGCCTTCCCCATTCACGTGGCCTGATTCTCCAGAAACAGATTCCCTATTGTTTTGAAATACGACGTCAGGCCGCTTGCCATATTTAAACCATCTCTTCATTAAAAAAGCAATATTTCGATACCCAATAGTTGGAAGACCCAAAACGGGCGTCAGCCATCGCATGACACCAGGACTGTTTAATCTCATGCACCCCCATTCAGGAAAACACGTAGCCTAAGTCTCAGTCATAAACCATCGAAGGCCGTACAGTGGGCCATCCGCCCTCGGAGTAAGGACGGAGTAAGGAAGTAAGTGAACAGAGTTAATGGGTAAAAAAGTGAAAGTAGGAAAGGTCGTGGACAGGAATAACCTAAGGGTTGATGCGTACCAGTGACTCGAATGCTTTATGGCTCTGTTTTCGCTACAACGTTTATGGTGCTGGACGTATGGCAGGCAGATGTGTTGTTTAGCCGTTTCAGTTAGTAATTCGGAGTCTTTCTCGCTAGGCACGTAAAGGTAGTTAAAAGATTGGCGTTTCACACAAATTTTAAGAAAATCTTGGGCGGTTAAGGGGGTATAGGACTATTGAACGACTGAGATCGACGGTTTCTTGTCGGTTGGATTGCTTAGATACCAAATAATCACCATACTGGCACTTCTCACAGTTTTTTATGTACGCATTAACGAGTAATGTAAAATAAAGAAATTGTCAGAATGTTGAAAATTATTCAAGTTATTTGACGCTAAAGATGATCCCGCGTAGCGCGCAGCTGTAATTGGTGTACATAGTCCCAGGTGAACCAATCATCTAAAAGCAAAATGCTTTGGGATGATTAGTTTCTACACTGATACATATCGTGTGGAACTTTGGTGGCGAATTTAAACAAAAATTGTAAAAGTTACACACGAATTAAGTTTTTTCCACATTTTTATGGGAAAAAAATCGTCTTTAATCAGTTATAAAATGTGTTTACAAACATCCAATGTTGATGCGGAAATTCCACGCGATAGAGAGAGGAATTCTACAGCTCCAGTTAAAATTTTAAGTGAAAATATTCATTCGTTCAAGAGTTATGATGTACACCGTGTTTGAATATGTAGTTTCTAGATAAACGGCTTCAAAGTTAAGTCCCATACGCCAATACCGCTCTGCGAGGCCGTTACTCGACGGTGCACTCAATTACGTTCAGCGCTATAATTTCCGTAATTATTCGAATTTCCTCACGATACATTATTGTAAATGTTCACAAAGCATGACACTTTCAGAATTAATAATAATAAAAAAAATCGATTTTTCGAGATTTCAATAGTCCTATACCCCCTTAATGAACGGTCGGGTGCAATAACGGGGCTAGCGCTGGAAAATATGAAAAAGTTTTGTTCAAAGGCTAAGAAAGATTGAAAAACGAAATGTTGCTAAAGTGGATTTTAAAAATTATAGTGTTGTAAAGCTCGTCACAACACAATTTTTAACAAATAATTATAGAATATAGGTAGTGGGGGGGGGGGGCACCTACAGCAGTGGCGGTATATATGTGTGATGACACTGTGACACACACACATAGATGTTCCCCCTCCACTACGCGGAGGGAAAAGCTCGCAATCTCTGCGTGGGAGAAACGCAGTCATAACCATTCTCGAATGAGTCTCGTGAAGAATCGCATAGCTGTCAAACCATTTTAAGCCTTTATAATATTACACTTTACAATTAGTTTAGTATAAATTACTTATATTTAGCAAAGTATTATTTCATATTTACAACACTTACTTTTCTATTAAATAAGATATTTATCTAATACTATTAACTAGTTTAGTATAAATTACTTATATTTAGCAAAGTATTATTTCATATTTACAACACTTACTTTTCTATTAAATAAGATATTTATCTAATACTATTAACTAGTTTAGTATAAATTACTTATATTTAGCAAAGTATTATTTCATATTTACAACATTTACTTTTCTATTAAATAAGATATTTATGTAATACTATTAACTAGTTTAGTATAAATTACTTATATTTAGCAAAGTATTATTTCATATTTACAACATTTACTTTTCTATTAAATAAGATATTTATCTAATACTATTAACTAGTTTAGTATAAATTACTTATATTTAGCAAAGTATTATTTCATATTTACAACATTTACTTTTCTATTAAATAAGATATTTATCTAATACTATTAAATAAGTGTAGTGTATACAAAGTTTATTAAAATGAGTGGCAGTGAATGTGAATTGCAAAACATTTCCGTCGCGGATAATGTTGAAGCTTCGACGTCGACTGCAAGTGGAGATTCAATTGTGGAACAGCAGTGTGTGCCGATACTGCCTGACAATAGTGTCAATCTTAACATTATAAACGGGAAATATTTCAAACTGGTGCAGGAAAAATCCAACGACAATTGCATTATTGGCCTATGCCAATTTTGTTTGCCACAAAAAAAACTGAAATCAAAGGCCAGGTAACATCGTCGTCGAATTTTCTCTCACATTTGAAAAGAAAACATTCCGCTGCTTATGAAGAATATTCTTCGGAATTTGGAAGAAGTAAGCGAAGAGCGTCTGCGACTAAGGAAGGAACGAAGATTATGCCACCAGATCAGTTCGAAAAAGATGTCGCCAAATTCGTCGTTCGTACCATGATTCCATTGCAGGCGGTGGAGGATATATCCTTTCAGGAAATATTTGATAATGTAAGAGCTGGTGCTAAGGTTACTACAGTTAGTCGCCGCACACTGGGGAGAAACATCGATAAAATGTATTCAGACAATATGTGCGCACTTAAAGACGAATTGAAGTCTATTGCATTTGTCTGCACGACTGCAGACATTTGGTCCGGAAGGAGACGAAGTTTTTTTGGGGTAACGGCACACTGGATTTCAACAAATTATGAGAGGAAATCAATGGCTCTTGCGTGTCGCCGCTTTACCGGTGAACATAATTTTTCTGCAATCACTGACTTGCTGCACGGCATTCATGCAGAATTTGGTTTAAGTAAGAACAAAATTGTGGCAACGATCACAGACAATGGCAGCAACTTTGTGAAAGCGTTCAAAATGTTTGGCGTACAGGCAGCCGTCATTGCAGTAGAGGGTGAAGGTGATTGTGCGAGTGATTTATCCGGCGATGAAGAAAGTACACGAGTGAACGCAAATATCGCGAATGTGCTTCGTTTACTGCCTCGCCATATACGGTGTTCTGCACACACTCTCAATTTGTGCGTTACAACAGATATGGTACGGACAATTAAGGATGATGCAGGGCTATCTGCCATTCATGAGGACATCATACAGAAATGCAACATGTTGTGGAAACCAGTGGTAAGGCCAAAATCCGCCGAAATAATTCTAGACACCATTGGTCATACATTAAAACGACCGGGCGAGACACGGTGGAATTCGTTGTATGATTCTCTAAGACAAATTGTGCAAATTAAGGACAAAATGATGGACTTAACAAGACTTTTAGAAATAAAAAATGTGTTGAGGGAAAATGATTTCAACTATTTAGAAGAGCACCTAGAATATACAGCGCCAATTGCGGAAGCGATTGACATTCTACAAGCTGACAATATTTTTTATGGAGTACTTTTGCCATGTTTGCTATTTTTACGCCGAAAATTGATAAGACTGGCGGAAAAGGAGTGGGTATATTGTAAACCAATAGTTACGTGCCTTCGCGACTCGTTGACGTCGAGATTCGAAGGGTATTTCAATTTCACCACCCCGGAATCACAAAATGCCGTCCTGGCCGCTTTAACGCATCCGGAGTTCAAAAATATATGGTTCCCGTGCATTTCCGAGGATCAACAAGAGAAACTAGAGAAGCTCCTTAAACTCGCAGTAGTTGATGAAATGAAAGCTAATGACAAATTCGCCGCAACCACTCACAATCAGCCATCTACTTCGTCTCATCGCCACAGTTTCTTCGAATTTGGAAATACGCGTACGCCAGGACCTGCAGAATATATATAGTACTTTCTTTCATTGAGTAAATATATAATTTGGATATACTTCCGAAAGGGACCGGTAAAAAATAATAAAATTATTATTTCTTATTATTATTATAATTATTATTTATTAATATATAATGGATCATACGTATTCCTAATCTGATGACATTTTACTTACAGGTATTACACTTCTTTGGCGAGGAAGATACACAGTTTGTCATTTTAAAAAAGTATACAAATATCCACAAAGTATTTTTAAAATATAATACTCCGTTGCCATCCTCCGCTCCAGTGGAAAGACTCTTTTCATACGCTACGATGACTAATTCTCCGAAGAGCAATAGACTTTCTGACTAAATGTTTGAAAAGCGAGTGATTTTGAAGGCCAACTGTAAAAAATGAAAAGGAAACTGACTCTCCTTATTAACAAAAGGAATTCTTATCGGTCGCCACGATAATTGAGTTGGCTTTCATAGTTAAAGTTAGAAAAAGGTTTGGAAACTCGTTGGTATTGTTACGAGCTAGGGCCGCAGCAACGCGAGAGGCGTTTCCCAAGGAATATGGTTTATCAGCTCATTAGTTAGGGGTGTGGACGAACCTGATGCGAAATCAGGGGGACGCGAGAAATGTTAGTTATGCCTCGTAATACAGAACTCTTCGAAAGATGTTTCGGAGGATTTTCTCAAAATCGAAATGAAAGCTTCAATTGTAAAGTGTCGAAAGTCTCACGGAAGACCACTTTTTGTGGTCCAAACGCCCTGGAATGAAGCCAAACTTCAAACAATATTCGCATAACTTTCGCTGATTGCGGTGTCTCACTTCCAACGAAAGAAGGCAGAATTGAAATAAGAAGAAAAAGAAAGGTCATAGAAAACCTTAATCTATCAGAGAAAGATGTAATGTATGGACCAGATATCGATTGAAACCCGTAGGTAGCAATTATTAATGCGTATAGTACGACAATACTGCATGTCCAACTTTAAACGCGATTTTTCATAAAAACGCTTTTGCTCTGTGTTTTAGGTAATTCGCCTGTCCGGAATGATGTATAATCTGCTTCAAGAGGCATATAACATGATATTACTAATGTATCTATCGTCTACGAACCTTACACTGGACATGAGTCCCAGAGCATGCATACGTATGTTAGGAATATTGAAGCACCTCCTTGTAAAAGGGGCTGCATGGTTGAGTCTAAGCAGATGCGGCCAGTGTGACGTGTACAGCGACGATGGGCCCGACCAGCGCGACGCCATAAACATCGTAAATTGGCATCGGGGTCCTTAGGAGTTTCCCTAAAGGACAAGAGGGGACTTTTCACGGAACGGAAAGGCAGTCTAATCCAAACCTTGACTCGAGAAAGACCTTCTCGACGTTACTGTTCCTTGGCAACGAAATAAATATAAATATATATTTACTGAATAATTTAGAAAGCGAGTTAATACCTTTAATTTTAGTACATTCTTACACGTACCCCTTTTTATACTGGAAACTTTGAGCCTAAAACTGTTGGGGATATGCATGATCTCGCTTTTCCTGGGAAAAATGTGGTCACGCCACGTCTTCGCGTGGGCGACACTTGCATTCAGTGTGTATACGTAACATGAAGTATTTATTCACATAAGCAAAATTTTGAAAGCATGTGTGTTGCATAAGAAATTAGAGGTACATATTTTGTGTTTTTCAAATAGCACTGTATATTTTTCTCCTTATGTTTTTATACTACATAAAAAGGCGAATTGAAAAACAATTACAGAATGTATCATTTGAAGTATCTGATGTTAAAATAATTTTAAATGTATTGGAAGTGCTGTCCACAAAATTGCTCACCAATACATAACGTTGACGTACTGCATTTAAACATAAACATAAAGAAATGAATGTGTTTCCAAAACACGGTTTGTTATAATTGGCAAATTTACCAGTTCATCTAGTTGAACTGTTACCAGACAAGTGACAAAAATTATAAATAATCAAGGAAAATGTTTTCGTTTCAAAAGTATGAAATATATTTATATTTTTAATAAACACTTTGTATCAATAAAGCGAACGAACGTCTGCACCGACCTAATAATCCTAATATTAACGGAAAAGAATGTACGAATCGTCTGTTGTCATCTTTCTCTGTGTACAATGGTTGAAGAAAAATATTAAAAATGTATAATGAAACTCGTGGTATTCTGCACGTAATTACTTCTTGGTACAATCCGTAAATTCCTTTTGCCGATTCTCCTTGTCGTTCTCTCTCTCTCCCCCTCTCCCTCTCTTTGCCTATTTGTCTACATACCCCATACGCGCAAATAACGCAACCAATCTCATTCGATGAAATTGGAACTGTCTTAATTCGTGAAATTCGTGTTATACGTCGTAAAGTATTTTTGTGGTTACAATTAGTAATTCAGTTTCTAACATGCAATTAAATTATGCGTCATTAAAATCATGCACAACTCATTAATTGAAACTAAGTAGTTGCTATCGATGCGAAACTCTGGTCAAAAACATCGCAATACGGAGCTAATATTGCAGGCCGTAGAATCGACGGTATTGTCAATATTGCAGTTGAAAGTGTAGACACTCGTACCTGACCATGTTAAGACCTGGGACCGATTTAAATATTTTGTAGGCGCTGGGCGCTCGGAGAAGACGGCCTATGGTGCGGAGTGGGCCCATAGGTGGCGTCAGTTAGATAGGAGTTCGGAACTAGAGAGACTGCGGAGAGTCGGCGTAGCGGTGTGGCTAACGCTGCTGATCAGCACGCGGGCGGCCCGCGTTCGATTCCCGGCGCCGGTGGCTCTCTTTTTCCGGCTCCTACAATTTTTTTATCAATTTAATCAGGAGAATGCAAGGAATCCATTGGTGCCACTTTCATATTGATACGATGAAAAATAAAGAAATTCCGTTTCTGTATAATCGATGACACGTCGCCGAGCAACTCCGCGCTGCAGATTAGACGGGTGAACGATACAATGTCACTCGCCTCGAAGACCCGGCGCCTTCGAGCAAAGGCGCTTGAGGCCCGAGGGCCTCCAAGCCACGCCCAGAGTTATTTAAGCTTCTCCGCTACAAATATAAATGAAAGTGAGAAAATTGGCCGAAGCTACGGATGGATTCCCGTCGATTTCAAATTTTATTTATGCGCTTCCGATGAATTTCCGTCGATTGAAAATTTTATTTATGGACCTTCCGATAAATTCTCATCGATTGAAAATTTCATTTCTGGCGCTTCAAATAATAAATAATTCTGGGAATTTTTCTTTGCTGAGTTTCAAATAAATTTTCTGCCTTTTATTCAAACACAATTTTTTATTTAAAATAATTTTCTGCCCATCTCTGCCCTTAGGCTGCCGCTATAGCCACTATATTGGCACGGTTCTACCCCCTCGATTCTATGGGACCTATTGACTACTCATACATAAAAATTTTTGGAAAAAAAGGACCCCTATTTTTACGAAAAAATAGCGGCAGCCTAAGGGTTAAGATGACACAACTACATATACACAGCTAAAATGCTGTGTTCATACATTCCACTACTCATATCGCGGTCATTTTAATAATTTGTGCAGATAAAATGTAACATCTAGACATTTGCCTAGATGTCCGCGGCCTGGAAGTCAAATACTTGGCGTGGCCAGGTAAGGTATTCTCAGATCATAAATATACCTATACCTTCCCTTTCCCAGGCTTTCAGATAATTTGTCAGTTTAAAACTCTGACAATATGAGTACATTTTCATTATATTGCGTTTTAAAATAATTCTAAGATCATTCATCGACACCGATACCTTTCCTCTCACAATCATTCAGATAATTTGTCAATTTAAAACTCTGCCAATATGAGTACACTTTCATTATTTTACGTTTTTAAATAATTCTTATTCATCGACAGCTTGACCTTGCCTGGCCACGCCAAGTATTTGACTTGCAGGCCGCGGACATCTAGGCAAATGTCTAGATGTTACATTTTATCTGCACAAATTATTAAAATGACCGCGATATGAGTAATGGAATGTATGAACACAGCATTTTAGCTGTGTATATGTAGGTGTGTCATCTTAAGCGCAGTTGCAAAGCACCTTTATGTACTTGCAGCACATTTTGATTTCACATCTTTTTTTATATTGTATATTTTCTTCTATTTTTTTGTGATTTATTTGTTTCATGTACTTGGCGTATTTTTTTACTTCTTGGAAGTTTTTTTATGGGTATATTGTACAATATTTATCCCAGATCAGAACTGGGCAACCCGCGGCCCGCGTTCAGTTGACGTTTGATTCTTGTGGAGTGAACATGTCGAGTGACACGGAAGCTGCCTGTGTGGCCATTGCACTGGCTATGAGTTTGAAAATGAAGACGTCGAAGAAAAAGCGCAGATGGATGAAGGAGTGGTACACAAGAAGAACTGAGTACACTCATGAGAACTTATTAAATGACCTACGACTAAGTGAACCGAATGATTTCCGAAATTTTCTGCGACTCGACGGTCCATTATTTGACGAACTGCTGAAAATGATTATGCCTCGAATTGAGAAAATAAATACTCCGATGCGACCTGCTATTCCTCCACGCCAGCGTTTGTCAATTACGCTACGCTACCTTGCTACAGGGAATACTTTTGAAGATTTAAAATTTATGAGTGCCATATCTCCACAATCGATTGGTATAATTGATATGGAAACTTGCACAGCTTTGATACACAGCTTGAAGGATTACATAAAGGTAAGAAAAAAATATTAGTTACTTAAAATTAATATCATTATTATTATTATTATTATTATTATTTATAGACAGGTTAAAACCTATTAGGTACATAACAAGAGTAACACTATGTGTGTGCATAGATTGAATAAGAAAATCTACATAATATCAAAATATACTGTAGGATCACGGAAAAAAGGAAGTCGCCTCAACGGGACTCGAACCCGCGATCTCTAGGTTTGCGCACTGGCCAGCCGCCTTAACCACCTCCGCTACCGCCGACTTCCCCTCCTCGTTCTTCCGTATCCGCCTCTTATGTTATGGGGGTTTTTGATCCCACAATACCTAACTATGAAAGAAAAATTAAAAATAACAATGAGCAATGAGAATGAAAATGAGAATGAAATGAGATTAAATTATTTAATATTTATTTATAATTATAATTGATGATATGAAAAAGGAGGTACACTAGTTGACGACTGCTGAATGGGTACAGACACTTGCTGCAATTCATAATTGTAGTGTATGGGGACAATCGGGCTTGATTCCATACTAGCCACACTGTATGGGGTGGGCGTACGAGTGAACGTGTTAATCATTATTGATTCTCGATGTAAAGTGCCCATTTGGCCTTCAAACAAAATATCGTTAATCGCCTTTTTCGCAAATAATTGTTGCTGCGGTGCCATTTTAGCGAGCTCCATGGCCCATGTTGCAGAAATTTTCTCAAATTCTGATTGCGGTTTTTCGAGGCGCTTCCGTGCCAATGCTATCAGCTCCTGCGCGTTATCATTTCTTTTCTTCTTCTTTTTTGGAGGCTCAGACTGTGAATAAATAAGTAGTGTTTAATAAAGATGTTGTACCTTTGTGTGACTAATAACTTTACTTTAAAATTGCAGATCCCAAGATCAGAAACTGAATGGAAAGTTATCGCGAACGGATTTAATGATGAATGGAATTTCCCAAATTTTTTGGGAGCAGTTGATGGAAAACGCGTGGCAATAAAGAAACCACCAAATACAGGGTCTTTATACTACAATTATAAAAAATTTTGTAGTATTATACTAATGGCAGTAGTGAATTCGAATTATGAATTTATTATGTCGGATGTCGGTATAAATGGGCGAATATCAGACGGAGGCGTTTTGGGTTACACGGCATTTGGAAAAGCATTGTCAGGAAACTTACTAAATATCCCAGAATCTGCTACATTGCCAAATAGCGGAAACAAACTACCATTTGTTTTTCTTGTTGATGATGCTTTCGCACTCACAAATAATTTTATGAAACCCTACAGCCAAACAGGATTAACTTTGGAAGAACGAATCTTTAATTATCGACTAAGTCGTGCCCGTCGTGTGGTACAAAATGCGTTTGGGATTTTAGTTACCAGATTCGGTGTATTTCAACGACCTATTGCGTTACATCCTGAGAAAGCTCGCAAAATTGTCTTAGCATGTTGCTATTTACACAATTATTTAAGTAGAAACCGGGCACAAGCGTACATTTCAAGGGGCTCTGTAGATACTGAAGACTTGGAGTCAGGCCATATCAGGGAAGGAACATGGAGAACAAGTGATCAGTCAACAGCACTGCAAACTTCTTACTCCAGAAATTCACCCGCAAATGCAAAAGCCATCAGAGATAGGTACCGCGATTTCTTTAATAATGAGGGCCAGATTCCATGGCAAGAGAATTTTGTATAGTAAAAACAGAATAAATAAATTACTAATATGAATAAATGATAACTACTATGAAATGAATGAATAAATAAATAACTACTTACACAGGTGGTATTAAATGATGAAGATCCTTCACCTAACTCCTCCTCATTTTCCTTATCGCGCTGTTCGATTATTTCGATTGTATTTTCTGATGCTGTTGGTGCCTCCTGGGATATTAAAAATTGAAATTCGTCGTAATACCACAATGTGGGCTCTATGGGTTCTTCGGTTCCCGCACCACTTCTTGCGCATTCATTTAAGCGCTTCAGCTCCTTTCTAAAATTTGTCCGCAATGAATTTATATTTTTTATAAGTGCTTCTTTATCTGCCGTCGGATATTTCTCCTTGTATTTGCACAGCAGTAGTTTATAGTCTTCATTTTTTTTTTTTTATTAGAATAGGCCTTGCTCTTAACATCCCACAACGAAGGTAGGGAACGGTACACCTCGATAACTTCTATCAGAAATTTCCTGTCTTCGTCCTTCGGTTTGGCAGACATGTTTTATGTATCCACGACTTGCGCACTCAGGAGAATAAAACTGGGAATAATAATGAAACACATAATATTTATGTTAATAACAGTTAATAAAAGAAATAGGGATGTTAATGATTAAAATATAATTTGATTTGTTGGGTAGCAGATACAGATATAGAGTGTCGGACAAAAGTATTGGGACACCATTTAGAAAAGAACAACTTTTTTAAAATTGGTTCAAACGACTTGAGATTTTCTGAGAAGCTAGGATTAGTTTACTACTTAGGTGACGTGTTTCGTCCTTTTGAAATAAATAGTGAAGGTCAGTTTTTCAACTTTTTCATCTGAGCCTGTAATGAAAATTGAAAAATCCAGTTTGTACATTTAAATAAGTTGTTTACCTATATGCTGAACAATTCGTCGAAATCGGTTGATGCGTAAACAAGCGACAGGCATTGAAATTTGTAAAATCTTTAGGTTTATTACAGTTATAAGCCGAAAACTGTGATTTCCACTATTTTTATATATTTGTTCATAGCTAAGTTACTTGGTTACGCCACCCTGAGGCGCCCAAAACAGCACCAAATTAGACGATATTTTCTTATGATACCTTGAGGTTAAAAATTATTTCTACACTTTTTAATATACCTAAATTGTAGCATATCAATTTAAAAATAAAAAAAATATTTTACACATGAGAGCAAGATGAAAATTAATCTTAAGGGAGGAAGCCACTGCACAGTGGGCCGGATTTTAAATTTGCCGCCTTTTGGGTCTTTTTTTAAAATATCGGAATGAAATTTACGCTAAAAAAATAGGAAAAAATTATTCCTTTCTAATGATGTATATTTTAATCATTTTTACATTTATTTATTTATTTTTTAATTTTGTTAACTTATTTGTGATACAAAAATTTCATTCTGTTTATTTGGTACCTTATTTAATGCCCTTTACAGTGGTTTAAGCAAAATTTTGGGAAACTTTTCGTTTCCAAGTTATAAGGAAGATTCGAATAATAAAGGAAAGTAGCAACAAATCGGTTTGTTTAAATTAAAGGCCAGGTTTTTGGGATAAATATCTCCTTTTATAAATATCTAATATAAACAATCCATTAAAAAATATTTTCACACGCAGTAACGAAAATAGCGACATTTTTCAAATTTGATTAAGAATATTTTTCAAGCGCCAAAAATTTCCACTTTCGGACCAACTGCAATATTTTCAGCACATTTTCCTCTAAATAATCACGTAACGATTTTTTCCCCCTCGTCCCACTGGGGGATATTTATCGCAAAAACCTGGTCTTTAATTTAAACAAACCGATTTGTTGCTACTTTCCTTTATTATTCGAATTTTCCTTATAACATGGAAACGAAAAGTTTCCCAAAATTTTGCTTAAACCACTGTAAAGGGCATTAAATAAGGTACCAAATAAACAGAATGAAATTTCTGTATCACACATAAGTTAACAAAATTAAAAAATAAATAAATGTAAAAAAGATTAAAATATACATCATTAGAAAGGAATAATTTTTTCCTATTTTTTAGCGTAAATTTCATTCCGATATCTTAAAAAAAATACTCAAAAGGCGGCAAATTTAAAATCCGGCCCACTGTGCACTGTGACGGTCGAAAATAAGAAAATGCACAAAAAAATCGGAAAAAAATTATTACAATGGCTTGCCCATTAATTTTTCACTTAACAAGGCGAAGATAAAACATTTATTACAAACAATTTTAAAAAACTTGTTCTTTTTTAAATGGTGTCCCAATACTTTTGTCCGATATTCTAGATACATAGAAGTAGCATTAAAAAAAAACATTAATAACTTTCAATACTTACGATTGAAGTCGAACGTTAGTACTGGTAGCACAAAATATCCAACTTTTTCCCACTTCCTGAGCCGAATAACTATGCACACACCGAAGGTATTTACCTGCGACTTGGTCGCTTGCTATGATTGCTATGACAGGATCTTGCCGTGCAAGCTTTCTTCGCAAGTTGACGTTAAAACGACGCTATTGGTTTGCATACCGAAAAGCGGGGGTGAAATAAGCTTTCTGTCTTCTGATTAGTCATTTCCGAAAAGAGGGGATGATGAAGGAAAAACTGTCGGTCGCAGAAGGAAAGGGAAAAATTAGGGTTTTTCCCGGGCCGCGATGCCGGTTGATCAGAAAACCGCGTAGGGTACCTACGCGGTAAAAAATCTGCCCCAAACCTGGCCTGTGCTCATCTGGTACACAGCTGACCCAGTGAGATTTATTGTACAATTGCCGGCCCTAAAACAATTTATCAGAACTGCTTCTCCGTCTATAGTGATGTACGCAAAATAACCATAATACATAGATTTGAAGTAATTTGCGCCCTAACAGAAGGTACAAAACTGTTTCCGTACGGGCCATTTCATGCCACTTTATTCATTTTGCAACTCAATGTCTGGGTCAATCTTTGGAACCTTCGTGTCAGATGACTAGGACGGCCGCAATTCGTGCGCCCGATGGGGCCGATTTTTAATGACATGATCTGCACTTCGGCGTGTAACTTGTACAAATTTCAATATAATGCATTCCAAAAATTTGTGTTGATAGTTCAAGCACTACTAAATATGTGTGCAAACTCCCTGTCCTGTAGGAGCGATAGGTTTTCTAGAATTAATTTCCAAATATCACCTTCAATAACGAGTGTCTAGACTAGAATACTCCCTTAATTTGAAGAGAGGACGACGCAGGCGGAACCACGCGCAGTCAGCGGACTACTCCTTTTCTTCGTGTATCTTTCCACGATGCGTATTGATAGTGGAATTGGTGAGTAATACTTCTTAATTGCTATATTGGTGGCAACTTTCTCACGTACGTCAGGTCAAAAGCGGGCTCAGAGCCAGGTGAAAATTCATTCGCTCTTTACGATCGATAATTTATTATTTTTCCAAGAACGTTTCGACAACAATTGTTTGCCAAATTTCTAAAGGCCAATAAAAAACGTGGTGACATTGTTCAGTCTGAGTTAATCCGTATATTGCTCTGTCGGTGGGTAGTGCGTACGATGACTTCGGACGCCCAGGTAGGTAAGTACTTACCGTCGTCAACAACCAACTCGCGGGACAAAACGGCCATAAACCGCGTCCCTGGCGAGACGCTCCAGCCGATCAGCCTGGTTAGGGTTTGGCAACCAGATGTGGCATTTTCCACCTCTACTTCATCAAGAGGGAAAGGAGTCGTCCTTCGCCAACAAATTCACAGAGGGGAGGTCCCCCCTCTCCGAGGAACGGTGTTTCAATTGTGTGTTTCATAATTATATTAAAACAACAATTACATTCATATTATTTTCTCTTCTTCATACAATAAGGAGAAAAATATAAAATAGTTCAAAGTGGAAACGTTGTTCTGTCTGAACTCCTGGTATCGGTGTACCTGGTATACCTGGTATAAGGTTTCAAGGGGTGAAAATGTGAAATATCTACAATTTGAAAGAAAGACGACGCAGGAGGAGTCACGCGCAGTCAGTGGACTATCCCTTTTCTCCATGTGTCCTGTCTCCACGAGGAGTATTAAATATAAAAACATCTGTTTCCTAAATTTCTAAAGACCAATAAAAAAATGGGTGACATTGTTCAATCCAAGCTAATCCATATATTGCTCTGTAGGTAGGTAGTACGAGGACCCACACGTACCGTTTTCTACCGCTGGCTCGCGGAACACGCTTTGGCCGATCACCGTGATTAATTTTTGGGAACCAGGTATGGCAGACAAGGCAGCCCGTACAGTTTTTACCTGAATGTCTTTGATTTTTCTTCCTGCACCGCAAGACATCTTGCCGGTTTGGAAAGTAGAAAGGTCGTGAAATCGGTATCATGTTAAAACAAACATAGGGTAAACTCGGATAAATCCGTGGTACAGGTTATTCCACACGTCGGAACGGGGCATTAGAGAGTCTCAAGCAGAGATGGGCATTATTTAAATAACAAATTATTTTAAATGACGTATCAAATAAAAAATACTTTAGTCTTATTCGTCATGAATAAGACTAACCCAAGTCAATTTTTAATCGAAGCGTCCATGATTGAAGTAGGTCAATCATGGGGATTCAATCGTCGGCCATGATTGACCTACCTTCAATCATGGGGATGCAATCATGACTGAATGAACAGTGTTCTCGTATTCAACCGTAGTTCAGTCGCGTAGCTCGACTAACCTTGGCGAGCCTCGAGACTCGCGAGAACCTTTGATCGATGCCGCGCGAGGCCCGAGCCGAGCGACATTGTATCGTTCACCCGTCTAAACTGGCGCCTGGAATTGCTCGGCGATGTGTCATCGATTATACGGAAAGTGAATTTCTTTATTACTTAACCGACTTCAAAAAGGAGGAGGTTATAGATTCGACCCGTTTTTATGTTTGTCCCCTCATAACTCCTCAGCATATGGACCGATTTTGATGATCTTTTATTTATTCGAAAGAGGGCGATGCCCCGGTGGTCCCGTCCTAGACTAAATCAACATTGGCCCAATATTTTGCCACTTATGGTTAATAATAAAGACTATTGTCACCTAATTATTATTATTCAATGTACGTACGCGCATATTTCCTCAGCATGTTGTGTCAATATATATAAAACTAAAAAGCTAAAAATAAAAAATTTTATAAAAATTAAAACCGACTTCAAAAAAATAAAATTGCACTAAAAAATAAAAAATAATGTTTTCCCTTATTTAAACTACGACTCTCATATTTTTTGAGTCGGTGCCTCATCATTTGCACTGTGTAAATCTGGCGCCGACTCAAAAAATATGAGAGTCGAAGTTTAAATAAGGGAAAACATTCTTTTTTATTTTTTAGTGCAATTTTATTTTTTTGAAGTCGATTTTAATTTTTATAAAATTTTTTATTTTTAGCTTTTTAGTTTTATATATATTGACACAACATGCTGAGGAAATATGCGCGTACGTACATAAAATAATAATAATTAGGTGACAATAGTCTTTATTATTAACCATAAGTGGCAAAATATTGGGCCAATGTTGATTTAGTCTAGGACGGGACCACCGGGGCATCGCCCTCTTTCGAATAAAAAAAAGATCATCAAAATCGGTCCATATGCTGAGGAGTTATGAGGGGACAAACATAAAAACGGGTCGAATCTATAACCTCCTCCTTTTTGAAGTCGGTTAAGTAATAAAGAAATTCACTTTCCGTATAATCGATGACACATCGCCGAGCAATTCCAGGCGCCAGTTTAGACGGGTGAACGATACAATGTCGCTCGGCTCGGGCCTCGCGCGGCATCGATCAAAGGTTCTCGCGAGTCTCGAGGCTCGCCAAGGTTAGTCGAGCTACGCGACTGAACTACGGTTGAATACGAGAACACTGTTCATTCAGTCATGATTGCATCCCCATGATTGAAGGTAGGTCAATCATGGCCGACGATTGAATCCCCATGATTGACGTATTCAATCATGGCCGACGATTGAATCCCCATGATTGACGTATTCAATCATGGCCGACGATTGAATCCCCATGATTGACTTACTTCAATCATGGCCGACGATTGAATCCCCATGATTGACGTATTCAATCATGACTGACGATTGAATCCCCATGATTTCAATCATGAGCGCTTCGATTAAAAATTTACTCGGGTTATTCTTATTCATGAGCCTCGAATAAAATTTTCGTCTTTTGGTCGAATTGAATTTTTTATTTGAAATAATTTTTTGCCCATCTCTGGTCTCAAGTGGCGTTCGGTTCGGGGTTCGGTTCAGATCTGGAAGCTCCCGATTTGCATGATATTTGGTATGATTTTAATCGATGGAACACCAGCAATGCATTGACATCGTTTTCGCAAAGATCTGATGAGAAATGCCGAAGTCGAAGATTTCTCACTTCTTAATAGGCACTCCAACCCCTTCGAGGGTCGAAAGCCATGAAATTCGGTGAGGCACTGCGGGGGGGTTGTCCTCGACACGGGGTACGAGGCTGCGTCTAGTGCATCTTGTCAACCGCCGACTCGCGTAAACAATACCTACAGTCATAAACCGCGACCCCGGCGAGACCGCTGTGACCGATCGGCCTGGTGAAATTTTCAGACCGAAGCAAAAATTCATTCGATATTTACGATCGGTAATTTTATACTTCTCCCAAGAACTTTTCGACAACACCTATTTGCCAGATTTGTAAAGGACAATCAAGAACGTGGTGCCGGCTTTAAGAATTTGTAGGCATTCTTCAGTTTCAGTTAATCTGTATATTGCTCTGTCGGTGGGTAGTAGGTACATTCCATGAGTTCGGGCGCGCAGGTACCGTTGTTAACCGCGACTCCGGCGTGACCGCTGTGGCCGATAATCGCCTGATTCATTTCTGGGGACCAGATTACGAGTGGCATTTTTCTCCTCTACTATATAGCTAATCTCTCTACGTTTGTCAGGCAATTAACCGTGCTTCGCTACAATATAAACAAGTTATAATGATGTTCTGAGCGCTGACCGCGATGAAAATTGATGTTGTGAAAAAAAGAACATGTTCTTTGGTTAGATCGAAAAATGTTTCCCTGGCAATGGGGTATTGTAATATGACTTTAAGAAGATAAACATGTAATTTTTTAACGTTAAATATTTAATTTGTTGTCCTGATTGAAATTATAATTCTTAAAAATATTAAAATTTTTTTGATTCATATTTATCAGTCAAATAATTACAGAATCATTACCACAACATTAATATGTCTATATTGTCTTTTTTAACATTATTATATTGCTGGGGAGATTAATGCAAGACCTTAATCTTGGTCCTTGGTGATGGACGTAGCGCCGTGTAGCCGTGAGAATTTGATTTTCCCCGTAGTGGAAAAATCAAACTTCCTTAAAATGCTAGTCAATGTGGTCGCATTCGACAACATGGTCGCAGATACCTGTATACCGACTTTTTTCCGACCATAAGGACACATCTGCATCTCCTTGGATTCCATTTTATGACCTTACCTGGCAGCAGCGTAGTTAATATTCCAACGAGTGGGAATTCCCTATACCGCGGTGCGGAGCATCGACAACCTTTTAAATCTTTTCAATCGACTAGAATCTTTCACAATTGTGTGCATTATCACAAATCCGATAGACGAATCAGTCGGATCATAACGACGTGCGTTACGAAAAGTAGCACATTTCAATTTTCTTACGAAAAGTAGCACGTTTGCCTTCGTTCTCACGAAAACTATCACGTTTCGGTTTTCGCTGCGAAAACTAGCACGTTTCGGTTTTCGCTGCGAAAACTAGCACATTTGAGCGGTTTGCCACGAAAAATAGCATGTTTCGTCTTTCACTGCGAAAACTAGCACGTTTGAGCGGTTTGCCACGAAAACTATCACGTTTGAGCGGTTTGCCACGAAAACTATCACGTTTCGGTTTTCGCTACGAAAACTAGCACGTTTGAGCGGTTTGCCACGAAAAATAACACGTTTGAGCGGTTTGCCACGAAAAATAACATGTTTCGTCTTTCGCTGCGAAAACTAGCACGTTTGAGCGGTTTGCCACGAAAACTATCACGTTTGAGCGGTGTGCCACGAAAACTATCACGTTTGAGCGGTTTGCCACGAAAACTATCACGTTTCGGTTTTCGCTACGAAAACTAGCACGTTTGAGCGGTTTGCCACGAAAAATAACATGTTTCGTCTTTCGCTGCGAAAACTAGCACGTTAGAGCGATTTGCCACGAAAAGTAGCATGTTCGCGTTTACCCCGCGTTCGTAATTCCCGCACCCTCCCTTACTTAAATTATGTAGACTAAAATTTTCATATGTGTTGTCTTTGGAGATTAGATGGAATTATTATTTATTAAACAATATTTTCAACAGTTGAATTCTTTTAAACTGCCCACGCGCTGAAACGCGATAGTTTCTGTAGTCTGCAGTATAATCCAAAACGAGCTATTCTTCGTGGCCAAACCGGATAATATGTTAGTTTTCGCCATAAATTCCCAAACGTGCTATTATTCGTGGCGAAACAGTATAACGTGCTAGTTTTCGTCGCAACAGTACGAAATGTGCTATTCTTCGTGGCGAGGCAGTCAAATGTGTTAGTCTTCGCGGCAGAAGACCAAACGTGCTAATATTCGTCAGAAACGATGGAACGTGCTTCTTTTCGTGGCAAACCAAAACGTGCTACTTTTCGTAAGAAAATTGAAACGTGCTACTTTTCGTAACGCACGTCGTAATACTCTTGAGCAGAGAACATTCCTGCGACGTGATTGCTGACTGCTGACTGACAAGATTTGTTCCAAGCGACTTCTTCTACCCACAAATAGTTTCTCTTGTTCCATTATGAGTTGACCCCCACCAGGCCAAGAGGCTTCAGGTAAAAAGAAGCCAGCACATTTTCGAAACACATGTGCTTCGCAGATGTGCAACGTTTTTACAAAAGTCCGCGTTCCGTCCTTTTACTGCCAATGTACCCATTGCTTCGAGGTAGGCAGCAGAGACCACGTGTTTCGGTTCGAAAGGGTCCGAAGAGAAGAGAAACAGAAAGTCTTCCAGTTGCTATAAAGAAAAAAATCCTGTTTCCTGTTTCCCTTTTCCGATACCCTGAGTTCACGTCTGCTACGAGGCGGAACCAACTAAGCCATAAATTACCCAAAACTGTAGGAAACCGTTGTCTACCGTCGACTAGCGGGACAATACCGTCATAAACCGCGATCCTAGCGAAATGCTCTGGCCGAATGTTTGGGAACTAGCAATTAAAAAGTATTATTCAACATCAATACGGCTCGCGAAGAGACACAGGAAGAAAGAGGGCATGTAGTTCGCTGACTGCGCGTAGTCCCGCCTGGTTCGTCCTATCTTCAAATTAAAGACGGATCCCTTATCTCTCGAGTATTAACACGCGCTCGAATTTCAAAACAAAAGCACGCGTGTTAATATTTATCCTTTATTCATTATTCACTTTAAATAGCAAACAAACCATGGCAAAAGGTTCGATTTTTTTGTTACGTCTTTTTCATTTGCCATTCTACGCAATTTCCTTCGATGCATGCCGCCTTGCTTGTTCGTAGTCGCAGCGCGGCCCGGCGCGCGGCCACGCTAGCGCGGGAGCTCCAGCGGAAGGCTCGCGCGCTGATTGGTCGGTGCTTTTTATTAATATCTCGTTAACGAAACCTCGGAGGGCATTTTCGCAAAGGAAAAAGTTGTTTGCAATCACCCCCCGAATCACCCCCTTTAAGGAACCGCAGCATTTTTGGGACACCCTGTATACATTCGAGGTTATTGAATTTGTCTTGAAACGCACTATAAAGTGATCTCTAAAAAAAATAGTTTCATCTAAAAAACCGGACTTGACCATCGTATCTCTTAAAATAATAAATTTAATAAATTTGCTATAAATTTGTTCCCTCGAACCATGCAATTGGATATAAACAATTTCTTTATCTCTAATACGCTAGGAAATATCCAGCTGTTTACTGTTCCCGCGGACACCCTGTATAATGAAATAAAATATAAAATATATGTCGGAGAAGGTAACCACTTAATCAGCTACGCTACGATGTTAATTATAATGTAGGTCTAGGTATCTCACGTCACTTTTTCCCCCACGCGATTCACACAATATATTGTACAATCTTCCAATATGATCCACAGACGTTCAAAATTATTATGCAATATTCAATATTGCAAAAAAAATATCAAAACCGTTTTGATTCACGCAATATATTGTGCAATCATCCAATATGATCCACAGACGTTCAATATTATTGTCCAATATGAATATGACAATATATTGCACAATATATTGAGCGTCTAGGGGCCGATTATCTTCTTCATTCACGCAATTTATTGTACAACCTTTCAATATTATTGCGCCACTTTTCAATTTTATTGTGCAACCTTCCAATATAATCCACAGACCGTCAATAATATTGTGCAATATTGAATATTGTGCAATAATATTGAGCGTCTAGAGTTATGAATAGGAGTGTGCGGATCGTCCCGAGGCTCGGGTTCCCGGCTCTCGGGACGGGTCGGAAAATTTCGGGCGGGATCGGGCGGAGTCCCGATGCTTTCGTATTGCTCGAAGTGTTCGGGATCCCGAGACTCGTTTCGGGCTACAAGCATGGCAGCCATGAGCGATATGTCTATCATTTATATCAATACCAGTGATAAGTTTTTACATTTCTGTCTCCTGTTGAATAATAATTTGTATCATATTATTCATTTACATATATATGTATTTTCATTGCTACCAAATAGTCTGTGAATACTGAATATTATTCACTATTTGGTAGCAATAGTCTGTGAATACTAAATATTATTCACTATTTGGTGGCAATAGTCTGTGAATACTGAATATTAGGGTGACTGTACCTAATATCGCCAGGCAAAAGTTAAATCGCTGTCGATTGAATAATAATTGATATTTTTTCATGCAGTTCGTTTCAAAGTAAAGAGAAATTATTCATCTTTCATGTAGCATATGTTAGAATCGTTGAAACCTACAAATTGTTAATTAGGACTCAAAAAACGTAGGACATGCAAAAATCGGGTCCTGAAAAAAGTGTACCTAATATCGCCTACTCAAGAAATATTGATTAATTCATGTATATATGAGTTTTTAAAGTCATTTTCACATGTGCTTTTATTATTTCTTGTGTTAAACGAAATGTTAGTTTATATATGGGACACCAGGTGGTGCTGTTTGGAACACTAGACACGGAGTACAACCTCTCTATAGTTTTAAGTTTTTTTTAGACACGTGCGCTACTTACTGCCTTCTTTTCTTTTTGGACGCGAACAAAAAGAACTCTCTAGTCCCATTTGTCCAAGCACGTGTGTTCGCTCTGCACCTTTGTGTAAAACTGTATCTAATTATTGCCTAATTAAATTAACTACAACATCTTGCTCTATAAATGTCTTTTTATCCATCTTTGATTTCATTTTTATTAGAATAATATAGAAATTTGAAAATATAGATTTTTAAAATATTTTATTTTTTACGTTCCGATGTACATATTGGACAAATAAATTTTATTTCAGTTGCTCCGCACATTTCGTGACCTCACCTGTAACAAGCATTACATCGAAACCATTGTTCTCCGGTAGGCGGTATTGAGAACACGCATACTGCTAAAAGAAAAACGCTATTTTCATTATGAAAAATATTTGAATCGATTTCATTTCTTAAGTACATCATTAATTAGGTATTTCTAGTAGATATTCTTGCATTCACGGATTTATTAGACTTACCTTCTCCGAATGTGACGTAAAATAGTAATAGTCCAATAAATTTTTACACTATTAAGATTCTCTAAAATCCTTCCCTTTCTGTAATTGTTGATCACATGATGCTGCAATTATAGTATGTCTTCCTACATATATTTAGGTACTAATTCAGTGCATAACCGATAAATTTAGAGCTTGCTTTAAGAGATATAGCGAGTGGCGATATTAGGAACACTGGCGATATTAGGTACAGTCACCCTATTCACTATTTGGTAGCAATGAGAATACATATATATGTAAATGAATAATAAGATACAAATTATGATTCAACAGGAGACAGGAAGGTACAAACTTATCACTGGTATTGATATAAATGATATACATAAATCTTTCCGTCTCGATCCCCTCTTAATAGCTGGCTTTCGAGCCGATCGCGTCCGAGTTTTGCCGAGCCGGCCTGAAATCAAATTGCCCGCTCATGGCGGTCATGCTTGTAGCCCGAAACGAGTCTCGGTATGTCGAGGAATACAAAAGTATCGGGACCCCGCCCGTAAGGGTGTAGCCGGGTAAGCTTAGGGAAAACGGCCCCAGCACCAATTTTAATATTTATGTGTTCTAAATAATGCTCTTTGCCTAAAAAACCACTGAGAGAAATTTCAGATCTCTACCCCCTCTCGTTAGGGTGATATGGGGATAACAACCAGGGGTTTAAAACAGTTATGATATCGGTTTCGGTTCTTGAAACAGTTATGAAGAACCGATATTCTGAATAACTGTTATAAGGAACCGAAATTTCCGACTATATCGATTTCGGTTACGTTCTACGGAACCGATATTATATCGGTTTTAACGGTTCTAGAACCGTTATTTTTTCGGTTCTATATCGGTTCCATGTCGGGTCTAAAACGGTTCTGGAGTTGGTTTATTTCGGTTCGTAAATTGATTCTTATATATTGTTCCGACGAAATTGTTATATCTTTTAACTCTCCGATGGCTGTGCTTGGATTTATTTTGTCAACGCAATTTCAACGCAGACGTCTGTTCTTGCTTTAGCCATCATCTCAGTAGCGTATCTACGTCAATGTTTTGATGTGTAACTGTTTATTACTCCGTGGCGGAATCGGCTTGACTGTGAAAGTGTGAAAGCTTGCGTTTTTTTCAAAGTAACCATGTGGCGCGGATGAGGCGAATGCTCCTATACAATGTATAGGTAATTTGCTCCGCACGCGTAGCGCGGACGCTCCGCTGAACTCTGAAACGGGCCTAACGTAAACAATTTTTAGCTTAAACCAATCATCGCGAGTTGAGATGTTTGAAGAAGCTCTTGACAAAAGAAACCCATGGACGGCCATCCCAGAATTGAAACAGTGCGATAAAATAGAAACATTATTTCTGATTTGGATGGCGCAGGATACACAAGTCTCATTTGTGAAGTGCATTTTTAGAAGCAACTACAATTAGAAATTCTAATAATAAGTACAAAATTATTTCTTCAAAATAAATTCTTAATATACAGTAATCTGTAAGCGTAATATCCACTTATTTCAATTCCTGTAAAATCGATGCGAGAATCAATTCCAGAACCGTTTTAGAACCGATATAGAACCGAAAAAATAACGGTTCTAGAACCGTTATAACCGATATAATATCGGTTCTGTAGAACCGTAACCGAAATCGATATAGTCAGAAATTTCGGTTCCATATAACAGTTATTCAGAATATCGGTTCTTCATAACTGTTTCAGTCAGAACCGATATATAACTGTTTGAAACAGTTATTTTCGGAACCGTTTCAATCCCTGATAACAACCCTAAACTTTACAATTTTTTTTCTCAGCAACTACTTAAGATATTGGAATGTTTAAAAATGCAAATAGTAGGTACTTTTTAGCTCTACCACATATATTTTTTTCGAAATTGCAGATCAATTGTTAAGGGTGGAAATAAAGGAATTCATTTTTGGGGGGTTGTTTTTGCAAACAACCCCTTGAGTGACACCAACGAAAAAAATCAGGAGTAAAGCGTCACTACTTAGGTAATATCTATTTAAGTTACAGAGGGGTCGGATTGGTGGAACATAGTAAAAAAAAATAAAACGTATATAAAATCTCTTGGCATATTGTACTAAATGGGCCGCATGACCAATAGGGAGGCCAAAAATCGTGCATGTTTAGGATCTTTTTCAGGAAAGCTTAGGAAAATATATGTTCCTAAATGTCATTACGTTGTAAAAATTACATATTTAACGAGTTTTGGCAATTATTATTCAAGCGCTTTGCGACGACTGCCGCTGATTGAAAATGGATCATCTGAAATAAACAATTCGGACAATTTTAGATAATGTGTTGAATATTTCTAGAAGGAGAACGCGTTTAAGGTTTTGTGTGTAGTTTACACCTTAATAAAAAAATAATTTTTTAACTTACACGGTATCAACTTCTGGTTCTAATCTTCGTCGCTGTCTTCGTCAATAACATCGGTTACGTTGGTTATATCGAATAATTCGGTTAATATTTCCGCTGGCTTAATAATTTTTTATTTGTAACGCCCATGTGCTAAATAATAAATTATGGCAGCAACATGGGAACCGCATCCCACAGTCCTATTGCCATTTGCACAATCACAAACCGAATTATTCTATGTAACCAACGTAACTGCTATTATTGACGAAGACAGCGACGAAGATTAGAACCAGAAGTCGATACCGTGTAAGTTAAAAAATTATATTTTTATTAAAGTGTAAACTACACACAAAAACTTAAACGCGTTCTCCATGTAGAAATATTCAATACATTATCTAAAATTGTCCGAATTGTTTATTTCAGATGATCCATTTTCAATCAGCGGCAGTCGTCGCAAAGCGCTTGAATAATAATTGCCAAAACTCGTTAAATATGTAATTTTTACAACGTAATGACATTTAGGAATATACATTTTCCTAAGCTTTCCTGAAAAAGATCCTAAACATGCACGATATTTGGCCTCCCTATTGGTCATGCGGCCCATTTAGTACAATATGCCAAGAGATTTTATATGCGTTTTATTTTTTTTTTACTATGTTCCACCAATCCGACCCCTATATAACTAAACTAGATAATACCTAAGTAGTGACGCTTTACTCCTGATTTTTTTCGAAGGTGTCACTCAAGGGGTTGTTTGCAAAAACAACCCCCCAAAAATGAATTCCTTTATTTCCACCCTTAACAATTGATCTGCAATTTCGAAAAAAATATATGTGGTAGAGCTAAAAAGTACCTACTATTTGCATTTTTAAACATTCCAATATCTTAAGTAGTTGCTGAGAAAAAAAATTGTAAAGTTTAGGGTTGTTATCCCCATAGCACCCTAACGAGAGGGAGTAGAGATCTGAAATTTCTCTCAGTGGTTTTTAAGGCAAAGAGCATTATTTAGAACACATAAATATTAAAATTGGTGCTGAGGCCGTTTTCCCTAAGCTTACCCGGTTAGACCCTTTTCCGGCCCGTCCCGAGCCCGAAACGTCGGGTACCCGCACACCCCTGGTTATGAAGGATTAAAGTTCCCGTATATACAGAGTGTCCCAAAATTGTTGGAGTTCCTTGAAAGAGGTGGCTCGTGGGGTGATTTGAAACAACTTTTTCCTTAGTGAAAATGTTCTCCGAGGCTTTGTTAACTAGATATTAACAAAAAACCCATAATACCAGCGGGGGAAGGGGGGTCCCTCTCTTTCTCGAATCTGCCAGCCGAGCTCCCGCGGTAGCGTGGCTACGCGCTGCGCTGATACTACGAACAAGCAAGTCAGCATGCATCGAAGAAAAATGTGTAAAATAGCAAATGAAAAAGGCGTAACACGTCACCTGCAGCTTGAAAACCTGTGTCACTAGGTCACTGTACCGATCCTAATCTAGTGCACAGTTAGGTATGCTTCAGTATATGTCACGAGCAGGGGCGTCCGCAGACTTTTTTCCAGGGAGGGGCAACTTTGGGATGATGGTAAAGAAAAATATACCCCTCTTGCCTTTTTAACCCATTTTATAGTGCCAATTTAATTAAAAATTTAAAACCGAAATTTAAAAATATTCCCTTTTTTAGTATAAATTAATAAAGATCAGTTTTGAAAAATAAGCGATTTATTCTCAAAAGCCAGGGGGGACAACTGTGCCTTTTGCCTTCCCTCCTGCGGACGCACATGGTCACGAGGTATCGGTATACGTTTGGGGCTAGAATGGGGGGCAGGAGGCTCTCACGCTACTTTAATAAACAATGTAAACATTGAATGAATACCCGAGGTGAGGTCAATAACAAGAACTACTTATATTGAAGTAAATGTAATGTAACAAGTACCATCTTCTATTTGTCATAACTCTTGAATCACGATCGCCCCACGCTTCGGACAAAGTGCAATTACTCAGGATCCTCCCCTCTACAACATATCTGAAATTCAACAAAATTGGAGTTGCGACCCCCTTTTATGCATAATTAACATAAATTTAAAAGTTCAAAGTAAATATGTGCAAATGTTCGTCACAAATAAAATTTTGGATATGTTTTCATTGATGTCTCAGAATGAATTGTCAATAAACTGATTTTCAAGCCTTAAGGGGGTAGACACGGGTAAAACAGCGCACTGTAATCGACACAAATTGGCCCGAAATATGGGTTTTATAGAATTCGCTTTTCGTCCTCATATGAGCATATTTGGGGCTGGGTGAGGTCTCATTCGAAAGAGGAAGGTTCAGTGCAGCGCGCTCTGGTCATGGTTGGACGAGATTTTTGTTATTATCTAATAATATGAGTGTAGAAAGTAGAGCAAACGTTGAAAAAAAAAATGTTTTGTGACTCAAACGATGACCAGAGCGCGCTGTATCGAGTCTTCCTCTTTCGAATGAGACCTGACCTAGCCCAAAATGTGCTCATATAAGGACGAAAAGCGAATCCCCGTGACTGCATTCCCAAATACGAGTTCCGCCATATTGGCGATAAGCAGAGCAAGTCACGTGACAAAGGACAATGTTAACTCCTAGAGGGGTTTACTGACCCAAGAGCGTACAGCATATGCTATACACCGTTGGAAAGGTCTCATTTTTAACTTCGATATCAGATGGGATAATGTCGAAAAATGGCCTCAAAGTTCGAGATTTTGCGGTTTTGAACAAAAGAAACAGGTAGTAAAAGCCCATCCGGCCCGAGGGACCTCGGGTAGGCACCTGAGGAAAAACCGAGGGGTGTAAGCGATACTCTAGCAGATTGGGACGGCAAATGTACCCTACCACCTTCATTTCAGTGCCGTGTTGGGCTTGCGCTTACCCTATGGGTCCCTTCCCTAATGCCCAGTACGAAATCGCCAATGGATTAGTGGCCCATGGGGCAAATGCAGGCCCAACACGGCCCTGAAATGAAGGTCATGAGGCACATTTGCCACCCCAGCCTGCTAGAGTATCGCTTACACCCCTCGGTTTTTCCTCAGGTGCCTACCCGAGGTCCCTCGGGCCGGATGGGCTTTTACTACCGGTTTCTTTTGTTCAAAACCGCAAAATCTCGAACATTGAGGCCATTTTTCGACATTATCCCATCTGATATCGAAGTTAAAAATGGTATCAGTCGATTCGCCTTGGCGAGACCTTTCCAACGGTGTATAGCATATGCTGTACGCTCTTGGGTCAGTAAACCCCTCTAGGACTTAACATTGCCCTTTAGTTCAGCTAGTGGATACGAGATGGCGCCTACTCGGGAGGACTGCCAGCGTGGAATAATAGCAAAACTGAAGCGTTAGCTGGATACATGTGCCACAGTAAAAGCGTGATGCAGTCAATGTATGCATTTTCGTACGATTAGAGGTTACGTTATATGCATTTTAGGCATACATTTACTAGGAACTGCTGGGAACTGTATACATTTACTAAATTAACGCCTTTACCGTGACACATACATCACTTGAAATCGCTGTCGAATTTATCTTATAATTATATGGCCACATTATTTAAAGTAAAAAAAGAGAGATTGGAACTTTTTTACTTATACTGGAAATATTGATTTACTGATATTATATTTTCAGAATGTGGAAGTTACAGCAATTATTTGCAATTATTGCTCTTATTATTATTCTTCTGACTATTGAATAAAACATATAACAAGGAAAAGTCTCCAAACCGGTCAACAGTTGACACCCTGATTTTTTTGTCATTCTTTACGGTCCTATGCAGAGATGGGCATTATTTAAATAAAAGGATATACTTCCGAATGGCCCCAGTGGCTGATCGACACAAGGTTTGGGGGAGGGGTGTTTACCCTCCCGGGGAGCAGCCGACCATCTGCTGCTCCCCCGGGAGCCGCGCCATTGGCGCCGTTTTTAGCGCGCTCCCGAGGAAGGCGGTCGAGCAGGTACAGGGTGAGTGCGGCGGTCAATTGACGATATGACCTAGTGCCGCCTCCCCGTCCGGCCGCGACCCTTCGGGCCGCGTCCGGGTCACTGCTCGACCGCGGGGGGTCGCGGGGTGGGGGTGCCGGGGGGCACGCTCACCCCTCCACAACATCATGCGACCCCCCCAGAAGTGGCGACGCGGACGCGTGGTCCGTCTCGCGTCGCCGGAGTTTTGGGAAGACCCCGCGCGTTGCCGCGCGGGGCTGTTGAGCGCGGAGTTTGCACTGCGCTGAGAGGGAGGTAGCGGATGAATCGCTAGTTTGCTCCCGCAAAAAGTCCTCCCCCTCGAGCGCGCGACTCCGCGCCCGAGGACGACCACCGTGGAGTTTTAGTGGGTGCAAGTCCCACATAACCCCGTCCCTCCCCCGGGGGGCGGGGTATCCGTTAGGGATTTCTCCACGTCAAAAAAAAAAAAAAAAAAAAAAAAGGGGTGTTTACCCTAAATCTAAAATTCTATATAGGTCGGGTATTTATTAGTTTCCATTGTTTATTCGAAGGCTTTTCATCTTGGGCTTCGAATAATTTTTTTTCTTTCATTATATCTTTATCCTAAGGTCGTATTCAGATATATTGGCCGGTCTGACGATCGTGGATTTGTCAGTTGGAGTTGCTGGGCCCCCGAAGGGTATGGCGGGGTAACGAGAATGCTGCTCGTGTGGCTGTTAATTATTCTTAGCGTAATAGTTGTGTGCGTTACGAACTTAGAGCATACCCTAGTAGCATTTTTGGTTGGCATACAGTTGGGCCACGCACATAATATTAGTTGGCCAACAGTTAGATTTGGCACTTTTTTCAGGTTGGGCCAACAACAGATGGCCAAGGTAGGCTTTCCTACTGTTGCCCAACCATTTATGTAGGATCACGGAAAAAAGGAAGCCTCGGACGCGGGACTCGAACCCGCGATCTTTAGGTTCGTTGCGCACTGATCAGCCGCCTTAGCCTACTCGGCTACCGCCGACTTCCCTATCCTTGTTATTCCGTATCCGCCTCTTATGTTATGGGGGTTCCTGATCCCCACATTTATAAGGCCTACCGTACCATATATAATAGTAATCCAACGGTAGGCAAACGGTTGGATTTTAAATTATACTTATTATTTATAGGTAACGGGAAAATGTTAGAATTTCAACTGGCAAAATTAAAAAGTTAGATGGACTCATTTTAAACTAGTTCTCTTCGTATATGCTCTAAGATCCAGTATAACCGTAGCCTTAAACAATGTACAAAATGACGGACGGGACCGTTTCGCTCGCGAGGCGGCTTGCGTCCTGTGACTGTCGACGTCAACCGTTCCACTCAACCCTCTCTTCCCCCAGACAGTCTTCATAAAAAGTGTAGCCAATGTGGGTTCAAAATTCTTTCAATTACTTTGGGATATGATTTTATTTTCATCCGAACCTATATATTTGTTTTTATTATCTTTAACTAAATGTATTCCCATAGGGCATTATTAGTTGGCCCAGAATTGGTTATTCGTAGACAAATCACCGGAAGATGTGTGCAATATTAAACAGTTGGCCCAATAGACGGGGTTTGTAGGCGAAACTACTAACCACCTCCCAACTGATTCCCAACTGTTGGCTACCGTTGGCCAACAAAAATGCTACTAGGGTATATACTTGGAGGTCTCATCGAAAGCTTGAAACTGTCGCCAACATGGTGCGAGAGAGAAAGACATCGTGCGAACTGGTGCGACAGAGTGAAGTATAGATTCTCTCGCTCGCACGATGTGTTTCTCTCTCGCACGATATTGGTCGGCAATTGGATCCACAGGAGACAAGAGGCCATGAGACCTCCATGTATACCTACTATATGCTCTAAGGTTACGAAGTTATGCGTAGACCAATATGAGATGAAGCTATCGAGAAAGAATGAATGTTCTGACCATAAAACTTCTGAATTTTTCGGAGCTAACGCACACCTATTCTGTTGTTTGTATTTCTACGCTCAGAACTCGGTTGGCCTACACGTCAGGTGCTTGGCGCAATCTCTACCACTTCTGGCCCACTCTTGTTCTACGAAGGCGAGAGCGAGTCAGAAAACGTTGAGAAAAGGAGCACCGAGGCAGGACAGCGGTATGGTGGGAGAATACTCCTCACGAAACTCACCGGCCAATATATGTATCTGAATACGACCTTAGAAGCTCGAATGCCGACGAAAACCTTTGTGGCCCGAGCCGCGCGAGATCGCCGTTGCTCGGCGATGCGTTATCGATTATACAGAAGCAGAATTTGTTTATTTTTCATCGCATCAATATGAAAGTGACATCAATGGATTCCTCGCATTCTTCCGATTAAATTGACAGAAAATTATTTAAATCTGACTATTTTTATCGAAACAGGCTTTCACTTCTATAAACAAATTTTTCACGTAATTTCCTTAATTATGGTCCGAATTATATCATTTTTGGGGCCAATTTGATCGAGAAAATATGCGGAATCGATTGACGTCACTTTCGCAAAGATCTGATTAGAAATGCATAACTACAGATTCGTCACTGCTTAGTGCGCAACATTGTATGGCCCCACTGGTTTCGAGTGCCGAAGCTTACGAAACTCAGCGAGTCGCATGATTGCCAGCGAGACAGACAAGAGGGGACTTTCGATGGCGAAGGAAAATTAGCCTTCTACAGAACTCAAATCGAGAAAGACTTTGCTGACCGACTTTATATTCAGGTCAAATAAATACTTTAATTGTAAAATTTAGACGATGAAGTATTGTTGAATTTCACCAGTTCTTACATATGCCCCATTTGGTTCGGAATTCCTGATCTCAAAGTTTCATGCATGTACCTATTGAAATGTTATTTTTTCTTATGAATACATGATTAGGACACACTCTACGTTCACTAAAAATTGACCGAATTGCACCATGTTTGATATCATTTTCATCGGAAAATCCTAAAAAATCCATCGGTAATACTTTCATCAACACTTATCAAAAACATGAACATTTTATTTTTCTGTACTGGGTATTTTATCTATCTCGTCGGTTTTATTGCTCTTGACTGTCAACGGGCGGTCTACTAGGGCCCGAAGGTCCTCGCTCGCAGCGAGAAAGCAAAACAGTTGGGTGGGTAGGTCTTTCCCGATAATCTGAGCCCAAAGGCTTCTCAACAATTGGAAGACTGTACATATACTTTCTGATGCTTTCGACAATACGCGTAACCATTTGCGTGCGTGGCTTCATGTTGCACGACAAAAAGTATTCTTTTAATTACAATTAGTATTCAGTTTGTAAGTGCTATTAAATTAGGCGTCATTAAAATCATGCACAGTTCATTAATTTTAACTAATTGACCAATTCATTTATTTTTTAATTCATTAATGCAGTACTCTGATTAACCCTTAGGCTACCGCTATAGCCACTATATTGGCACGGTTCTACCTCCTCGATTCTATGGGACCTATTGACTACTCATACATAAAAATTTTTGGAAAAAAAGGACCCCTATTTTTACGAAAAAATAGCGGCAGCTTAAGGGTTGAGAACATCGTAACGCGGAGCTAATATTATAGGCCCTAGAATCTACGGTATTGTCAATGTGCAATTGAAACGCGCCGCCACTTCACACTATCGTTTCTTAGCATTTGTACAAGTTGATTTTTTAGCCGGAGTCGTCAAACGCGATGCTCGCTAGCAATCATGTGTCTCGCTGAGTTTCATCGGCTTCGACGCTCGAAACCAGCGGGGCCATACAATGTTGCGCACTAAGCACTGATGACTCTGAAGTTTTGCAATTTCTAATCCGATCTTTACGAAAGTGGCGTCAATCAATTCCTAATGCTTTCTCGATCAAATTGGCCCTAAAAATGATATAACTCGGATCACAATTAAGGAAATTGCGTGAAATATTTGTTTGCAGAATTGAAAGCCTATTTCGTTAAAAATAGTCAGATTTAAATAATTTTCTGTCAATTTAATCGGGAGAATGCGAGGAATCCATTGATGCCACTTTCATATTGATGCGATGAAAAATAAACAAATTCTGTTTCTGTATAATCGATGACAACATCGCAATACCACCGGCGAGTGCATTAGCGCATATGAAAAACCATCGAATAAGCAATTGCAATCTAAAGTCACTATTGCACCAACTCAATTTTATATATGATGTTTGTTCAATAACTGCTTTCTGCATGGGCCGTTTAATTATCTTATAATAAGTGTATAATTTTCATGTTTTGCTTCAGCGTTTTGCTAATAAAAAATGTCTAACCTAACATAACAAACTTAATTTTCTGGGGACATCCACTCATCTATTTTTTTCTTTTCACATATAACTCCTTACTGCCAACGTAACATATTATAGCATAAGTACATTTTAAGTAATTAAAATGTACAATGAATTGTCTACGTTTGCTCTACCAGCAGACCTTCCGTTTAAATATTTACAAGTACAACGCAACAGCAAGGAATCCTTTCCTTATTCAGAATAGAATACGGAAATAGCAAACAACTCCCTATCGCGTGCACCAGCAGCCGCGTATCTATGGGTATTACCATTTCTGTGCAGAAAAATCTGCTGTAATACCGACCTGCCGAATCGGCCAGGTCACGTGACGTGTCTACCCCCTTAAGACTGGGCATGTTGCCAGGATGCAGATTGCAAATTAGTTGATATGAAAGATTCTTTGCTTGAAGAAGAATATTTTTTCAGTTTGGGCCAAGACAGACTCCGTGAGTCCTTTATAGAATGTCAAGTAAACTATAAACTCATAAAATATCTTGATTTGGAAAAATATACAAAGTAACCAAGAAACTGCTGTCTCCTGAAGTGCATTCAGAGCATGTATTGTGAAAAACTTAATGTGTATCCAATAGGTTTGTGAATTTGACGACGCTACAGCTGTTCTTGTTAAGGGGGATTCCTGTTTTACTGACCGTTTTCAACGCTATTTTCGGCAACTTATTTAACGGAAACTATAAGATTATACTGTATGACGTTTTGCGTGCACATTAAGGTATGTTTGGAATGAAACTCAGGATTTTTCTGAGCGCTTTTATTGATTTACAGAGTTATACATAGTGCGTGGCGTAAGCCTCCATAAAAAGGATTTGTCGGACGCATTCGTAGCGGATATCTCCGTTATGTAAAATTGAAAAACCAAAGCATATTTTCATACTTAATGATTATGATCGGTACCTCAGTCATCCCAAAACCCCCAAAATTAATAAATTGACGGCACTTTAAACAAAAGCAATTGAGTTTTATAGAACAATTTTGACTGTTTCGGTCTGAAAATAACCACTACCCGAACCGTCTAGTACAGGGGTGCACACTAAGTCTGCCCTGGGGCAGTCGGTGTGCCCTCGAGCTCGACCATGGTATGCTCACTCCCCACTCCTCGGCATAAGGTCTCATTGCGGAGAATTCTATGATTGCAGAGGCCGTATGCCCATTTTGTTTTTTCCAAAGAAAATATGGTATTGTCTCGAGCTTCCCATTGTTGCCCCAACACGGTCACCGGAAAGGCCCAGTTTATGCTTTTATGACGCCCCCGACAGCTAATGATCGCTTGACCAAGCCACAGCTCCATCACCGTGTGTGTTAGCGACCTCAAGCGGTGGGTTAAAATTGATTCAGGCACAGGATACAGAGGGTTAATTGAGATTTGAAAAATGTTTAAATTTTTGTATGCAATAATAATAATAATTTTGTTCAAATTTATAATGATAGCAGTAAGAAGGGTTTAAAAAAGTTTGTAGCTGGCGAACATGATTCTGGCTGTCGCAGTCATCGGAAACAAAAAGCGCAAAATTTTTCTTAATCTGTGTGGTTATCGTGTGAACTAGAATGAATTATTTGCAAAAATCCAATTTTGTAACACAAAAAACTAACAAATGCTTTTCCAAAAAATTAATGTTTTCATTTGAAATACAACAATTTTTGTGCTTTTCAACATTATTCATTCAACATGAACTAAAGTTTATACCATAACCACACTCATATAGATTAAGAAAAATTGTACGTTTTTTGGTTTAGATGATTACGACAGCCTAAATCATGCTCGCCAGCAACAAACTTTTTTCCGAACCCCTCTTACTACTACCATTCTAACTTTGAACGAAATAACTATTATTGCATACAAAAATTTGAACACATTTTTCAAATTTCAATTAATAAAAGTACAGAGATTGGAATTATAATACTCAATACTTTTCTTTTTAAAATTCCCCAAAATGTGCCTTATTTTCGGAGCGTCAAACTCTGGAGACCCCTGCGGCAGCCTTTGACACTCCGCTCCCACTACTCCAGCCGCTCCACACTCCGTTGGCGGCCTCGTTTGTCCTTGAACGAGCTCGAATGTGCGCTCGCGCCCGGAATTGGGGGTCCTCTGCACCCCTGGTCTAGCAGTTTCTGAGAAATGATTGCGCTCATCTTAAGAAATGTCGTTTTGAGAAAAACGCGTTTAAGGGGGTAGTGGACTATTGGATACATAAAATCGTTAGTTTCTTTGACGCTAAATTACTTTGCTACCAAACAATCGTTATAGTCGTGCTTTTGACAATTTACTGCGAGCACGTTTGGGAGTATGTACAAAAAAAATCGTCAGAATGTATAAAATTGTCGAAGTTATTAATCGTTGAAGATAGCCCTGCACGACGCACCGCTGCAGGTGGTGTACATCGATTCAGGTGAACCAATCATCTGAAAGCAAAATGCTTTGAGGTTGTGACGAAGTCACGTCACGCGCCGCGCAGCCGCGAGCTGTCTCGCGGGCGAAGATGTACGGGCTCGCGATATAAGGACCGCGGCGAGCGAAACTGATAGCTCTTGTTCCGCACGAATTAGCCGATACCGCTGCCGTACCGTACGCCAAGACGCTCATATTTTTGATTCCGTGAGGTGTGCACGCGTCGACCGATCGTCACGCTGTGCCATTAACCAGCCTCTTTCCTAAATAGGCCGAGAGCAATCTTGCGCCCTACCTCGCCTGTAAGGTGTCTGCGCGCCGTTATCGGCCAGTGCCCTATTGCACACGGGAACGCCACTATACGACTCTCGTACGATCGTGCCTGTTAAGGCCCTTCCGAGCAGAACGTTCCACAAAACTCCGCATCCCTGATCCCCCAGCTCGTCGCCAGCGCCGCCGCCGCGAGAACTACGCCGCCGCGATTTTACCGAGTCGAGTCTCCGCACCCGCAACCGTTACGCGGAAATCAATGTAAACATAATTACAGCTAAATAAACATTGTTATTGTTTAATACGCCTACTCATTTGACGAACCCGGCCTTACCGACTGAGTCGGCAATAAACTCCTTCTCCGTCCCACCGGCAACCGTCTCACAAACCGAAGACGGTCACAAGGTGATTATTTTATACACCACTATCTGCAGAGTGGAAACTTGCCGATGAATTTGAACAAAAATTGTGGAAGGTACACACGAATAAATTGTTCCGCCACATTTTTACGAAAAAAAATCGTCTTTAATCAGTTGTAAAATGTTTTACAAACATCAAATGTTGATACGGCAATTCCACTCTGCAGGGGAAGGAATTCTATAGGTACAGTAAAAATTTCAAGTGAAAATATTCTTTGGTTCAAGAGTTATGATATACACCGTTTCTGATAATGGTGTTTCGAGAAAACCGGCTTCAGTCCCCTATTTAAGTTAAGCCCCCTATGCCAATACCGCTCTGCAAGGCCGTTACTCGACTGTGCACTCAATTACGTTCGCTGCTATAACTTCGACAATTGTTCGAATTTCTTCATGAAATTGAGTTGAAAATGTTCATAAAGGATACGACTTTCAAAATCAGTAAAAAAAGTCTCAAACATAAATGTATTATGGTGCATATTTCACGTAGAACTACGGTTATGGCTCTGACCCCATCTGACACAGGAAGTTCGGTTACCCGAACATTCTGATTTTTTTTTAAACTGTGCAGATTTGTTGAGGACCTTAATAGAAACACAGACGAGGTATAGAATAGACCTATCAACCAATGTATTTTTGTGTCACCGGTTTGGGGGGTCCTAGGACCCCCTTACCATTTTAGTGTCGCATGCAACGTTACCGGTGAAGTCTCGAAACAGATTGTAATGCTACGCGCACAGTATACCTGGTCTGTGGTGACACCATCGACGAAGTATACGATAGACCTATCACCTTATGGGACTTCGTGTCACCCACAGACCAGGTATAGGATAGACCTATCACGCAATGTAATTTTGTGTCACACGCTCGGGGGGCTCGCGAGCCCCCTTACCATTTTCG
Source organism: Andrena praecox (assembly GCA_963932275.1). Taxonomy (NCBI): domain Eukaryota; kingdom Metazoa; phylum Arthropoda; class Insecta; order Hymenoptera; family Andrenidae; genus Andrena; species Andrena praecox. The sequence goes on from OZ010731.1 coordinate 33,569,360, forward strand.
TGTAACACCCAACATTATCGATTCAGAGTGGAATTCGAACGCAATGCTACAAGCGGTTAGAATTGAAACTAAATATGATGAAAACTGCTACGAAAAATGCAAACGTCCGAACTTAGTATGTTTTAGTATGTTTACTTAATTTGTTTAAAAAATACAGTACGTTATAACTAAGTAGGAATACCTCAGCAAGGAATTGTAACTTGGTATATCTCAATAAGGGGCTGAAGCAGAGAGTACTTTAAAAATTGTGAAAAACCCATCAGTTCCAGTATCTTGCTGAAATATTCCAATATGCACTTATCCTCCTCTATTAACACTATACGAGTCGAATATCTGATTCCGCGAGTCGAATATCTGATTCCGCGAGTCGAATATCTGATTCTGCGAGTCGAATATCTCTTTTCGCGAGTCGAATATGTCTTTTCGCGAGTCGAATGTCTCTTTTCGCGAGCCCACGTAGCGATCAGTAGCCAAAAGCGGGAACGCGTGTTAGACAAAATCATCTATACTATTGAAAAATCAAAATTTTATATTTTCTATTTTATTTTCATCACAGTATTTGTAACATATTGTATGAAATTTTCCAGACGAAAGGAAAGCCAAACACGACGCCCTTCCTACAATTACTCCGATTGCGCATGAAATCCGTTACTTATACTTCCTCCTCCTCTACGTCCCATTATTAAGTGATAATGTAAAAATTTATTTAAATAACTTACAATTAGAATTTAAAGTATATTTGGAGACTAGTAAGAACGGTATCTCAAGAATACATTTCTGCTTTGATTGCACGTTTTTTGTTGATATAGGTACATTGAAAAAAAACAATTAAACCCTAAAAAATTATTTTAAAGAGTAAAACTAATGAAACATTTAAACCCTGCAACATGGACTTGAACTCGCACTCCAGGAAAACGAAGTTAGAATTTTTTTTTAGAACTTACACTCATTTCGAAGCCCAGCTATAATTCTGCCAATTCTGAGGCAATTTTTTTACAAATGTCCACCGAACCAGAAGTGTAGATTCATCCCCGAAAGCAGTGTTCATTAGATTTTCTATAAAATGAACGAATAGAAACATTCGTATATCACATATTTCTTGTAAATATTACAATACACTGATATGCCCGTGGCAGTGTATTTGCTAATACAGTCGAACCTCGACTACTCGAAAACCTCTATAAGACGAAAATTTTCTTCATTCCCTTCCGCTTCGCTGTAAATACCTCTACAACTCGAAATAAAACTTCCTTAATTCGAACTATATTTTGCATGTTAAATTATGTATTTCACCTCTATAACTCGAATTTAGAAGAATTCCGACCTTTACAAGTCGAAGTTTACTTCTACATATGTATTACGAAATTTCGTATAAAGATCTCAAACTATTGAGGATAATTTTTAAGATTTACAATACACTAGAAGACTGGCACAAAGCAAAATCACTTTTTTTTTTAATATGTAATAAAGAGTAATATTTCGAGCATAAAATGTGTCATATAATTATTTTTATATATGTAGTACATAAGTTGTAGGTATATTTAATTTAGGTATGCAATAAACAATTGAACTTTAAACCTTAAATTTGTCTTGCTTTACAGCTTCACAAGCCAAAAAACTAACAGTCGCACAAAGCCTCTAAGTCGAATTTTCGTTTGTTGAACCTCTGTTACTCGAAAACTCGATAAGCCGAAACCTCTATAATTCGCAGATTTTTTCCCTTCCCTTGAGATTCGAGTTATCGAGGTTCGACTGTATGAAGTAACATGACAAAATATTTTTTCTACTATGATTAAATGTTAGGCCACTGTGATATGATTGCATAATAAATATGTGTGAAACAATGATAGTAAAAGAATTGTGTGGTTTCGCTGTGTGAAGAATGATTTAAAGCAATGTAAGAATATGTTGAATTCCACGGCGCCGGCGGTGGTTCTCGCGTGTGAGTGCGCGCACGTGCGGCCGCGCGCTCAGATGACTGGGATTTAAATTTTAAACACCGCGCCCCGAAAACGAATCTCCAGAAAAGTGCGTTTGTTAGTTTCTTTCCTCGCAACGCGTTTCTTTTGTTCGGTGGACGGCTATGGGCGATACCGTTCAACGATCATCAGTCGAAACAAAGTCAGTTCCCTACAAGCCGTCTTGAAGATTTATAGTCGGAGCAGTCTTGCTAATAGTGGCAAATAATATCCAAGTAAGTAGTAAGTAAAACTTCTCTACGCTTTATCATTCGCATCATTTGCTTCTTTTCTTCATTCATTAATTTGTATATTTATTAGTAATGGAGAATCAGACTCGTAAAACACATTATAAAAAATGTGTATATCCTAATTGCGATTTAGTAAACCGTAATGTAACTGACGGTACTACATTCCATTCATTCCCGGTAAATGACAATGATAGATGCATAACGTGGCTGGTTAACTGTGGCTTAGATGATTGGGTGGAAATGACTAACGCGGAATTGAGAAAGAAGTGTATATGTAGCCGGCATTTTTTGAAAAGTAGTTTTTACGTGTCCGGGCAATTACGGAAAGATGCCGTGCCTAAAATGTATTTTAACGATACCGATAGCGACTTAAGTATGGAAATTGAAGCCAGTTCATCATCAGAAGAACGTAATAATTTGCAGGAACGGTTGATGGAAATGGAAAAACAGTTAAAGCAAGAGAAGAATAAATATAATATTCTTCGCTTGCAAGTACGGGCGAAGTGCAGAGTAATCGATCGTTTAAAACATAAACTTTCTTCAGGCAGTATAGATGATACGTGCTTGAAGAAAGCGATCGCGAAAAAAGCTTCTGGATTTATTTTAACTTTTATATTTTTACTATTATTTAAGTACAATAAACAAATTTATACCCGTTGTGAACAGCAGATATGCATGACGATGCACTACACTTCGCCAGCTTTGTATAATAAGATGCGCGAAGTTTTCGGTTTTCATCTACCGAGTCCAGGTACAATTATTCGGTGGTTCGGGAAAATATTTGGCCTGGTATATGCCAACCTTTGTTTACCGCGCTCAAAATTAAAGCTGCGTATATGGAAGCCGCAGATCGTAATTGCGTACTCTTGTTTGATGAAATGGCAATCAAAAAATGTCTAGATTTCCATCCAACTAAACAAATTATTGAAGGTTTCGAAGACTTGGGATCTTTGGGTCGAAATTTAGCGGTGGGTACACAGGTTCTTGTTTTTATGCTACGCAGGCTATTCACTAATTGGAAACAACCATTGGCTTTCTTTATTTCAAAATCAGGAGTCAAGAGAGACGATTTGTCTACAATTTTAGATGAGATTTTAGATGCTTTGTATGCAACTGGTTTAAAAGTCAGAGCGGTTGTTTCCGATCAGGGAACCAGTAATCAGAGCATAGCAGACGACCGATCATCTATACAAAATCCTTATTTTGAACGAAATGGCCAAAAAATTTTTTTTTTGTTTGATTTTTACATTTATTTAAAAGCATTAGAAACAATTTATTAAATCATGATTTTTTAATTAATGGATCTATAGTTTCGTGGTTAACACGTGTTTGTGGAATTTGGAAAAGGACAAAAATACTCGAGCAGCTTACAAATTGTCCGAGAAGCATGTAAGGCCAAATTCTTTCGATAAAATGAAATGTAAGCTTGCTCTCCAAGTTTTTAGCAAAAGGGTGTCGTCTGCTTTGTTCACCGCTTCATTAACAGGTAGCATACAAACAACAACCGTTCAACACACGGCTAGTTTCTTTGAAACCTTAAATGATTTATTTGATAATTTAAATAGTAGATCAGCCCGTGATCCCAACCCAAACAAGTGTGCTCTTTCGCGACTTTATGACAATGTCCAAAATAATTTGATTTCACGATTAAATGAAATGGACAATTGGTATACTATGACTCCTAAAGGTTTGAAAGCACCTCCATGTATCTTGGGGTTACGGCAATCTATCAATGCCACTCTGCAACTGTGGAATGATTTAAGAGAAGAAGGTATTACATTTTTACTAACGTCGCGACTTAACACGGATCCCATAGAAAACTTCTTCTCTGTTCTACGGATGCATGGTGGCACTCACAACCATAATCCCTCGGTAAAAGCTCGGTGCGTCTTGCGATCAAAAAGAATATTTTATTAAGTTTAGATCATAGTTTAGATACTGGAAATTGCATGCGAGATTACGACGCACCGTTATTACCGGGAGATTCTATATCACAATGTGAACCAGCCACGTTGCCACCTGATGCTGCATTACTTAATATTGAAGAGCACACCGATGATGATAGTATTAGTACAGATGTAGACATTGATATTAATATTGATGAACTATCAACATCGGTGTGCTTCTTAGAATCATGTGCGCTTGAATATTTTGCTGGGTACATTGCTAAAAAAAGTGTCGAGAAGTCGCGGTGTGATATATGTTATGCCACATTCATTGAGAGTAATAGTAGCTTTTGTCGCAACGAGCAAATGCTAATATCTTTTCGCGCATATATTGTTGCAGATAATGTTGATTTTGGACACCTTTGCGTTCCAACGCAACATTTTTCATTTATTTTTCGTATAATATCTAAAGTTTTCGACGTTCATTATCCCGCGTTACGCAGCGAAGCATTCATATTGGACAAACTATTTTCGATTATTTCCCGTGTAGTGGAGGAGAAATATCCAAATTGGTTTACTCAAGGTGAATGCGCTGCTCATAGTAAAGAAATGGTATATATAGCTTTAACGGTAAAAATACACAAAGATACAGTATGGCTCGGCGAGCAATTAAGATGTGTGGGAGCATCATTGAGTAAAAACTAATCAAAATTATCGACATTAAAGCATGTTTGAAAACTTTGTCTTTTTTTAACAAGTCCCTGCCCTACCTTTTTGCTTCTATCTTCATTCATGCTCATTCTGTATCTTTCACCTTATGCTTTTGCTGTATGTTTTGGCTTATGCTGTATATTTTGGCTTGTGTATGATTTCGAGTATTTTCAGTGTTACATTATTCGGTGGACGGATTTATTTCTAAAAAATAAGTTATTTTTTTTGTCTTTTCCTTTTTTTCGGTGAATGGTTTGGATTTGTATTAACATTGAACATACTCTGGGATGGCAAAGACCTTCTTTCACGCCTTCGCGTGGCCCACCCCGTTAACTCTATTGCTTTATTTTTTTAAATCTGTATTAACATGACAGACTATAAAGCGATAGAGGAACTAAGATGAAAGAAAGGCAGAACTTTTGTGGATATTGAGTTACGATACTTGATAGAACTTTAGTAATGGTCTCAAGCTCTGTAAATATGATATATAGGGTATTCTGGTATTTGAATCCGTAGACGATATCAATCGATTTCAAGTTTAAACAAATGACTATATACTTAGCAGCTTACGGTTCAAAGACCTTTGCTCCACACGTTACACCAGTTCTGTCTGCACTCTACAGTCCGAAATATACATACAGTGGCTCACAGCCATAATCGTACACTATAATCGCATAACATTTTTAAATTTGGTCCAAACGACTTGAGTTTTTTTAGAAACTAGCAGGATTAGTTTACCAAGCGACGAGTTTCGACGTTTTGAAAAAAATTGCAATTGACCGGAATAGCAGAAGAATAGTAAAGGTCGTTTTTAACAACTTTTTTTTGAGCCTGTAATGAAAATTCAAAAAACCCGTTTGTAGATTTAAGTAAGTTGTATACATGTCGAAAATTTAATGAAAATCGGTTAACGTTACTCCGAGCGACAAACATTTAAAGATCGCAGATTAAGGTCGAAAATCGCGAAATTCCCGAAGTCAGCGAAAAAAAAGTTGAAAAAACGACCTTTATAATTTTTTTTTATCTTTCCGACCGATTGCAATTTTTTCAAAACAACGAAACACGTCACTTAGCAAACTAATCATTCTAGCTTCTCAAAAAAACTCAAGTCGATTGGACCAATTTTAAAAATGTTATGCGATTTTAAAGAGTGTACGATTATGGCTGTGAGGCACTGTACATACACTAGCTTTACTCCATACTCGGCTTTGCCCAAAATTTAAAATCTGATTTTCTAAAAAAAAAATCTAATTTTTTTTGTGAAAATAGTTCATTTGGATTAGCCAGGCATAATGAGTGGAGACACATTATGTGTTCCAAGAGTTTACCGTTTGAAAGTTTTTAGGCGACAGACAAGCACACAAACATAAACTTTCTGCTTTATAAATTAAAATATATTATATCGAAGAGTATAATAGTCCAAATGGATAATTTTAACTAACGCTATTAATATTGTTATTTGAAAGATCTCTTCCCTAACACTTTATACATTTTATTCTTTTTACAGCCTAGTATGTTATATAAGAAATTATGGCCGTGAGAAGAAAAGGAGTTTACAAATATTATACAGTTATATTATTTTTATCTATTGTATGACAGCTTTTAATAAATAAATAAAAAGGGCATATTTCATATAAGAAATAGTTCGTTTCTTTCAGCACCATCTCATATGTACATACCTACTTGTCCCAAATGATGTCGTGTTTGATTTTCCTTTTATTAAAAAATTGTCACTAATTTTCCATAAATGCTCGAATAAAGACGAAACAGAGAATGTAAAAATTTCATCTTACAATTAGCTTAGCATGTGCACACTGTACATACATGTTTTCCGCATTTAGCTACTGATTACTGCTTTTGCAGAATTTATAGAAGAAAGTGAAATCTGCTTCAATACGGGTGTTTAGGCATAGCTCGTCCGTGGACCGACATCGACATGCGAAAATCAGGCGCACGGAGAACGCAAGAAGACAATGTATCATACTTTGTTGCCGCTGCCAGATTGATCGTTTGTCGCGTAAAGGACCTTCGTGCCGTTTCTCACTTGCTTTCATTCTCTCTTATTCCCTCCCATTTCATCTCACTCGCGAGTCGCGACGTCCGTAAATCCAGAACCATTTTTTCCACTGGTGCTTTAAAAAGTACAATAGCTGTGTTCTCATATGTACATATCTAGGAATAATAAAAAAACTAAAAATATAAAATAGTTAATAAGGGGAAACGGCCAATCAATTTGTAACGAAACATAGAGTTTAAACTACTAATCCACCGTTCCCAAGTAATAAATAAACTATTGCAAAATGTCCTCGGGTCCCGAAAACTACGAATACAAAATTTTACAAAAACGTTTGGATTCCTTGTTCTCAATGATTTATACGTGTTGTAGGATGGGCACCGTTTATTTAGACATGCGCGGAGTGCGGAGATTTGCGGGATTGTCAGTAACAGCGTCAAGTTTTAATATTTTTCGACGTACGACACGCGAAAATGTTAGTTAAGTGTTCCACAACACGTAAAGTACTAACAATCAATGTCATCTTGCAATTTATAGTTTGTATAAGCTTTTAAGAAGAGCCATATTTCGGCGCCATATAGTCTTCAGATCACCGAAATAGATTTTCGACAAGCCGAGCCAAAGCGTAGCGTAACGACAAACGAAAGCCTGCCCTCTATGTTAAACTCTCCCTCTAAACAAGTCACACGTATACAAGCACGCACACACTTTTCAGCATTTCAACACATTTCAGTGTAGTTGCTGAGTTGGACGCTGTTCATGAACAGAGGCCGCTGAATTCAGTCCTGAAATTATGGGTCGGTAACACAGTTTGGGTGGTGACACAAAGTCCCATAAGGTGATAGGTCTATTCTATACTTCGTCGATGATAGAAATATCAGGAAATTTTTTGTTTGTGCCCATTTTCGAGTTTCCAGGGTGAAAACATCCCCTAAAGGTTAATGAGTGTGTTCCTATTTTTCAGTATATCTTGGAAACGATATATAAAAAATATGTTGTAAGTAAATACAAATTTTGTTATAGGGCTTGATAACAGTTCCTGAGTACAATCATTTGCAAAATGTAAAAAAAAACACGACGCAAAATAGAGGGTGATTCTCTAGGAAGAGTCGTCAAAGGCGATATCGCCAGCAATCACGCGCCTCGCTGAGTTTCGTGGACTTCGATACTCGAATCAGCGGGGCCATACAATGTTGCGTACTAAACAGCGACGAATCTCGAATTCTGCATTTCTAATCAGATCTTTGCAAAAGTGACGCCAATCGATTCCTTGTGTTTTCCCGATGAAATTGGCCCTAAGAACGACATAATTCGGACCATAATTAAGGAAAGTAGATGAAAAATTGATTTGCATAATGTAAAATTAGCTTCGTTAAAAATAGTCCGATTTACATAACATTTGGTATGATTTTCATCGGAAAAACGTAAGGAATTCATTGGTGTCGCTGCCATATTGATTCGATGAAGAAAATAAAGAATTTAATTTTTCGCATAAGCTGTGAATCAGCGCGTGAGCGACCGGCGAAATCCGGCGAAGACGAAACGGCACCGTGCGGTCGAACGAGAAATCTAGAGACGCGGTAGCGTCTCGACGCCAAGTACATGTTCGACACCCTGTATAAGATAAATGTACCAATGACTGGCCACGTCCCATTACTTGGCCACTGATGAACATTTTATTTTTTATTAAGCTAAACTTATATAAAGTAAGAAGAATGATTATACTGCTTCATTATTTGGTTAGTCAGTCGCTTATATTAAAAATTATGCCACTAAATTTTTCGTTTAAAATATTAAAAGAATTGTTTGAATTATCGTAGTTAAATACAGCGTGAGTCTTCATAGATTCCTTAAGATATGGCTAAGGAAAGTGTAATACATCTTAAGATGATAATTATCATAATACTAGGTTTTTCAGTGCAAACAAAGCAGTTATAAAATCTTAAGAATATTTATGATAAATAGAAAATAAAAAATTACACATTTAAATTGTTTATCAAATAAAAATTTACGTGGTTATGTATTGGTATGTAATAATCTCATTTCCCCAATAACTGGACAGTCGGTTAGTTATTGGGCAAGACCCCATTTTAAGTGCTCACTCCGGTGTCCTAGTATCTAGTCGCGGCACATGTTCCACATTTATGCGTTGTTTTTACATTTTCTATGGCCATTTTCCGTACCAATTAAGGTAAGTAATTATTTACTATAAACATTATTTGTAACGCTGTTGTATTAGATTCTATATTTTTTTTCAGTTTTATACATTTCGTTAATTTACATAACCTCAAATATTTCTATACTAATTACTAATAAAATGGGCACGGACAGACAGAGAAAAAATAAAACAAAGACAGTTTATATGAAAAAATATGATCAAACAGATGTAAATAATGCATTAAAAGAAGTGGAAAAAGGGGTTTCCACACGAAAAGCTGCCGAGATGTTTAAAGTACCCAGAAGTACTTCGTATGCTAAGCAAACAAAAAAATTCCAATTGAGGGTATTAGGGGACCAAGTCCGTATTTAACACCCCAAGAAGAAAAAAAAATCGTAGATTGGATTTACTATTACGGTCAGAGAGGTTTCCCTATTACAAAACCTCTACTTTTGCAATGCGTGCAGAAACTTGTAACTGAATTAGGAAGACAAACTCCTTTTAAGGGTAATAAACCAGGCCGGCACTGGTGGGAAAGTTTTCTTCAGAGACATCCAGATGTGACCCTAAGAATGGCTCAAAATTTAACAATGAACCGAGCATTGGCGACTGAGGATGTTTTAAAGAATTGGTTCGGTGAAGTTGAAGAACATTTGAAGAAATTAAACCTACAAAATATACACTCATCAAGGGTGTTTAACTTAGACGAAAGTGCCTTTTTCATGGTACCCAAAGCTGATACAGTATTGGCTCGTAAAGGGTCAAAATCAGTGTACAAAGTTGTAAATGGTAATGAAAAAGAAAGCATAACTGTATTATTTACAGTAATTGCTGAGGGCAGTATGTCACCACCCATGATCCTTTTTTGGTATGAAAGGACACCAGCGAACGTCATAAATAGTTTGTCTTCAGGCTGGATTGCTGGGAACATCGAGAGGGGGTGGATGACAGCAGATAGTTTTTATAACTATATATCTACAAAATTACATCCATGGCTTATAGCGAATTCGGTACCTCGCACTGACTCTGCACTGGTGCCAGAAAATGACTTGGATTGGTTGATTCTTATAGAGCTATCTTCGTTTCTATCAGAAGCAACCAATCCAAGTAATTTTCTGGCACCAGAATCAGTGCGAGGTACACTCAACTCAAACGATTGTGGCCGTTCGGGATTCGATTGCATTCGAGCTTACCAGGGTTGGTTTTTCTCCATCGCTAACATTCTACAGTATTTCATGAACATGGTGATGGCACTGCCAAGCCACAGGTTCCCGTCTAGAACACTTCTAATTCATGTTGAAACTAGAGACACTATAATAAGAGTCTGGACACGAGAAGGCCACTTTTTGATTGGTCCGCCATTTTTGATCGAAATCCCACGAGAGAGAAAGAGATATACACCATTTCACTCTTAACCACTCTTAACAACTCTCATTTGGGTAGTAAAGAAATAATGTATATATATTCATTACATAACCTTTTTTGGCCACTATTGATTGGCCCGCCATTTTTCATCTATTCCCGCTGATTTTTAAATCTGTCCATTATACCAAGATAATGAAGATATAAAGTAAAAAACCAAATCGTGTGTTCTATTTTATATATATTATTTTATTATACTTATTTAAATGCGCAATGCACTGCCATAGATTTGCTACCATACATTTTGTTTACATAATTTACACCTCTGTTACGTATGTGGAATCTTCCCATACGTCGCTCTCAACCGTTTTTCGAGCTCGCGTCTGCGAAGGGAAAACGCCCTAAAATCCTTTCGCTTATCACACACCACTAATGGGGGTCGTGCTCTCGACCATCTGGTTGACGATCATGGGAACGGTAGTGACACGACGACGACCACCCCGAAGGATTTCCTTATATGGAGATTTCCAACTAATCCCCACTCATTTTTGGGACTATATAAACCCTTTGGTTTCTACCCTCTTCGGTTCAAAGCAGTACAGTCACGCGTAGAGTAACGTCGTGTCACGCTCGTACAGAGTTGGTTAAATCTAGTAAGATCGAGCTAAAGTCTCCGTCGGAATCATAGTTAACCTCATAGAATCCGCGAGTTCGGTATATATTCTATTTGGCACTTTGAAATAGCTACTCGTACGCCCCGCATCGCCAGTGCGTCAAAACCGTGCAAATTAGTGGTAATTTATACACTTTTACTACACTATTTAATCGCGACACTTACATTTGTACAATAATTAGTTATTGAATACACGAATGGTGTTCACGTCTAAATCGAGTCAGATTCGTTAAAACCCATCTTTTACGCAGCGATCCTTATAATATTAGTAGCATATACCCACCGATACAACTTTACCGCTCGAGTTGTATCAAATATTAATTAAGAGTTACGAGACAATACTAACATTTCCCGCGACTCTCTGATTTCACATCAGGGTCGTTCGCATCCAATACCAAAACAAGGAATCTTCTCCAACCCAGTGGCTCCCCGATTTCGCATCGGGTTCGTCCACGTTTAACCTCTCCTGCGGCTCCCTGATTTCACATCAGGTTCGTCCGTATCCTACAGCTCCCTGATTTCGCATCAGGTTCGTCTGTAAGTCAACCACCTTCCGAACAGCTCCCTGGTTACGCACCAGGTTCGTCTGTGAATAATCCAGCCTCTTAACAGCTCTTCGACTTCGCGTCGAGTTCGTCTGTGAACATCATCCTAGAGGCTCCCTGATTTCGCATCAGGTTCGTCCTCGTTTCCGATAATCCTGCGGCTCCCTGATTTCGCATCAGGTTCGTCCGCCCTCTAACTAACAAATTCATAAACCGTATTCCTTGGGAAATACCCCTCTCGCCGGCCTCTCGCGTTGCCGCAGCCCCGGCTCGTAACACCTCTCTTATTAAAAATCCTTAATCTAAAAACTATAAACCTTTTTATAACTTTAATAAACAAATCGTGACACTTTAATATGTGTTCTGCATTTATGTTTCTACATTTTTCTATTAAAAATAATCTTAAATTAATATTTTTCATGTTACTGAAACATTTAGAATAATATCGAAATATTTTTTTTAATTTTAAAAAATCTTAAATGTATTTACATTCACATAGTACAAAGAATTTGTGTTGTACGCTTTAAATTCCACAAATCTTGTAAACGAATGTTGTAATGAGGTCTTTGATCCTGTTGACTTTAACCTATGATATAAACAATTGTACAATTTGACAATTTAATCATGATTGTCACATAAAAATACGTTTACCTCACAGAGGCGGGAATTATCCCTTGGTACCCAATTTTTGTAAGGAATATTTCGTAGCCATAAAGCTCGACGTTCGGGACATTTTGGAAACACTCTCATTATATAACCCTCTTCTGAGGTGTTACTGTAAAAGGGTGCTGCACATCCAATCATTTTGTATGAATGAATCGCAATTATAATTTCTTGATATACCTATGTATATACCTATTTACGTGAAGTAAACAGAATTAAAATACCGCCATAAACGTAAGAGTTGTTAAGAGTGGTTAAGAGTGAAATGGTGTATATCTCTTTCTCTCTCGTGGGATTTCGATCAAACATGGCGGACAGTGGCTCGTGTCCAGACTCTTATTATAGTGTCTCTAGTTGAAACACCACTGTGGCACCATCTGCCTATGATTGTCATAATTATATAAATCTGCGCGATCGGCTCTGTTCGCGATGCTGTAGCGTAAATGACACCAAGTACAGGAAAGACACCCTGTATATGTCGACTGTCGCTACCGCTATCATTTACTCGTCGCCCGGTTAATCCAACTGTCACGTCCCGGGTGAGGTCTTTAGGAACGATGACTATGGGGAAGGAAAAGACAGGCGTGAATGTTAATTCCAGCACTCTGAGGATACTTGAGGAGGAAAGTCAGGCGCGAATCTTGAATCCAGCACTCTGGGGATTTAGAAGGAACTCAGGCGCGAATATTAAATCCGTCACACTGAAGGTTTTGAGGGAACTTAGGCGCGAATATTAAATCCGTCACACTGAAGGTTTTTGAGGAGGAACTTAGGCGCGAATATTAAATCCGTCACACTGAGGGTTTTGAGTAACTTAGGCGCGAATATTAAATCCGTCACACTGAGGGTTTGAGAGGAACTTAGGCGCGAATATTAAATCCATCACACTGAGGGTTTGAGAGGAAGACCAAGCGCGAATATTAAATCCGTCACACTGAGGGTTTGAAGGAACTTAGGCGCGAATATTAAATCCGTCACACTGAGGGTTTGAGAGGAAGACCAGGCGCAAATATTAAATCCGTCACACTGAGGGTTTGAAGGAACTTAGGCGCGAATATTAAATCCGTCACACTAAGAATTTTGGAGGAGATCAGGCGCGAATCTTTAATCCAACACTCTAATCGACCAGGGAAGGTTTTTAAAAGGCGAATATATACCCGGGAAACACCCGTTAGAGTACCTTGTATTTGTTTTGATTTTGGTAATAGAATTTACCGTTGCATTTGTATACAAGAAACTACGCTTAGTATTTCCGTAGATTGCACAGCTCATGCAATAGTATGTTTGTAAACACAGCAAGCGTCTCGCGTTCGCGAACAGAAATCGGCTGTTGCGGCTGTAACGTTCGGCTGTCCGGGGACAACTGAGCGTCGACAGATCCTCGAGCGGAGAGCGGCGTCCCCTCGAGTGTAGGAAAGGTGGGGTTCTATTTCTACGGTTAAGGAGTAAAATCCACGGCTTAACGTGACAATGACTGTTTATTCTAACACACTTATTCTAATAGCAATAACAAATAATTAATATTACCTATAGTCTACGATTAAATATCTTATTTTTGGTTTTTTATGGGTTTTTTGTGTTAAATATGAATATATATATATATGTACAGAGGTATGTTGCAGTGTACTGCCGCTGCCGTCTCCGGGGCGAGCTAGTACTCTTGGCAACGTCTGCTGCAAGAAGGCCGCTGCCGTTTCCGGGGCGAGCACACTTCTCTCGGCAGAGGCTTACTCTTATTCGTGGTTAATGTTAATTAATATATATGAATATTTGTATATTGAGTTATGTTACAGTGTATGGCCGCTGCCGTTTCCGGGGCGAGCTCGTACTCTTGGTAACGTCTGCTGCAAGAAGGCCGCTGCCGTTTCCGGGGCGAGCACACTTCTCTCGGCAGAGTTTTACTCTTACTTTGATTCGTGTATTATAGTGCAAGGCCGCTGCCGTCTCCGGGGCGAGCTCAATACTCTATAATACTAGCGTTAGGAACGGCCGCTGCCGTTTCCGGGGCGAGCTCGATTCTCTTAGCTAAGTCTGCTGCTAGAAGGCCGCTGCCGTTTCCGGGGCGAGCACACTTCTGTTGGCAGAGCATTCGAATGAACCGCTTAGCTGCGTGCGCCTCTTTTATACTCGAGATTTGGTCAGTTGGCGCATGCGCAGTGAGTCGCAGTTTGTTATTTTGAATTTTATTCGCTTATTATATCGTATTTTGTCTTGTTCTTTTACTAATACTTACAATTAATTGTCCCTAACATTCTTACAATAATTATTCTTCTAATATTCAATTGAATCGCTAATTATATATAAAAGTAATAATAATTTAAATTGCGCAGTATGTTTGATGGTCTACATGGTAGTACAAGTCGGTTCCTACTTTACCGACAGTAGAGTTTTATAGGTTAGAGTCCCCGTGGGACGTTACACGGCAGCCTGTTTATTTTGGGATCTTTGTAACCAAAGGATGCACACAATAATTCAAAGCGAGATTTTAAACAAAGCGGTTTATTTACTTTGTTTAAGCGGTTATTATGCGTGGTATTTTTAGTATTTACACATAACATTTATAATATGATTGTGACATTTATGACAAGATGTATATATATATATATATATATATATATATATATATTAAGCATTAACGAAATAGTATGAAAGTAATAGAATTAGTAATACGTGATATATATATGGTCATAGAATAGTATACTTTTAATAATGATCGTTAATAAAATAAAGAAATATGGTCGCAATAAGCGGTTATAAGACAAGGTATATATATATAATAAGCATTAACGAAAGAATATGAAAGTGATGAACGTTAGTAATACAAAATTATAAATATGCAATAAGCGTTGATAGACAAGAATAATATGTTTGCAATAAGCATTAATGAAATAATAATATAATAAGTATGCAATAAGCGTAGATAGACAATAATAATAAATGGTATGGAGATGAAGTGCACAATAATAATAGGTAATAATAATGGCTTACGGTAGTTGCCGTAGAGCACTGATTTGAATCTTTGAACACTGTTTGAAATACACTTTATATGAGTTCTGTTTGAGATAACTTTCTATTGACGAAAGAGAGTCCTGGCCTCTCGATCCTTCGTATTTATATGGGTTTACAGGAGTATTGCGGGGGTACGCGCGGTAAAGACCTTGACACATTTCGGAAACAAGACGCAGTAGATTTCTGGGGTTTTTATAAACGGTATGGCTATTAATAGACGTATTTATGTCACGTACGCCAAATATGCGTCGCGATTATAATCACGTGTTGATCACGTTTGTAAATTTGTGTCGCAGTAACATTTCTGGGGTTCTTATGACTGCGGAAGGAGATACTCAACTCGTCGAATGGTTTTTGGGTGTTTTATAGGAAAGGGGTTAGCGTGGCTTGGACTCTGTGAGTCGTAAAGAGGGGATTGAGACGTGGTCTCGATTTAAGGGGGGAGCCTGGTGTAGCGGGTCGAAGAAATCGAATTTTTTTTGTTGCATAAATCAATAGTTGAACATCACAATAATATGTTCCCAAAGCCGCAAAACGAAAATCGAAAAATTAAAGCGGATATGGCCGGTTTTGCTACGGAGCGCCAGGTTACCACAAAACTTTAAATGCGTTTTTCTCGAAACGACAGTTTTACAATCTGCGGGCAATGTAACTCCAAAAATATTCAACCAATCGGCTTGGCCTTGTACACGGATATTTGTGAACATTTTCTTCATAGGGCTACGTTATTAGTATAATGATATTGTTTAAATAAATAACTTTTTTTTACACATTTAAGGCAAAATTTCGTTCGAAAAAGTGATTTTTTTTTCAAGAGGCCGCCATTTGTTCAATTTTGCATCTTTTAAGTTATGAATTTATACGATCTGTGCGTACACTCATAAACTAAACGAAAATTGTTCGTTTTTTGGTTTCAGATGAAACCAAAAGACACTACGTTGCCCGCAGTGCAAGAACTGCGTCGCCAACAGACTGGGCATAAGCCGTTATAACTTTGTTATTTGCCGCTCATTTTTAATAAATTTTTTTTTATCTACCTTAACCTGATAGTACAATATCCTGAAAGTTTCAGAAAGATCGATGAAATACTTTCTTTAAAAAAAATTCCCGAAAAATGCCTCGATTTTCAGCTGGTTACACCAGGTTCCCCCCTTAGGAGGATTTTGTAATGAGGGACTTGCTTGAATTCGTTTTAAAGGGAAGGATTCGTGCCTCATATGGCGAATAGGCGAAGGAGTTTTGTAACGAACATCTCGTGATGGGGATCTCTAAGATACATCATCGAGGTGGAGTTTTATAGGTCATCTTGTGCTGGTGACCGCTAAGGTACAACATCAAGGTGATCGGCGATTGAGGGGATGGGGTAAGAGTCGAGTTTGAGGGACTTTGGTGGAGTGATTTTGAGGTTTACTAATGAATTTTTGGAATAGAAACGCGCGAAAAATAGTGGGACGTCACACAACCTTACCTGAAACTTATTTCATTAACATCTCTTCACGCCTCCAATATTTTCTAAATTTAAAGGTATTTTTCTTATGTAAACCGCATATAAGCTTTCGAATAAGACCAAATTTCAATAAAATCTGTCCACGCATGACAGAGATATCATAATATCGTCTCATGGATCAGTCAGAAACGGTAAAATTTTTCTTTCGCTTCTTCTCCTTCTCCAGGCAAATTTTCGTCAACATAATACGTATACAGGGTGTCCCAAAAATGTCGCGTTTCCTTGAAAGGGGTGACTCAGGGGGTGATTTGAAACAACTTTTTCCTTAGGGAAAATATTGTCCGAAGCTTCGTTAAGGAGATATTAAGCAAAAACCCCGACCAATCAGAGCGCGCGCCTTCCGCCTGAGTTCCCGCGGTAGCGTTGGCTACGAGGTAGGCGACCGCGCTTGTGCTACGAACGTACGAACAAGCAAGTCGGCATGCATCGAAGGAAACCGCGTTACACATTTTTTTTTTAAAGCAGAATCTTAAATAAGAATAATTTGAAGTGAGAGGACAAGAAGTACGTAAATT
This sequence comes from Andrena praecox, assembly GCA_963932275.1. NCBI lineage: Eukaryota > Metazoa > Arthropoda > Insecta > Hymenoptera > Andrenidae > Andrena > Andrena praecox. The sequence goes on from OZ010731.1 coordinate 33,586,612, forward strand.
TCGTTTTTAAATAAGGCATAAACGAAAAGCTAACGTAACAGAAAATGTACGACAAGTGATCGTAATTCGTTATTGAGGTAAAAATCCGTAGTTTAAGAACGGCCAACACAACTAAATTTAAAAAATAATATTAGGTGTATGAATAAATTCTTTCCGACTGGAATTTCTATCGCGGTGGTATTCAGAAGCTGCCAGAAAAATGGCAAAAGGTAATGAACAATAATGGAAATTATTGCGATGATCCAGTTGTTTTCATATTTTTTAAATCGAACTGTTATTGTACCCTAAAATCGGAAAGAATTTATTTTCACACCTAATAATCACCAATAAATTAAAGAAAACTCACCCTTTCGGACATTCCTTTCCTTGCTTTCCTTCCCTATCCGGAAACCTGTGTCACTGGGTCACTGTACCGATCCTGGTTATCAGTGGACGAAAAGATTTATGGTTGGGTAGCGCCCAGTGCTCAGCTGATCACACTGCGTCCGGGTTAATGTACCGAATATTCACTTCACTGCACGGCTACTAACACTGATCACTGAATTTATTTTTCACGGAACGTGTTGTTCCTACGTTATAAAAATTGGTGGCTGCGAAAGGGGCCGATTACTGTTAATTACTGGGACGAGATTAATACTATTACCCGGCGAAAAGAAAACTCGTGGCAGACTTTCTCGGGCTGTGCAGTCCGCTGCTGTGACGATTGGTCGAGTCACCTATTTGGGCACACTTTTAAAGACGGGACACACGTATTTTGGTTATTGGCTGAAGTTGCTACATACATTGTCACACCGCGCGACGAAGAGATCGAACGAAACACGAGATCGAGTGGGATAGAGCGATTTGACCAAGCGTAGCCTACGCTTTTGTTTTGACGATCGTCGGTTGGATCCGTATCTGATCGCTGCACAGCAGCGGACTGCACAGCCCGAGACAGTCTGCCACGAGTTTTCGTTTCGCCGGGTAATAGTAGTAATCTCGTCCCAGTAATTAACAGTAATCGGCCCCTTTCGCGGCCACCAATTTTTATAACGTAGGAACAACACGTTCCGTGAAAAATAAATTCAGTGATCAGTGTTAGTAGCCGTGCAGTGAAGTGAATATTCGGTACATTGACCCTGCGATCAGCTGAGCACTGGACGCCGATGACCAGGATCGGTACAGTGACCCAGTGACACAGGTTTCCGAAAAGGGAAGGAAAGCAAGGAAAGGAACGTCCGAAAGGGTGAGTTTTCTTTAATTTATTGGTGATTATTAGGTGTGAAAATAAATTCTTTCCGATTTTAGGGTACAATAACAGTTCGATTTAAAAAATATGAAAACAACTCGATCATCGCAATAATTTCCATTATTGTTCATTACCTTTTGCCATTTTTCTGGCAGCTTCTGAATACCACCGCGATAGAAATTCCAGTCGGAAAGAATATATTCATACACCTAATATTATTTTTTAAATTTAGTTGTGTTGGCCGTTCTTAAACTACGGATTTTTACCTCAATAACGAATTATGATCACTTGTCGTACATTTTCTGTTACGTTAGCTTTTCGTTTATGCCTTATTTAAAAACGAAATTTACGTACTTCTTGTCCTCTCACTTCAAATTATTCTTATTTAAGATTCTGCTTTAAAAAAAAAATGTGTAACGCGGTTTCCTTCGATGCATGCCGACTTGCTTGTTCGTACGTTCGTAGCACAAGCGCGGTCGCCTACCTCGTAGCCAACGCTACCGCGGGAACTCAGGCGGAAGGCGCGCGCTCTGATTGGTCGGGGTTTTTGCTTAATATCTCCTTAACGAAGCTTCGGACAATATTTTCCCTAAGGAAAAAGTTGTTTCAAATCACCCCCTGAGTCACCCCTTTCAAGGAAACGCGACATTTTTGGGACACCCTGTATACGCGTTAGACGCACACCTTCAGCCCTAAACGAACTAATACGTGTTTCGTTCGTCAATCGCTATCTTCACTATGCAATCTATTCCAAATTTTGACAGCTTACACCATTGAGCTATAAGTATACCTGGAGAGGGAACAGAGCAATGGCGGCCGGTCAGAGAAAAAGAGAAATTGAGCTCAATGAACATAGCACATTTACTATATACATGATAGTATAGAGTGAGAGGGATAATAGAAAGAAGAAGGATAGGTTCACCCGTAATCTTCTATTTTTCTCTGACCGCTGTCGCCTCTACTTCTTCCCATTGCTGTTCTCTCTCCAGGTATTCTTCTAGCTCAATGGCTTACACTCAGATTATAACCTGACGAGTGTCAAATAAGGTAGGTTGTCAAAATTTGAGATGCCACGTGTTTTTACAAATATGTATCGTTGTACCATTGAGTTGCAACCATAACCCATAACCACAAATTCTAACGACTTGAAATCAGCCTGTAACCACAAATCAAATCAATTCAATCGAAATGGAATACATATACCTATGTAGAGAAAAGGGGAGAAGACGAAGAAGCGAAGTGAAAAAGAGAAATAAAGTTAATTTTCATTCGTTACTTTGAATGAAAGAAATTTATAATCGATTTCGACACAATATTGAAGGAAGCATTAATGAATACAATTTTTCCCCACAATACTGAAGCATTAATGAATAAAATTATTTGATCTGTAACCTCTTTTGTTTGATCTGTAACCTCTTTAAGGGGTTATGCCTAGTTAGCTGGCGAAAGAGAACGCGTTACAAAAAGTAAAAAAATTACGCCAAGTACATGAATTATCTTTGTAAAAAGAAGTGAGATCCCCATAAAAAACTTCAAAAAAGTAAAAAATACGTCAAGTACATGAAAGAAATTAATCACAAAAAATAGAAGAAAATATACAATATAAAAAAAGATGTGAAATCAAAATGAGCTGCAAGTACATAAAGGTGTTTTCCAACTGCCCTAAAGATGACACAACTACATAGGCACAGCTGCAATGCTGTGTTCATACATTCCATTACTTTTATCGCGGACATTTTAATAATGCGAAGATAAAATGTAACATCTAGACATTTGCCTAGATGTCCGCGGCCTGGAAGTCAAATACTTGGCGTGGCCAGGTAAGGTATTCTCAGATCATAAATATACCCATACCTTCCCTTTCCCAGGCTTTCAGATAATTTATCAATTTAAAACTCTGACAATATGGGTACATTTTCATTATAATGCGTTTTAAAATAATTCTAAGATCATTCATCGACACTGATACCTTTCCTCTCACAATCTTGCAGATAATTTGTCAATTTAAAACTCTGCCAATATGAATACACTTTCATTATTTTACGTTTTTAAATAATTCTTATTCATCGACAGCTTAACCTTGCCTGGCCACGCCAAGGATTTGACTTCCAGGCCGCGGACATCTAGGCAAATGTCTAGATGTTACATTTTATCTTCGCATTATTAAAATGTCCGCGATAAGAGTAATGGAATGTATGAACACAGCATTTTAGCTGTGTCTATGTAGTTGTGTCATCTTAAGGGCAGTTGGAAAACACCTTTATGTACTTGCAGCTCATTTTGATTTCACATCTTTTTTTATATTGTATACTTTCTTCTATTTTTGGTCATTTATTTGTTTCATGTACTTGGCGTATTTTTTTACTTTTTTGATTCGCTATTACAGAGCACAACATTGAGTTTCCTGACAGAGATGGGCAAAAAATTATTTCAAATAAAAAATTGATTTCGAATAAAAGACAAAAATTTTATTCGAGACTCATAAAATAAAAATAACCCAGAGTTATTTTTATTTCAAATAAAAATAAGTGTGAGTTACTTTCATTTGAAACGTCACAAATAATTTCTTTTGTTCGACGTGAATATATCCGTTGGCCACAAATAATTTTCTCGTTTGACGTGAAGTTATCCGACGCCCACAAATATTTTTCTCGTTTGACGTGAAGTTATCCGATGGCCACAAATATTTTTCTCGTTTGACGGAATTCATTTTAACCTTCAAATAATTTTGTCGTCTTTCCATTCATTTGTATTTGAAAAAAATTATTTGAAGCGCAAATAGCTCTGAGAGTAGAGAGCGAGAGAGAGGGGGGGAGCGTGTGCGAGAAGGATAGAGATAGATGATACTTTTTCGCTCTCTGTAGCGGTAAGCAGGAGAGCATGATGCGAGGAGGTAGTTGTTAGAGCGATTTTTGGATTAATAATTATTTTGTGTTAAGTAATAACGATTTCGGCAGACACGCACTGGTGCGAACTTTTTCAGTGCGACACCATGCCGCACATTCCGGTGAACTAGAGCTGAGTCAGCTCTGTTCTGGTGGATTCTGGTTAGGGAATAAGAATGGAGTGCAAAATCTTGAGTGAATTTGCTTCCCGTGATCGTAATTCTTAACATTGATTGAATAATTTTTTGTAAACTACATCAATATAGCTTGTGTTACAGTTAAAGCGTTAATTGAGCGCAATTCAGCGAATGTATAAATTCTCTACATGCCAATGTATGCACACACTGATTTGATTGGCTACCCTGATAGTCAGAACTGGGGAGCAGAATCTGACGTCAGACTGTAGTAGTCTGTGTATTTATTTATTTATTTATTTGTTTGTTTGTTTGTTTGTTTATTTAACGGGAAACACCCTTTAGTTGCAATAAAGCATAAAGCTAAGTAAGAGACATTCTGTAATAATGACGCAAGAGAAAAATATACAAAGTCGTTTTTAAATATACAAAGAGTAGAACATAGATTATTCTTATGGAAAATAAATTCTTAATTATAATATATATATTTTTTTTAAATGTTGAAGCCCGTACCGACATATTTATTAGGCAATGTGAAAATTTCAATAGGTGCAATGCCTGTAAAGAAAATGTCAACCGATTAAAAATGCGTATGTTCCATTATATATTTACTAAATGAAAGAAAATACTAACTCGATGTGATGCATCAGACGAATATTTATATTCTTCCGTTGGAACTTTTCAAATTTGCTCTTAAAACTACTCTCTTCTGAAACATGGTGTCGGAAAGTCTATTGCATTTGGGAGAGTTAGTAATCGTAGCGTATGAAAACAGTCTCTTCACGGAAGCCGATGAGGGCAAGGGGGTGTTGAATTTTATGAATACATTTTTAATTATTATATATTTTTTGAATATGTTGAATTCCGTGTTCCTCTCTTGGAAAAAGGGCAGTGCCTGTAAGGAAAATGTCAACAGATTAAGAATGCGTATGTTCCATTATATATTTACTAAATGAAAGAAAATACTAACTTCAAGTGATGCTTTAGACGAATATTCTTCATCACCTTGCGTAGCCGGACATTCATAATCGTAGAAATCGTCAATAGCAGAAGAATATGTAGACAGTTCAGTCATTCCGCTTTCCGCGCGTTCGATATTGGCTTTCATTTCGTCCATTATTTGGAGTTTGAGGAGGTTTAGCAGGGTGTCGCGCTGATTCTCCTTAATGCACGGGAACCACTTATTCTTGTGCTGCGGATGCGTTAAAGCGGCCAGGGCGGCTTTTTCTGACTCCGTTGTAGTAAAATTCAAATAATCTTGAAATCTCGTCCCCAAAGCATCACGAAGGCACGTACTGATCGGTTTGCAAAATTTCCACTGATTTTCCGCAAGTCTTGTCAATTTTCGCCGTAAAGAGAACAAACATGGCAAGAGTATACCGTAGAAAATATTATCGCCTTGTAAAATGTCTATCGCTTCTGCGATTGGCGCTGTACATTTGATATGTTCTTCTAAATATACAAAGTCGGATTCCCTTAACGGATTTTTTATATTTAAAAGTTTTGCTAATTCAGCCATTTTGTCCTTGATTTTCAAAAGTTGTCGTAGAGAGTCATACAGCGAATTCGAGCGTGTTTCACCCGGTCGTTTTAATGCATGACGAAGCCTATTTTCGATTATTTCGGCAGATTTTGGCCTTATCGCCGCCTTCCACAATCAATTACATTTCTGCATTACGTCCTTATGAATGGCAGATAGCACTGTATCGTTATTAATTGCGCGTACCATGTCTGTTGTAATACACAAATTTAAAGTATGTGCAGAGCATCGTATCTGACGAGGCAGTTGCAGTTCAGGCTGTTCAGGCAGTAAAAGATTCGAATCGTTATCGCTTATGTTCACTTCTGTAACTTCTTCTATGTTTTCCTCATCGCTGCATGAACTGTGGGAAGAACAACTCGGGCAATTCTCTTCATCTTCCATTGTAACGAGGAAGTCCTTAACGCCCAACTCTCTAAATGCTTTTGTAAAGTTGCTGCCATTATCGGTTATCGTTGCCACAATTTTTGCAGTAGTTAAACCAAACGATGCATGAATGCTGTGTAGCAAGTCGGTGATTCTATCGAAGGAATGTACACTAGGGTGGACCTTAGCTACTCTTGACGAAAATTATTTTGCGAGATTTTTTTGGTCCCGTACCCCAGAAATGTGACACTTATTGGGAAATGATCTGGAAAAAATTTCGGCCCGATTGGACCACGGGAAAAGGACGCGCAACGAATTTGAAAATTTTGAACTTTTTAAACCTTGACATAAATATACATTATGACATATCGTTGAATTTGTATTTTTTTTGTGTTTAAGAATACATACACAGCATATACGATTGTTAACAAAAAAAACGTCCGTGACCTTGAAAACTCGAAAGAGTGACCTTGAAAAAAAAATTCCTCCCATTATATTCGCCTCTTTATATACTACAACTTTTGTCTGAAGAGTTTTTTCATATATCCATAAACGATGGAGATATTAGACATTTTTTATTTTCATTATAACGCTCCATTATACAGAAGAAAAGCAGTTCTAAGACTGGAAATAAGTTATTATAGCTATTATGTAAATTACGAATAGAAATGTCATCAAAGTATTGCGTCCCAAACCTGCTCGTGGACGTTCGATAAGACCGAGCAGATCTTGCCCTAGACGCGACTGTCTTAAATGCGTCTCAAAAATTCAAATAGCCACGGAGGTATTCATTAGGGGTTCCTTTATATAAAAATAAATTCTCTTTTGTGACGTCAGGATACTGCTTTCTATATTCCGTCACATTCTGCAGTATAAATTGTTTCTCCTCTTCATTTTTTGATAATATTTTGTTATATTCTTCTATAAGTTTAACGCCACGCTCAGCGGTGTCAATTACCACTTTTAATACGTTCACGATGTTTCGCCCAATTTGGAAAGCCTCGTCATCACTCCATGTAGAAGGGTTATTTTCAAAAAATGTGGTAGGTATTAAAAACCTTTCAAAGAATCTTTTTGGAATCAGGAGACATAAAATGTTCCATTTTTTCGTTGACTAATTGTTCCACATCCTTTGGAAGGATTTTATATTTTTTGCCGGAGTTTGCAATGCAAACCTTGAAAAACATCAAACAACCACGAGAAGAACTCCTAGAAAAAATTTTACATTTTGAGTTCCAGGAGATTTTCATCACGCTCGATGGATGACCAAGGCGATATACATATTGTATAAAAATATATTTATTTCGAAAAGAATTTATCTTGACTAGCTAAAAGGCCACTGGAATTCGCGACATTTGTATTTTCCCCGCCAATTTGTATTTAAAAGCGTGGATACAAGCTCCAGTCGCAACAGAAGCCCCGCGACAAGATTTGGAATTTGTAAACAATTGATCTGCTTATCGTCAAATTGACGATACAATCAGCCGCACTGCAATAAACAAAATTATCAATCCTTTCTGGTATTTAGCACCAGAAACTGCCGCATTATTATTTTTCGATAGTGCCATTGGGAATGAAACTAAAATAAAAATGATAGTGGCAATAAATGCCAGTGTAGGCAGTGACGACAACGAATGCGTTAAAAAAATATAATATCCTTCCAAAGGATGTGGAACAATTAGTCAACAAAAAAACTGGAACATTTTATTTCTCCTGATTCCAAAAGATTCTTTGAACGGTTTTTAATACCTACCACATTTTTTTAAAAAGACCCTTCTACATGGAGTGATGACAAGGCTTTCCAAATTGGGCGAAACATCGTGAACGGATTAAAAGTGGTAAATGACACCGCTGAGCGTGGCGTTAAACTTACTTTACAAGAGTAAAAAAATTACGCCAAGTACACGAAATCAAATAAATCACAAAAAATAGAAGATAATTACAAAATAAAAAAAAATTGTGAAATCAAAATGAGCTGCAAGTACATAAAGGTGCTTTCCCGCAGCGTGCAAAGGTGACACTGTGTAACGCAATGTAAGATTCGGTGCTTTCCAACTGCGCTTAATAATATTAAGCAGATATATTTTTATAGAAATAAATATTTCAATACCAATAAATATTTTATTCAAAATACTTGGCGCTGCGAAACCGAAAAAATGTTAATTGTCTTATTAAGAGTAAATTAATAATTTACAATAACTCACTTACAATCTAAAATACATAAACATACAGGGTGTCCCAAAAATGTCGCGTTTCCTTGAAAGGGGTGACTCAGGGGGTGATTTGAAACAACTTTTTCCTTAGCGGAAATATTGTCCGAAGCGTCGTTAAGGAGATATTAACAAAAAACCCCGACCAATCAGAGCGCGCGCCTTCCGCACGAGCTTCCGCGGTAGCGTTGGCTACGCGGTAGGTGACTGCGCTTGTGCTACGAACGTACGAACAAACAAGTCGGCATGCATAGACGGAAACCGCGTTACACAGTTTTTTTTAAAAGCAGATTCTTAAATAAAAATAATTTGAAGTGAGAGGACAAGAAGTACGTAAATTTCGTTTTTAAATAGACAAGTGATCGTAATTCGTTATTGAGGTAAAAATCCGTAGTTTAACAACGGCCAACACAACTAAATTTAAAAAATAATATTAGGTGTACGAATAAATTCTTTCCGACTGGAATTTCTATCGCGGTGGTATTCAGAAGCTGCCAGAAAAATGGCAAAAGGTAATTAACAATAATGGAAATTATTTCGATGATCGAGTTGTTTTCATATTTTTTAAATCGAACTGTTATTGTACCCTAAAATCGGAAAGAATTTATTTCTGCACCTAATAATCACCAATAAATTAAATAAAACTCACCCTTTCCGACATTCCTTTCCTTGCTTTCCTTCCCTTTTCGGAAACCTGTGTCACTGGGTCACTGTACCGATCCTGGTTATCGGTGGACGAAAAGATTTATGGTTGGGTAGCGCCCAGTGCTCAGCTGATCATACTGCGTCCGGGTTAATGTACCGAATATTCACTTCACTGCACGGCTACTAACACTCATCACTGAATTTATTTTTCACGGAACGTGTTGTTCCTACGTTATAAAAATTGGTGGCTGCGAAAGGGGCCGATTACTGTTAATTACTGGGACGAGATTACTACTATTACCCGGCGAAAAGAAAACTCGTGGCATTCGTTGTCGTCACTGCCTACACTGGCATTTATTGCCACTATCATTTTTATTTTAGTTTCATTCCCAATGGCACTATCGAAAAATAATAATGCGGCAGTTTCTGGTGCTAAATACCAGAAAGGATTGATAATTTTGTTTATTGCAGTGCGGCTGATTGTATCGTCAATTTGACGATAAGCAGATCAATTGTTTACAAATTCCAAATCTTGTCGCGGGGCTTCTGTTGCGACTGGAGCTTGTATCCACGCTTTTAAATACAAATTGGCGGGGAAAATACAAATGTCGCGAATTCCAGTGGCCTTTTAGCTAGTCAAGATAAATTCTTTTCGAAATAAATATATTTTTATACAATATGTATATCGCCTTGGTCATCCATCGAGCGTGATGAAAATCTCCTGGAACTCAAAATGTAAAATTTTTTCTAGGAGTTCTTCTCGTGGTTGTTTGATGTTTTTCAAGGTTTGCATTGCAAACTCCGGCAAAAAATATAAAATCCTTCCAAAGGATGTGGAACAATTAGTCAACGAAAAAATGGAACATTTTATGTCTCCTGATTCCAAAAAGATTCTTTGAAAGGTTTTTAATACCTACCACATTTTTTGAAAATAACCCTTCTACATGGAGTGATGACGAGGCTTTCCAAATTGGGCGAAACATCGTGAACGTATTAAAAGTGGTAATTGACACCGCTGAGCGTGGCGTTAAACTTATAGAAGAATATAACAAAATATTATCAAAAAATGAAGAGGAGAAACAATTTTTACTGCAGAATGTGATGGAATATAGAAAGCAGTATCCTGACGTCACAAAAGAGAATTTATCATAGGATTTTTAAAGCATTTTTAATATAAAGGTACCGGTAATAAATACCTCCGTGGCTATTTGAATTTTTGAGACGCATTTAAGACTGTGTTTGTTAACACAGTCGCGTCTAGGGCAAGATCTGCTCGGTCTTATCGAACGTCCACGAGCAGGTCTGGGACGCAATACTTTGATGACATTTCTATTCGTAATTTGCATAATAGCTATAATAACTTATTTCCAGTCTTAGAACTGCTTTTCTTCTGTATAATGGAGCGTTATAATGAAAATAAAAAATGTTTAATATCTCCATCGTTTATGGATATATGAAAAAACTCTTCAGACAAAAGTTGTAGTATATAAAGATGCGAATATAATGGAATGAAATTTTTTTTCAAGGTCACTCTTTCGAGTTTTCAAGGTCACGGACGTTTTTTTTTAACAATCGTATATGCTGTGTATGTATTCTTAAACACAAAAAAATACAAATTCAACGATATTTCATAATGTATATTTATGTCAAGGTTTAAAAAGTTCAAAATTTTCAAATTCGTTGCGCGTCCTTTTCCCGTGGTCCAATCGGGCCGAAATTTTTTCCAGATCATTTTCCCAATAAGTGTCACATTTCTGGGGTACGGGACCAAAAAAATCTCGCAAAATAATTTTCGTCAAGAGTAGCTAAGGTCCACCCTAATCCAGACGTCTATCTGGTCGAGAAGATTATTCGTCGCAAGGGGAATCAGGTGTACGTTAAGTGGCTTGGATTCGATTCGTCGCGGAATTCGTGGATACGCCAAAAGGATATTCTTTGATTTGTTATGTTACAGAAATGAATAAGTACATGTAACGGGTAGCACGGGAGGGTAGTACGTCGAGCGACCACCAGAGTAGCGCTGCTGCGCTACGTGCCCTGGCTGTACCCCCGCTACACACCCCATGTCAACGCGCATGCTCCCTCGCAGGGATAAAAGGAGCCGGACCCAAAAGTTGGGCAGTCAACAAGTTAGCTCTGACTAGACGCTCCCCGGTGTGGACGACTATACAGACTCCCGACTGCCTGACTAGCGCTCCCCGAGTGGACCATTTCAAGAGTCTCGCGGACAGGCTAGGTTAATTGATTAAAAAGACAGTGCTCTCCGGAATGGACACGAATTAACTGGACTCGCTCTGCCTCGTGTCAGGAGTTCGCGGGTTAACGTGAAGTAATGTTTAACTGTGAATTAGAGCAATAAATGTAAATAGTTTGTGTGTAAACTTGTGTAATTATTCCAATGCCAACCCAATCGTATCACCCACGTTATATACATATAAATATATAAATATGTACATTGATCGTAATAAAAGAATAGATATATATATAGGGGGTAAGAAAGGAGATGGAAACAAGAGACGAGGAAAAAGGAGAGAAGGAGGGGATAATGATGAAGCAGGTGAAGATGGGGGGGGGGGAGTGGTGGAGGGTGGTGGGAGTTTATGTGAACAAGGATTTACAGAAGAAGCTGGAGGAAATAGAGGAGTGGATAGAGGGAAGAGAAGAGGGAATAAGGGTGGTAATAGGAGGGGACTTTAATGCGAGGACAGGAAGGGAAGGGGGAGAGATTTCGGGAGAGGGAGAGGGGAAGGAAAGGGGACGAGAAAATAGGAGGTCGAAAGATATGGAGGTGAATGGGGAGGGCAAGAGGTTGTGCATATATTTGGAGGAGAGGGGGTGGGGAATACTGAACAGAAACATAGAGGAGGATGAAGAGGGGGAGTGGACGTATACAGGAGGGAGAGGGAACTCTGTAATAGATTACGTATCAAGCAATGAGGACACGAGGGAGAGAGTGGAGAGGATGGAGGTGGGGGAGAGGGTGGACTCAGACCATCACCCGGTGGTGGTGTGGCTGAGGGGAGAAGTTAGAGAGGGGGTAAAAAAGGGGAGAAAAGGTGAGATAAGGAGGGCAGGAAGGGGGAATTGGACTGCGGAGGGAAGGGAGGAGTTTATAAGAAAGTTTGGGAAGAGAGCGGGGGGAGAAAGAGGAATACAGGAGGAATGGAGGGAGCTGAAGGAAAGGATAAAAGGGGCGATAGGGAGGGTAGGGGCGGGGGGAGAGAAGGTTGGAAAGGGGGGGTGGTGGGACAAAGAGTATAGGGAGGAGAAAAGTAAGGTTAGGAAGGAGCTGAGAAGATGGAGAAGAGAGGGAGGAGATGGGAAAGAGTACAGGGAGAGGAAAAAAGAGTATAAGATAATGTATGAGGGGAAGAAGAGAAAGGAGGTGGAAAGGTGGGAGAAGGAGATAGAGGGGATTAGGACGGAAGGGCAGGTGTGGAAAGCGGTGAATAGAGAGAGGAAAAGGAAGGGGAGGGTGGAGGAGGGGATAAAATGGAAGAATGGGAAAATTATTTTAGGGGGGTGTTGGGTGGTGTAGAGTGGAGGGTGAGAAAAGGAGGGGAAAGAAAGAGAGGGGAGGATGGAGAGGAGGAGATAAGTAAGGAGGAGATTAGAAGGGTGGTAAGGGGGCTGAAGGAGGGAAAGGCGGGAAGAGGTGACGGCATACCCAATGAAGTATGGAAGTATGGGGGGGGGGGTAGAAGTGGAAGATTGGCTTTGGGTAATATGTAATAGGGTGTGGAAGGGGGAAGGGTGGGTGGAAGAGTGGAGGGATGGGGTTGTGGTGCCGGTGGTAAAGAAAGGGGTAGGGAAAAAGGTGGAGGATTACCGAGGGATTACGTTGACACAGACGACGTATAAGGTGTATGCGTCGGTTTTAGCGGAAAGGCTGAGGGAGGAGGTGGAGGAGAAAAAGCTGTTGCCACCGAGTCAGGCCGGCTTCAGGAGAGGAATGGGGTGTATGGACAACATATACGTATTGAACCACCTGATAAACCGGCAGGTGACAAGGAAGGAAAGGAAGATGGTGATTCTCTTCATAGACCTGAAGGCGGCCTTTGACTCGGTGGATAGGGAGGTCTTGGTCAAGGAGATGAGGAAGAGGGGAGTGAACGAGGGATTGGTGGAAAGGTGCGCGGAAGTGTTAAAGGAGACGGTGTGTAGGGTGAGGGGGAGGAAGGGAAGGAGTTTTTGACGGCAAGGGGGGTGAGGCAGGGCTGTCCTCTGAGCCCATATATGTTTATATTGCTGCTGGCGGATTTGGACGAGGAGTTGGAGAAAGGAGGGTCGGGAGGAGTGAGACTGGGGGAGGAAAGTATACACCCTGGCATATGCGGACGATGTGGCCGTGGTGGCGGAGGATGAGGAGGGGATGAAAGGTATGTTGGGGAAACTGGAGAGGTATTTGGATGGGAAGGGTTTACATTTGAACGTGAGTAAATCGAAGATAATGAGGTGTATGCGTGGAGGAGGGAGATGGAGTAGAGTGGTGTGGAGGTGGAAGGGAAAGGAAGTGGAGGAAGTCAGGACGTTTAAATACCTGGGGTATACTCTGATGGGGAGTGGGGGGCAGAAGGCACATGTGGAGGAAAGGGTTAGGAAAGCGGCGGCAGTGATGGGGAGGGTTTGGGGGATTGGTAAGAGGAGGTTTGGGAAGGACTGGGGGAAAAGAATATGGCTATTTGATAAGTTGGTGTGGGCGATGATGAGCTATGGGGTGGAGATATGGGGGTGGAAGGTGCGAGATAAGGTTGAGGGGTTACATGAAAGATTTTTAAGGTGGGTTTTGGGGGTGGACTGGTGCATGCCGGGCTATATGTAAGGGAGGAATTGCAGAGGGATAGGTTGAAGGGTAGGGCGGGGTTGAGGGCATGGGGTTATGAGAGGAAGCTGGAGGAGGGGAAAGGAGGGAACTAGCTAGGATGTGCTGGGAGGAAATAAAAGGTAGGGCAAGGAGGGGGAAAGTGCTGGGGGGATGCGAAGAAGAAAGGAAGGGGTTCTTTGAGGAGAGGGGATGGACGGTGGAGGGGTTGGAAGGAATGAGGGGAAGGGGGGAAATGAGGGGGAAGAGTTAGTTAGTAGGGAAAGGAAATTGCAGGAGACGGAAAGATGGGAAAGGATTAGGGAGTCGAAATTTAATAGGTGGTATGGAGCGGTAAAGGGGGTAGGGGTGCCGGGGTATTTGAAAAAGGGTTGGGGAGAAAGCAGGTGGAGGCGCGTGGCCAGATTCAGACTGGGGAGGGAGGTACTGGGAGGAGGAGGAGAAGAGGAAATGTAGAGTTTGTGGGTGGGAGGATGAGACATGGGAACATGTGTGGGAGGAATGTACAGACTGGGGGGCGGGAGGGGGTGGCAAGAAGTAGTGGGAGAGGTGCTGTGCGACGAGGGAGGAGGAGAGGAGTGGATGAGAAAAGTGGAGGAATGGAGAGGGGGTTGAATGGAAGGAGGGATGTTTAAGGAATGAGAGTGAGAGTCGACGAGCGGAAGCGGGGATCAAACGGTAGGGTTGGGGGGTGTATGGGTGCGTGCGTGGCGGAGGGGAGCGAGCGAGCGGGCGAGTAGATATAAGATATAGGTTAAGAGTCGGGAGCGAGCGAGCGGGCGAGTAGATATAAGATATAGGTTAAGAGTCGGGAGCGAGCGAGCGGGCGAGTAGATATAAGATATAGGTTAAGAGTCGGGAGCGAGCGAGCGGGCGAGTAGATATAAGATATAGGTTAAGAGTCGGGAGCGAGCGAGCGGGCGAGTAGATATAAGATATAGGTTAAGAGTCGGGAGCGAGCGAGCGGGCGAGTAGATATAAGATATAGGTTAAGAGTCGGGAGCGAGCGAGCGGGCGAGTAGATATAAGATATAGGTTAAGAGTATATGTAAGAGGAGACAGAATGGCGGATTGTAATCCCTAAGGGGAAGCAATAAAGTATATATATATATATCAATACCGGGAAAAGAATAAAAAGAAATATATATATATGTCAGTATATATGTTGTAACCGTTCTCCGGATGCGAGAAGGTTATCGGTGGGACGGAGAAGGGATTAGTGCCGACTCAGTCGGGTGTCAGGGTTCGTCGAATGAGCAAGAGCGGTTCGGGTATAAAATCCTTAGGGCTTTATTAAACGTGGTTTACAAGTGTGCGGCTTATTCTATCGGTACTTGTGCGTTTTACGGAGGAGCCACGAGGCTCGGTCGCGACGGTGGTTCAGGCGTTCCGACGGTGCCTCGGCAACTCGCGGCGGCGACCAGGGAGGCACACTGTTCTGTTGATCTGTAGCCATGTAGGTTGTAGAGGAGTGGGGGTAGATCCCCCACCATTATACCCCCAATCGACCGTCGAACCAATCAACGCCAAGATGAAAATTTGCCGACGCTAGCGCCAACTAGTGAGACCGCGGCTAACCAGCGTCGCTGGGGAATCGGTTGTCGACGCTGGTTGGCCGCGGTGTCCCTAGACTTGGCTTCCCGCCACTGCTATATATTGTGGTACTAATCGGTAATTACGTATGAAGCATGCGGGTATATGGAATATTGATGAGAGGTAAAACAACACAAAATAATAATGGAAATATCATTTATTTATGCACTAATTATGCTTAAATTCAAGCAATGTTATAATGCATGTTAGATATAAATGTATATGTTTATGTAGTATTTACAAAATATACATAAATTATATTACAAAATATTTTTCTATCAACCACGTACAAACTTCGAACGTAGCGTAAAGGTGCCAGAAATTAAAGTTTACCTAGATATAGTGGAGCATAATAGATCCTTCCACTCATTTGAACATTATATAGACATGTGGAAATCGGCAGCACCGGATTCTGAGATAATTAGCAATATGTCACATAAAAGAAGCAAATTCACAGCTATTCTTAAAAACGTTATAAACAAATCTTTCATACTAGAAGCTACAGAAATATTAGAAGGAAAATTTTTCTCAATTTTAGTTGACGAAACCACAGACGTATCCGATGAAGATCAAATTTGTACATACTTATTAGATTTAATTAAAATTGAGGACGCTATGGCAGAAAATTTGTATTATCGTTTTTTACATTCCTTACGTAAATATTGTTGGTTTCTGCGCTGACAATGCGAATGTAATAATGGAGATGAACAATTCATTCAAGTCGCGGTTATTGAGCGATAATGAAGAGATTTGTGTGTTCCTATGTATATGCCATTCAATGCACTTGGTTGCTTGCCATGTTTGCAATGAGTTACCAAAGGAAATAGAAAAGTTTTTTCATTCAGTTTATAAATATTTTTCGCAAAGTCCGAAACGACAGTGCGTTTTAGAAGACACGCAGGACTTCATGAAAGTTCCAAGAAGAAAAATTGTGCAGCCATCTAAAACCAGATGGCTTCCACTATCGGAATGTGTTTCCACAATTTTAAATCAGTGGAGAGTCTTATTTTCAGTTTTTACGGAGGCGTCTTTGGAATTTTTAAAATATGTACTAAAAACATTTACAAGTCTTTTAATGAAAGAATTCTAAATTCATTGCAATTTTTACACCCACACGTAGCTTTACGTATTACTCCCTATGAGTCTGAAAAGTTAAAATATATATTAAGCAAATTCGAATCGAAATTTCATTCCGCGCGTTTGTTAAATGAGTGGCAATTATTGTCAGCCTAGTTTTCACACGTGGAAAAATAGGTCCTTACTTAGACGCCTGTATACTGTCTGGGTTATCGCTAATCTCGCTCTCGCTCTCACTCTCCTCCGGCTCGTCTGGCAATAAAATTCCATTCAGCTTTTTGGGAATTGCGTCTATATTGTACATGTTAGCATTAAATAAATTTAGCATCTTATCTGTTAGTTCGTAGACGAAGCAGTTTGTATTTTTATTTTTTAAATCTAATTTAATTCTGGTTAATGCCGCTACCGTGTCCGGTTTCAGTCTATTTCGATCTGCAGTTTTTATTTTCGTTAGGAGGGAAAAATATCGTTCCACGTCAGCGTTATAATGAGGCAGCGACAAGCACAACTGTGCTAATTTTGATATGTTTTTAAATTTATATTCGTGTAGAACATCTTGAACACTGCTAATGTGCTGCTAAAATTGTCTAACACCGAGTGTTGTTATATCATCCTCAGACGAATAAGCTGTCAATAAACGCCACACATTTACTACAGCTTCGCGATTAAATTTCGATTTAAATTTATTTAAAATATCGTCCAAATGGTTCTTCCGATGTGTATCACGGTATAAAGCCACATCCGGCAGTAAAAAATCTAGCGAATGTAAAAATGTTTCATTAAACGGCATTCGTTTTACAATTTCTTTGAACCCGCATTGATAAAATTGTTTCGCGTGCGAATACAATTCAATAATTCTATCATTATCACTTTTACAGTTCCTATTTCTTATTTCATTTAATGTGTCTTCGCACTTTATTCCTAGATAAATTGTTTCCAGTGGCACCCAATTTTCTTCATTGCCCACATGTATTTCGTATATATCGTTGCGCGGAATATATTTTGTCTTAAGAAAGTTGCTTGCCAACTCATTGATGAGGTCTAAACATTCAGAGACCAGACGATGAACTATAACTTCTGAGGTCTGAAATAGTTTATTGAACTTAATAATTGTGTCTAACGCGTAATCCAAAAAGTAGAAATACGCCTTGGTGAAAGAGCAATTCATGAAATCATATATTTTGACCGCGAGATCGGACTACTTTTCAGAGGCTGCCGTCACGATGGTACAATATAAAGGTCCCCATTGATTTAAAACTCTTTTAACACATTCCGACACTGCCAGCCATCTGGTTCCTTATGGCTGTAGAACTTTTAGTTATTTAACGTTCATGAACTGTTGCACCTCTTGTAAATGAGACAGTCGTTTCGGACTTCGCGCAAAATATGAATAAATTGCATGTAAGAATTCCTCTACGAACGATGGCAAACATTTGGAGGCATGTGATGTTGTGTGCTCCAATCATGACATTTGCATTGTCGACGCACACCCCAACCATGTTGGTTATAGACAAATTATACTTGTTTAAAGAATGTCGAAAACACTGATATAAGTTTTCTGCTGAACATTCCTTAATCCTAATTAAATCTAATAAATCTGTACATATCTGTCCTTTGTGCACGTAACGTATTAAGAAACATAACATTTTCATATCAGTTATGTCTGTAGTTTCATCTATCAAAATAGAAAAGAATTTGCCTTGTAATGTTTCTGTGTTTTCTGCAATAATGGACTTATTTATAGCATTGTTTACAATAGCTCTCATTTTATTTTTGTATAGAGACATGTGTGGGAGTATGTCTGGGATTGGCAATGCCTTCTGCAGCATTTCAATAAAATGGCAGCAGGATCGAAATGATCTTTTATGTTCTGCTGCATGCATGCATACTCTCATTTCTGCCAACTTTACTTGGTGTGCAAAAGTCCTTTCCACTGTAGTTGTTAGGGCCCCTTTATGAACTATCATGTTCATGTAATGTGCTGTGGTGTTTGCATGATGGTTTAGTTAACTTTTCATTGCTGTAACACATTTCAAGCAAACTCTGCACCTTCCCTTGTACGGGTTGTTTTCAACTGGTTCAAGCCACGACTGAAACTGTGGGTCCTTTAGCCAAGCTTCTTGAAACGCTTGCCTCCATGCTTCTTTTGCAGCGGGGACGGCGAAGATGGTATCACTACCTACTCATAAAATAGTAATTAATAATCATTGAACAAAGAGAGTAAAACGGAAGGTTTAATTACAGATATATCTATCTTACTTGAATCAGGCTCTGTATCTGCGCTGCTAATAGCAGCATTGCTGGGTCCAGCAACACTGGTGTCAATGCTAGTAATAGCTGCATCGCTGGGTCCAGCCACACTGGTGTCAATGCTAGTAATAGCTGCATCGCTGGGTCCAGCAACACTGGTGTCAATGCTAGTAATAGCTGCATCGCTGGGTCCAGCAACACTGGTATCAATATCTGTATAAAATATCCATTATTATTACATTTCTAATATCAGAAACCGGAATGGCCAAAGAAGAAACACACTGGCGCAACAATACTAAAAGAATTCAAAAGAATATTAAAAGAAGAAAGGAAGGAACATAATGTTTAGCATATCCTTGTGCAAAAAGATACTTTATTTTTTCCAGAAATGCTCATTTCTAAAATTATACTGATGCATACGTATTAAATATTTGTCTTGCCTGATTCTTTGCTCATATTGGAACTTTAATAAAGCACTGTGCAACTGTAAAAAACGGCACAATTCACAAACGTATCGCGTAGCGTCTACAAAAGTACAATACGAATTCGAATTCGAAAGCGTGGCGTGGCGTCACTTAGCTTGGCGGTGATCGCGTCGGGACAACCGATTCCCCAGCGACGCTGGTTAGCCGCGGTCTCACTTGTTGGCGCTGGAGTCGGCAAATTTTCATCTTGGCGTTGATAGGTTCGACGGTTGGAACAGTGTGCCTCCCTGGCGGCGACGGCTTCGACGAGGTTTTGTGGACGTAGGGATAGCGGAGTAGAGCAACTGCCCTTGAGCGATCGATTTCGGCGAACCCAAATGGGAGTCGTAAAGAGACGGCCTCGTGCAATGTGGGCTCCGAGTTTAAAGCCGCACAGGTTCCACGAAGGCGTTGGTAGACGACGCAAGATTTCTCTCGGTCTATGTTAGGAAAAAAGCTGGTAACGGCGCAGTAATGGCGATGGCCATTCAGGAGTTAAAAATAGGCTACTCGTTGTACGATCAAATAGCTGGTTAGGCGCCTGGATGTACTTGCCGTTGCTTATCATCGCCAGCGAGTCCTTCGGGGGGCCCGTGACCGCCTGGCGGTCGCGGCTCGCACTAGTCTTGTTATCGTAACGGCGAACGTGCGCGCGGCGCGTGACGTCGCTACGTCACAATGTATATATTTCTTTCTATTCTTTTATTAGGATCAATTGTACGCATATACGTGAAGAAGAAGAATGAGAATGAGAATGAGAATGAGGAGAAGAATGTGTATAAACGTACAATATATATATACTAACATATATAAAATACACTTTTGGCTATCCTACGCTATACAGGGTGTCCGCGGGAAGACTGGACAGCTGGATATCACCTAAAGTATTGGAGATAAAAAAAAAATATGTAATTGAAGGGTATCGAGAGGGCCAATTTATTAGCCGAGACGAATTTTATTCTCAATTATTATTTTAAAAGATACGATGATCAAGTTCGGTTTCTTAAATGGAACTATTTTTTTTAAGAGATCAGTTGATAGTGCGTTCCAAGACAAATTCAATGAGCTTTAATGTATACACTTTATTTCCACTGGTTTTTGAGATATTGCGCTTGCAAATTTACTGATTTTCACTTGAAGAAACCCTCTGGAATAGCAAGCACCGGGGGCGGTCTTGTTGGCGCCACGGGTGGCATTGCCTGTTGAAACAGATACCTCCCTGCCAAAGGTCTACGCCAGGAATGGCAGGCCCAAAGGCTCGACAATTCTCTTCCGTCCGAAATGCTAGGAAGGTACATCTGCGGTATCGAGAAGCGTGCCGTTAATTGTTTAAAAACGTCATAAAATTTACTTACAGTTTGTACGCAAGGAGAAGTAGGAAAACGGTCAATCCGTGTAATCGGTCTGCGCAAAGTAGGGCGTAAGTTCGATCATTATCAGTACTCCTGCCCGAGAGGAATACGATTTACTTTAATTATAGTACATGTGTGTTTGGTAATAAAGTGTTTCTATCGTCTCCAGAGTTCAATAACTGGCATCCAGACATCTACGCTCCTACAATTCACCGTCCATACGCCTCGTGGAGAGATACACGAAGAAAACGGGTAGCCCGCTGTCGACGCGTGGTCCTCCCTAAAAATTCGAACAGATCCCTTATCTCTCGAGTATAAACACGAGCTCCAAAATCAAAACAAAAGCATGCGTTGACGTATTCCGTGCGAGAGAAGGTGGGCATTGGGGAGGAGGTATTGCTGTGAAGAGGACCTCTTCAAGAGAGCAACCGTTTGGGAGGGATGCAAATCCGATTGGTCCTAATACAATCTGCTCCCTATGGTTGAAATTTGGTCTAGCAACTTTCAAACCTCTTAACCTAACCAATCGAACTTGCATCCCTCTCAAAAGAACCGGCCATCCGAGCGTAGAAGCAAGTGCGAAATAAAAGACTATTGAAGTTGAAAATTGAGTCATATTTTCCTGCTTCTCTTTGCGTACAAACTGTAAGTAAATTTTATGACGTTTTGAAACATTAACGATACGCTTCTAGATACCGCAGATGTACCTACCTTGCATTTCTGACGGAAAAGAATTGTCCAGCCTTTGGGCCTGTCATTCCTGGCGTAGACCTGTGGCAGATAGGTATCTGTTTCAACAGACAATGCCACCCGTGGCGCCAACAAGACCACCCCCGGTGCTTGCTATTCCAGCGGGTTTTCTTCCAGTGAAAATCAGTAAATTTGCAAGCGCAATATCTAAAAAACCAGTGGAAATAAAGTTTATACATTAAAGGTCGGTGAATTGGTCTTGGGACGCACTATCAAGTAATCTCTTAAAAAAAATAATTCCATTTAAAAAACCGAACTTCACCATCGTATCTTTTAAAATAATAATCGAAAATAAAATTCGTCTCGGCTACTAAATTGGCCCTCTGGAACCATTCAATTACATTTTTTTTTTATCTCCAATACTTTAGGAGATATCCAGCTGTTCAGTCTTCCCGGGGACACCCTGTATACTGACGAGGATCTATTTACTGAAATCATCGATAATGCGATTCTTACTGACGATGATAGTGCCATATTTGCTGCCGATGTTGTCGAGTGGGATAATTAAGTTCAATAAATTACTAAATCCTGAAAATCTTAAATATTAATATATCTCTAATTACTTATGTTGTAACCCAACCAACGATCGGACGTTGCAACCACCGTGCATTCCAATTGTCACGCGCGAGCGCCCAAAGCGCGGTTAGCAACCCGCGAGCACCGTCAGCATTTCGACAAAACGCCGAAGAGCGGACCAAAGACGGGGAGACCCCGCTGGTCCCCAAATTAGCTATAAGATCCTGTACAAGCTACGAGGAAAGACTCTTCGAGACCGAACCACATATGTGATAGTACGCGCTTTGTTGGTCACCCAGATCGGGACAGAATAAACTTGTTTAACCTTATGGTGAGTTCCAACTCTTTAACCCGCAACGATCCCCTACCTTCGGTTTCCAACTGAACATTCCCGTCCCGGCATTAACACCCGAACCTTCGGAGCCCGTTGGACGGCGACCGTGAAGGACGATCCGGAGCACCCCGAGATTCTCAGCCAGAATCTCGACCCCAGGCGTCTTGGTACAACACTTACCTGCCATCCACCTTTCCTGTGTAGCAACCGTTGGCGATAAGGGTGTTTACATCCGTCACGGCGGTCCCAATCTTTGAAGTATTCGAAACGATAATCGAATAATTATCACTCTATGTTTTCGTCGGCGAATGTATTCGTCGACGGATGTTTATACGAACGCAACGTCGCATTCTTTCATGGGGCAGCTGCGCTATTTAGGTTACTTGATCTCGAATAGGTATCGTGTGAGAGGGTGTCCAATTACAGCATCCGCGTTATATCCTTTCGCGCCTGCGCACCGATCCCCGCACGCGCACGGAGATTACGCGGCACCGATACGCATCCAAAGTACCTTCAACATCCAGTAGGTGGACAAAGTACCTCAAACATCTAACAGGTGGCGTCAATATGGGATCTTTGGGGAATTTTAGGGACTAGGGACTTTTTGCTGCAACAGTTGACCAATTACCCCCACCACCGCCGAGGCTTGCGCGCGCGACCCATTTTGAAATCCCCCTCGCCCTCGGTGCGGTACCCCTTCCCCACCTCGCCCCGCGCCATCGGTGCGGTACTCCCCGCCCCGCCTCATTCCTCACCGCCCGTATCCAGAAACGGCATTGCCTACCTACTTTTACTGGCTTTATCATTCCCAACTAAATGCACCATTTCGTTTTATTATTTTTTTAATGTCACGATTGGAGTGTATTCTGTTGTAAATTTATTACTTGGCGAATTCCGATTATCGTTACTATACACATACTGCGATAAAAGAGAAATGCTATCCGCGAACGACGGCTCGAGACTGACTCGTGTTTACAGGTCATGCGAGGCAGACTCGTTACCGCAGATTTGAAAAACACCAACCGACAAGTCACGTGCTTCGCTATTCTCAACATATTCATTATATAACAAATCGCAAATTGCCTTCTGTGATTCAATTTGCAAAATAAATTTTTTGTATCAAAACGAGAAAATAGTTAAACAAAGTGGAACAATGAACTGTGAGTGACAAGAATGTGTGTAAGAGAATTAGGATGATAAATGTCGGACGCGAATCAGAAACACGCCGCTACTGTGAGAATGTCTTTCCGCACTACCTACTGGTCAAGATCATTTTACTTCGACTGTTTCATTTTGACTGTTTGACGGACTCGTCCGATTTCTTGAGGCGAGTTCGGCGGTAGCTGCATTGACCCGATTGCCTAACGTGTCGGTGTCAACCAATCGGGTAATTTCCACAGCAAAAATCGCGCCACCTATTCCCTGCGATCTTGGCGCGCCTTTCCGGGAAAGGGGCTAGAGGTGCGGAAGTCGCTCTGGCCAAAACTTTGGCGGCAAGATCTTGCCTACCTGCCCGCCTATAGGACATCTCGAAAGCAAAAAGACACCCACAGCTAGCGCTGCACATGCATGCGCGTTGACCAACGACCCTTTCGGAGGTGCCCATGAAGCTGCCAGACACATGATCCTACCTTGGCGTTTATGATGACAATTTAACTTAATTGCCGCGTGACAAATTGGCCCGTGTAACGGTCAAACCGTCCAATAAAGTGTGGACCGCAAAATGTGAGGATTCCAGGACTGCCTGATAATAAATTATGCCTCCTAACGCTTAACAAAAGCCAGAGGACCTTTTTTCGCGAGTCCATGCAACGCGGAACAGAAACTAATTTCGTTTCTTGCACGTGTCTGGTCACGAACAAAGTCGTTCGGCGTGTGGATGCGTCCATTGGAATCCAGGCACCTCGTTGGTCGTCACGACCACTTGGTCTCCCGTGCGTCGCTCACGTTTTGGTGGTTACCGACGGCCCGCTGGTCGCCGCGACCAAGTGCGTACCAACGCATATGTCCCCGCGTACCTCGTGGTCGTCGGCGACTGGTCCCCAGTACGCAACGGGCCTTAAACTCGGAAGCAATCTCGACCATCAATTTTATAGAGAGAAAATATTGAGGAAACATCAAAGTTTATAAAATACTGTGATCCACAAATTTTGTTACAGAAACTTACCGGATCTCCAAGTACATACGTATTAAGTAGTTATTTGACAAACAGAATTCCACCCTGCGAGCTAAATATGTGACTAAACTGTCCGTTTATGCCACTTGTGTTACAGCACCATCAATGTTATGAACTTATGCTCATTTACAAGATTTTATTGTACCTAAGTTTAATTACTCGTATCTTAATCATCCTAATATTTTACAAATAACAACTCGCGCTTTTACACCACCATATTGTAAAAGCACGAGAAAATCGGATAGGAGCGCCTCGACTCCTCGAGTTCTTCGCTTGTTTGTCTAGCTAAAGAACCAATTTTTATGCCGAATATAGGCTTATATAAAAATTGGGTACCGTGTATTTACATCCATCTTAAAATTGATTTATTGTTATTCGGTTTAAATGGTGCTCGAAGCATTATTTCAAATGAAAAGATTTTACAAAAAAGTTACAGCACAGGATTAAAAATCGACGAAATAAATCTGCGTTACAGTAAGTGTTAACCTTAAAAGGGCACATAAAAATTAAGTATGTACTTGCCTTTCGTAGATGCATGACAGTGGGCGGAATCTCGCTAGTCCATGAGAATTTGCATTTTGGGCAACTGTGTCTAGCTTTCCAGTAACGATGCATGATTGATTGTAGTATTGATGCAAAAGGTGTGACTCCAATTCCCGTTGCAATTAGAACTGCATGTTGTGCTTGGAATATATGACTCGAAGGAGCTCCGTATGGGCCATCGAGAAAAATCTAAAAGACCATAATCAAATTTTAATTTTTCACAAATATGTTGTGCAAATAGTTCAAGCCGATCAGGCCTTTCCGAGCAAAAGGTTCTGTCGGAAAAATTTTATCCATCTCGCATCGGACTTTGAACATGTGCCTATACTAATGAAAATTCAGTATACAGGGCGTCCCAAAAATGTCAGAGTTCCTTGGAAGGGGTGATTCAGGGGGTGATTTGAAACAACTTTTTCCTTAGCGAAAATATTGTCCGAAGCTTCGTTAAGGAGATATTAACAAAAACCCCGACTAATCAGAGCGCGCGCCTTCCGCCCGAGTCCCCGCGGTAGCGTTGGCTACGCGGTAGGCGGCTGCGCTGGTACTTCGAACGTAGGAACAAGCAAGTCGGCATGCAACGAAGGAGACCGCGTTACACAGTTTTTTTTAAAGCAGAATCTTAAATAAGAATTATTTGAAGTGAGAGGACAAGAAGTACGTAAATTTCGTTTTTATATAAGGCATAAACGAAAAGGTAATATAACATAAAATGTACGACAAGTGATCGTAATTCGTTATTGAGGTAAAAATCCGTAGTTTAATAACGGCCAACACAACTAAAATTAAAAAATAATATTAGGTGTATGAATAAATTCTTTCGCAGTGTGAGTCAAATTTGTCAAACTACATAAGAAAGCATAGGAAGAATAAAGTGAGTCGAGGCGATGCGAGGGGTGGTGAGACGAGGCGAGGCGCAGTGTGAGCCTACTGAAGTGACGACTGTACAGGAAGAGGTTCTCTGAGTATCTGACCAAACACATGAACCGAGGAAAGCCCAGATAACATCAGGTACGGAAAAACCGTTGACGGTACACCTCATCCTGAAAACCTTATTCGTCGAATACATACATTCATTTGGTTTTTGTCGAATGAAGATAAATTAAATGAAGTTAATGGAGTTAAATTATTTTTTATTTAGATAATGGGTCATTCCACGCCAACTTGATCACTTTTTTCACTCGATGACTCGGATTTTGTTCAAACCTGAATATGTTGTAGTCCTCGTGAAATTAGTGGGGGTTTAATTCACCATTTTGTCGATTTCGAGTTTGTTTACAAAATATAGAGCCTTGAATTTTGCGATTTTTGCCTATTTTCGTGAAAATGGGTTGTAGTTATGAATTTTTATCTCGGGAACTATTTGTCGTATTTAGTTGATTCTTACGGCATTTTTATGTAGAAGGATCGGCCTTTATTATAAATAAATTTTATTTTGCAAATTGAGGCTCAAGGTCACGATTTTAAAAATCCGAAAAAAATGTCAGGTATAAGCGAGCCGCGCACTCCGCTATTACGGTCGCCTGACCGTACCAGTCGCACCGTCTATTACTTCAATCAGGTCTAACAACGGTAGAAACAATAACGACAGCTCACGTATCCATCACAAGGGTGTCATTTATGCCTACAGTAATGTTTCTCTGCAGTAAAAAATTCTGTAGCATGTAATGTAATGAAATTATTTAATTTATTGGTGATTATTAGGAGTAAAAATAAATTATTTTCGATTTTACGGTACAATAACAGTTCGATTTAAAAAATATGAAAACAACTCAATCATCTAAATAATTTCCATTATTGTGTGACGTCCCGGCCCCACCACGAGATCGCGACTTAGTGTCCGCGAGCGCCACCAGAGGTCTAATTTCCTAACTCTTTCTGACATGTCCTAACTTCCAATCACATTCGTATACATATATATTCGTGTATATATGTGGCGCCGTGACACATTTCAAATATTCGCGGGCACGTGCCTGGCAACCCCAGGCGACCGAAAAAACCCGAGCCACCTCGAGGGGCCTCGGAGCCTCGGCCTCGCTACGAGGTCTGGGACGAAACGCTTAGAGTATCCATAATTTAGAAATTTACAAGATAGCTTAAATTCAAGGTGAGCGTATTAAGACGTTGAATCGGGAATTGAGACAGGTTCTGCCGGACCCTACTGAC
The DNA here is from genome assembly GCA_963932275.1 of Andrena praecox. Classification (NCBI taxonomy): domain Eukaryota; kingdom Metazoa; phylum Arthropoda; class Insecta; order Hymenoptera; family Andrenidae; genus Andrena; species Andrena praecox. Next base: position 33,613,660 of record OZ010731.1, read on the forward strand.
GAGTCCGCGAGCAGACCTGGGACGCAATACTTTGATGACATTTCTATTCGTAATTTACATAATAGCTATAATAACTTATTATCAATCTTAGAACTGCTTTCCTTCTGTATAATGGAGTGTTATAATTAAAATAAAAAATGTTTAATATCTCCATCATTTATGGACATATGAACAAACTCTTCAGACAAAAGTTGTAGTATATAAAGAGGCGAATATAATGGAAGGAAAAAATTTTTTTTTCAAGGTCACTCTTTCGAGTTTTCAAGGTCACTGACGTTTTTTTTGTTAACAATCGTATATGCTGTGTAGGGTAAAGGACCCAATTACTGTCACCTACCCAACTACTGTCACCCTAAGCTGTTTTACTTAAAATTACGAATAAATCTTGTGAAATGATACGTAAAAAAAATTTAGCATACAATTGAAACTGTTATTTATACGATACCAAAAACAGCACTTAATTTTTTCTTCGTTAATTTGGATAAAACGATCAAAAAGTTTAAGCGGATATTAGGAGAGTGAAAACGATGACTTCCTTACTAGCGAAAGAGAAAACAAAGGGTTAAAGAAAATGCTGTAATTGTAATATTTAAGCTATTAACATAACAAAATATAATGTTTTAGATAATATCAACAGACGCGGTCGCGTCTGGAAGCTAATTCCCCCTTCCCCTCTACCCATAGGCACACTGAGCGACCACGTATCTATACACGAAAGATAGCGAAATTGACAGGTCGTCGGAGCTATTTTAGCCTTATTATCTTATTTTATGACATAGTCCCGGTGTTTTTACATGATTAAGCGAATCATTTTTTTTTTTTGAACCCATATGTCGTTTTACTTAATGTATCAAGCTATTTGTCTAAAAGATATAAGATTTATTCTGAATTAATAGTTATAAAAATGATACTTTTAGGATTACGAGTTATGACGTCACGTTTTCCTCCTCCACTTGACGCCAGTAGGTGTCGCCTCGAAAGCATAATTTATAAATGTCAGTTGGCTGTCATTCAATCATAACCTGCTAGTTGTTAACGTTTTTGAAATGTCACGGTGGTAAAGAAGATCTCGCGTGATAGCGGCGGGACGTGATCGGTTTGTTTGGTACGTAGAGGGCTCGCTCTTACCGACGGGCATGTGAGCCTAGGGTCGCGCCACAGACGAGGTATAGAATAGACCTATCACCTTATGGGACTTCGTGTCACCACCCAAACTGTGTTACCGACCCATAACTCGAGGACTGAATCTAGCGGCCTCTGTTCATGAACAGTATCCAACTCCGGAACTACTCTGAAATGTGTTGAAATGCTGAAAGATGTGTGCGTGCTTGTATACGTGTGTCTTGTTTAGAGTGAGAGTTTGACATAGAGGGCGTGCTTTCGCTAAGCTACGCTTTAGCTCAGTTGTCAACGACTCACACGAATTTCTTTTTGAAAGTCTATTTCGGGGATCAGGAGACTAGGGTAGATGTCCCAATTACTGCCAGTGTCCCAATTACTGCCACTTGATTTATTATATGTAATAAAAGCGTAACGTATAAAAATAAATGTACAAAAAATAGTTATTATAATAACTATTATAATAACTATTATAATAACTATTTTTGGTACATTTATTAAAATAGTTATTATAATAACTATTATAATAACTATTATAATAACTATTATAATAACTATTATAATAACTATTATAATAACTATTATAATAACTATTTTTTGTACATTTATTTTTATACGTTACGCTTTTATTACATATAATAAATCAAGTGGCAGTAATTGGGACACTGGCAGTAATTGGGACATCTACCCTAGTCTCCTGATCCCCGAAATAGACTTTCAAAAAGAAATTCGTGTGAGTCGTTGACAACTGAGCTAAAGCGTAGCTTAGCGAAAGCACGCCCTCTATGTCAAACTCTCACATATGGCGCGAAAATATGGCTCTTCTTCAGAGCTTATACAAGCTATAAATTGCAAGATGACATTAATTGTTAATATTTTACGTGTAGTGGAACACTTAACTAACATTTTCACGTGTCGTACGCGGAAAAATATTAAAAATTGACGCTGTTACTGACATTCCCGCAGTCCGCGCGTGTCTGAATAGACGGTGCCCATCCTACGACACGTAAAAATCATTGAAAATAATTAATTGAACCGTTTTGTAAAATTTATATTCGTAGTTTTTGGCACCCGAGGCCCCTAAATCCCTACGTTTCATTACAAATTGATTGGCTCTGTCCTTATTAACTATTGAATGGATTTAAAAATTATAAAAAACATCTACGATGTAAGTACACGAGTGTATCGCTTACGTTAAGATCTGGGCACACATATCAGTTCCGTGTCAGTTCACGTAGAACTCAAGTACTTTTCATTACTTTCCTTAATTACTTTACTCCAAGTACTTTCCATTACAGTCATTAAAAATATTCAGAATTATATCATGTTTGGTGTCATTTTCATGAGAAAAACACTAGTAATCCATTAGTGATACTTCTATGATAGAAATTGGCATACTCATTACTGAATGGCCTATTGCTGACTTTGTTCTTATGCCACTAGTCTAGTGTTTATGACCCCCCAGCCGCGTCGTTCGAAAGCTTCTACCTATGAACCCAGGGTCGTAAAAAAGGAGAAACCGAGAATGCGTGAAACAGCGCACCAACGAAAGACCCTCAGCCGATGGTGGGGCAAAGTGGGGTATTTTTAATTATAAATACAACATTAGAATTACAGGGATCCCCGGGTTGAGCGAAAAGCGCGCTTCTGTCAATAATGCAATTGAAACGCGTGCCGCTTCACGTGATTCTTTGCAAACATTTATACAGGAACATCCGTTAAAACGAAAATGTCAACACCGTCTCACGGACGCAGTCCACTACTACCATTCACCGGCCCGGGGTTCGGAGGGTTTCCAGCGACCGCTGGACAGCGGTGATGACCGAGCTTCGAAAATTTTAGGATGGTCCCTTTCAAATTAACGTCGCAAAGAGCTGTGCGGAATTTTTCGGCCCAGGTAAGCGAGCCGAACGCTCCGCTTTTATGATCGGTTTACCACTCGCACCCCAGATTACTGTAATGAGATTTGAAAACAATGTCGACTGGTCTCGTACCCGTCTAAATTTAAAAATTTTTAGCTACGACAGGGTTGACCGCGGCGCTATACCCCTGTACGAAGAGATTTTTCGCCACCTGCGTGTAAAAGCCATAATAATGGCGCATCCAAAAAATGACATTAACGGAACCCGCTATAGTCGTGGCGTTGAGTAGCTAAAAGGTTAAAACATTCAGACACAAAAATTGTAGAAAAAAATTCAACACCGCTACAATCAAAGACACGTCCCATTAGTTACCCGATACGCCTGATCTATGATGCACTGCATTAAGCATAAAATTATAAAAAAAAACAGAACAATTGATTCTGAGGTTTGCAGAATTAACACATAATTGAATAAAAATTTAATTTCTCAATTTATGAAAGTAATCATACAGAAACAACTAAGTAGCCTATTGTTTATCAACACCATGAATTTTAAAAAGAGCATTAAATACAGTATCAAATAAACAGTTTGCAAAAGCTTTTCACAACAATATTATGGTTAAAAAATTGATAAAAGAAAAAATAAGTAAACGTAAAATATTTTAAATTATCCATCATTAGCAGGGAATAAATTTTCCTCATGTTTCGGGGCTAATTGCATTCCGATATCTTTTATTGTTCACAAGTTATACGAAAAAGGCCCCAAATTCTTCAACCTGGGCCGGGAAATTTCAAATAGCTCTTTGCGACGTTAATTTGAAAGAGACCATCCTAAAATTTTCGAAGCTCGGGCATCACCGCTGTCCAGAGGTCGCTGGAAACCCTCCGAACGCGGGGCCGGTGAATGATTATAGTGGACTGCGTCCGTGAGGCGGTGTTGACATTTTCGTCTGTTCCCGCGCGCGTAGGTTCCAGTTTTGACGGATGATCCTGTAGAGTGTAGACCTTCTATACCTGTTATTGCGGGGATTAGTACCGCGCCACATTTAGACCTAGTGTACCTATGCTGGCTATTCAGAGGACATCTTAGCGCCGTATGCCACAGTGCAATTACCCAAAACATCATAATAATTTATAACATCTTCGACGACATATTCTCGAAGACGCGATTTTGTACAGTATAGGAGTAAACTACGCATATAATAATAGTTATTATACGGCTAAAAGTAAAAAATCCAAAATATCCGCATTTGTTATACTGGTCCATAATTTACTTGAAATTTGCCACCAATGTTCATAAAGATATCCGGATAAATTATTATTCAAACATGCGCTCCATACACATCGTTGAGCGCGTTTTGAAATGCATAACAAAAAATATACAATAGTTCCATTTAAAAAAAAATTACGATGATATTGAAATCTCTGTAAATAATAATTCAAACGTAAATCCTAATATTCTATTCAGTTTCCTCCATCAAATAAAAAAAAACTTTAATATGAAACATTTTTTTGCTGTTTTAATATTTAGAAAAAGAATAGCGTGTATACGAACAAATCGGACATACTGTATAAACTTACTGAAACATCAGTTAACTTTTCGCCAGAAAAATGGACAAATAAATGTTAATTGTTAGTATATAGTTTAAACAAATAAAATTTTCGTTTAGCTATGGAGGAGAATGAATTCCCTTTTCAAAAAATATGTATCAAATATTTTTGGCTACTCTACAGACTTGCAAAGTTGCACCATATCGGTGTGTACGGGTTTGATATGTTACTCTTAAATAATATTATACGGTAGAAGGATATTATTATTAATTATTATTGTTATTACTATATGTCTGTATGATATCGTATAGACCATCATTAATGTATGCGCAAACACATGATGTATGGGTGGGATTCAGTAACAGGTGCTCTTAAAAAAAAAACATTAAAGCACTCTTTTTACAAATTACGTTATTGCGAGCGAATAAAATTTGTTTTGTGTTAAATAAACCCGAATAGGACAACAAGGTTAAAAGGCGAATGTGATATCGTTTTATTTTGATTCTCCTTTCTCTTCCGTTTAACGGAATATGTTCATAAGACGATCTTTAACTTGTTACTCTAACAGAAACATTTGTAAATCGCGAGCTTCGACTCTCAAAAAATGACCTAGTTTTACCCGTGCTGAATTCTAATTCCTACCACGCGTAGCGTTACAATCTGTTTCGGGACTTCACCGGTAACGTTGCATGCGACACTAAAATGGTAAGGGGGTCCTAGGACCCCCCAAACCGGTGACAGAAAATTACATTGGGTGATAGGTCTATTCTATACCTGGTCTGTGGTCGCGCGAAACACAAAACGAAGCGGGTGACTGGAGCTCTATTCTTTTTCGTATCGACAGAGACACATGTCCTGGCATTCGAAAAATCTTCATTATTTTCTTACATGTAAGTGTGCTTCATTATTATTTTAATTAAGCTCTATGCATAATGAAACGAACATATTTTCAATGAATGGGTTATTGTTTCATTATACATGTATACAGATTTATTTGTAGTCAAATAATAGTCTGCGCAGATTTTTACTAACCTGTTTCTCTATTCAAATGTGTATCTTTTTAGTATCAAGTCATTCTATTCTTCTCAGTAGGAGAAATAAAAGTACAAATATTATATTTGGTAAGTGACCTTTACATTTATGAATAATAATACGTATGATATATAATAGTGTTTATTACAAATTTTTTGTTTTTTGCAGGTTGGAATATTTCCGAATTAAATAAAGTACACTCGGTCAGCTGCTGTGCGCTATTCCGAGTAAACTTTATACAGGCTGCATACGCGCCTTATCTTATAACATCATTCGATAGGCTGCAGTGCGCCAAGTCTCGAATATAAAAACTTTTAATAAAGTTTAAAGGTAGTTAATATATGAAAAAAGTGATGAAATCCTCCCCCCCCCCCCACATGACTCATGTATGAAAGAAGATAATTCCCTTTAATTCACGAAAAAAGTTCACATGCAAAGATTGTGAAATCAACTTTGCTAATTCCAATTGTATTCTCGTTCTGCGCTCGAACACTGATTTCTCTGTTTCACGAAAAAAATTAAAGAAGTTCACATGCAAAGATTGTGAAATCAACTTTGCTAATTCCAATTGTATTCTCGTTTCCCGCTCGAACACTGATTCCCCCGTCACTTTTTATACTTGACATTCCTTTATTGGCCACAAATCAATTCAGTGCTCAGATTTTCAGCTTCGGTTTTAAGGAATTAGCGGGCGTTGTATAAGAAAAAGCTATGCAGCGCCAGTATTTTGAATAGAATATTTATTCGTATTAAAATATTTATTTGTATAAAAATATATCTGCTTAATATTATTTAATACATTTTGTCTTCGTATAAATAGTCATTGTGATAATTGGCGCAATTATAGTATATCATTAGTTTTGTAAAGTTAAAAAATATAGCACATTAATAAATTGATATTAATTTACGACAATGTTTTTAAATGCGATTCTTTTTGAATGGGTTATATACTTGGCGCCCTTTTTTGTACCTTTTTTTAAAAAAGGTAATTTTGTGGGGATTTCACACATTTTGTAGTTTTATTGATGACCAATTATCTAATTGGCGCAATTGGCTTATTTATTTACTATCATTTTTTTGTAAGAACAGAATATAAAGATCTTTAGTGCCTCTGGGCCATTGCCTTTTTTTAATTTGCACGTCGTCAGCTTCAAACCAACTACTAGTCATTCCTTCTTCTTTAGATATGCTGGTGTAATGGCCATCCTCAATACATGAACCACAATGAAATATAGCATTCATAACTTTATATGTTGGTTGTGGGAATAGTACACATATTAAATTTACGTATTGCTTTGACTATTTTATCACCTTGCAATGAAAATAATAGTAAACGATTAATAACTATATCTTTCGTCAATATTAATTCATTCTTAAACATAATATAATTTCCTGTACACTGTTCACATGATCCATTATCTGATTCATGCCAATGTGGTGAAAATCATACCAAATATCATGTAAATCGGACTACTTTTACACAAGCAATTTGTATTCCTAATGAAAAAGTAGTCCGATTTACATGACATTTGGTATGATTTTCATCAGAAAAACATAAGGAATCTATTGGTGTAACTTCCATTTCGATACGATAAAGAATAAAGAATTTTTTTATACGCTGAAATGAATATTTCACGTTTTCACCTTCAACTGCGGGGGTTAGACCACGATTTGCCGGGGTCGACCGAGGATTTCAGACCTGTTTCAGAAAAAAATAATTCTTTATTCTTTCTCGTATCGATATGGAAGTGATGCCGATGGATTCCACATGTTTTTCCGATGAAAATCATACCAAATTTCTTGTAAATCGGACTATTATTAACGAAGTTAGCTTGAGGTTATGGAAATTAATTTTTCATGGAATTTCCTTCAATATTTTTCGAATTACGTCGTGCTTGGTGTCAGTTTCCTCGGCGAAACATAAGGAATCAATTGGCGTCGTTTTCGCAAAGATCAGATGAGAAATGCGGAAGTTGAAGATTTCTCACTTCTTAATAGGCACTCCAACCCCTTCGAGGGTCGAAAGCCCTAAAATTCGGTGGGGCACTGCGGGGGCTTGACCTCGCCACGGGGTACCAGGACGCATCCATTGTCGGGCGGAGCTCCAGAATCATCCCGTAGAAACTCTAAATTAAAAATGGCTTACTGGTATAAAAATATCTGGCAATTTAAATGCAATTTGTTACAATATATTATTATTTTGTACATACCTGGTATAAATTTCTATAAACTTGTGCGAAAGAAGATATTTCTCTGTCGAACCTTCTCCGGGCAACTTCCAAGTCTGTGCGTCCCCTTTGTTTCTAGAAGCTCTACATAAAAAATGTATTAAAAAATTTTGGCGACTTACCTTGTTAATTGGGACAATAATTCAGTGTCCTATATGGTGTAAAAACCCGTGACGTTTGAAAAATGTTGACTACTTACATTGACACTTGGCAGGTTATGATGGTTTGACACTAGCTAGGTTACGTTTACCTTCACAGATGTGCTCTCTGTCTGGCTGTCACGCGACAACAAATCGTGTTTGTTACGCGATTGGCCGAAAGTGCCGAAACCTTCATCGAATGAACAACGTGCATATTGGAGACATTTCCTCTCCCTTTCATGTTCCCCTCTTGCCCACACTTGACGATGGAGAAAATCTCTTAACATAAAATTCGGCAAATTCCAACTTTGCATCGAAATATCTCAGCTCATAAGGCACGTAGGAACAAAACGAAGACACTTTTCTTATGTAAATCAAATCCAAGCTATCCATTAAGACCATTCAAAACTTAATCGGATCAGCCGTTATTGAGATTCGGTAATCTCAGGGTTCTTCCAAAAACCGCTGGGCGTTATAAAGCCACGGGAGTGTCTCGCGCTGCGCATATACCTATACTAGCTTAAATTACCCGGCGTTGTCCGGGTAAAACTTCGATTCTTACGGAGTGTCAAGAGGGTGAAATAAGGGAGGGAGGGGTGGGATGTCCAGATTTCATGGTAGCCTATATTTTCGGCAGGGTTCTAGAGAGTAATTATGCAAAATGTGGTGCACATCGGTTAAAAAAATCGGGATTAAAAGTATCCTATATGTTATTCCTGGTCCTAGACTACGCACAGTGGGCCAAAGTGGCGATCTAGCTGGACAAAATTCGAAATGAAGGATTTTGTTATGTCTATCTGTTGTTATAGTTATATTTGCATGAAATATGAATAATAATCCATTTTTTTATAAAAATTTGCCTTTTTTTTTAATATAAATCATATTTTAATGATTGAAGTATGGGATACCATATCTATAATTGTAAAATACACAAAAGAGCTAATTTGGACCGTTTAGCCCCATCAGAGACCATTCCGAGGTTTTGGAACGTTCAACCCATGCACGGCAAAGCCCGCTAGCGCTTCATAAAAAGCGAAATATCTTCCGAATCGGCGCCTATCGGCAAAAGTTTATAATCAGGTCTTATATGCGATGAATCACAGAATACAATGAGATAAGGAAGAAAGAGGATACTCGTGGACATCATTTTGTATGTCTAGATAAAGTTGAAATGCTTTGCCATGGTTCGCACATTTCTTCTGCTACTTTCAGGTATTAAGAAAAAATATTTCCAATAAAGTAACGAAATATTTGCTTATCACATCTTAAAATACATACCTTACGGAACAATATCCAAGAAAGAATATAAAAAAATTCTAACAACCGTCTATGAAATACAGTTTTGTTAATGGTACTGCATTCGGGGCTATGTCAGTTCGCAAACCATACCCGCGGAACGGGCATCTTTGTAGAGGTACCACGGCCATTAAGCGTTACTAAATAAATTTTTTGATATGTTTTCGGTCGCTCCAAACCTTTTCTAACAACTTGGAATAAAAATTAAAACATTTTTTAACGGTCGCCAAAATGACTTTTGTCCAGCTAGATCGCCCGTTTGGCCCACTGTGCTACGTGTATACAAAATTTCAGAAAGATCCGTTGCGTTGTTTCGACATGATTGAGTAACAAACATCCAAACACACTTTCGCATTTATTATATTAGTAGGATATACTTGGCGCGAGACACTACCATGTCTCTTGATAGCCCCATTCGTTGCTTAAATTGGTCTTGGATCTTTTTTTTAATTTCGGTGAAAATTTTTTTATTGTTCTCTCCCCTTACCTGTCACGTTTTAAAAGGCAATCTGTATGCAATATGGAGCAAATTTTCGAAACATCTAATCCATAAATGCAGAGATGATAGTCCATACTGGTACATACTTTTTTGGGGAGTTTTATTATAGGCAGCTTCTGTATTCATTTGTTTTGGTGTGCAACCGTAAATATAACACACCTGAGATGACATTGTTCCCGATATTACATTGCATACGCTCCCGTCTATCATGGTAAATCGTACATTATGAGAAACAATCACTGTCGTGTCGTTTCGACAAATATTAGTAGGAGTCAATTTTTGTATTGAATTTGTTATACAGGGTGTACAAAAAATGTCGGTTTTCCTTGAGAGGGGTGACTCAGGGGGTGATTTGAAACAACTTTTTCCTTAGCGAAAATATTGTCCGAAGCTTCGTTAAGGAGATATTAACCAAAAACCCCGACCAATCAGAGCGCGCGCCTTCCGCCCGAGCTCCCGCGGTAGCGTTGGCTACGCGGTAGGCGACCGCGCTTGTGCTACGAACGTACGAACAAGCAAGTCGGCATGCATCGAAGGAAACCGCGTTACACAGTTTTTTTTTTTACAGCAGAATCTTAAATAAGAATAATTTGAAGTGAGAGGACAAGAAGTACGTAAATTTCGTTTTTAAATAGACAAGTGATCGCAATTCGTTATTGAGGTAAAAATCCGTAGTTTAACAACGGCCAACACAACTAAATTTAAAAAATAATATTAGGTGTACGAATAAATTCTTTCCGACTGGAATTTCTATCGCGGTGGTATTCAGAAGCTGCCAGAAAAATGGCAAAAGGTAATTAACAATAATGGAAATTATTTCGATGATCGAGTTGTTTTCATATTTTTTAAATGGAACTGTTATTGTACCCTAAAATCGGAAAGAATTTATTTCTGCACCTAATAATCACCAATAAATTAAACAAAACTCACCCTTTCGGACATTCCTTTCCTTGCTTTCCTTCCCTTTTCGGAAACCTGTGTCACTAGGCCACTGTACCGATCCTGGTCATCGGCGTCCAGTGCTCAGCTGATCGCAGGGTCAATGTACCGAATATTCACTTCACTGCACGGCTACTAACACTGTTCACTTAATTTATGTTTCACGGAACGTGTTGTTCTTACGTTACAAAAATTGGTGACCCCGAAAGGGGCCGATTACTGTTAATTACTGGGACGAGATTACTACTATTACCCGGCGAAATGAAGATTCGTGGCAGACGGTCTCGGGCTGTGCAGTCCGCTGCTGTGACGAAGAGATTGAACGAAACACGTCGAGACCGAGTGGGATAGAGCGATCTGACCGACGATCGTCTAAACAAAACAATAGCGTAGGCTACAGATCGCTCTATCCCACTCGATCTTGTGTTTCGTTCGATCTCTTCGCCGCGCGGTGCGACAATGTATGTGGCAACTTCAGCCAATAACCAAAATACGTGTGCCCCGTCTGTAAAAGTGTGCCCAAATAGGTGACGCGACCAATCGTCACAGCAGCGGACTGCACAGCCCGAGACCGTCTGCCACGAGTCTTTTTTTCGCCGGGTAATAGTAGTAAGTAGTAATCTCGTCCCAGTAATTAACAGTAATCGGCCCCTTTCGGGGCAACCAATTTTTATAACGTAAGAACAACACGTTCCGTGAAACATAAATTAAGTGAACAGTGTTAGTAGCCGTGCAGTAAAGTGAATTTTCGGTACATTGACCCTGCGATCAGCTGAGCACTGGACGCCGATGACCAGGATCGGTACAGTGGCCTAGTGACACAGGTTTCCGAAAAGGGAAGGAAAGCAAGGAAAGGAACGTCCGAAAGGGTGAGTTTTGTTTAATTTATTGGTGATTATTAGGTGCAGAAATAAATTCTTTCCGATTTTAGGGTACAATAACAGTTTGATTTAAAAAATATGAAAACAACTCGATCATCGAAATAATTTCCATTATTGTTAATTACCTTTTGCCATTTTTCTGGCAGCTTCTGAATACCACCGCGATAGAAATTCCAGTCGGAAAGAATTTATTCGTACACCTAATATTATTTTTTAAATTTAGTTGTGTTGGCCGTTGTTAAACTACGGATTTTTACCTCAATAACGAATTACGATCACTTGTCTATTTAAAAACGAAATTTACGTACTTCTTGTCCTCTCACTTCAAATTATTCTTATTTAAGATTCTGCTGTAAAAAAAAAACTGTGTAACGCGGTTTCCTTCAATGCATGCCGACTTGCTTGTTCGTACGTTCGTAGCACAAGCGCGGTCGCCTACCGCGTAGCCAACGCTACCGCGGGAACTCGGGCGGAAGGCGCGCGCTCTGATTGGTCGGGGTTTTTGGTTAATATCTCCTTAACGAAGCTTCGGACTATATTTTCGCTAAGGAAAAAGTTGTTTCAAATCATCCCTTGAGTCACCCCTGTCAAGGAAAACCGACATTTTTGGAACACCCTGTATTACTGTACTCCTCTTTAACTAATTCTGGTGATTCTTTCGCGAAAATAAATTTAAGTGGTCGACACAATGATGTTGAGGACGGAGTTTGATTTTCCCAAACAATATTTTGGTTGTCATTGTCGATCATATGAATGGGTACGATAGCTGATAGAAACATGAACTCATCTGTTGTAGAGGAGTCAGTAAATCTCTGTTTATACTTGCTGTGACCGGAGCTTCCAAAGAAGCCGCATTTTGTGAAAAGTGTTGCAGATTTTAAGCTTATATCCGATAGTGATTCTAGATTTGAGGAAACAGTTTTATCCAATAATTCTTGCATGTCAACTTCCGCACCCTTTTCACTAATTTTAAATTCGTTTGGTAACAAAGATTCTTTAAATTTTTTAATACTATAGTAACTAGGAAAAGTTTCTGGGTATAATGCATTAACTTTATATCGTAGAGTTCTGTATTGTTTTACTGACAGCTTCAAATCCAGACTCAAAGCTAAAGCTTCAATCAGTGATAATCCTTTATCATTAGAAACTTTCAAACCTTTTGATATTTCCACAGCAAAACTAAGTTCCTCAATTGATCTTGTTTCAATTAAGTCCTTAATTTTACGTCTCTTTGATTTATCGGAACATTCTGTAAAAGGCTTAATTGGCCTCCCCCCTCTTAATATTACTTCATCACTTGGTCCAGCCTGAATTTCATCAATATAATTCATTATGGAATTGTTTATTGTGATTTTTGTTTTAAGCCATGTTGCATATCGCTGGGAAAGTCGATTGTACATTCTGTAACAAATTTCGTACTTTTTTTTTATCTTCAAATGAACAAATGTTGCACTTTCATGAATACATTCGTTGACCCAATCCGGTGTATCAATCAAATTGAAATTATCTTTAATTAATTTTGCAATGACAGTAATTTCATTTGGTCTCGAATTTTTCCACACTTCTAGGCATTGACCATAAGTGATGAAGTGATTCTGACCTAAAATAAAAATTAACTTGTTCAACGGGCCATTTTCCATTTCGAGATGTTACTTGATCAATTATTATAAATAATCTTGTTGTACATGTAGTAATAAAATTATAGACAAAAAACTTAGTCAACTAACAAACAAACAATTCATTCAGGAAACAAGATAAATTTTTACATGACATAACTGACTGTTATTCAAGATTTTACTAATATGTATGTGTGGTAACGAAATTACCGGCAGTTATCGGTCATGGTCGAAACAGGCCACAAAATATAAACAGTCGTCGACACTGGCCTCTCCTTGAAGCCAAGGTGTGTGTATGTCTGTGCGTTTGTATGCCTGTGTGTGTATGTATGTGCGTTTGCGACGACAAAGGCGATGCCTCGAAACGGCAGCCGTTAGTCGAGAGCTAAGACTCAAATTTATCAGACGTTAAAACGAGGAGTCGAAAGACGATAGCCGCGGACAGTCGGGATCGCTGTCCCTTTTTCTGTTCTTTTCAATTTTAAGTTACTTATTCTTCGTGTGTCCGTCTATATATATATAAAGCAATAAAACCATACATTTTCAGTTTAATACAAACCCGCGTAAAGCATCATTTTCATACATTATCCCACATATGTGAAATGAAATTAATATAATAGAAAAAAAAACATGTGTATGTATGTAAGAATACATTACCCCTTATCGGTTGTCGATTCATGTTCTGATTTTACTTTGTGTTCTCCGTGAAAACAGAAATTAGGAAGTATAAAATACTATAAAACTTTAATATGACTATACCAATATATAATAACACTATAAAAAGATAACACTAATATAAAGCACACTATACGCTGGTATTGTTGGTTATTATTGAGCAGATGGCCTTAGTATTAATTGGATTATAGGCAGATAGAACACAAGGAGACGCTTCATGGCAGACATACTTTTATTGGTGTGACAAAAGACGATCGGCATGGCAAGATGTCGATGCCGACTAAAACAAAAGAATTAACTTAGAGAAAAATTAACTGTTTATATTCGGCTATGTATTGCTCGTGGTTCCTCTACTGAGATTGAAGACAGCATCTACGATGGAGGACTATCGATGCATTGTATGAACAATAAGAAAAGGCGAATGTTTAGACTAACATAATTGTCTTATGCCTTCGCGGGACGCACGAGAGGAGCCCCAGCGACTACGCTAAGGGCCGGAGCGGTGAACGTCTTAATAATGATTTTGGCTATTTTTTCTGTTTCGTGCAAATTCGTGCAGTTGAAATTGACGTTAATATAAAGTTTAATGATCCCTAAATTTAATATACAAAAAATCAGGGAGGTATTTTTTGGTGTTTTTTTTTAAAGTCCCATCGAAGTTGATAAACATTTAACATAAAGAATTAGTACAAATTGTTAGTATTATAAAAAACTGACTCGGCAGTTTTGAAGGTATGACAGTATTAAACACAACTTATAAAAAGCAAATGAAAAGCATAAACATTCTGCCAATGGCACGTGTTTGAAAAAATGCACCGAAATTTCTAGTATCACTTTTGACAACAAATTAGTAAATTCAGCAGAAGTTATGGGTAACATTGAAACCTACGTTCCTTTATTAACATTATAAGATACAAGAATTTGTGGATCAAACACATCGGATTCTTGACTTTTGTCCATTACGCGTAACACTGTGCGACGGGGCAAGAATTCCCTTCTCGTCCAGAACGGTCCGGCAATTCTGGACGTGATAATTGTTAATTACCTTTTGCCATTTTTCTGGCAGCTTACGAATACCACCGCGATAGAAATTCAGTAACTTTGTACTGATTATGTAAATCCAGTCGGAAAGAATTTATTCATACACCTAATATTATTTTGTAAATTTAGTTGTGTTGGCCGTTATTAAACTACGGATTTTTACCTCAATAACGAAATACGATCACTTGTCGTACATTTTCTGTTACATTACATTTTCGTTTATGCTTTATTTGAAAACGAAATTTACGTATTTCTTGTCTTCTCACTTCAAATAATTCTTATTTAAGATTCTGCTTTAAGAAAAAAACTGTGTAACGCGGTTTCCTTCGATGCATGCCGACTTGCTTGTTCGTACTAGAGCTCTTACTACCCGACCCGCCGGGTACCCGTGAGATACCCGACTACCCGGGTACCTGTGCGATACCCGCATATCCGGGTAAATAAAAATTACCCGGCTACCCGGGTAGACAAAAATTACCCGGGTATCCATGAGATATCCGATGAGACATCAGTAATGAACGGAATAAACTTCAAGCAATTAAACATTTTATCATAATATTCATAATCGTAACGCGCACACACATTCAATTGCTTGAAGTTTACTCCGTTCATTAGTGATGTTAGCCGAAAATGATCGAAAGTCGAAAGACGATCGGCTGTCAAATCGATGATCATTTACACGGGTATCACACGAGTACCCGGGTACCTGGATACCCGGGCCAAAAGAATAGCTGTAGTTCGTACGTTCGTAGTACAAGCACAGCCGCCTACCGCGTAGCCAACGCTACCGCGGGAGCTCGGGCGGAAGGCGCGCACTCTGATTGGTCGGGGTTTTTTGTTAATATCTCGTTAACGAAGCTTCGGACAATATTTTCGGTTTCGAAAAAGTTATTTCAAATCACTCCCTGAATCACCCTTTTCAAGGAACTCGGGCATTTTTGGGATACGCTGTATGACAATACACAAGAAAATAGTATTATCATTACAATTATTTGAATTCCTTCAAATTGTTTTGGTAACTGCAAAGTAAAAATATTGAAGAAAAATTTGTTCTTTGCATCTTTTTTTTCACTGCCACACAAGAATTCAGAACAATAACTCAAGATACAATAAAACAGCCTGCCAAACCTCAAAATACTTTGTCGCGCCGGTTTGTACAAAATTCACAAACAATTACCTATTTTTCGGGCCAACAAGGCGCAACCCCCCCGCGGAACCCGCGCGCGCGAGAACAGATAGAACTGCAACACTGCCCCACGCATGCATACTACTGCAATCATATCGTCGATACATCCGTCATCTATGAGCTGTTGTTAAAAGTGTAGGGTCATGTAGATTAGGGTGGGCCGAAAAACCCAAATTTTCGAAACTCGAAACGGTGTAGTGCGGAAAAGTTGCCGTTGGGGAAGACAAATTGAGGCCAAAAAGAAATTTTGAAATCGGTCAATATTTGACCATCGCGCATCGCCGTCAAAGTTTTTAATTTTTTACCGAGTTTGGCGACTTTCGTATATTTTCTTAAAATTGTCTATATTTCACTGTTGAACATCACAAAATATTATTTCAGCACATAAATACATACAATTATTTAGCTGCGCAGCTCTTGGCTGGAGTTAAATACCTAACGCGACTCAGAACTCACCACGGGAAGGTGGCTGCACCTCGAGTTCCACCCACGTCCTTCCCAACCAACCAACCACATAAGGCATACATACTACTTATTGTCGATATCTTTCACGACTTTTACTTCTTCACGTTGAATTGTGCCTTATTTGTGAAGGAAGGCATGATTTCCCTGGACATCAACGTGGTCCGGATAAAACCATCTCTGTTTTTATACCTAACAACTGTTCCTGCTGCTTCCGTCACTAACTTAACACAGCGCTCAACTGATTGGGTATGGCAAGGAAAGTTCCTGATATCCCAGTCTGGCGTAACTCCAGATTCTATTAGTGATGTAATGTGTTCAGTTGAGACATGACCTAAAAGAGGTGGTGTTGTAACCCAGTCAACGACCGCGTGTTACAACCGTCGCGCATTCCGATGGCACACGCGAGCGCCAAAGCGCGGGCAACAACCCGCGAGCACCGTCAGCGTTTCCGACGAAACGCCGAAAAGCGAGCCGAAGGCGGCGACCCCGCTGGTCCCCGCTTCGCCCCGGACTAACTATAAGACTCTGTACAAACTACGAGCGCGGACAGATTAATAACAGACATACGCTATAGTACTCCTGTCACCCAGATCGGGACAGAATAAACTTGTTAACCTTACGGTGAGTTCTAACTCTTCAACCCGCAACGATCCCCTACCTTCGGTTTTCTAACCGAATATCCTCGTCCCGGCATTATCACCCGAACCTTTCGGAGCCCGCTGGACGACGACTGTGAAGGACGACCCGGAGCACCTCGAGATTCTATCCAGAATCTCGACCCCAGGCGCCTTGGCATAACAAATTGGTGGCAGCGGTGGGATCCTGCCAACGTAGGGAACAAGCCTGACCGACGGAGACAACAGGACATAGCGGAGACAACGACCCACTTGATAGAAGGGCAATCCACTTCGCGGTACCGACAGACGTTTGCAGAGGACGCCTCCAGGAAACTCTAGGACAACGCAGAGACCAGCGATGCATCACCTGATCCACGTGCTGTAAGTGCGAAATACCACTCTCAGCAAATCCAGGCCGTACGCTGCTATTCTCATGCGCCGAGCGAAATCCCTGGATGCGAATATCGAGCGCGATCTAGAATTAATTGAGCGAAAAGAAATCCGTACGCCTATACCCTCTAGCCGAGGTAATCCGCGCCGATTCGGTAAGATACACCCGCGACAACCCTCCGAGAAATCTCTCTTCGACGCGACATTCGAAGCATTTCGGGAAATCGGAGAACGTACGCAGAATACTCTAGACGCAAACACTAGCGAAGAACTTGACGTTCCAATTGTATTTCCGACTGCGTCAAGCCACACGGGACGTTTAACCGCCCGACGACTGTACCCGTTCGACGAATTAGATTATAGTTTAATTCCGAGAGTAGGCTTAGAAACTGACATCAGAATGCCGTCCACCCCCTTAGCAACCGCGAGCGATAACGCCGAGCAGGGTCCCGCAGGGAGCGAAGACCGCCTAGCGAACATAGAAAAAATACTCGCAGGAATAACCTCCACCCTGGCTAGTATGGCCGACGGCATGATAACGACGAACGATAGAATAGGGGCACTGGAGGCAAAAGAGGGCCCACCACAGGATTCGATAGACCGCGAAATAGAAAAACTAAGGGAAACAATGAACACTACGCACGCAACCCCCGGCCCCTCAGGCAGGAACGCGGTCCACTTTGACCCCTCTTGCGAGCCAGAGGAAGAACCGAGGCGCGCTAGTCTTTTCGTCCCTCCTAATTTCGAGATAGACAACCCACCCGACGTACCGACAGAAGTAGACAACCAAAAATTCTTTCACGCGATAAGAGCCATACCACCGTTCGATGGAACCGACCCCAAAGGGTTACCCGGTTTCCTGACCGCCTGTAAGTACGTGTACTACTCCTACCGAACGCCGATGGAAAGGGCCCAGATTTTAAAAGGGATCATATCGATGAGAGTCCAACGCGACGCCCTAGCCGAAGTACAGACGCGCCAGATAATGTCCATACAAGACCTCGAGGACGTACTGACTTCGGTATACAAGCCTCCCCGCACGCACTCGACCGTACAAAGGGAATTGGTACACTGTAGACAGGGCGCCCACGAAGACGCACACCACTACGGGAGTCGAATATCCACTTTATTAAAAGAATTAATAGCAACCGGGATCAAAAACAAGGCTAGCATGATGGAAAAAACCATAACTGCACGGGTATACAAAGAGCAAACGTTAGACCTATTCGAGGACGGACTTCGCGACGACCTTAAGGTCCTAGTAAAATCACAAAAACCCGCCGATCTACAGGAAGCAATCACGATAGCTATAGATGAAGAGCGGTCAATTACAAGGCGACCAGCGACGTCAGTAGGAACGCGCAGGGCATACTCCCCTTCCCGCACTTATCAAAGTCGGGATTGGGCAGCACCACGGTACTGCAACGATTGCAGACGATCGGGACACGACACCAAGGAGTGTTGGAAGACCCAAAATAGGGACAGACCGCCCAAAAAATTTTTCCCCTCAGAAAATAACCGGCGGATGCAACCCATAGCAACCAACGAAGAAAGTTGGGAATCGACAAGGCGCGAACCGGGAAACACCCGATCCGCCTACGAAACAGAATCACAGCCACAATACAGAAACGCTGATCATGCACATTCCGCGCAAGGCAGCCGCGATTACACCGGTCCGCCGAGACGCGAGTCACCTACCCGAGGAACCGCGAGACCCCCTCCGTATGGTTGAAATAGGATCCCTCTTTAAGAATGGACACACAGCAGATAAGATAGAGGTAGAAATAAAGAATAGCAAAAATAAAAACACCATAATGCTGATAGATAACGGGGCAGAAGTATCCCTAATCAAAAAAAGCGCCCTCCCCAAAGACGCAATAATGGAAGAAAGCGACATCCTTCTTATCTCATTTTCGGGGGATAAAACAAAAACGTTAGGGAAAATTGAGGCCACGTTCTACATAAACGGAAAAGAAATCGTGTACCCCCTACATGTCATAGAAGAAGACATCCTAACGAACGCAGATGGAATACTAGGAGTAGACTTCCTCACAGATAACAGGACAACCATAGACTACCCCAGCAAGAGCCTCCTAGCAGATAGAAAACCGTGGAAAACCCTACATAGAAACACGGAAATAACAATACCCGCGCGCACACAACAATTAATAATGGTCCCAACAAGTAGTACGCGAGACGGGATAATAGAAAAACAACAGCTAGCGGAAGGCATATATTTAGGAGAAGGACTAACAAGACCCGAAAATGGGAAATGCGTAGCGTGCATTATGAACACAACCGCAGAAGCAAAAACAATAATCGTACCACAAGTGCAATTAAGCGAAATGATGGACAACGAAATAATCCACAGCAACGATAGCGCCGCAGCTGTTCGCGCCTTGACCGTGAACGAATCGCTGACTACGCGCATTGCTCGGGTAACAGACCAGGTAGATAGCATACACATGAATGAAGAAGAAAAGAAAGCCATGAAGGAAATATGCAAAGAATATCACGATACGTTCCACTTACCGGGAGACCGACTAACCACGGCCACCGTAACCGGCCACCGGGTCCCTGTAAAACGCGACACAACACCCTGTAATGTCAAGCCATATAGATTACCAGACATCCACAAGCGAGAAGTGCAAAAACAAGTGGAACAGATGCTGAAAGACGGCATCATCCGACACAGCTCCAGCCCGTGGAACGCACCCCTACTGGTAGTACCCAAAAAACCCGACGCAGAGGGAAATATTAAATATCGCGTAGTAGTCGACTATAGAAAACTCAATGAAGTTACCATAGGTGACTCATTCCCACTACCTAATATCACAGACATACTAGATCAATTGGGAAAAGCACAATATTTTACCACCCTCGATCTGGCGTCCGGATACCACCAGATTCCGATGGACGAACGCGACAAATGCAAGACAGCCTTTTCAACTCCACAAGGTCACTACAAATTCAATCGCATGCCTTTCGGACTGAAAAATGCACCTGCAACGTTTCAACGAGCCATGAACGCCGCACTCATCGGATTACAAGGAATAGACTGTTTCGTCTACCTCGACGACATTGTCGTCCACGGAGCAAGCCTAAAAGAACATAATACAAGACTACGAAAAGTTTTAGACACACTTCGCAAATACAACTTAAAACTACAACCAGAAAAATGCGCGTTTCTAAGAAAGGAAGTAGGTTTTTTGGGACACATAATCACGCCCGACGGGATCAAACCAAATCCCGAAAAAACGAAGGCCGTGAAAGAGTTTCCTGTCCCCAAAAAACTAAAAGAATTACAAGCATTCCTGGGACTAGCCGGATACTACCGTAGATTCATTCCGGAATATTCAAAAATAGCCAAGCCCTTATCCAGCATCACGAGCAGCAAAGTCGAGTTCGTCTGGACCGCCGAGCAGCAGAACGCGTTCGACACACTAAAAGAGACATTGACCACGGCACCCCTTCTAATTTATCCAGATTTTACAAAAGAGTTTATAGTAACCACAGACGCATCAGACGTAGCAATAGGCGCGATACTATCGCAAGGAAAAATAGGCGAAGATAAACCAATTGCTTACGCCAGTCGGATACTAAACAAAGCCGAACGAAACTATAGTACAACAGAAAAGGAACTATTAGCCATAGTCTGGGCAGTCAAACACTTCCGACCGTACGTTTATGGGACTGCATTCAAAGTAGTCACCGACCACAAGGCACTAGTATGGTTATTTAAAGTACAGGACCCTGGATCCAGACTAACAAGATGGAGAATCCAACTTGCCGAACACGACTACGAAATCATTCATAAATCAGGGAAGAATAATACCAACGCGGACGCGCTGAGCAGGAATGTGCACGCGTTGCAGAATAGCAAGAAAGAAAAAGGACAGAACAGAAAATCAGTAGAAACCAAACCGATCGAAATTAACGAAGAAGCCGAGAAACAACAAATTCTCTACGAATACCACTGCACACCCACGGGAGGTCACCAAGGTATTCAACGAACCACGAAACGAATAAAGCAAAAATACAAATGGCCTGGTATGAAAAAGGATATTGAGGAATACATACAAAAATGTAGCCTCTGCCAAAAGAACAAACTAGGCCGGAAAACGAGGGCCCCAATGGAGATCACGGATACACCACGAGAACCCTTTGAAAAAGTCGCGTTAGATATAGTAGGGCCACTCCCCGAAAGTAACCACGGAAACATCTACATTCTAACATTTCAGGATCTCCTTACGAAATTTAGCAAGGCGATCCCCTTGCCGAACCAAGAAGCAACAACGGTAGCCGAAGCATTCGTCGAAAAAATTGTCTGCGAATACGGCATCCCCGAAAAGATACTAACGGACCAAGGTACAAACTTCCTAAGCGAGATGTTCAAAAACATATGCAAATTGCTACGAATTACGAAACTGCAAACAACCGCGTATCACCCAGAATCGAATGGGGCACTAGAAAGGTCACATAGAACCCTAGTAGAATACCTGCGACACTACATAGACAGCGATCAGACTGACTGGGACAGATGGTTACCCTACGCGATGTTTACTTATAATACTACACCCCATACCGCGACAGGCTTTACCCCGTATGAATTGGTTTACGGAAAGACAGCATTGCTACCGACCGCGCTGAAAAGCCCGCCTAAACAGACATACAACTACGACGACTATGCGCAACAAACAAGAGAACGCATAAGAACAACGAACGAAATAGCGAGGGAACGACTCCAACACGCAAAAGAAAAATCAAAGAAAGACTATGATAAAAAAGCACGCGAAATAGAGTTCAAGATAGGCGACAAAGTATGGCTCTACGACGAATCCGTACGACGCGGTAGATCGAAAAAGTTAGATAATAAATGGGTAGGCCCATATGAAATAATAGGCAAGAATTCAAAGGTTAACGTAACCCTAAAAAAGGGGAGAAAAACACTGCACACACACGCGAACCGACTAAAGCACTTCATCGAATAAAGAAACCACAAAATATAATAAAGTTGGCATACAAAATATATATATAAATAATAATAAGAATAATAATAAAACAAGATCTACTCAAACAAAAATAAAACGACAATAAAACACAACGAAAACATATTAGCAGAACAGATCAGAATGTTACGGGTACAAGTCGAGACGACCTCCACCAGACAGACACAAAGAGCTGACATAGTTGATCATTTCACGACTTTAAATGCCCTGGTGACCGACTTGACCCAGGACGCAGACGACGTATTGCAATACTACACCGGCCTCAAAGGAGGCATCATCAGCACTAACGTAATAGCGAGCGCGCAGATCACTAAATTGCTACAGACCGCCGTACAACACCTTCCGAACGGACTCGCGTTCCCAATAGCCCCAAACCTAGAAAATACGAACGTAATCGAAAAATTGTCATCGATCGTCGCGTATTTCGATAAATACACGTTAATAGCAGTAATAACCATCCCGCTAATATCCTCACAAACATTCACAGTGATCGAGGCAACCCCAGCCCCGATCCACACCTACGACAACATGTACGCGTTATTAGTCGTAAGAACGCCGCTCCTCGTCATCGACGCGAACAGTAATCAATATGTGCTCACCGACCACCAAGAATTAGAAGAATGTAAACAGATAGCCGCGCAATATTACTGCGAACAAACAATGATCGCGCATAACATAAATAACGATCTCGAGTGTGAAGCAAGCCTGTGGCTGCAACCCTCGGACGAATTCCCAAAAAATTGCGAAATAAAACACATCGCGGTAAACCACACGATGTGGATAGGCACCTCGCGCGCAGATACGTGGATTTTCGCAGCACGTCAACCCGAGACGCTGACCATCCAATGCGACGAACGACAACCTGAACGCGTCACAATAGATAGGTCAGGAATCCTAAGAATCACAGGAAATTGTAATATCCGAAGTAAGGACGTAGTACTAAGGAAGCGGAAAACTGCGAATAGTCAGGATGTCGAACTAATGACAGCACCGCGATACGACATTACCGCGGCGATAAATGAAACACAAAAGGGCAAAATAGCGCACCCTCTCACGCGTTTTCAACTCCATAACCTCTTAAAGAATCCGTCCGAATTTTCCGCACTGTATAACCAACTCAACCAAGTGGAAAGCGACCTAACAATCGATACTAACAACTATCAATCAGGAGTGGCGACCTGGCAACTTGTACACCCGACGGCGACGACTACGGTACAAACAATAACTATCGTACTCGTCATTTATTTGTTAATACGCGACTACCAACAGCGCCGAAAGGTACAAATACCCAAACCGGCGAAAACACGGAAAACAAAAAGATCAGCGTCCACGTCCAACGTTACGCCCATCAGAGAGGCCCCCACGGACCACAAATATGCCGTAGTAGCCGAATCGATATAAGGGTACAGGGAAATTTCCGATAATTGTAAAATTCCCCTAAGCACCCTTCTCTCAAGGGGGGGGGGGGATGTTGTAACCCAGTCAACGACCGCGTGTTACAACCGTCGCGCATTCCGATGGCACACGCGAGCGCCAAAGCGCGGGCAACAACCCGCGAGCACCGTCAGCGTTTCCGACGAAACGCCGAAAAGCGAGCCGAAGGCGGCGACCCCGCTGGTCCCCGCTTCGCCCCGGACTAACTATAAGACTCTGTACAAACTACGAGCGCGGACAGATTAATAACAGACATACGCTATAGTACTCCTGTCACCCAGATCGGGACAGAATAAACTTGTTAACCTTACGGTGAGTTCTAACTCTTCAACCCGCAACGATCCCCTACCTTCGGTTTTCTAACCGAATATCCTCGTCCCGGCATTATCACCCGAACCTTTCGGAGCCCGCTGGACGACGACTGTGAAGGACGACCCGGAGCACCTCGAGATTCTATCCAGAATCTCGACCCCAGGCGCCTTGGCATAACAGTGGTGAAGAGTTAATGGAGCTTCAGTCGATAATTTCTGAATAATCTGTCGCAGCAAAGTTGATTTTTGGAATGAAGAAGTCACGAACCGGCTTTTTTTATTCAGAGGTGATTTTCTTGCCTCGGTGATTCTTTTTAGGCCAAGTTCTCTAATATTTCTTCTTTCATCCATCGCCATTGCCAAGAGCAAGTTTTCAGGATGTGCAAAGAACCCGTTGCGTTGGATGACAGGATCCAAAATTTGGAGGAGGTTTTCAGGTAAGTATCTTGATGTTTCAATAACCGTGAACACATGTTTGGGACCGTCTATGATGGAACTATTCTTCTTTATGGCAAACCATGCAGGCATATAACATGCAAGTACAAAATTCACTACCTGTATCAGTTCATTAGAAGGATTGACCGTTGATACATATAACCTCAGATTTCGATTTGCAGCTGTCAGCCACCGGGAATGACACAGCGGCCCAGGATCTGAGACAGCTAAATCTGGAGGACAGAATCCTGACTTGATAGCTGAAGCTATATTCAGAAGATATTTCTGATCCTTACTAAATTGTTTCAGATCTTTCTCATCAATAGATGGAATGTCGCAATCAATACTCTCAAATTTAACAACAGGTAAGTTTTCGCAGCTCAAAAGACACTTCCCAATAGGACCACAAAACGATTTTGGACCTGCAGTTTGACCATCTAAATGTTCAAATAAATGTCTGAATGGAAGCTCATTGAAGTGCAACATGCATATAATCCATTGGAGTGGTCTTTTAAGAATCATTTTAATATTGTGAATTATACCATTCTTCCATCCAGTATTAGTTGCTGTTCCATCACAACCAACAACATCTAAGTCTCCAAGGGAGATTTTTAATTCCTTTAGATGTGAGATAACACTATCAGTAATATTTCTCGCAGAACTTGACCTTGGAGAAACATGACTGATATAGTTAGATCCCGGCTCTTGAATTAATGAAATATGTTCCTCTTTCACTCTTCTGCGAAAATTCTTCGAGTGCATTGTTTCAACAACCAAAGTTTCATCTTTTCTGCCATCAAAATATAAACCTCGAAGAATTATATCAGCACTATCCTGTAAGCTTGATCTCAAACGTTCCTTTTCTCTCCTTACTTTATTTTTGTCAATAACAAGTGACTTGTCAGATTCATTTATAATCCCTACATCTTTCAGAATACTCGAAGCGATTGCCGCAGTTGCCCTGTCAGAAATACCATACCTGTCGCTTACTAAAGCAGTCGACTTGAGTTCAATCCTCATCTGTGTACCTGATGATGGTTTATGCTTTTTCGAAGGGACAAAATTGTCATTTTCAGTCTCTTCTTCAGATTCAAGGCTTTGGTCTTTGACTTCTTCTGAGGTCTGTTCGAAAGAATTACCGTTCAGGGCTACGTCAAAACGAGACAGGCCTTGCTCTGCCCTCAGTAGTCTTTTGATTCGTTTTTCTGATTCTTTTTTGTCAACTTGTCCTATTCTTCCAAATCTTCAATTTCTTTGATCATTGGAATTTTCTTTGATCTCTCACAACAACAGTTAATAGAAATTTTACAAATACAATTTCGAATACTTTTTCCACAGATGCAGTTTAGAATCATTAGACACTTGCAGGATGCTACGTCGAAGAGTTTTACAGCTTCCTCCTTGAATTTTTCAAGTTTATGCTTATAATTTTGTTTCTCTTTGTCCCTGCTATAAGATTTCCGCAAATTGTAGTATGAGCTGTGATATGATTTTATCTTGTGTACGATTGTTTTTTCTGTTATAGTGGGAATAGATGCTACATCATACAGAACCAAAATTTTTTGTGCAACTGCCTTAGCTACGGTAGAAAAACAGACGGTGTTATAGTTGGCACCTGAAGCCAGCTTAAATCGTTCTTCGAAACAACATTTCAAAACTTCTTCGTATGTAGGAAGTTGAGAAGTTGATAAATCCTTTGGATTACCAAAAATCGGACAGAAAAATGCTTTCCGGCTAATGTGTTTCTTTGGGACTTCCATCTTTTATTGATGGAAGAGCTTCAAGATCACAAAATATAGGGAGAAGTCAATACAAAATGATAAGATAAATGCTTTAAATACAAATACAGACAATTTCTGTTATAAAAGAGCATAAGTGGTCGAGTAACGAAACAAAGAAGCTTTACTGACGCCGCTTTGCTGATTCTACCGCGATGATAGACGAAGGGAGAGGAGTGGGTCTGTTAAGCCAAGCCAAGAGCTTTGTGCCCAGAGTTGCCAGGAAACTCCTACACGTAATGGAGGGCGCATACCTACCTTGGCGTCGATTGGTTTGACGTCACGGCGTCATCACGCGCATGCGTGGCGTGTTCCCTCTCCACTACGGTTGGAACTTCCTGGCAACCGTGTTTGTTTATGCCTAAAGAATTCAATAATATTGCCTAATTTATGTTGCGTACTGAGGTACGCCGTCGCACACCGAATTAACTTTGTGCGTAACTAATTAGATTGAAGTAAGTACGTTAGCAATTTCAATGCTAAAAATTCAATTTAATATAATTGCAATGTTGCTTTCGTAGCCCCTTACAGGATTGTGGTTTGCGTGGTGTTCGCCTTACACCCAGTCGCGCCCCACATATTGTCTTCCGTCCGCGACAATACATATAGAAAACACTACTTTACGTGTTTATGTGCTGAAATAATATTTTGTGAAGTTCAACAGTGAAATATAGACAATTTTAAGAAAATATACGGAAGTTGCCAAACTCGGTCAAAAATTAAAAACTTTGACGGCGATGCGCGAGGGTCAAATATTGACCGATTTCAAAATTTCTTTTAGGCCTCAATTTGTCTTCCCCAACGGCAACTTTTCCGCACTACGCCGTTTCGAGTTTCGAAAATTTGGGTTTTTCGGCCCACCCTAATGTAGATGCCAGTATAGGGCACAAGGGGTGTGTTCCGTTTCGCGCAATGAGTGCATAGACTGCGCGCATTCATACCGTTTCGTTTCGTTACTGCGGTCATGCACTGTTGGAAATGGAACGGTTTTCGATGCGTTTGACGCTCGCCAGGTTGCGCGGGAATGTTCGAACTTACTTAGAATCAATTATGTAGCTATGGATTACTTTAAATTTAACTCGAGACTTTTGGACGTTGGTGGAAGCACGCTTCCTAACTACATCGGTTACTTGGTCCTAAGGATCGGGGACCGACTCCTAACGAAATTTTGAAGCTTTATTACATCCTGGATTTTCTGAATCCGAGTTTTTCTATTCTTGTTAAACAGCGGCAATTATTGAAAGCGAAGACCATATTTTATGAGTTTTACACGGCGAACTGTTGCTTACTCAGCGAAATTTGGTAAAGGAAAATTAAGGAAATTTGTGTGAAAGAAAATTAAGTTATGTATTATCCCCGTCCGGTTTAAATTACAGTTTTGATGGCTATTGAATACAATCGCAGGCTTTTGAACGTTTTCTGGATTAGAGTATAGCTGTAAAATTAGCATTATAAGAACACGTTCGAAAAATTTAGGAGTACTGTAATAATATATAATATTAATATTAATAGAACAAATTACGCTGTAAGGGTAATACGGTAAGAAAAATAAATCAAGATGCAGAAGAGGCAAGGTTTGCCAGATAGAGAGAAACATGGCTGAGTAAGGTAGCTCACTGTCAGTGACGTAGTACAGAGTACAAGGGAACAGCTTACAGAATTAACGGTATATGTGTGTGTGAGGAGCGCGGCGACACGAATGTGTACAGAATCGTATCCAGTTAAAAAGAACACAGTGTACAACCCTCTTGACGTCATGTACATATTTCGACAAATTTGGTCAAAATCTTAGTTGCTTCAGAATATTGCTGCAATGTTTCCAGAATATTTTCACTACAGTATTGCACGGCAATATATGCGCAATATTGCAGGAATATTGCACGGCAATATGTGTGTACTATTGCAGGAAAATTGCTCGGCAATGTGTGTATAATATTGGAGTAACGTTGTCACTGCAATATTGCACGGCAATGTGTACGCAATATTGCGGGATCGTTGCTGCAACGTTCTTGCAACAAAGTGTGCTGTATGGGATAGCAAATGGGAAGAAATGTATCCTTGGGTCTTTCAAGTCACGAAAAATCGGACAAAGACGAGGGCAGAATTCTATCAAAAAGCCAGACGCAATTTGAAATAACAAAGACCCTTAGGCGAAAAGATTGCATAAATACACTTATTACTACTGCTAACGCTGCACATATTAACACAGCCACTATTGAACTCGAACAGAAAGTAAAGGATATACTGAACTGGACTCAATCGCATGGGCTATCCCTTAACCTCATCTGATAGCCAAGCTACCCCCCTTTTCGCTCTCCTTCGACTCAGCTAGCATCATCCCAAGTGTTGCGGGCGCCTTTGATTCTTCGCCGCGACACATTATATTTATTTAATTCCGGCTCGCGTACGCGATCGCACTCATTAAAGTGGGGGCTTCAAGCTCACTGATTTAACCTCGGTTGAGGCAAAAATACTTTTATTCGTTCAACTCTTTCTCCCGAAGAGACTTCAAAACGTGGTACTTGGTTTGCTAGCGCACAGGTCTTTCACGACCGTTGATCGTCGTCCAAACGACGCGATCGTCTTCCACATTCTTTCACGACGCGTCATGGGTCCCTATTGGGTAGTCGGAAGTCGCGCGTGATCCTGGAGACCAATGGGGAACGACACACGGTTCTCGCGATCTCGCTTAGTAACAACGCACGGCAATCTGTGTTGCCGGAAGAGATAAACACGGCGGTTAGCGGGCAACCGGTGTTCGCATTTGACAAAGGTCTCTCGCGACCTTGATTACACAGTCCAACAAAATGAAACTTTTTTTCTGTTCCGCAATATCCACTGGGTGATTCTTGTAGAGTTTTTCGCCCTGAACACGAATCCGCAAACCGTTTGTCGCCATCACCCTCAATTTTTGAGAAATTCGATTTTGAAAAAAAATGCAAATTTTCAACTTTAAACATCTTTTGTGTCGAAACGGTAATAGTTATTCGGTTGTTCGTTGCGTCAAATTATTCTACGAACCCTCCCGAATACAACGATATAAGTTATTATTGCATTATGATCATTTAAATTTGTTTAAACAACAATCAAAGGGGAAATGACACCTGAAATGCACCAACTTTTGCAGATATCTTTCTATATATTTCCAAAACCAAGGGTCTAGGAAAAAATCTGACTACTCTACGCAATGCAGCAGACATTTTTCCATTGGAAAGCATCAACAGAAGTGGTAAGTCACGTTTTGTTTTCAATACAGAAGCGAAATAGTTTGGCAAAACGCGCGGTGCCAGCAGTGGTACTCAGGCGCGTTAAGCGATTGTGTTACGCTGAGCGGCAGTGGACCGCGCGCCGCCGTTGACTACCACTGTCGACAACGCGCGTTTTGCCAAATTATTTCGCTTCTGTAGTGAAAACAAAACGTGACTTACCAGTTTTGTTGATGATTTCCGAAGGAAAAATGTCTGCTGCATCGCGTGGAATGGTCAGATTTTTTCCTAGACCCTTAGTTTTGGAAATAAATTGAAAGATATCTTCAAAAATGGGTGCATTTCGGGTGTCATTTTCCCTTTGATAGTTGTTTAAACATATTTAAATGATCATAATGCAATAATAACTTATATCGTTGTATTCGGGAGGGTTCATAGAATAATTTAACGCAACGAGCAACCGAATAACTATTACCGTTTCGACACAAAAAATGTTCAAAGTTGAAAATTTGCAGTTTTTTTCAAAATCGAATTTCTCAAAAACCGAGTGTGATAGAGCATTTCTGCTTGCGGATTCGTGTTCAGGGCGAAAAACTCTACGAGAAACGCCCAGCGGATATTGCAGACCAAAAATCGTGTTGGGCAGTGTTAGCAGCCAATTTTAAACACCTAACAATTCCCTTAAAACTCTCGGGCTCCGCTTTGATTCTCTTTTAAATTACGAAAATCATATTTCTGACCTTTGCCGTGCTGCGTACACCCATCTCCGTATTTTTTACCTATCCCCATACCTCCTTACTACTCATCAGAAGTTTCTTCTCTCGCAATCGCCTATCGATTATCTTTTCGATTATTGTGATGTGTATGGTCCTCATCTCTCCGCTCGTCTTGCCTCCCGTGTTCAAGTCGTTCAGATCTCCTGCCTCAATTGTTCGTTTTGTGCACGTAAATTGACCACGTCTCGCCTCTTCTGGAAAAATCTGGCTGGCTCCCGATGAGACAGAGATGGAGAATCCATCTCTCTTGCATCATTCATAAAATCAAACACTCCCGCTCCCCTCCTTACCTGCTCAACTTTCTCCACACCAACGCCTCCTTTCACACATGCTATCCATCCCTAGTAATCACACAAACCAATATCGTGTTTCCCTCTCCTATGTCGCCACCCACTATTAAAATTCTCTTCCTCCTGAAATCCGTGCACTACATACTCTCTCCTCATTCAGGCGGTCTGGTAAATTTTTCTTGTTCCTCCATCCTTTATAAGGTTACAAACTCACTCCCTATATAGGCAGGTCAGTATGTCATCTTTACCGTACCTCAGCTCTTCAGCCGTATAGTTTTGCAGCTCAGTTTAGCATCTTCTCCTGCTATGTACACTCAAGTGCTAAGGTCGGGGCCAGATATATTGGCCGGTGAATTCGTTTTTGCGAGCAGCGATTGAGGAGAAATCAACCACCACCATCTAACGATCGTGGATTTGTCAGTTGGAGCTGCGTGGCCCCCGAAGGGTGTGGTAGGGTAACGTGAACGCTGCTCGGCTCCGCCTGTAACGTAGCTGTGTGGCTGTTGTTTATCCTTAATCTAATAGTTGTGTGCGTTACGAAGCTATGCGTAGACCAATACGAGATGAAGCTATCGAGACAGAATCAACGTTCTGACGAATAAAACTCTGAATTTTTTCAGACCTAACCCAAACCTATTCTGACGTATGTGGAATTATAACACGCCTTTTCATTTTCTTCCTACCGTCCGCCGCTCATGTTCTTCAGTGTCTTCTCACTTTTATACTTTTTCTTTCTCGTATATTTTCTAAACATTTTTTTCTTGTCAATACATTATTTCTCTCCTCAGTTTTCCAATTTGGTAAAACCCATGATAATTACCATAAGGATATGAATGCCGAGCTTTTCATGAGTTGGTTTATCCAATTATTGGAAGGTCTGGAGCAAGCCTGCATTATTGTGATGGATAATGCACCGTATCATTCTGTCGTCAAAGATAAGGCACCAACGACCGCCAACAAAAAGAAATGAAATAATCGAATGGCTGCGCGAAAAGGAAATAAATTTTGACGAGTCATTGACTAAACCAGAGCTGTTAACCATAGTCAAACAGCACAAGCTCGCAAAGCAATAAGGACTGGATGAAATGGCTCTTGAAATGGGACATGAAGTTACTTCCACCTTATCATTGTCAGTACAACCCCCTTGAGTAGATTTGGGCGCAAGTGAAGGGCTACGTAGCCGAACACAACAAATCATTCAACATGAGAACAGTAACAACATTAGTGGATGACGGGTTAAACAAGATTACTATAGAAGATTGGAGAAAATGTGTGGAACACGCCGAAAAAGTGCAAGAGGAAGATTTTCTAAAAGAAGTAGGAATAGACGAAGACTCTGACGAATTTTTACCATTCGTCGAAGGGAGCTCAAGCGAATCAGATCTTTCTACGGATGAAGACGAAGGAATTCCGTAAGTACACTTAGATACTGTAATACTGCATTCGTATACACGTACAAAATGATAATTATTTATACTGATATCAGCATTTTAATACTTTTACAGCAGATGTCCTGAAGAATGGGAAGCACGAGCATTTCCGTCACGAGAAGAGGACGAAATTGAAGAATCAAGAGCGCATTCGTCAAACATTGCGTTTCTTGTTATTTCTTTTACAAACTCTTTCTCGTGCACTATTTCGGCGTGATCCACACATTTTCTCCGATCTTCTATAATAATACCGTTTAACCCGTCATCCACTAATCCTGTTACTGTTGCCATGGTGAATGACTTGTGTTCGGCTACGTACCCCTTCACTTGCGCCCAAATCAACTCAATGGGGTTGTACTGACAATGATAAGGTGGAATTCTAATAACTTCATGTACCATTTCAAAAGCCATTTCATCCAGTACATATTGCTTTGCGAGCTTGTGCTGTTTGACTATGCTAACAGCTCTGGTTTAGTCAATGATTCGTCCGCGCCTATATGGGCCGGCGACCTGGAGGACTGCCGCGTCGGGCGTGAGCTCTTGGCAAGGGTTCACCGCCAGGCGGTCCTTCGATCCGTGCGAGCGTATCGCACGGTGTCACACGCCGAACTGTCCGCTTTGGCTGGGTCCCCCCCATTCCACCTGCTCGCGGAGATGGAGGCGGAAGTTTATTCCGCCGTCCGTGATCTCCGCGACGCTGGGGGCCCGAATGCCGGCGGACATGAAGTGGTGCGGGGCCAGGCCCGGCAACGCATGGTGGCTAAATGGCACCAGTGGTTGGCCCTCCCGAAATATCGGGAGGGTCGCGTTGTCGGGGCGCTTCTGCCCATTCTTGACGAATGGGTGGGGCGCGGGTATGGCAGGCTGACCTTCCGCCTGACGCAGGTCATAACAGGTGTCGGTTGCTTCGGCACATACCTGCGTCGCATAGGGCGGGAGGAGTCGTCGCAGTGCTTCAGCTGCGACTCGGGCGACGAGGACACGGCCGACCACGCCCTGGCTAGATGCCGGGAGTGGGTGGACGATCGGCGTGTCCTCGAGGCGCAGCTGGGCCCCGATCTCTCGCTGCCGACGGTCGTGCTTCGGATGGCGGGAGACCGGGAGTGTTGGAGGGCCGTCTCCGCTTTTGCGGAGGCGGTGATGGAAGAGAAGGAGGAGGCCGAGCGGGACCGGATCCGCACCGGGCATCCGTCCCGCATAGCCGCCCCTCGGAGTGCCGGAAGCAGGAGGGGAAGGAGATGACCCGGGGCCGGGGGAGGTAGGGCGGTGACGTAGTTTCGTGCGTCACCCCCGCTCCCCGTCGGCATTACCCCGGGTCGGAGGCGCCCTTTTCAGGGCGCCTCGGGAAGGAGGTGGCCTTAGCCGCGAGTTGCCGTCGGCGTCGCGTCGTGGCAGGGCGCGACGCGGGACGGCGGAGATACAATCAGGGGGGGGGGGTCCTCGTGTCAAAGCCCCCCCCCCCCCCCGGGGAGCAGCCGACCATCTGCTGCTCCCCCGGGAGCCGCGCCATTGGCGCCGTTTTTAGCGCGCTCCCGAGGAAGGCGGTCGAGCAGGTACAGGGTGAGTGCGGCGGTCAATTGACGATATGACCTAGTGCCGCCTCCCCGTCCGGCCGCGACCCTTCGGGCCGCGTCCGGGTCACTGCTCGACCGCGGGGGGTCGCGGGGTGGGGGTGCCGGGGGGCACGCTCACCCCTCCACAACATCATGCGACCCCCCCAGAAGTGGCGACGCGGACGCGTGGTCCGTCTCGCGTCGCCGGAGTTTTGGGAAGACCCCGCGCGTTGCCGCGCGGGGCTGTTGAGCGCGGAGTTTGCACTGCGCTGAGAGGGAGGTAGCGGATGAATCGCTAGTTTGCTCCCGCAAAAAGTCCTCCCCCTCGAGCGCGCGACTCCGCGCCCGAGGACGACCACCGTGGAGTTTTAGTGGGTGCAAGTCCCACATAACCCCGTCCCTCCCCCGGGGGGCGGGGTATCCGTTAGGGATTTCTCCACGTCAAAAAAAAAAAAAAAAAAAAAGTCAATGATTCGTCAAAATTTATTTCCTTTTCGCGTAGCCATTCGATTATTTCATTTTTTTTTATGGCGGTCGTTGGTGCCTTATCTTTGATGACAGAATGATACGGTGCATTATGGATAATAATAATGCAGGCTTGTTTCAGACCTTCACCATAACTAATTTAACCAACTTGTGAAAAATTCGGCATTCATCTCCTTATAGTAATCATCATGAATTTTACCAGATTGGAAAACTAATTTCGCGTGTGCCAAGAATCCGTGTTGCGCTTATCCTGCGTGGCAAATCATTAAGCGTCCTCCTTTTCCTGTTGAGACCTTTAAACCCCCACTGTTTGTCGTGAAGTCTATCCATATATGTTGTCTCGTATGGTTCTTATTAACCCAGGTTTCATCCAAGTATATAACAGGACGAGGGTCTTTGCATGTCCGGATTCTGTTCATTTTTCGCAAAAATGATATCCTTGCGGCTACAATGTCCACACGTTCCATTAAAAAAATTCTGCCGTCGTTCCCTTTTTGGTACCCGAATCCCCAATTCTTTAAAATGCGGCATAGAGAAGTTTTTGAACCCTCAAAATCACCGGACTCGCGTAACTTGGTCAGGTCTTTCTGTCCCGTTGGGAATTCTGTTCTGTCCTAGAATTCCAAAACGGTGTGTCGAATTAAGTCCTTCTTTTCATCATGAAT
The DNA here is from genome assembly GCA_963932275.1 of Andrena praecox. Lineage (NCBI taxonomy): Eukaryota > Metazoa > Arthropoda > Insecta > Hymenoptera > Andrenidae > Andrena > Andrena praecox. Next base: position 33,648,569 of record OZ010731.1, read on the forward strand.
ATTGGTCGTTGTAGTAAATCGATGCCTGGGACGAAAATGATGTGCTTGGTGCATCCTCGTCGCGGCTCTCGATAATTTTCCTTCTGCACAAATTCGACGAATAGTTCTTTCCGAAACACCACATGCTTCGGCCGTCGCTAGCTGTGCCGTATTCATTGCACTCTTTAATATGTATATCACTGTGTCTTACACGCATGGCTTTAAAAAAGGAGTACACTTTGTATATTATTTGCTTCAATTGCTTTTGTGTGTCTCCTGTTTTTCGAGACATTTGTAAAATTAATAAACACAAATTGAATTTATTTTTTTATGATTGTCTTTGTTCTATTTATTTTTACACATGATTCCAGTGCTTTGATGGGGTTTAAGGTGAGATTTTCTACACGCGTTTACACGTACGTGTCCAGGCGCGTATAGAAAATCCCGCCATTAGACCTGGAGATTAAGGGTTTAGGCCACCTTGGACGGAGCAAAATTGCAGCCATTTTCGGAAAAAAATTTTTAGGAAGGTAATAAAATAAACAGAAAATTTAATATGAAGCCTGCTATTATACAACTCTCGCCGGAAAAACCCGTATTTTTTTTCTTACAAAATGGCGGCGGTAGAGCCGTGATACGCAAGATCTTGTGGAGCGACGTTTTCAACGGTGTTCAATCTCACGGCTATACCGTTTGACTTACAACAAACAACCAAATGATTTATTTTCTGCATGCCTAAAACTAGAGAAGTACGTAGCGGTTTTGCGATATCTTGAACATATTCTTTGCAAGTGACACTTTTATAAAAAAAAATGCACTTTTTCTCCCCATGTTCACCATTACGAGACAAATTAATATTTCTGGATTTCCCTACGTACTTCTCTAGTTTTAGGCATTCAGAAAATAAATATTTTTGGTTTTTTGTTCTAAGTCAAACGGTATAGCCGTGAGATTGAATACCGTCGAAAACGTCGCTCCTCAAGATCTTGCGTATCACGGCTCTACCGCCGCTTATGTACCAAGTAATCATTATACCCGTAATTTTCACAGTTTATTGTGGACGCGTTTCCGAGTAATTACCAAAAAAAAAATTGTCGGAATCTTCAAATTTGTTGACATTATTAAGCGCTGAAGATGGTCCTGCGTAGTGCGCAGATGTAGACGGTGTACGTAGTATCAGGTGAACCAATCATATGAAAGCAAAATGCTTTAGGCTGAGTAATTTCTACACCAAAATCTACAACATGGAATTTGACTTGCGAATTTAAACAAAAATTGTGAAAGTTACACACGAATCAATTTTTTCCCACACTTTTACGGAAGAAACTCGTCTTTAATCGTTTATAAAATTTTTTACAAACATTCAATATTAATGCGGAAATTCTATGTTATAGAGAAAGGAATTCTACACCTCCAGTTAAAATTTCAAGTGAAAATATTAATTCGTTCAAAAGTTATGATGTAGGGTGTTTAAAAATGTAGTTTCGAGATAAACGGTTTCAAAGGTAGTCCCCTACGCCGATACCCCTCTGCGAGGCCGTTACTCGGCGGTGCACTCAGTTACGTTCAGTGCTATAATTTCCGTAATTATTCGAATTTCCTCATGAAACTTTGTTGTAAATGTTCACAAAAGATCACACTTTCAGAATTAATTCTAATAAACAAATCGATTCTTCGAGATTTAAATAGTCCTGTACCCCCTTAAATGTAAGCCTAGGTCAAGACTTTGTTCTTACAAGGGACGTTCGGCAACCCGCAAATTCAGAAAATTATGCAATTCGGTGTACAAGTAGAGTAGTTCATTCGTAACGCAACCCTATTTTTTGTTGGCGCCATAATGCAATTTGTAGGTTTGAAATCACCCCTTGAAAAAATGCAGAATTTTTTTTCCGTGGAATATCTCGAGAACGGTGAGAGATATCGAAAAAAGTTTAAACAAAAGTTGCATCCTATTTTTATATTTACACAACCGCGTAAAAATAATTTTCGAAAAATCCATATTTTCCAAGTTACCCCAACCACCAACCCTTAAAATGAAGTTTTTGATAATCTCTTTTCATACATATATATAGTTTATGTGTTATATTTTTTTGCAAACAAATAAAAACTCCCTAATTTCGCATCAGGTTCGTTCGCACCTTTCACCATAACAAGGTATCTTCAACCCAGTGGCTCCCCGATTTCGCATTGGTTTCGTCTGTAAATCTACCACCCACCGAACAGCTCCATAGGCTCGCACCAGGTTCGTCTGTGAATAATCTAACGTCCTTCCTAGCAGCTACTTGACTACGCGACGAATTCGTCTGTGAATTTTATCCTAGTTACTCCCCGATTATCGCATCCTCCCCGCATCGGGTTTGTTCACGACGTTTCACCTTCCTGCAGCTCCCTGATTATTAAAGTCAGGTTCGTCTGCGTTTGACTCCATTCCTAGAGGCTCCCTGCTTTCGAATCAGGTTCGTCCTCGCTCACAATAATCATAGCGGCTCCCTGATCTCACACCAGGTTCGTCCGCGCCCATAACTAACAAATTCATAACCCTGTATGAAATAACGGATTTCTAAGAATTTGTCGAGTTTGTTAGGTGTTTATGCATTGGATGGGAGATACCAGTGAATCCCAACGAATGAACTGGACATTCGCTGGACATTTCTAACTTTACCAATGAATAAATAGGTTACTCGGTCTTTTTTCTCTTGACACTTTCGCCGTCAATGTGAAGGTTAAATTAACCCACCCCAGAAACGAAACTTCAACTATGCATAATTATGATCTTATAAGGCTAGTAAAGTATCAAATCAATAATATTATTGCAATTGCAGAATGAAAAATTATTTACACAAAAAATCGTCTAAATACATTGGAAATCTAACCACTGTTATTATCCCGTTCATTCATTCGGGTACCCCTGTTCATTCAGTTGAAATTTATATTCATTCACTGGTCATTGGCCCATTTTTTATTTAATCCTCTGCCAAACTTTTAATGAAAGTTATAACTATCAAACATTGCTAGAATTGTGTCCCGGGATGTCTGACTTTAGTAATTAAACAGTTCGCTTACAGAAATAACATTCAGGGGATTAAATAACGATTTTTGAACAGAAATGTAGCTTAAGTGTTCATTCGCTGGCCATGTTCAGAAACGAATGGGAACACAGTTACGCAAAGTAAAGAAAGCAAATAAAAGTCTTGGTGGCAGGGGAAAATTAACTGCAAAGTTCACCGACGAGCTAACTGTTTATTATGGGTTAGCCATTAGAAGATTTTCAAATTCGGCCGAAAAAATGAAAAATGCCATTTTGGCTGCGTTATTCCATAAAATGTCTACGGATAAGAAACACCAGCACGACAAGTGTCCTGCCGGAAACGATTCTTGGTGCACGTGGCACAAGGCGAAGGCTGAGGAAGCTTTAGAAAATTATAAACATAAAAGCCCTATACCTACAGATGTTCAAAAGGCATTTCGTCCGATATGTGAAAAACTTATTAATTTATTAGGACGTTGCCTGGGAGGGTTCACACAAAATAATAATGAGAGTGTGAACGCTGTCATTTAGTCTATGGCTCCAAAATTGACATCCAGCTGTGCCACAATCGTCGAAATCGCAACATATATTGCCATAAGTTAATTTAACGACGGCTACGACAATGTACTGTTGATGATGAAAGTCCTGAATTTAATCATTGGACAATACCATGGATGCACACCGCATCGCCGCAGCAAATTTACAAGCACAACAAGCAACGAAAGAGGGCAGAAAACTAAAAAGGGCAGCTCAGATAGAAGCTGAGGATACTGCTTCTGCTATGGAAGGATCGCCGTATGGGCCAGGAATTGCGGATTGAAGGTGACACGAATACTTTTTTAGTTATCACACGTAAAAGTTATATTTTTCTTCGTTTGCGTTTTTCTCGAAACTACATTTTCAAAGGTGGTTGCATCAAATATCTCCAAAACTATTTGTCCGATTGATTTCAAACTTGGTACACATATTCTTGAGGGCGCCGTCTCACTGGGCCTTGAATGTGTGCGTACGCTCACACAAGCTAGGAAAAGCTTGGACGTATTCGCGATGAGGTAAACAAACCGTTTCAACCAAATTTCGTCCTGGAATCGGCAAGAAGGACGTTTTTGCGGGTATGGTTACCTCCCGTAGACATCTGTGCAGGCGGGTCTGGCGCGTTTGAACGCTAATAAGCACCGTACGTTGAAATAATAATGAATCTATAAATCGTGTACTGAGGACAGCTCGAGAAGTGACAGAATGCGGCTTCAAGGTTTCTCCGTCAGAGGCGTTGATGGTATATTTGAGGCTCGTAGCACCAGCATTGGTTCGAATCCAAGCTAGCCGATAAATGTAGGAAAGACATAGTTGCCGATATGTATCGAGAGTCGTATCGCACTTTTGCCGCATTTCCCCTATTACTATTTTGTCGTCAGGAAGGCTTGAATTAATCTCGGCGAAGAGGCTGTAGATTAGAGATGGGCAAAGATAATATCTGGATAACCTCCAATAAAAGATACTTTATGTTTATCCGTTATTCGAAGCTTCGAATGATACGATTTATATTTATTCCAAAAACCACGGATAAATAAATTTATTTAAAGTGAATTTATTCGACGGCGAAAGATAATTTTTTTATTCAAAGAACGTTTATTCGAACCGTCGAATAGTGTTTTCATCTTTATCTGTAGCTTATTCGAAAGCTTCGAACAACTTTCGGCAGCGTGTTCATTCAAATCGATGCGATCTCTCTTCGAGCTGAGGACTTGGGTTGTTTGGCGGCGGCTTCTGATCTCGGTTCGAGCCTCGGCTTGAGAGGCATATACACTGCATTCCACATTAGGGCGTACAGATTTCGCGCAGGCACGACCCTCAGGAGGCGTTGTTACGCCCGACTCCCCACTTAACCGCCTATGTTTTTCTCCGTCGCACGGCCCTCTACTCTCTCTCTGTTAAATTTTCGTGCGGGACTGTTTACGTTGACAACGGTCAGATCCCGCGTTTGGGATGTGCCAGTTATTCCTTGGAAATTACCACGACCAATCGCATGCGGTTCAAACCGTGGGTAGTAGTGGGAGCTGCGCAGATCGGTCGCAAATCGGTAGGGGCATCTGTATGCTCTAATGTGGAATGCAGTGTAGTGTTGCTTGCGATGTATTACACAGGACCACAAACTTTTTTTTTAATTTACACAAACCAGGCCACCTGTCCTATACGTATTTTGGGTCGCTGAATTCGAATCCGTTGCCAGTTTTGGCCTATCACGTCTAGTTTTTCGGTAAATTGCAAAAAAACTGTTGTAAACCCGTAAAATGCCATATAAACACAACATATCCTATTTCCACAAACTTATAACGTCAAACTCTCTAACCTACTAACCCCAAGACCACAAAACTTCTATTCCCATATTTCGTTAACCCTCTAAACCCAAAAACCGTATTTACACACCCCCACAACCCACTACAGAGCGTTTGTATCTCAAACGCGGAAATAAATATTTTCAAATTTGCTCAATCCTCACACTCGCATAACTACGATAAAATTCATCCAACGTTGATGAAACAAACACCATTTTAAAATTTGAACTTTCTACTTTTCGACGATTTAAACCACGTTTATCGAAATGGGTATGCAGGGGGTAAAATCCGCCCTTAAAGAGAAGTATGCCAGACTGTAAATATTTCTTAATGTTTGTCAAGTGCTACGGAGTGCAAACAATATTTTTTGCAGTTTCTATGTATTCTATCGGAAAGTGTGAGCCTTTGTCTTTAAGATAAGCCGCACCTCATCGAGAAAGGGTGGTTTTTAACAAAGGTACTGCCATTTAAAGAAAACCTGTTAAAATCATAGGACGTCTTTAAGGCGGACCACCCGGTCAACCAACAGTTACAAGAAGTTATCTTCTTTTTCCTATGTAAAAACATTTCAATACCTTGAATTCTACTTGCAAAAAAGATGTTTTCCCAAAAAGAAGTTTGTTCGTTTTGTTCGTACAGGTCCCGTATGAATTTTTCGTTTCCAAAAGTGAGCCAAAAGTTGTCATTTTCGCATATCCGCCCTTTTACCCCTTTTACTTCCCCAGTAGTAAAGGACTGGTAAAGGACGACCCGTAGCACCTCCAGCTTCTCAGCCCGAATCTCGACCCCAGGCACCTTGGTACAGAGATGGGCAAAAAATTATTTGAAATAAAAATCTGTGTACGAAATTTTTATTTCAAATAATTTTTTGCCCATCTCTGCCTTGGTACAACAATCTGTAGTTGATAATGTTCCCCCTGCCAATCGATACTTCACCTTCTGGTTGCACATGGTGCCCCCACGATTTTATTTAAAGTGAATTATTTAAAGTGATATTAACACCATCAAATTTGTAGTACAAGAAAATTATTTTTTTTTCAGTTTTTAGTCCATTTTTAATAAAATCGTTTAACATACATTTTTTATATATTTTTTTATTTTCTACAGTTTAGTGTCACGTCCTGGGTGGGGGCGGTTAGGACAGTGACATGGTAGGAAAGTATGGGAATTTAGGCACGAAGACCAGCTTCGAAGCACAAGGGTAGAAGGAGTGTAAGCACGAAGACCCGCTTCGTAGCACTAGGGTTGAAGGAATTTAGGCACGAAGGCCAGCTTCGTAGCACAGGGGTTGAAGGAGTTTAGGCACGACGATCTGCTTCGTAGCACAAGGGTTGAAGGAGTCTAGGCACGAAGACTCGCTTCGTAGCACAAGGGTGGAAGGAATTTAGGCACGAAGACCCGCTTCGTAGCACAAGGCAACCAGGGAAGGTTAAGCTGTAATCGCACACCAGTGTGACACCCGTTAGAGCGCCGGTGGTTTTTGTTAGGCTAGGTAATTGGATTTACTCTTGCATAGAGGAAAGAAAGCACGCGTTGTATTTCTTTCTAATAGGCATGCGAGACAGTAACCGAAAGTAAGCCTTGTAAATACTATAAGAACTTGCGGCGTTTGCGAGTCGAGATCAGCTGTTGCGATGGTTTGTTATGGTTTGGGTATTCGAGGGATTAATGCAATAATGCGTAACGTTAGTGAAAACAAGAGCGATTCACTATTGATGCAGTAACGGAATTATAATAATGCGTGGGAGGTTAAGCATTGACACAAAACATTTATATAAACGGTAACGATAGCGTGAGTATTAGTTATGACGTAGTTTAACTTAACTACAAAGAGCGTAAGCAATATTAAATAAAGCGATGATCTTTAAACAATAGTAAATAATGCAAAAGCGATAAGCGTTTACAAATGAAAATAATTGAATGGATATAAGTATAAACAAAAATAACAAAATAAGGTAATATATGTTAGTGATGAAAGAAGTAGATGAGTGGAGGCGATATGTACTCGTACAATTCGTTAATAATAAAAATAATGATAGCTTACAGTTGAAGTCGCAGAGGGGTATTCCCTAGCACTGCACTCACTGAATTTAACGTGGATTTTAAGAGGTTTGTCGCACGCGGGTTTCACTGAACTGGCTGATTTTATATATATGATTGATGCTTACTGAACGAGGGTGTTTACCGAACTAAAGGTGCGCGGTCCATGTGGCGCTTGTATTTATATGGTGCGATGGTATGTCGAGTATGCGGGGAATGTGTGGTATGCGCGATGACTCATGCTTAAAATATGTGTTACGTAATTAGCGCGTGTTGATGAGTCATGCGCGAAATATGCGTCTCAATAGCAATTTTGGGGCTTTGAAAAGGTATACTCAACCCATTGGATGAATTTTGTAGGATTTGCATTGGGGAGGTTTGAGGGTGGCGTGTATTTGATTGGTCGTAAAGAGGGGTGAGACGTGGTCTCGAGTAATCTGGGTTTTTGGGGCGAGGGACTTGTTTGGGATTTGAATATGTGTGGGAAGAGATCGCGCCTCTAAGGCCGAAGAGGGGAACGGGATTTCATATTTGATCATCTAGAGATGGGGACCGCTAAGATACATCGTCTAGAATCTAGACTCTAGATGATCTGCTGGTTGGGTGACAGGGGTAAGAGTTGAAGTTTAGAGGTACTTTTGGTGGAGTTGTGGAGTGACTTTTAGAGAAAATGCTAGTCATGACCGCACGAAAAATAGTGGGACGTCACACAGTGTTTGTGGATTTACATTTCACAGCTCAGACTTTTTTACAAATATCTTTTATTGCTGTATACAATTTAACAGTTTGCTTAAACGCTATAGTGCTAAAGTCACTATTAAATAATTATTTTCTTGTACTACAATTTCGATGATGATATACTACGTACGTCTACAAAGTTTTAGTTCTACTATTCGTACATACGTTACGGATCATTTCTCGATAAATTGTGATCGCGATGCGGTTTTTTGTCGTTTTCGTAAATAACGCGAGTGGCTGATTTCAAGTCGTTTAGATTTGTGGTTATGGGTTATATTTATTGATCACTGGGTAATTTTTTCATCCCCTCGGGTTTAATTTTTTTTTCAAAATATTGTATTGTCATCCAAACTACGTACTCCTGCAAAGTTTCAAAACAATTAGATAGGTAGTAGGAAGTGGATTAAATTTAAATTGCCAGATTTGAACCAAACTTACAAACATACAAACAGAGGATCGAAGCTGAATAAAATCGTTTAATAATGCTCAAAATAATCCGATTTATACCGTGTTTAAATTCATTTTCATCTGGAAAATCTCAGCAGTATGTTACTGAAACGTTTGTGCCGATACGTTAGATCATATCATTATATTTTTTCACAAGTAAATTTAAATATTGCCCTCACTAAATACGTTACATTTCATTACGAGCGATCTTGCAAAATTGCAGGAAGACCGTCAATGGAGAAGAGGAATTTCACAGAATGAGAGAAGATAATAAGAATTGCGAAGTTTAGAAGGGATATTTATACGCAAATAAGTATTGTTTCATCCAGAGATGGGCATTATAAATTATTGAAATAACCTATCAAATTAAAGAGACTTTATTTTTATTTGTCGTCGACTAAAAATAACCCAGAATTATTTTTATTTGGAACGCCACGAACGAATCAGTTTATTCGATGGAAATTCATCCGCCGGCCACAAAAAAATTTTTTAAACGGAGGCCTTCATTCTTAAGGTAGTTCCTAACCAACTAAGTTAGTCAAATTAGAGTTGGGTAATAAACGATAAATGTATAGTAGTATGATACTATAGAAATAATAATAATAATTTTTAACATCATGTATATATATATATTGTAAACAGTTCAATGTTAATATAAATAATTGTAATACGAAAATAGAATATTAAATTGGTTAGCGTAGTGAATTGGAGCAGCAGATCTGACAACATCGCATTCATTCGGAGCGTCTTTTATAACCAAAATGTCAGAAAAATGACATTTTGTGACAAAATGACATTCATATGAATTTGAATGGTCGTCCGCTATTTAAATGTCTAAACATATCGATTGTGCGACGTTGCCACGTTGATTGCTCTTCGAAGTTTCTAAAAAATTTGCACGTAAACCTATTTTTTATGGGCATTTACGAAGAAACTATGTGGTCAGTTTTGCAGAAATTAATAAATTCATTTACTGACATTTCGATGTACTTTTGTGCCAATGTTGGTATATTTCTATAATATGGTTTTCCTGTTTCAGAAGAAAAACTGAAACTATAACCCTCTTTTTTTGTTTCCGCCATATGCCACTGTGTTAAAATGCACCAACTTTAATTAACAATTTCTCGATAACTATGTGGTAAATCGATTTTAAACTTTGTACAAGGGTTTCTTGTATTCCAAATTAGTTTAGTACGAAATTTGAAAGAATTCTGTAATTTAGTACATTATTCAGGAACTACCTTAAGGTCCCCCCAGGCTCGAGCCGAGCGACATTGTGTCGCTCACCCGTCACGTTTTTTTCGACGCGCAAGGCCGACTTGTTGCAGAAAGACGTTCCCACTGGTGCAACTGCGCGCCGCGCACGAACAGATTTACGACTTTCTCAGATTTTCGAGCAGTTTGGAGCACTTGAAAGGGTCGACTTTTACGATGTCGCGGGCGTCGAAAGCGATCGTGTGCGCGCTATGCCGGGATTTCTCTGCCACGCGACCACGCGATTGCACGCCGCGCATCGTCGAAAAGACTGAAAAAAATGTGTATTTTCCAACGCAAATGTACTTTTTACTTATACATATCACTTGTTTGCGTGTATTTATGGTCTATTACTATTGGTTTATCTATTAAAGCAAGCAATAACACGATAATTACTGCTTTAAATAGCAACAATTATACTGCTGCGATAGGTATACTTGTTTCTAGATATTGCATAATTGTAATACACTATACAGGGTGTCCGCGGGAACAGTAAGCAGCTGGATATTTCCTAACGTATTTGAGAGAGTATTCGAGGGAGCAAAGTTATTAGCCCAGACGATTTTTTTCTTAGATTATTATTTTAAAAGATACGATGGTCAAATTGGGTTTTTTAAATGGAACTATATATTTTTTTAGAAATTACTAGATAGTGATAATTCAATAACAATGAAATTGAATAAATGATACACGTGTATTTCGTGCGCAGAGGGCAGAAAGTTGGCCTCTGGGAGGAATGCTGGTTCAATAAGTCATAATATAATCTCCTTAGAGAGAGAGAGAGAGAGAGGGTGAATCCAATGCGTGAATAAGATAGTTATGTAAATCTGTATAAGTTTATTATTATTACCTTTTTTCTATTATTAATCGTCTTTGTAAACCACGTGAAATTATTGGCAATGAGCTTCAATAAAACATGTACATGTACATACAGGGTGTCCCAAAAATGTCGCGTTTCCTTGAAGGGGGTGACTCAGGGGGTGATTTGAAACAACTTTTTCCTTAGCGAAAATATTGTCCGAAGCTTCGTTAAGGAGATATTAACAAAAAACCCCGACCAATCGGAGCGCGCGCCTGCCGCCCCAGCTCCCGCGGTAGCGTTAGCTACGAACGTACGATTAAGCCAGTCGGCCAGCATCGAAGGAAACCGCGTTACACAGTTTTTTTTTAAAACAGAATCTTAAATAAGAATAATTTGAAGTGAGAGGACAAGAAGTACGTAACTTTCGTTTTTAAATAAGGCATAAACAAAAAGGTAACGTAACAGAAAATGTACGACAAGTGATCGTAATTCGTTATTGAGGTAAAAATCCGTAGTTTAACAACGGCCAACACAACTAAATTTAAAAAATAATATTAGGTGTATGAGTAAATTCTTTTCGACTGGAATTTCTATCGCGGTGGTATTCAGAAGCTGCCAGAAAAATGGCAAAAGGTAATTAACAATAATGGAAATTGTTTCGATGATTGGTTGTTTTCATATTTTTTCAATCGAACTGTTATTGTACCCTAAAATCGGAAAGAATTTATTTCCATACCTAATAATCGCCAATAAATTAAATAAAACTCACCCTTTCGGACATTTTTTTCCTTGCTTTCCTTCCCTTTTCGGAAACCTGTGTCACTGGGTCACTGTACCGATCCTGGTTATCGGTGGACGAAAAGATTTATGGTTAGGTAGCGCCCAGTGCTCAGCTGATCACAGTGCGTCCGGGTTAATGTACCGAATATTCACTTCACTGCACGGCTACTAACACTGATCACTGAATTTTTTTTCACGGAACGTGTTGTTCCTACGTTATAAAAATTGGTGGAAATGAATTTTTACTTCGCGTTCGGAGCCGTGGGTAATCCCCGCGCAAATTCTCACGCTGCAGCACTTGCGTCCTCGTTGTTCGGGGGGTACACCCAGAACATCGCGTAATACTCTTGAGCAGAGAACATTTGTCTGCGACGCGATTGCTGACTGCTGACTGACAAGATTTTTTCCAAGCGACTTCTTCTACCCCCAAATAGTTTCTCTCGTTCCATTATGAGTTGATCACCACCAGGCCAAGAGGCTTCAGGTAAAAAGAAGCCAGCACATTTTCGGTACACACGTGTTTTGCAGAAGTGCAACGAAAACTTTCACAAAAGCCCGCGCTCCGTCCTTCTACTGCCAATGTACCCATTGCTTCGAGATAGAAAACAGACACCACGTGTATCGGTTCGAAAGGGTCCGAAGGGAAAAGACGCAGAAAGTCTTCGAGTTGCTATAAAGAAGAAAATGCATACCATTCCTGTTTCCCCTTTCTGACACCCTGAGTTCACGTCTGCTACGAGGCGGAACCAAGTAAGTCATAAATTATCCGAAACTGTAGGAAACCGTTCTCTACCGCCGACTTGCGGGACAATACGGTAATAAACCGCGACCCTGGCGAAATGCTCTGGCTGATCAGCCTGATTAATTTTGGAGAACTAGAAATTACAGAGAATTATCCAGCATCAATACGTCTCGCGGAGAGACACAGGAAAAGAAGGGATAGTGCGCTGACTGCGCGTAGTCCCGCCTGCTTCGCCCTACCCTCAAATTAAAGACGGATCCCTTATCTCTCGAGTATAAACAAGTACTCGAATTTCAAAACACAAGCACGCGTCGACGTATTCGGTGCGAGAGACTGTGGGCTTGAGGTCCGATTGGCCCCAAACTAACCAATCGGGCCTGCTTATCTCTCGGGTCTAAACACGCGCTCGAATTTCAAAACAGAAGCATGCGTCGACGTATTCGGTGCGAGAGAAGGTGGGCCTTGGGGAGGAGATATTGCTGTGAAGAGGGCCTCTTCAGGACAGTGGCCATTTGGGAGGGATGCAGGGCAGATTGGTTAGTTTGGGGCCAATCGGACCTCAAGCCCACAGTCTCTCGCACCGAATACGGCGATGCGTGCTTGTGTTTTGAAATTCGAGCACTTGTTTATACTCGAGAGATAAGGGATCCGTCTTTAATTTGAGGGTAGGACGAAGCAGGCGGGACTACGCGCAGTCAGCGCACTATCCCTTCTTTTCCTGTGTCTCTCCGCGAGACGTATTGATGCTGGATAATTCTCTGTAATTTCTAGTTCTCCAAAATTAATCAGGCTGATCAGCCAGAGCATTTCGCCAGGGTCGCGGTTTATGACCGTATTGTCCCGCAAGTCGGCCTGTAGAGAACGGTTTCCTACAGTTTCGGATAATTTATGACTTACTTGGTCCCGCCTCGTAGCAGACGTGAACTCAGGGTGTCAGAAAGGGGAAACAGGAATGGTATGCATTTTCTTCTTTATAGCAACTCGAAGACTTTCTGCGTCTCTTCCCTTCGGACCCTTTCGAACCTATACACGTGGTGTCTGTTTTCTATCTCGAAGCAATGGGTACATTGGCAGTAGAAGGACGGAGTGCGGGCTTTTGTGAAAGTTTTCGTTGCACTTCTGCAAAACACGTGTGTACCGAAAATGTGCTGGCTTCTTTTTACCTGAAGCCTCTTGGCCTGGTGGTGGTCAACTCATAATGGAACGAGAGAAACTATTTGGGGGTAGAAGAAGTCGCTTGGAAAAAATCTTGTCAGTCAGCAGTCAGCAATCGCGTCGCAGACAAATGTTCTCTGCTCAAGAGTATTACGCGATGTTCTGGGTGTACCCCCCGAACAACGAGGACGCAAGTGCTGCAGCGTGAGAATTTGCGCGGGGATTACCCACGGCTCCGAACGCGAAGTAAAAATTCATTTCCACCAATTTTTATAACGTAGGAACAACACGTTCCATGATAAGTAAATTAAGTGATCAGTGTTAGTAGCCGTGCAGTGAAGTGAATATTCGGTACGTTGACCTGGACGCACCTGACATTGCGACCCTTAACTTTGGGTAGTGTCGTATACCTGGGATCAGCTGTGCACTGGGCTCGTCCATCGATGACCAGGATCGGTTCAGTGACCCAGTGACACAAGTTTTCAAGTTGCAGGTGAATTTTCTACAAGGGTGAGTTTTAGTTACTTTAATGGTGATCATTCATTTTTAAATTTAACGCAAGCTATGGCTTATTTCCGGCGATAATTCTCAAAATTCTCGTACGAAAATATTTATTCGGCCTTTTTAAACAGACTTATTCGTTATCAGCAACAGTGCTGGCCGTTATTGAGTTACGGATGTTTATCCCAATAACGAACTACGATCACTTTTCGTTAATTTCCTGTTACATTACCTTTTCGTGGATATGTTATTAACACAAGGAATTTTACGTATTCCTTATCCTCCCACTTCAAATAATTATTATTTTCGAATCTTCTAAAAAAAATGTGTATTCGTCTTTTTACGTTACACGTGATTTTCATCCATTTATCCTTTGTTCATTATTCACTTTAAATGGCAAACAAACCATGGCAAAAGGTTGGATTTTTTTGTTACGTCTTTTTCATTTGCCATTCTACGCAATTTCCTTCGATGCATGCCGCCTTGCTTGTTCGTAGTCGCAGCGCGGCCCGGCGCGCGGCCACGCTAGCGCGGGACCTCCAGCGGAAGGCTCGCGCTCTGATTGGTCGGTGCTTTTTATTAATATCTCGTTAACGAAACCTCGGAGGGCATTTTCGCAAAGGAAAAAGTTGTTTGCAATCACCCCCCCCCCCCAATCACCCCCTTTAAGGAACCGCAGCATTTTTGGGACACCCTGTATGCTCATATGGTACAGCAATATGCTCGCGCCCTGGGCGCCATTTCCGGGGGGGGGGGGGGCGCAAAAAAGCCGAAAGAAATAGTATTTCTTGAATAAATTTATTTGGATGGTTAATGTTAGTAGTTTAGGCTTGTTATTCGTGTACTTCGCATGCCTTTTTTAGAGAAGCTTCGAAAACTACTTGCTGCACTTTTCGGCTTCAATTGCCTCCAACTTTCGTCTCTTCCGCCCCTTCAGCTCCACTTTCTTTAACCCTCCGTATCCTGAGCCTGTCTCATTTTTGACCCACGGTTTCAGAACGCTCACGCACACACTGACAGAGCGGTTAATATTATTCGTAGCCAAGCGGTCATTTAGTTTTCGTCAAGGAGCGCCTCGCGCTTGGGGGTGTCAGAAACCGGGTTTTTCCGGGGACTTTGTTGGGGCCTAAAGAGTCAGAAGCTCGAAGCGACTGCGTTGCCTTGGGGCATTCGCGAATGTATCGCCGATAACGACACTTCGCTGCATTCTCGTATTTTTTCCTGTGTCGTAATTTTGTTAGCTTTGTTAAACTATATATATATATATATAAGCATACTAAGAATCCTACATGGGAACTAACAAGGGGACCCCACAGCTGAGCCCCCGTGGATTTTAATAAAATTTTAGGGTATGAATCTGGAGGTCACCTCGATTACCCTCTGCTAAATATTTTATGCCAATGAGCATTATTTATAAACAATCGTTATGTGAGTCTTAAAAGCAATTCACTTCAAGCAAATTTCAAGAAAGTGAGTTGTGTGAGTGCGTACAGCGCTTACTTCCCACCAAAACAACACGGATTCAAATCCCGGTCACCCTAATTTTTTTTCCTTTCCTTCAACCCTTATTTTGAATAATTAAATTTTATACTGCTTTGTGTCATAAATATTGTAATTTTTTAACATAAATTTTATATATAAACATGGTAAAAATACATAATTTTTTATACACGTACAAACATAACTGGTACATAACGACTTGTTTCAATTTGTACTATAAAGACACCGTAAATTATATATTTAATATGAAATTTTTCTTTACAATACGTATATGCACGTGTAACGTCCCACGCGGACTCGAACCCGGTATTACCGACAGTCGGTAAAACAGCGATACATTACGATACGCGTAGAATCACTGTACAATTACGAAACACATTAGGAATAGTTGATTATAAGCGTTGTTAAGAATATAAGATAAAATATAAGATAATAAGCGAGAAAACCACTGCGCGTGCGCCAATCCGCCAAAATCATGGTATAAAAGGAGGTTCACGTAGCACAGTGGTTCAGTCAAGACTCTGCTTGCGAATGCACAAGCATGGAGGTAGCTAAGGTCTGACCAGTAAGATTAAGCTCGCTCCGGAGACGGTAGCGGCTGGTCTTCAGTGGATAGATACAGGTGCTCCTTTATTGATTGTGTATTCAAAGGTTATAGAACCTCGCTCTTGCAAAGGCATTTAGCTCGCTCCGGAGACGGTAGCGGCTGGTGCACTTGGTAAAAGCAAGGTCATAAGAGTATAGAACTCAAACTCTGCCACGAGTAACTAGCTCGCTCCGGAAACGGTAGCGGCTGTTCTTACTGCAGACGTTGCCAAGAGTATTAGCTCGCTCCGGAGACGGTAGCGGCTGTACACTGCAACACACATACATGTCTTGTACATAATACGACACACATATATATATATATATACATAAAATATAAGAAAACCAAAAAATACTGTAATCATAGTTGTAATTAATATTGATTTGTTACTTAAAGTATAATTAGTTGTTGAATAAACAAGCCATTGTTAATGTTTAAGTTGGATTTTACTCCTTTACTCTATTATAACGAAACCCCACCTATCCTATACTCGAGGGGACGCCGCTCTCCTCTCGAGAACCAGTAACGCTCAGTTGTCCCTGGCAATCGGACGTTACAGGTTGGATATTTTTTGGTGACAGCGGTGGGATAGTTGATTTCGTTCAGAAGGATCGTTCATTTAGAAGGAATATTTCGCTTAGTAACATACTCCAAAAGTGAGTAATTCCCAGAAATTTTTTCTCTCTTCTTAGTAAATTCTACGGAGACTTAAAATTCACAATGGCTGACGGGGAACTTGACCAAGCAATGGCAAACCTAGCAATCAATACTACAGCTCAAGAAGCTACAGAAACTATAGAAATACAAGGAGATACAAACGCTCCAGAAAACTTAAACCCTCAAATTAATGTAAATACAGCTACGAGTGCATATCCTCAACTACCACATATTAGCTTACGCGATACGGCAGACACAGTCCCTTCCTTTAATGGCAGAAATATACCGATACATCAGTTCGCTAAAAGTTGTCGACATGCACGGCGCATGGTAAACCCAAACGCGGAGTACGGACTAGTTCAACTCATTAAGAATAAGCTTTTCGGGCAAGCCTCAAGAGTAGTTTTAAGCGGGGAATATAATACAATTAACGACCTTATCTCCGTACTAAGCTCACGTTTTGCACCGTTACATACCTCCATTCAATTATACGGAGAACTATCAAAAATAGCGCAATTACCGACCGAAACAACGGTAGATTATAGCAGTCGTGTATCTAACTTACTCCTACAAATCAGACATTGTAACGCGATAGAAGTACCTACACACGAAGCCCAATTCAATATAACTGCGGAGCAAAACTCTATTAAAGCCTTCCTAACGGGATTAAAAACAGAAATACACAATAGAATATACGAACACACCTTCAGTAGTTTCGATCGCGCTATCAACGTCGCTATCAAAGCAGAAGCAGAGTTCAACGAAAACCAAACGCGAACAAGAGTAGCACAGACCAACCAATGTACGAACTGTCTTGGATATGGCCATGACGTCACCACCTGTGGTAGCCAACAAACCTCGCGTACCAACTGGCGGCAAAAGAATTGTCAACATTACAACAAGACGGGACACGCAACGCACGAATGTAGGAACCATAATAGAGGCCAATACAATACATTCTGTGACTTTTGCCGAAGACCAGGACACATGACACAGGATTGTAGAAGTCGAAGCTATTCAAATAGAGCCCCACAACCTAATACATACTGCGACTATTGCCGAAGACCAGGACACACAACGCAGGATTGCAGAAGCCGAAATTACGAAAACAGGGCCCCTCAATCCAACGCATATTGCGACCACTGTCGAAGACCAGGTCACACAATACAGGAGTGTAGGAACAAAAATTATATAAACAGAACACAGCAGCCAGAAATATTCTGTGAATACTGCAAGTACAAAAATTATATAAACAGAACACAGCAGCCAGAAATATTCTGTGAATACTGCAAGTACAAAGGCCACACCATGGAACAATGCAGGAAGAAGATGTACTTCGATAGGAAGGAGAAAGAAGAAACACAACCTCGTACGGTACGTCAACAAGCCATACTTAGACTAAAAACCGAACAAGTAAGGAAACCTCCTAGTATCCTTCTTTTTGATGTAGGATTCAATGAAGAACAAGCAACATTAATGATCGATACCGGATCCGATCTAAACGTGATTAAGAGGAGCGCTGTTTCATCAGACATCCCAATCTTTACGGACATTCTCTTCGACCTCAATGGCATCACAAGCGGTCTACTCAGCACCATTGGGTATATCAAAATAAAGACCCTAAACACAGAAATTATCCTCCACGTCGTAGAGGACCTTCCTATCAAGCAGGATGGAATACTGGGGACGGATTTCTTCCAAACCAACGGGGCAACGATTGACTACATGCATTCAGCAATAACCATTGGAAGAGAGACTGTTCCATTCATTGACCCAGAGACGATCACAATACCAGCAAGATCAAGAAGCCAAATATATGTACGAGTCCTCAATACACAATCTAGCACAGGATACATCCCAAAAATGAAAATTCACCCTAATTTACACATGGGTAACGCACTTGTATCAAACAACAACGGTGTAGCATACCTATTCGCAATAAATACATCCACAAAAGACATCAAAATTCCTGTACCATCTGTCGAATTGGAACCATTTGAAGAAGTACCTGTAGGAGAAGAAACACCAGACAAATACGAAAAACCCAACAGAATACACCAGCTACTTCAACTACTACGACTAGAACATTTAAATTCAGAGGAACGAGCCAGCATCGAGGAACTGATAAAAGAACATTCGGATAGATTCTACCTCCCAGGAGAAAAATTAGAAGCCACAAACAGAGTACACCATAGAATAATAACGGAAAGCAACGTTCCTGTCTTCACAAAACAATACAGATACCCTCAAGCATACAAGGAAGAAGTAAGGAAGCAAACCAAAGAATTACTTGAAAAGGAAATAATACAAGCTTCAACATCTCCTTATAATTCACCGATATGGATAGTACCTAAAAAGGAAGACGCACAAGGAAATATAAAATCCAGAATCGTAATTGATTTCAGGAAACTGAATGAACTAACGATTGGAGACGCCTATCCTCTGCCAAACATAACTGACATATTAGATCAGTTAGGAAGCGCAAAATACTTCTCCGTATTCGATCTAGCATCCGGATTCCATCAAATTCCAATGCATCCAGACGATCGCCACAAGACGGCCTTCTCTACGATATATGGACACTATGAGTTCAACAGGATGCCATTCGGGCTTAAAAATGCACCAGCTACCTTCCAAAGACTCATGGACCAAGTATTAACAGGCCTTCAAGGAATAGAACTCTTTGTATATCTGGATGACATCGTAATATATGCCAGCTCACTTAAGGAACATGCAACAAAGTTTACGCGCTTGATGAATAGACTAACGGACGCTAACCTCTATCTCCAACCAGACAAATGTGAATTCCTGAAGAAGGAAGTATCGTATCTAGGACACGTAATAGGAGAAGAAGGAGTCAAACCTGACCCACGGAAAATAGTGGCCGTCAAGGAATTTCCAACACCTACAACGGTCAAACATGTAAAACAGTTTCTAGGACTGAGTGGTTATTACAGAAGATTCATCAAAGACTTTTCAAAAATTGCACGACCACTGTCAAACCTGACCAAAAAGGACTACCAGTTTGAATGGACTCATAAGCAACAAAAATCATTTGAAGTTCTGCGGGAAGCTCTTTGCAAAGAACCTATCCTACAATATCCGGACTTCGAGAAGACGTTCAACATTACAACAGACGCCTCAGGTATTGCTGTAGGTGCAGTCCTTAGCCAGGGTGAAATCGGGAAAGATTTACCGATAGCCTACGCATCTCGTGTCCTAAACGACGCAGAAACTCGTTACTCTCCAACCGAACGAGAGTTATTAGCAATTATATACGCAGTATTTCACTTCAGACCCTACGTTTATGGCAGAAAATTCTACTTAATAACAGATCATAAACCGCTAGAATGGTTACAAAATCTCTCAAATCCAACATCTCGGCTAATGCGGTGGAAAATAAAACTTGCGGAATATGATTATAAAATCCTATATAAACCAGGAAAGTACAACACAAACGCAGACGCATTGTCAAGAAACCCAATAGCATTACCATTAGATGCAAAAAGAGCCCATTCAGAAACAAATTCTCACGAGAACAAAAAGCAAAAACAATTCCATCAACATAACACGCGACAACGAGATACTACAGCCTCAACCTCAGGAAACCCAGCTCCGCACAAACAATTTAGAATTATTCCAACGGACTCCGACTCATCATCATACGACGAAAGCGACTCGATAAACACAAAACGACAAAAATTAAAACGAAAAATAAAAAGAAATACCTCATCATCCCAACCAGAAATAAAGAAACAAAACGTCGAAATTTATACACCCCCTCAAATCACGGTACCAGTAGAAGTACATGCGCCTCCTCAAGATATAGTTCCAGTAGAAGTACATACACCTTCTCAACATAGAAACTACACAAGAGCATCCAGAATACCTCAAGACGAAGACTTAATAGAAGAAATAGAAGAAACTTTCATAGTACCAAACCACAATTATAAAGACCCTCCCAAAATTGATGCAGAAACAAGCACAAGTACTCACCACACACCTAAAAGAAAGAAACGGAAATTAAAATCCAGTACTGACACTGCTCCTATAACTCCCATAAAAATTAAGAAGGGGAGAATACTTACACCACCATTATCTCCTCTTCCACCACTACTATCTCCTCCTCCACTAGTATCACCCATTCCATCACAACACACAACAGGCAGACCAAGAATAGTGTCGAACATTCCTGTCAAAAAACAAAACATGGAAGTAGAGGATCATTTATGGATGGGCAAAGGATACATCATAACATTCATCAGCACAAAAGGTAAACCGATAGGACCAGCTGGAGATAAATTATACAAAGAGAAAAATATAAAAAGTAATAAACTTCCACTTCCACTAAGAACTGGAGAATCAATTAAACTCAAAGAAGGAAAACATACAATCCTCGGACTTGTTATAACAGACCATCCAACAGAAGAAGATTTATACAAATCATTAAGAGCACTCCATACCCAACTAGTACTTGAAAATACCACAAGAGTATACATAGCAGGCGAAGAAAACAAAATTTCACTAAACAGACTATGGAATTTAATAGACATAATATTCTTACAAGAAGACATTCAATTTATATTTTGTAAAGGCACATTAATAACTCCTTCTGTACAAGAGAGACAACAAATTATTCAAGAGAACCATCAAACTCCTATAGGCGGACACAAAGGAATAACCAAGACATACCATCGGATAAGAAATCAATATTATTGGAAAAACATGAAGTACGAAATAACGCAATTCATCAAAACTTGCTTAGACTGTCAAAAGACTAAATTAGTAAGAGTTAAAAATAAGGAACCTATGATATTGACAGACACACCAATTGACGCCTTTGATAAAGTTTCTATGGACATTGTGGGACCACTACCTTTCACAGATACAGGAAATGGTTATATACTTACGATTCAAGATAACCTAACTAAATATTCTCT
Source organism: Andrena praecox (assembly GCA_963932275.1). Classification (NCBI taxonomy): domain Eukaryota; kingdom Metazoa; phylum Arthropoda; class Insecta; order Hymenoptera; family Andrenidae; genus Andrena; species Andrena praecox. The sequence continues at coordinate 33,670,054 of OZ010731.1, forward strand.
TGCAATACCATTAGCAAACATCACCTCAGAAGACATAGCTAGAGCATTCACAGAGCACTTCATCTGCAAGTTTGGAAGTCCCAAAGCCATTCTCACAGACCAGGGACCAAATTTCATGAGTGCCCTTATGAAGAAATTTGCCAAGGCGTTCCATATAAAGCAATACCGAACTTCTGCATACCATCCACAATCCAACGGATCCTTAGAAAGAAGTCATCACGTCCTCGTAGAATATTTACGACACTACGTATCAAAGGAAAAACAATGGGATCAATGGTTACCGCAAGCAATGTTTTCATACAATACAAGCACTTACGAAGGTACAAAATTCACGCCTCACGAGCTTGTTTTCGGTAGAAAAGCCCGCCTTCCTTCAAATATTACCCCAACAGATAAAATCAAAACCTATCCGGATTTCGTCGACAAATTAATAGACAAACTTCACTACATCCGACAAATGGCGCGAAACAATTTGGAAGAATCGAAAGCTCGGCAGAAATATTACTATGACCGGAAGATTCAACCCGAAACATACAAGATAGGAGATTGGATCTGGCTATTGAAACCAAGACGCGAAAAATTGGAACCAGAATACACCGGACCCTATCAAGTCATCGAAATTTTGAATAATAGCAATTTGAAAATAGCAACAAATCCCAAACAAATAAAAATCGTCCATATGAATAGAGTCAAAAAAGCCTATTTACCTTAAGAAGACTTGGCAACCATGCGCAGAAACTAGTATAAATGGAAGAGCAGATACAGGATTCCTTCATTCTAGCCGAAACATTTGTACAAGAAACAACGTTCCGTAGCCACAGAAAGATGGACAAATTTATATGCCTCGAGAAAATTTATAAACGCAATGTATACTACTACGGCAATCACGTTCTGTGTGAAGGTTGCGCGCATGGAATAGGAGAAGCACATAGACAGCCTGCAGCAGAACACCTTCTTGCACTAGTTACAAAAAGAAATAATAATCAAAAATGTCTCATTTGCCAACGGATACTCTATATAAGGAAGAATATAATTAATTGTACTCTGTGTACCTTATTTTCATATCGAATAACGGAAATAACCACACACAACATGAAATTGGGATATGTATATCCTGTTATTCAAGAGGAAGTTCTGAGAAACCTCTAAATTACTGGACCAATAAGAATGATGCAACCTAAGGAAAACCCTAGGGACAAAAGAAGAAGGAGAGGTTGCAACAATGCATAGAGTTATTCGAAAGGACGCTCGAACAAAGCTCAAACACGAAATTTCATAAAGTAACAAAAAATTAATAAAATGGCTAATTATACATGCCTACAAAAACTATACGACTTCAATGTGTACTATTACAAAGTCACCAAGGTACTGTGCGTGCAATGTGCACGATTCAGTGAAATGGACGAAGATAATATCGGCTACCCGCATTTAATCGCAAAGGAAAACTTGAGAAGCTACAGAGTATGTCACCGGTGCCGCCGGATCCTCTACATAGCAAAACCAGCAAATAACTGTGCATTATGCACCATGTTAATTACCCAACTCCCTCCGGATATCAAACAGATATTGGAAATAGGAGGAACATACCCCGTGATTAGGGACATGATCCTCGAAGATTTATAGACATGTAAATATGTCATTTTCCGTAAACATATATTTCTTACCTTCTTATCCTTATTTCCATTATTATTACTTATTCCACAGATATACCCTGGAAAAAGGAAGAAATTACTGTATTTTTTAATTTTACTTGTAAATACGTTCTTTCCTAAAACTCACATATTATTATCCTTAGTACACATCACACTCACAGATACACACACACACACGCACACATTGTAATTAACACTCACACCTAGTCTTAAGCAATATTATAATCAATAGTTAAAAATATACATATAATCCCGAAACGCTCAACAAATATTCATACCCCAAACTACAAATTTGCGAATCTACTATTCAAAAGTTCGCGCCGAAAAATATTATAAACGACATTGGTAGCAAACTTCAGACCTCACTGTCAAAATTCGCGCTTGCACCACACTTCACTCATAGCTTTGAAAATGCCGCGACGAACCGGTTCGCGTCACACGAACACACAAAAGGACAAAGAAAAATTGGAAGAAATCCTGAAAGAAATGGTCGAGATACCGCCATTAATCACTCCACTCCCAGAACCTCCAGGAGAAATGGTAAAATTAATCCACTATAATACAATTTCCAAAAATCCAAAAATCCAAATTTCCATATTTCCAAATTTCCCAAAAATTTTAAGACGACCTCCCAAGCTCCTCCGGAATCCCTTCCCTCCACGTCAGGAAAGGCCCCGGAGTTTAAGATCCCAACAAAGCCTGCACCACGGAAGAAGAGGGTGTTCCCACCCCTCATCCCCATCGACGTTCCTCCGCCGGATTGGAAGGTGTATCAGGCCTTACCAGACACGGACCCACGTCAGTGGATATGGAAAGTCCTGAAGAGATGTGGAACAGGAGCAGCCCGGAAATATGTTCCATCATCAGGAGGGAATAATGAATAATAAATAATAAATAATTCGATTATAATATATATAACATTTAATTATAAATAAATAACTATTCAACCTAACCTATATTTATTCAAATCTTTCGAGGGCGAAAGATCGCCTAGGGGGGAGGTGTAACGTCCCACGCGGACTCGAACCCGGTATTACCGACAGTCGGTAAAACAGCGATACATTACGATACGCGTAGAATCACTGTACAATTATAATTAAGCGAATATATAAAAGACAAATATTACGAAACACATTAGGAATAGTTGATTATAAGCGTTGTTAAGAATATAAGATAAAATATAAGATAATAAGCGAGAAAACCACTGCGCGTGCGCCAATCCGCCAAAATCATGGTATAAAAGGAGGTTCACGTAGCACAGTGGTTCAGTCAAGACTCTGCTTGCGAATGCACAAGCATGGAGGTAGCTAAGGTCTGACCAGTAAGATTAAGCTCGCTCCGGAGACGGTAGCGGCTGGTCTTCAGTGGATAGATACAGGTGCTCCTTTATTGATTGTGTATTCAAAGGTTATAGAACCTCGCTCTTGCAAAGGCATTTAGCTCGCTCCGGAGACGGTAGCGGCTGGTGCACTTGGTAAAAGCAAGGTCATAAGAGTATAGAACTCAAACTCTGCCACGAGTAACTAGCTCGCTCCGGAAACGGTAGCGGCTGTTCTTACTGCAGACGTTGCCAAGAGTATTAGCTCGCTCCGGAGACGGTAGCGGCTGTACACTGCAACACACATACATGTCTTGTACATAATACGACACACATATATATATATATATATACATAAAATATAAGAAAACCAAAAAATACTGTAATCATAGTTGTAATTAATATTGATTTGTTACTTAAAGTATAATTAGTTGTTGAATAAACAAGCCATTGTTAATGTTTAAGTTGGATTTTACTCCTTTACTCTATTATAACGAAACCCCACCTATCCTATACTCGAGGGGACGCCGCTCTCCTCTCGAGAACCAGTAACGCTCAGTTGTCCCTGGCAATCGGACGTTACACACGTCTATGTAACTTTACAACTATTTATCTATCTACCCATCCTATATAATTAATCAATTAATTTATTCAATAACTGTAGGTAAAACTCGTATTTTTACAAATGAGCACCCGGGTATTAATTGTAATTGTAATTGTTTCATCGGTACAATGACTATTACAAAAATTCGTATTCATTGTGTACTTGTAGTATTAACTGGTTAACTGGCAATGTATCATATATGATCAAACAAAAATCTGGCCAATTCTGGCAATGTATCATATATGATCAAATGGAATAACTTTTTTGTTTTTCAATCGATTTGAATGAAACTTGGTATATAATGGTTTTTGGGGTCGCTGAATCTGAATTTGGCATTGGAATTGTAAAATTCAATATGGCAGACTCAAAATGGCGAACCAAATTGGCCGCCAAATATTGAAATACTATCGGGATATAGAAAAATTGTATATAGGGGTTTTTGGGATCGCGGAAAAAAAAAAGCACTTGCGGTGGAATTTATGGATGAAGAATTCAGGTATAAAATTATTCGAAACTTTTTCGTAGAAAATAAAAAACCTAAAAAATTAAACCCCTAAACCCTTATTTTTCAGGGGTTGGGGGTGTCAGATGAAAAAAATTACCCCCGGAATCCGTTCAGCGACTCAAAAAACCCCTGTATACCAAATTTTGTGTGATTCACTTAATTATTCGATGGTACCAGTTTGGGCCCGAATAGTGAAAAGGACCGTGCCAGTTAACCGGTTAATAATTTTTTGTCATTGATAATATGTAACGCACTCGTGTTGAACAAAAGCAGTTATTGATGTTGTTAGTAACAGAAATTTTGATAAACGACATTCAATATCCAGACTTCACAGCGAAGACATATTGAAGAATTTCCAAAACTTCTAAACATTGCATAGGTTAGTCACTTGTATTGTCGCTTTCACACGTGCCATGGGTACTTGCCCCGTGTTATATTATAGTTTCTTTACAGAAAATGGCAGACGTAAATATTGACCTTTTGATATCGCTTATCGAACAAAGACCAGTCATATGGGACAAGACCTTGACTGTGTACAAACAGAAAAATGATACTGCAAAAGCGTGGAAACAAATTTTTACTCAACTTAGAAGTGACTTTGAGGAGTGTAATGCCAAAGAAAAGAACGATTTCGGTTAGTTTCATTCTGTATTTTGTAATCAAATATACAGGCTTAAATAATTAAAACGTCAAAGTAGTATTCACAATTAAAAAATTATTACTACAAGCACACAATGAATACGAATTTTTGTAGTAGTCTCGTTCTTTTATATGTATGTTTATTTTCTTTTTCTTAATGATGAATATACAGGATCAGTTATATACATATACTATATTCTAAACAGTAATAAAATTAAATTTTTGAAAGCTGCCATGTTACAGATCCAACATCTGTTAAGAAGTAATCTGATAAGATTTTTCTCACATCATTTGGCAAAATTCCCCCACGCGCTACTGTTTGTCGAGGCATATCAGAAAGTCCTGTTATCGTCATTGTATCCTCTACTTCGTAGCCATCTCTATCCCGAACAAAGTTGTGCAAAACAACACAAGCCTTGACAATATCAACAGCAAAATTAGGCTCTAAGTTTATAGGCCGATGAAAAATCCTCCATTTATTAGTTAATATTCCAAATGAGCATTCTACATATCTCCGAGCTCTACAGAGACGGTAATTGAAAATTCTTTTTTTCACCGTCAAGCTGTGCCCACCATATGGTCGAATTAGGTGTTTGTCCAGGCCGAATGCTTCATCTCCCACCAAAAAATAAGGTACTTTAGGACTCAACGACCCTGGAAGACATCTTTCTTCAGGAATTTCTAATTCTTTATTTTTTATTACCGTCCAGAGCGAGGATTTCTTAAATATGTTAGAATCACAATCTTTCCCATAGCTTCCGATATCAACGTAAACAAAACGGTATTCCGAGTCTGCTACCGCCATCAATACTACAGAAGAGTAGCCTTTGTAATTAAAATACATTGAGCCAAGTGGGTTCACTATTCTGATATGTTTCCCGTCAACAGCTCCTAAACAGTGGGGGAAATTCGCCCTTCTTTCGAAATTTGATGCGATTGTTTCCCAACTCTCTTTACAGAGTACGGGAAAACATTCCGAACGCATAACACTCCAAATGGCACAACATACTTTTCTTACAATTTTGCTTATTGTAGAAATACCAAGTCGGTAACTGTAGTGTAATTCTGTGAAAGTGCAACCGCTCGCCAGATATCTGAAATAATTAAGAATATTATGGGGTATTTAATTATTTTCTTAATTTGATTTTGTACAGGCCAGGCCGTGGTAAAGAAATGGGTTAATGTGAGGGATTCATTTAAAAAATCGTGGAAGAAACACAGAGAAGCTACAAAATCTGGAGCGGGAGCGCCAAGTGGAAAATCTTATATTTACAATAAACAACTGCAATTTCTGTTGAAAATATGTAAGGAACGACAGACCCAAGATTCCTTACCACAGAGAATTGGTGAAGCAGGACCATCAAATGTCGACACATTAGAAAATTCGCTGCAAAACATTCCTAATACCACGAAAGATACGAAACAAGGGCCCCGGAAACGAAAGTTAGACCAGGTCGAAATTGAAATGATTAATGCTTTAAGAGAAAAACCGGATCGGCATTTATCTTTTTTTAAAGGAATAATCCCCTCATTAGCCTCATTTGATGAAGATGAAATAATAGAGTTCCAAATGGGGGTGTTAAGCACCATAACATCCATCAAACAGCGGAGAAATATGAGTTCAACACGCATAGGAAGCAGTCAACAAGAGACACCACCAAGTGAAAGCCAACACTACCACAACATATGTCCGCCAATGTGCAGTACACCAAACGCGATTTCATCCGATGTTCTGTACAGCCCATTAGAAATTTCTGACGTTTCATTCGACGACACATTCGACGACACATTCGACTTTTCGATATAAAACGCTTTAGTACTGTTTTTGGAGTACTGCACATTGGTGGATACATGTTGTGGTAGTGTTGGCTTCCACCACTTGGTGGTATCCCTAGTTGACTGCTTCCTGTGCGTGGAGAACGCATATTTCTTCGCTGTCGCTCAGGCGGCAGTAACTGATGTAAAACTATTAATTGTATAGTAACTATTAAAACTACCGTTAAATAAATAAGTATATAATAGTGATACACTTTTATTATTAATAAATGTTTCTTATTAATTTATATTAATATTTTTTGTGTGTGGTTTTCATTTTGAAAAATTGAACATTCTATTTGTTAAACGTAGCCTTGTTTTACTAACCTGATTGTAACGGCCAACATTTCGATAGGCTGGATGCATTCTCGCATAACTGTATCTTTGAGCTGAAGAGCATATTTCAGTCGTAGGTGCAGCTGATCAAAAGTTAATATTCTCATTCGAAAATAATTAAAAAAATTTTCGGCGTTGTTTCTCAAGTCGGTAAAGAGTATATAAAATGCCCCAAACTCTTTCCTACTCATATTTATTGGGTGAACCCACTGAATTCTATTCCTCCTCCTTTTTTTTAATCGTCTGTATAGAAACAACATCGCTATAACGCGTTCACGCTCCATGTTGAAGCCCAACTGACTTGGAAAACCGTGAATTGCGCCAAAAGTCTGTTTGTGCCGTAGAAACGGTGCCGTGCCGTGCCGTGCCGTGGTGTGTGAAACATGCCTAACGCGGTTTCCTTCGATGCATGCCGACTGGCTTAATCGTACGTTCGTAGCTAACGCTTCCGCGGGAGCTCGGGCGGCAGGCGCGCGCTCCGATTGGTCGGGGTTTTTTGTTAATATCTCCTTAACGAAGCTTCGGACAATATTTTCGCTAAGGAAAAAGTTGTTTCAAATCACCCCCTGAGTCACCCCTGTCAAGGAAACGCGACATTTTTGGGACACCCTGTATATTAATATTGTATCGCGGAATATACAAAAATTAATTGTAAATATGAACTGAGATATAAATTAAAATATAAACTAAGATATAAAATAAATAAAAATAAATGATAATATGTAAACTAAACATAAAATAGACAATTTAATTATATAAAAGGAAACAATATAATTATGTAAGTAGTTCTTTGTTTATTGATTTTGATAATTTAAATTGGCTTTTAATATCACTCTTTTCTCAAACATTAAGTCTGATAACCTATTGGCTTTAGGAGTATTAGTTACAGTTGCAAATGAATAAAGTATTTCCACTGGCGCCAAGGAAGGTAGAGGCGTGTTATATTTTATGAAAATACTTTTTATTTGTGGGTGTCTTTCAAGTAAATCTGTATCTCGACTTTCCTCGGCAAAATACTGGGTAATCAAAAGATCGGCTTTGGATCTTGGATGATTGTGTTCGAAAACATTATCGGAATCTGACTCGAAATTATAAAAGTCAGTTTCCTTCCACTTGCTATGGGCGTCTTATACTAATAATTGGTTCCTGTATAATTTATTTTGCTACAGCTGTGATAAATAATTTTTTTAACGTTTCATGATTTATTGAATCTACACTAGGGTGGACCTTAGCTACTCTTGGCGAAAATTATTTTGCGAGATTTTTTTGGTCCCGTACCCCAAAAATGTGACACTTATTGGGAAAATGATCTGGAAAAAATTTCAGCCCGATTGGACAACGGGAAAAGGACGCGCCACGAATATGAAAATTTTAAACTTTTTAAACCTTGACATAAATATACATTATGACATATCGTTGAATTTGTATTTTTTTTTGTGTTTAAGAATACATACACAGCATATACGATTGTTAACAAAAAAACGTCCGTGACCTTGAAAACTCGAAAGAGTGACCTTGAAAAAAAATTTTCCTTCCATTATATTCGCCTCTTTATATACTACAACTTTTGTCTGAAGAGTTTTTTCATATATCCATAAACGAAGGAGATATTAAACATTTTTGATTTTCATTATAACGCTGCATTATACAGAAGAAAAGCAGTTCTAAGACTGGAAATAAGTTATTATAGCTATTATGTAAATTACGAATAGAAATGTCATCAAAGTATTGCGTCCCAGACCTGCTCGTGGACGTTCGAGAAGACCGAGCAGATCTTGCCCTAGACGCGACTGTGTTAACAAACACAGTCTTAAATGTGTCTCAAAAATTCAAATAGCCACGGAGGTATTTATTACGGGTTCCTTTATATTAAAAATGCTTTAAAAATCCTTTGATAAATTCTCTTTTGTGACGTCAGGATACTGCTTTCTATATTCCATCACATTCTGCAGTAAAAATTGTTTCTCCTCTTCATTTTTTGATAATATTTTGTTATATTCTACTATAAGTTTAACGCCACGCTCAGCGGTGTCATTTACCACGTTTAATCCGTTCACGATATTTCGCCCAATTTGGAAAGCCTCGTCATCATTCCATGTAGAAGGGTCTTTTTAAAAAAATGTGGTAGGTATTAAAAACCTTTCAAAGAATCATTTGGAATCAGGAGAAATAAAATGTTCCATTTTTTTGTTGACTAATTGTTCCACATCCTTTGGAAGGATTTTATATTTTTTGCTGGAGTTTGCAATGCAAACTTTGTAAAACATCAAACAACAACGAGAAGAACTCCTAGAAAAAATTGTACATTTCGAGTTCCAGGAGTTTTTCATCACGCATGATGGATGGCCAAGGCTTGTATAAAAATATATTTATTTCGAAAAGAATTTATCTTGACTAACTAAAAGGCCACTGGAATTCGCGACATTTGTATTTTCCTCGCCAGTTTGTATTTAAAAGCGTGGATACAAGCTCCAGTCGCAACAGAAGCCCCGCGACAAGATTTGGAATTTTTAAACAATTGATCTGCTTATCGTCAAATTGACGATACAATCAGCCGCACTGCAATAAACAAAATGATCAATCATTTCTGGTATTGGGCACCTGAAACTGCCGCATTATCATTTTTCGATAGTGCCATTGGGAATGACACTAAAATAAAAATGATAGAGGCAACAAATGCCAGTGTAGGCAGTGACGACAACGAATGCCTTAAAAAATATAAAATCCTTCCAAAGGATGTGGAACAATTAGCCAACAAAAAAATGGAACATTTTATTTCTCCTGATTCCAAAAGATTCTTTGAAAGGTTCTTAATACCTACCACATTTTTTTAAAAAGACCCTTCTACATGGAATGATGACGAGGCTTTCCAAATTGGGCGAAACATCGTGAACGGATTAAACGTGGTAAATGACACCGCTGAGCGTGGCGTTAAACTTATAGAAGAATATAACAAAATATTATCAAAAAATGAAGAGGAGAAACAATTTTTACTGCAGAATGTGATGGAATATAGAAAGCAGTATCCTGACGTCACAAAAGAGAATTTATCATAGGATTTTTAAAGCATTTTTAATATAAAGGTACCGGTAATAAATACCTCCGTGGCTATTTGAATTTTTGAGACACATTTAAGACTGTGTTTGTTAACACAATCGCGTCTAGGGCAAGATCTGCTCGGTCTTCTCGAACGTCCACGAGCAGGTCTGGGACGCAATACTTTGATGACATTTCTATCCCCACAAAATTACCTTTTTTAAAAAAAAGGTACAAAAAAAGCGCCAAGTATATAATCCCCCAAAAAACAAACGCATTTGAAAACATTGACAAAAAACAATTGCTTTACAAAACTAATGATATACACAAAATGCGCCAATTAAAACGTTGGCTATTTATACAAAGAAAAAATATATTAAACAATATTAAGCAGATAAATTTAAAAACAAAAAAATATTTTAATACGAAAAAAATATTTACTCAAAATACTTGGCGCTGCGACCCGAATTGGTGTTACTAAACTGAATAAATATGTATATAAATTGCATTAATCTTTTTCTTTATTTCTTGTGCGTGCGTTCGTGTGTATGTGTATGTATATGTTTTTGTATTTTAGTTTTTACGGGCGTATTTTTTTTTAAATTAATACTTAGACAATTACCTTTTTTTTCGATTTCGCAGCGCCAAGTATTTTGAGTAAATATTTTTTTCGTATTAAAATATTTTTTTGTTTTTAAATTTATCTGCTTAATATTGTTTAATATATTTTTTCTTTGTATAAATAGCCAATGTTTTAATTGGCGCATTTTGTGTATATCATTAGTTTTGTAAAGCAATTTTTTTTTGTCAATGTTTTTAAATGCGTTTGTTTTTTGGGGGATTATATACTTGGCGCTTTTTTTGTACCTTTTTTTTAAAAAAGGTAATTTTGTGGGGATTTCACTCTTTTTGTAGTTTTATTGATGACCAATTATCTAACTGGCGCTAGTGGGTTATTTATTTACTATCATTTTTTGTAAGAACAAAATATAAAGATCTTTAGCGCCTCTGGGCCATTGCCTTTTTTTAATTTGCACGTCATCTGCTGCAATCCAACTACTAGTCATTCCTTCTTCTTTACATATACTGGTGTAATGGCCATCCTCAATACTTGAACCACTATGAATTATAGCATTCATTATTTTATACGATTGTCCAGCTATCAATACTTTGGTTGTGGGAATACTACTTATATTAAATTTACGTTTTGCTTTGACTATTTTATCACCTTGTAATGAAAATAATAGTAATCGAATAATAACTATATCTTTCGTCAATATTAATTCATTCGTGAACATAACATAATTTCCTGTACACTGTTCACATGATCCGTTATCTGATTCATGCCATTGTGAAAATGTAACATTTAATAAATCGTTTAGATTATAGCTTTTTTTTTCAAATTGTTAATGGGTATTGAAACAACTAAATTACCAGAAGTAATTCTTTTTGTATAATCACAAGATTTACATCGAGTAGTAGAAGTTACTTGATGCTCTACCAATTGTCTTATACAATCATATTTTGTGCACAGGATTATAAGAAATTCGAATAAATCTCGTTTTACGTTTTTTGAAAAATGTTCTCCTAAACTTTGCCGTACTGTATATGTATTTAAATTGCGTATTCCACTTTCATATCGAAGCATTAAAATTTTCAAATCATTTGATGATTCATTACAATTAAACAATTGTTTTCTTATTGCACTTAAATGCATTAAACATTGTAACACTGCATTTGCATAACATGAAGTATTATCTGTATTTTGAAGACCATGTAAAACCCAAGAAACATTTTTTTGTATTTTTTTTTTAGTTTGACAATTTTCTTGGACCGAATCAATTACTTTTGTCAACATCCATGGAACATCTTTCACTTTCGAATAGCGTTTTTTTGAAACAGTAATAATGTCCGCGTCTGGTTTGTACTTAGTTCTTAGCCGATTATATTCCCTAATAGTTTTTTCGTCAGCTATTACTGACGAAGAATCATAATTAATCAAATGCAACCCTTCTGAAGACGTTACTCGTGATAATGCAACATAAGCTTGACCATAAGTAAATATAGAGTTGTCTATGTCCATAATAGCACTTTGTAAACTCAATCCTTGACTTTTATGAATTGTGATTCCATAACTTAGACACAATGGAAATTGTTTTCTAATAACAAATGCTCTATCCACTACTTCAAATTTTACGCTCACTCTTTCAATGAAGTACTCTAATCCCGATGGTAGAAGGAGCTTAATTTTCTCTACATAATCAGTTGACATATCTTGTACAACTGAAATTACCTTAGCTATGGTACCATTCACAAGACCCAAAGTAGCATCAATGTTACGCCTTATCATAACGTTTGCTCCAATCTTAATTACAATTTCCTTTGAAAGTCCAGCAGTTTTTGAATTATCGTCATCAGTATTGGACAATACTTTTGATACTTTCTTTCTCACATACGGAATACAGTCAATCGTATCTTCGGCAATTAATAATATCTCTTTCGTTGTAATGCGTTTTAACATTGCAGCATTTAGAACGTCACACATATTACGAGTAGGCAATAAACAAACAATGTCTAACGGAAAATCATTAATAAACTGGCATAATTCGTTTAATCTGAGTTCAAACGAATCCCCAGTAAAAGATATTTTTCTTTTCCCAAGAATCTCGCAATCAGATTTTGTCACTAGACCAATACGAATTCTTGACAACAACTGTCGATAAGAATCATCCCCTTGCTGGCGCATGTTGATCGTTAACTCATCATAATCAAATAATGTAGTCCATAAGTTAACAGCAATTAAAGAACCGACATATTTGTTAATTTTATCATTTGATAAATGTACAAAAATTTGGTCTTCGTGTACAGGGGGTAATTGAAGCAGATCACCAAAGAACATATCAACGTGTTAATATCTTTCCAAGTTCAGTTTGTTTTTTATGTAATTTTGAAAATTCCAAGTTCTGTTTGTTTTGTATATAATTTGTGTTAATAAATTTACTTTATACTTGGTACTTGATATTTGAAAATGTATAATTGAAATTTTTTTAATGTTTCTAGTTTACTTTATAGTTATAAACTGGGATGAAACTTGTATATAGTGTATATAGTTGTATTGCAAGCAAACAGAGGATCGACGTTGAATAAAATCGTTTAATTAATATAATACAATAAATACAATAAATATTTTATTCAAAATACTTGGCGCTGCGAAACTGAAAATATGTTAATTGTCTTGGGATTAATAATTTACAATAACTCCCTTACAATCTAAAATACATGAAAATGTGCTTAATTTGTTCGTTTCCTCGTGCAGCACGGTTACTTTCTCTTTCCCTTCTGCTTCCATTATCTGTAAATATATAAAAGCCACATTTTAGTTACAATTTAACGTAGAACATATATAAATACGAATATATTTAAAAAAAGATTGAAAAGTATTAAGGGAGATGCGTTTTCAACGTACTTTCTTCACTAATGTGACTTACTCTACAATGCGAGCTGTACGCCATAATTTTCTTAATTATTAATGCTACGCTAATTTGAAACATTTACCTTATTTGACAATTTTCCAGACAATTGTGCGAAACAAGATGCTGCTCTGTCTATCTATCCTTCTTCGGACAACCTCCAAGCCTGTGCGTCCCCTTCATTTCTGTCCAAGGCTGTGCGTCCCCTTTATTTCTCTCCAAGCTTGTGCATCCCCTTTATTTCTATAAGCTTTATATAGAAACTCTAAATTAAAAATGGCTTACTGGTATAAAAATATCTGGCAATTTAAATGCAATTTGTTACAATATATTATTATTTTGTACATGCCTGGTATAAATTTCTTGTGCGAAAGAAGATATTTCTCTGACGAACCTTCTCCGGGCAACTTCCAAGACTGTGCGTCCCCTTCGTTTCTAGAAGCTCTACATAACAAATGTATTAAAAAAATTTGGCGACTTACCTTGTTAATTGAGACAATAATTCAGTGTCCTATATGGTATAAGAACCCGTGACATTTGAAAAATGTTGACTACTTACCTTATTTGACACTTGGCAGGTTATGATGGTTTGACACTACCTAGGTTACGTTTTCCTTGACAGATGTGCTGTCTGGCTGTCACGTGACAACAATTTGTTACGCGATAGGCCGGAACCTTCATCCAATGAACGACGTCCCAGAGACATTTCCTCTCCCTTTCATGTTCCCCTCTGACCCACACTTGACGATGGAGAAAATCTCTTAACATAAAATTCGGCAAATTGCAACTTTGCATCGAAATATCTCAGCTCATAAGGCACGTAGGAACAAAACGAAGACACTTTTCTTATGTAAATCAAACCCAAGCTATCCATTAACACCGTTCAAAACTTAATCGGGGCAGCCGTTATTGAGATTCGGTAATCTCAGGGTTCTTCCAAAAACCGCTCGGCGTTATATAGCCACGAGTGACTCGCGCTGCGCATATACCTATATATACTTGGCGCGAGACACTACCGTGTCTCTTGATTCGTAATTTACATAATAGCTATAATAACTTATTTCCAGTCTTAGAACTCCTTTTCTTCTATATCAGGGTTGACTAACTGGTGACTCACGAGCCACCGGGGGCTCCTCCGCCTTGCTGCTACGCTGACCGGCCCCCCCTCCATACCGACCGAAATCTGACGATCGCAGTGGATTCTTCTTTCTTTCCTTCTCTTTTCGACTGCGATCGTCAGTGTCTGGTAGGAATGGAGGGGGGCCGTTCAGCGTGACAGCAAGGCGGAGGTGCCCCCGGTGGCCTGTGAGCCACCAGTTAGTCAACCCTGTTCTATATAATGCAGCGTTATAATGAAAATCAAAAATGTTTAATATCTCCTTCGTTTATGGATATATGAAAAAACTCTTCAGACAAAAGTTGTAGTATATAAAGCGGCGAATATAATGGAAGGAAAAAAATTTTTTTCAAGGTCACTCTTTCGAGTTTTCAAGGTCACGGACGTTTTTTTTTTGTTAACAATCGCATATGCTGTGTATGTATTCTTAAACACAAAAAAAAATACAAATTCAACGATATGTCATAATGTATATTTATGTCAAGGTTTAAAAAGTTCAAAATTTCGAATTCGTGGCGCGTCCTTTTCCTGTGGTCCAATCGGGCTGAAATTTTTTCCAGATCATTTTCCCAATAAGTGTCAAATTTCTGGGGTACGGGACCAAAAAAATCTGATGGTCGAAAAATAAGGTCCACCCTAATCTACACACGCAAAGCATTTGGTTTTGAATCTAGGGTATGACAACGCACCTATTACTGCATTCTCCGCTTGAGGGCTTGAAACATTGAAAAAATTAATAAAACATGTTTCGACATTTTCCAAGAAAAGTTCGCAAAGCTTTTTACAGAATACAAAGTTCTTTTCATTCAATTTATGTAAATTTTTCCTAAGGGCTTATAAAGTCGGTAACAAAATACCATAATATGTGTTATTTTCACCTTGAAGAATATCTAAAGCGTCTGCTACAGGTTTCGCACACGACAGATATTCCTCAATGTAATTAAATTTTTGGTCTTTAATATTATTTTTAAGCCCAAACCTTTGTGGAGTGTAGGAGATTTGTCCTTAATGCTTAAAATTTGTCTTAAGGAATCATATAAACTGTAACAGCGTGTATCACCAGGTTTACTGAGTGTATGTCCGAGATTGTTCTGAATTATTTCAGCAGACTTGGGTTGACTTCCCTTTTTCCACAAACTGTTGCATTTCTTCAAAACCTGACCGTGCATACTCGAGAGTGGTGAATCGTTTGCTGCCGATGCCTTATTGGCGTTAACAGTTGCAATTAAACTGAGTGTATGCGAACAGCATCGCAAATGTAAGGGTAAACTTTTTTCTGGAGAATTCGGAATAATATATTCTTCGTCACTGTCTGTACTAACAATATCCTGCTCTATAGTTTCATGATCCGAACTAGCAGCATCACTATCGTCCTAATCAAAGCCGTCTTCCTGTTCAATACAGTCAGGATGGACGCCAAATATCCTAAACGCTTTAACGAAATTGCTCCCATTATCGGTTGTAGTAGCAACTATTTCGCAAGTATCTGCAATATACTCGGCATGTATTTTCTGTAATAATTCGGCTATACTTTGATTGTCGTGCACTCCCATAAATCTGCCACATGCCAATGCTCTAGATTTCCTTTTTAAATTTAGAAAATCAATCCAATGAACTGTTATTCTTATAAAACTTCGCCTGCGGCCGGACCAAATGTCTACTGTTGTGGATACGTATTTTGCCTCTTCTAAATCTCGTTTTATTTCCTGCGCTTGAGTCGTATAACAATCACATAAAAGAGGTGGTAGCTTTCTACAACTCATCATTTTCAATTCATGCATTTCAATATTTAACTTTTCAAATATTTTAATAAAATAGGGATTTTCGATACATCGTATGAGTATCATCGAATGCGCGAAATATTGTCCCAAATCATTTCCGAAACTTTGTTGAGTGTGTTACGTCTGTATGCTTGACGCGACCTCAGGGCCGCTCCAGCGCCTTCAGCGGGCTCCCTTTTTGGGGAAGCCTTTTCCGCGCTTCTTCTCTTACCGCGCAAACGCATTGTAAATACTTTTATATGTAAATTATGATTTAAGCAAATATTAGAGAAACAGATATTATAGAAATGTTAAGAATAATTAATTATAGATACTGACAAAAGCGCGAAACAAAATAATATATACTAAGCGAGTAAAAAGCGAAATAACAAACAACGACTCACTGCGCATGCGCCAACCCGCCAATTCTCGAGTATAAAAGGAGGCGCAAGCAGCCCAGCGGGTCATTCGAAAGTTCTGATAACAGAATTGAGCTCGCCCCGGAAACGGTAGCGGCCTTTCTAGCAGCAGACATAGCTAAGAGTAACGAGCTCGCCCCGGAGACGGTAGCGGCCGTGCACTGCAACATATATCTCTGTATATATAGGGTGTCCGCGGAAGACTGGACAGCTGAATATCTCCTAAAGTATTGGAGATAAAAAAAATGTAATTTAATGGTTCGAGGGGGCCAATTTAATGGCCGAGACGATTTTTTTTCGATTATTATTTTAATAGATACGATGGTCAAGTTCTGTTTTTTAAATGGAACTATTTTTTCTGAAGACATCAGTTGACAGTGCGTTCCAAAGCGAATTCAATAAGCTTTAATGTATACACTTGATTTCCACTGGTTTTTTTGAGATATTGCGCCTGCAAATTTACTGATTTTCCCTGGAAGAAAACCCGCTGGAATAGCAAGGACCGGGGACGGCCTTGCTGGCGCCACGGGTGGCACTGCCTTTTGTAACAGATACCTACCTCCCAAAGGTCTACGCCAGCCCAAAGGTTGGACCATTCTTTTCCGTCAGAAATGCTACTTAGGTAGGTACATCTGCGGTATCGAGAAGCGCACCGTCACTTTTATTTCGCACTTGCTTCTACGCTTGGATGGCCGGTTCTTTTGGGAGGGATGCAAGTTCGATTGGTTAGGTTAGGAGGTGTGAAAGTTGCTAGACTAAATTTCATCCATAGGGAGCAGATTGTATTAGAACCAATCGGATTTGCATCCCTCACAAAGGGCTGCTCTCTTGAAGAGGCCCTCTTCACGGCAATACCCCCTCCCCAATGCCCACCTTTTCTCGCGCGGAATACGTCAACGCATGCTTTAGGTTTTGATTTTGAAGCTCGTGTTTATACCCGAGAGGACCACGCGTCGACAGAGGGCTACCCCTTTTCTTCCTGTGTCTCTCCACGAGGAGTATTGCCGGTGGATTGTAGGAGCGTAGATGTCGGGATGCCAGTTATTGAATTCAGGAGACGATAGAAACACTTTATTACAAAACACACATGTACTATAATTAAAGTAAATCGTATTCCTCTCGGGCAGGAGTACTGATAATGATCGGACTTGCGCCCCACTTCGCGCAGACTGATTACACGGAGGGTAGTCGGGTCACACACTGCACAAATGATACAGGGTAATTCTGGAGTAGTCGTAAGCAATATTAAATAATTGATATTATTATTAGACTAAGTGTTGTCGAATAAATAGTCATTGTTAAGATAAAGCCGTGGATTTTAATCCTTAACTGTAGTAACAGAACCCCACCTATTCTACACTCGAGGGGAAGCCGCGACGCTCTCCTGTAGAGCACCTGCCGACGTTCAGTTGTCCCTGGACAGTCGAACGTTACAATGAGATAAACAGTATCAGGTGAGCTGGCAGTAATTGGGTTGTCAGTAAATCAGTCAAAAACATTTTAAGTAATAGATCCTGAAATATATTTTTGAAATTGATGAATTTATACATAAAAATCAAAGTTTTAAGATCCACCAAATTTTTTTCATCAAGTAAACGTATTAAACAATAATAAATAACAAGAACAACATATACATTTAGTCTATAAGTATAAAACTATAAGATAATGTCAGAGTCAACGCTTAAAGTGTCAGTAATTGGGTCCTTTACACTAGTTACTGGAAACTCACTCTCTGTCGATGGTACTTATTGTTTGAAACATTTAAGTTGCCATTGTTCAATGGAAACCTCGAGTAGGTGGTGAGTATTCTTCCATCGGAAGAGGATGGGATGTGATGGGATTATGTTAAAGGATAAATATTTTGTCGTATCTTTGAGCGTCTTTTGGAATAAATGACCGGTTTTGTAATTACGTATTTGATAATTGCTACAACTTTTGATTTGTCACTGTATGAATTGCCTTTAGCTTTTAAATGAGACACTGTATCCGTTGGTATAAATAAATGACAGTTTCGCGTTCCAGAAATTGTTTTTGCAAATCCACGTCTCTCTAGTAATAATCGTGAATGTTTTTGATATTGTTCTATTGAGCTGAATTGAAAACGAATGTTTTGAATGTTGGTAGTCGCCCAATCAAACAGATTCTGTGTTGTCGTTATTTGTTTTTCTAGCGGTCTTTGTAAACTGGCTCGAGCTGCAAGACGTTTTAATGACCCCCCAATACCATCGCTTGCATTTTTGCCACGTGATGTTACAAAAAAATGCCACTCGGCGTTAATTCCGAAATCTTCGAAATGGAAGCTGAGATTCAGTAAATTATATTTATTTTTATATTGTGATGAAGCCCCATCAGAGAAATATTTGATTTTATTAATAGCAGTGCCGGGTGTTTGTTTCAAAAATTTAATCACCTTTATTTGGAATAAATGAACTGCGATACTATCATGTTCTTTACAGTCTGAAATAATGACAAAATTGTCATGCTGTAGACAATTATTGATTCTATAATAAGCAACGAATGGATGGATTGTAGCCTGTTTGCTAGATCAATGATAGCTCTGAACTTCATCTTGAATAACAAAAGAATAAGTTTCTGCAAAATCTCCGATAACAACTAACTCATCCGGCCCTAATTTTTCTTTGCAATATTTGAAATAACTACTCTGATTTTTTGCAATAAAATCATATTTCGAGTTTCCAGATGTTCAAGAAATTCTTCTGTTGAATATTATATATCTTCTAAATTGGATCTGTCAGTATTTGTCCATAGACAACATGAAATAGATATAATAAAATGTTGTTCAAATAAGTCTTGCAATTTTTTGCGCAGAGGTCCATATCCTGGGCAAGCTTGGCAATTATTCAAGTTGCAAGATTCACTAGAGACATTATAACGCATATTTAATAGCATCTCTTTGTATGTGCATGGAAAATTAGAGATTACAGGGAGCAATTTTTGGAGTTTCACACCAGCAAGTAGTAATTTAACATTTTGATGTATAGCACATACACATACAGAATGTGTCCCACTGTGTAACGTTCCACGGGGACTCGAACCAATAAATACCGACCGTAGGTAAAGCAGAATCGACCTACGTTACCGCATAAACCTGTATTATCGCGCAGACTTATTGTAAATACTTTTATACATATTTTATGATTTAAGAAAATGTTAAAGAAACAAATATTATAGAAATATTAGAAATAATTAATTAGAAGTACTGACAAAAGCACAAGACAAAATATTATATAATAAGCGAGTAAATGCGAAACGACTCACTGCACATGCGCTAACCTGCCAATTCTCGAGTATAAAAGGAGGCACGCGCAGCACAGAGCGCGCTCATTCGAATACGTTCTTGCGATCGACGAATGCTAGTGCTTGGAGGCAGCTTAGGTACCTTCCAGTAGAATTTCAGCACGTTCCGGAAACGGTAGCGACTGGTTCACAGTGTACAAAGGTACTGGTGTTCCTTTTTGGACCTATCATTTGAAGGTTGAGAACCTTGTCTCGCGAAGGTTTCAAGCGTTGCTCCTACTAGTAGGTAGCAGCTTAACCACTTAGGGAAGGCAAGGTCTATAAAACCCTAGAATACGAACTCTGCCAAAAGTATCGGGAACCGCTCCGGAAACGGCAGCGGCCGAACTTGCTGCAAAAGTATATATATATATATGTATATATATATATATCGTCGAATAGCCATATAGAATAAATTAGCGTACATCAAAATATAAAACACAAAAAAACCCAAAAACATAACATGTACAGGGTGTTAACGGTATACGTAGCGATATTTTAGGGGGTGGTAAGGGAGGTCCAATGGAACATAAAAATCCTATGACATAGTGTCCGATCTGTCTCCATTTTACAGTAGTAATGCCTCAAAGTTAACATGTCTATACGCAGGGAAGGGCACTGTTCCGTTAACCTGTAGGCATGTAGCGGATAGAGGAGTGTGGGTAGATCCCCCACCATTATACCCCCAACCGATCGTCGAACCAATCAACGCCAGATGAAAATTTGCCGACGCCAGCGCCAACTAGTGAAACCGCGGCCAACCAGCGTCGACAACCGATTCCCCAGCGATGGTTGGCCGCAGTCTCACTAGTTGGCGCTGGCGTCGGAAAATCTTCATCTTGGCGTTGATTGGTTCGACGGTCGGTTGGGGGTATAATGGTGGGGGATCTACCCCCACTCCTCTACCCTCTACATGCCTTCAGGTTAACGGAACAGTGCCCTTCCCTGTCTATACGCTAAACTAATAGTCGCAGGATTCCATAATTTTGCAAATACATTGGAGACCAACAGTAGAGTAAAAGGGTCTGAATAAATTTTGTTGTATCTCGTATAGTTTAGCTGTTATAAAGATTTAAACATCGGAGATGTTTGTGGAAATGATCGTCGCTATACGCACACAGATAAGCCGTAGCACAAAGACCGCCCGTTGTGAGCTGTTCAAGATGACCCAGTAACCGAGAAAGTTCGGACCCCTTAAGGGGTCCCACTAGTGCAACGGCGCGCCGCGCACGTTGTTTTCGACGCGCAAGGCCGATTTGTTGCAGAAAGACGTTCCCACTGGTGCAACAGCGCGCGGCGCACGGGTCAGATTTACGAGTTTCTCGGATTTTCGAATAACTACTCGACTGCCAGACCGGGGACAGGGCCCGCGGGCATGCCCTCGAACATGTCAAATCTGAAAGCATCTCCGACTCATCGCGACGAGGCTGAATCTCCACCCATTAATAAACAACTTAATACAAAATAAGAAAATCGCAGTCTGGCAGCGCTGCGCGGGGACCTTAGTCGTCTGGCAGACCTCCAAACATGTTAAATAAAAAAAAAATTCGACTCACACGGACGAGGATGAAATTTGGTGGAATAATTGTTTATGTTGTAAAACCAATGGAAAAAGTAGTCTGGCAGCCTATAAGCGGTGATAAGACCTTGCCAGACGTTAACAAATGAATCGAGCGTGTAGTCAAATCTCTCACCGCGACATTGATATCAGTTTACTTGGTTTGAAGGTGACCAACTGCCAACTTTCGTGAGCGAAGTTTTAATTGAGCCTGATTAGGAAGATCTTACAGAGGCTAATGGCTTGATGAGTGAAATGTACCACAATTCAGAAAACGATTCTGCCACTGAAGACGGTGAAACAGAATTAGATAATTCCGATTGCGAGAGTTCAGATGGTGAAGTATTGTAAAATAGATTATTAATAAATTTTTATTGTTATACTATAATAAAATTGTAAAGTAATCATATCCTCTTCATAATTCATATTAAACGTCGATCTTTTATAAAAGTTAATAGTAAATTCAATGTCGCGGTGAGAGATTTGACTACACGCTCGATTCATTTGTCAACGTCTGGCAAGGTCTTATCACCGCTTATAGTTTTCCTTTGGTTTTACAACATAAACAATTATTCCACCAAATTTCATCCTCGTCGCTGTGAGTCGAATTTTTTTTTTATTTAACATGTTTAGAGGTCTGCCAGACGACTAAGATCCCCGCGGAGCGCTGCCAGACTGCGATTTTCTTAATTTGTATTAAGTTGTTTATTAATGGGTGGAGATTCAGCCTTGTCGCGATGGGTCGGAGATGCTCTCAAATTTGACATGTTCGAGGGCATGCCCTCGGGCCCTGTCCCCGGTCTGGACTGCCAGACCGCCCGTCCGTTGACTTTCCGCATAAGGTTAATTAGAAAAATGGAACAGGGGAACATTATGTGGTATAGATAGTTATTCTACAGGTGGAGGAATGGGGCAGATTTCTTGAGCAACTTGGTTTTTTTAAACGAAACATTATATTTCTTTATTCATAGCATGCTAAGCTTTGTTGGGACGAATTCAACGATGTGTATCACTAAGTTATATGGTTGTATGGAAGGTCGTAAAATCGTGAGGCCCCGGAGAATGAAGTGAACGTATCTTGCTTGAGGAGCGCTGATCGAATTTTGCCCTTGTCCACCTTTTCGACGTGAAAGGTAGAGACTCGACATTAGAATTTTGGGAGGCGCCAGAATCTTAATTGGCCAACATTTTTTTGAAGAGGAGGAACCTTCCCTGTGCCATTTCGACGGTGGGGAAGGGACTTTTTCCCTCTTGGTGATGGAGAGGAGGAAAAACCGGAGATCTGCCTACCAAACATATTGTTAGCCAGGTTGATCGGCCACAGTGTTTCGCCAGGGTCGTAGTTTATGACCGTATTGTCCCGTGAGTCAGCGGTGGATGACAGTATGTGCCGGTCCGAAGTCACCGTGTACCTATACCACCCGACAGAGCAATATACGGATTAACTCATGCTTAAGAACGTCTAAAATTGTTAAAGACGGCACCGTCACGTTATTGATTGCCCTTTAGAAATCTGACAAACAGATGTTGTCGAAACGTTTTTAGGAAAAATATGAAATTACCCATCGTAAAGAACAAATGAATTTCCGCCTGGTTCTGAGGCCGCTTTTGTCCCAACGCACGTCACAAAGATGCCATCAATATAGCAATTATGTAAAAAGTATTATCCAACATCAATACGCTTCGTGGAGTGGCACAGGAAGAAAAGGGGTAGTCCTCTGCCTGTGCGTGATCCCGCGTGCACCGTCCTCTCTTCAAATTGGAGACGGATCCCTTATCACTTGAGTAGGTATACTCATAAATACCTACACGCGCTCGAATATCAAAACAGAAGAACGCGCGAGGTATTGGCTGCAAGAAAAGATGGGCCATAGGGATGTCATTATATGTAGGTATTAGTACCAATCGGACCTGCATTCCTTGTACACGTGAAGTTTCCCCCTCTTCATAGTAATATCGCCTCCCTATGGTGAACCTTTTCTTCCCAGCCAATACGTGGCGCGTCCTTCTGTTTTGATATTCGAGCGCGTGTATTTATATACTCAAGCGATAAGGGATCCGTCTCCAATTTGAAAGGAAGACAGCGCAGGCGAGGTCATGCGCGAACTACATGTACCTACCCCTTTTGTTCCCGTGTCCCTCCGCGAAGTGTATTGGCGCTCGTCGCGAGTAATCGCATGTGATTTTTTAGTACAACAGCGCATGGATAAGGTTCTTTTACATTAAGTGTTTATGAAAATGTTTCAGCGTACGTGCAAAGGGCCCTATCATCGATATCTCGGACAAATGCATTGTTGCCCACGGAAGTTATCACGTGTAAAGGGCCCTATGATAAGTTCCATGTGCAACAATGCATTTGCCCCAGACATCGATGCACATGCTTCCGTTATGTTTCTTCGCAAATCACTTACATCACGAAATGTAAAAATGTTGGAAAAAGTCATCATCAACATTTGTCCGCAAAAATTAAAAAAAGAAACGTACTTTCCAGCGCTGTAGATTACAAGAACTCCCTAAAAGCAATGAAACCGGATTTTGACCGGGGCGTAGCGCAGTTCTAGCGATGTCCGAAAGGGAGTTTTACGATAGTTTGCATTTCTCCTAAAATTCGAAGGGAGGGGTTCGCAGGTATATATACACCCGCTACAAATGTACACTTCACTTTACTTGAAAGTAAACGTCCAAAGTGAACGTGGGTGAACAACAGCCGTTACAGTGGACTGAAGAAACGGTCCTGCAGTTGATCGACTTGTACAGGGAGAGATCTGAATTGTGGAATCCCCACGAAACCGCGTACCACCTAAAACACGTGAAATACGATGCGTGGTGCCAAATTGCACGAATTTTAATAACGACGGTGAAAATAGTGAGGACGAAAATGACATCACTGCTGTCTTCGTATAGAAGAGAGAAGGCGAAGGTGGGAAAATCAAAGGAAACTGGGAAAGGTAAGGACAATTCAATATTATTCGTTACCGTAAGCATGGATGACTTTCCGGCACTTTTTGATGTTTTTGAAATATCACACGAAACCTATACATTATAATCACCAACTAATACACTATTTTAAGACAAATCAATGATTACTTTTATAGTTAAGTTAGAAATAAAATTTGAGGTTGTCACAAAGTCACCCCGCTTACGCTACTATTATTGCAATGTACAATATTTTAAAAGTTCAAAATAACTATTTTATTTATATTTATGTATGTCACAGATCGCCACGAAATTTACAGGAGCAAGTGGTTTGCATTTGCCAGTTTCCACTTTCTAACCGACAGGGACAACCCCAGCACGAGTTACAATACAGAATATGTACGTATAACATACAGCATATATGTATAATAACTAGACCTGCGGAAGTTTATGCAAATATATATCTTTATAGTAAAGACCTAAACAAGTGGGACTTTGATAGAAATATGTTTCGTCATTAGAAGGATTTAAAAATATATTTTTTATTTTACACATTTTATGCAACGCTTATGCTTCGCATAAGTTGCATATTTTTGGCATATAAAGAGCTGGCTTGCAAATTAGTTCGAGTACAGTAACGGCCACGATGTAGCAAGGTCGTAATTATCGTAATAAGTATCATACTTGCATAAACTTCCGCAGTCTAATAATAATATATAATATTATAACATACATACTGGATGTTGAAGGAAACATAGCGGTACAGTACAGTATATAAATATACACCTAAAATACAGGGGTGAATAAAATAATGACTTTCACCAGAAATATCACCATTATTTGATGAAGTCAATAAGTAACGACTTATTTCATATAGTAGTTGTTGTTGATTTACACTGTATACAGTATGTCCGGTTTGTTTGTATACACACTATTATTTTTCTAACTATTGTAAAAGCGAAAAAATGTTTCATATGAAACTTGTTGCATTTGATGGAGGAAACTTACTTAATAGAATATTCGGATTTTCGTTTAAACTATTATTGACAGAAATTTCAATATACACTTCATATACATCGTTGAACGTGTCTTGAAATTGCATAATAAAGTGGCATTAATAATAATATATGGTTCCATTTAAAAAAAAATTACGTTCATATCGAAGACTTTGTAAATAATAGTTTAAACGCAAATCCTAATGTTACATTAAGTTTCCGTCATGAAATCAAACAACGTCCAAACATTTTTTTCGCTTTTTCAATAGTTAGAGAAATAATAGCGTGTATAAGAAGAAACTGGACATATTGTGTTGATAGATGGTCATCCTTCTAAGGTGTGATTGTACAGGTTAAAATAAGACGAAAATATAGAATAAATTCTGTTGTTCACGCGCTTCGTTATCCACAAAAATAATTGTGAATTTTACGTAAATACAAGTGCACCAAAGTGAAACACCTTCTGTGGAAAACGAAGCGCGGGACCAACAAAATTTATTCTATACTTTCGTCTTAGTTTACCCTGTACAATCACCCCTTAAAAGAATGACCATCAGTAGTCGAACACCCTGCATTATTTTATAAACGAAGGAAGAATTCCTTACCAACATGCGCATATAACGTCTAGCGCAGACGCAAACCTAGCGTTACCGACTATAGGTAAAACAGTACCGTTCTGTATTATCAGACCTTTTGTGCATACCTTATGAAGTAATTAAGCAAGTACTAAAGAAACAAGTATCATAATAACATTAGGAATAATCAACTTCAAATACTAGTAAGGATATAGATTAAGAATATAATATTGTTGCGAACACCCTATGGGTGAGAATCCATGGCCCGCAGGTGCACGCGACATTGACAGAGGACAAGCGAGAAGAAAGCGATCGGATGGATCGCTTGTCAAACTGTCATTCTGAGTCCAGCCACCATTACGAGTAGAAGGATACAACCCAGAATTATTGTTCCCCCACTTATAGTTCCTTGTTGTATTAAATATCGTTCTACGTTTTGTGCTACCCATTCCTGTTTACGTTCCTTATACCTAATCGAATGTGCTACAATGTGCGCCGAATCAACTCGACGACGCAACAATATGATAAACGAGCAAATTATTAAATAAGAAGTAATAATGCACAACGCATGCGCCGCATCGCTAAATCTCAAGTATAAAAGAAGGTGCACGAAGCACAGTAGACACTTCTACTCCGCCAACAGAAGCGATCTCGCCCCGGAGACGGAAGCGCCCGCTCTAGCAGCAGACATAGCCAAGAGAAACGAGCTCGCCCCGGAGACGGAAGCGGCCGTTCTTACAGCTATCATTGCCAAGAGTACGAGCTCGCCCCGGAGACGGAAGCGGCCATACACTGCAATACACGAAGTCACTGTAGAGCAAAAATCTGCCAGGAGTAACGAGCTCGCCCCGGAGACGGAAGCGGCCGTTCTTACAGCAGACGTTGCCAAGAGTAAGAGCTCGCCCCGGAGACGGAAGTGGCATTACACTGCGACATACATACAGGGTGTCCCAAAAATGTCGCGTTTCCTTGAAAGGGGTGACTCAGGGGGTGATTTGAAACAACTTTTTCCTTAGCGAAAATATTGTCCGATGCTTCGTTAAGGAGATATTAACCAAAAACCCCGACCAATCAAAGCGCGCGCCTTCCGCCCGAGCTCCCGCGGTAGCGTTGGCTACGCGGTAGGCGACCGCGCTTGTACTACGAACGTACGAACAAGCAAGTCGGCATGCATCGAAGGAAACCGCGTTACACAGTTTTTTTTTTAGAGCAGAATCTTAAATAAGAATAATTTGAAGCGAGAGGACAAGAAGTACGTAAATTTCGTTTTTAAATAAGACATAAACGAAAAGGTAACGTAACAGAAAATGTACGACAAGTGATCGTAATTCGTTATTGAGGTAAAAATCCGTAGTTTAACAACGGCCAACACAACTAAATTTAAAAAATAATATTAGGTGTATGAATAAATTCTTTTCGACTGGAATTTCTATCGCGGTGGTATTCAGAAGCTGCCAGAAAAATGGCAAAAGGTAATTAACAATAATGGAAATTATTTCGATGATCGAGTTGTTTTCATATTTTTTAAATCGAACTGTTATTGTACCCTAAAATCGGAAAGAATTTATTTCCACACCTAATAATCACCAATAAATGAAAGAAAACTCACCCTTTCGGACATTCCTTTCCTTGCTTTCCTTCCCTTTTCGGAAACCTGTGTCACTAGGCCACTGTACCGATCCTGGTCATCGGCGTCCAGTGCTCAGCTGATCGCAGGGTCAATGTACCGAATATTCACTTCACTGCACGGCTACTAACACTGATCACTTAATTTATGTTTCACGGAACGTGTTGTTCCTACGTTATAAAAATTGGTGGCCCCGAAAGGGGCCGATTACTGTTAATTACTGGGGCGAGATTACTACTATTACCCGGCGAAAACAATACTCATGGCAGACGGTCTCGGGCTGTGCAGTCCGCTGCTGTGACGATTGGTCGCGTCACCTATTTGGGCACACTTTTACAGGCGGGGCACACGTATTTTGGTTATTGGCTGAAGTTGCCACATACATTGTCGCACCGCGCGACGAAGAGATCGAACGAAACACGAGATCGAGTGGGATAGAGCGATCTGACCGACGATCTTCAAAACAAAACAATAGCGTAGGCTACAGATCGCTCTATCCCACTCGGTCTCGATGTGTTTCGTTCGATCTCTTCGTCGCGCGGTGCAACAATGCATGTGGCAACTTCAGCCAATAACCAAAATACGTGTGCCCCGTCTTTAAAAGTGTGCCCAAATAGGTGACTCGACCAATCGTCACAGCAGCGGACTGCACAGCCCGAGACCGTCTGCCACGAGTCTTCTTTTCGCCGGGTAATAGTAGTAATCTCGTCCCAGTAATTAACAGTAATCGGCCCCTTTCGGGGCCACCAATTTTTATAACGTAGGAACAACACGTTCCGTGAAAAAAAATTCAGTGATCAGTGTTAGTAGCCGTGGAGTGAAGTGAATATTCGGTACATTAACCCGCACGCACTGTGATCAGCTGAGCACTGGGCGCTACCTAACCATAAATCTTTTCGTCCATCGATAACCAGGATCGGTACAGTGACCCAGTGACACAGGTTTTCGAAAAGGGAAGGAAAGCAAGGAAAGAAATGTTCGAAGGGGTGAGTTTTATTTAATTTATTGGTGAGTATTAGGTGTGGAAATAAATTCTTTCCGATTTTAGGGTACAATAACAGTTCGATTTAAAAAATCTGAAAACAACTCGATCATCGAAATAATTTCCTTTATTGTTAATTACCTTTTGCCATTTTTCTGGCAGCTTCTGAATACCACCGCGATAGAAATTCCAGTCGAAAAGAATTTATTCATACACCTAATATTATTTTTTAAATATAGTTGTGTTGGCCGTTGTTAAACTACGGATTTTTACCTCAATAACGAATTACGATCACTTGTCGTACATTTTCTGTTACGTTACCTTTTCGTTTATGTCTTATTTAAAAACGAAATTTACGTACTTCTTGTCCTCTCGCTTCAAATTATTCTTATTTAAGATTCTGCTCTAAAAAAAACTGTGTAACGCGGTTTCTTTCGATGCATGCCGACTTGCTTGTTCGTACGTTCGTAGTACAAGCGCGGTCGCCTACCGCGGGAGCTCGGGCGGAAGGCGCGCGCTCTGATTGGTCGGGGTTTTTGGTTAATATCTCCTTAACGAAGCATCGGACAATATTTTCGCTAAGGAAAAAGTTGTTTCAAATCACCCCCTGAGTCACCCCTTTCAAGGAAACGCGACATTTTTGGGACACCCTGTATATCTAGTTACATAGTTTAACATATAAATAAAAAAACCACAAAAACTCAAAAATAAAAAATTCATAGCTGTAGGTAATATTAAGTTGTTATTATAATAGAATTAAGTGTTGTCAATAAAAACCATTGTTCAGTTAAAGAAGTCTGGATTTAAATCCTTTACTCTCTACCAACGAGCCCCACCTATCCTACACTCGAGGGGACGCCGCTTTCCTCTCGAGGACCTGCTGGCGCTCAGTCGCTCCAAAGCATCTGGACGTTACACGCATATAAACACATTGTTGTATAAATACTTTTCGAATGATTTCGTTATTCATGCACGTCTTGGTAAGGAATTCGGCCTTCATTTATAAAAAAAATGGGCAAATTCAGCCCTTATTTGTTGAGCTGACGCTGGAGGCCGTCTATCAACCACGTGTTGTAAATTCAACATCGCGTTTGGAGCTTCCATATTCCCTACCCTACAGTTTCCACGAAGAAGTTCGCCCTCTTCGAATGAATCAAATTCTCCGGGCGGGGAATAAATGTTTCTCGACGTGTTCTTCCGTAAAATGTTATGTAAATGAACCGTTGTTGCCACTATGATCGTAACTTTTTCGGGGCTTAGCAGCATTGGCTTTCGCAGCACCCTAAATACCACCGACAAAATGCCGAAGGCATTTTCCACCACCCTTCGTGCCCTGCAGTGTCGATAATTGCATATCCCTTCCATCGTCCCCTTTTGATGGTTGCCTGTATACGGTTTCATCACATTATTATGTAATGCAAATGCCTCGTCTGCTAACAAAATGTACGGCACTTGCGTATCTCTTCCAGGAAGGGGTGCTATTTCTGGAAGGCCCATGGTCTCGTTCATAATCGTTTTGTATAGATTTGTTTTTTTTAAATATACCACCATCCAAAATTCTGCCCTGACATCCGATGTCGGCAAACAGGAAGTTGTATTTTTCATCTACCAATACAAACAAAACGATGCTGTGAAACCCCTTATAATTATAGTATTCACTGCCCGTGTTAATAGGCGCTTGGAGCATAATATGCTTGCCATCGATGGCGCCAATGGCACGTGGAAAATTCCAATCGTTGTTGAAATTGCTTTCACACGCGCGCCATTCCTCGGCCGTACTTGGCATCTGCAATTAATAATTCTATTTAAACATTTATAGTTATTGCATCTTTTATGAATTATATGTAAAATTCGCCATTATCGTGCAAACTTCAGTAAGTTATAAATGACTTTCTTTTAACAGCCCCCCAGAGAATCAAGCTGGACCCAGTACAGAAGCGGATGTACAAAATGCTATTCAGATTGATGAACCACTTCATGCGGCTCCTGGACGACTAAGGAGAGCAAGGAGAAGAAGAGACAGTGAAAATCCGTTGTTGGATAAGGCGTATGATATCATCGGACATTCCCAAACAAGGGATGACTGTATGAGTTTCGCCGAAAATATAGCTATAAGGATTCGTGCTTTGTCCCGGTGTAGACAATTAGTTTTAATGAATAGAATTAATAGTATTTTCTTTGAGGAGGAAATGGAGCAGTTGATAGAGAATGAGAGAGAGTGTGAGAGTGATTGAGTGAGTGAGTGAGTGAGTGAGTGAGTGAAACAGAAAGAGAGGGATAATAAATATTATAAAAACATACGACACAAATGTCATCACTTACCTTCACATAGTTGTTCAACGCATTTATAAAACTTCAGCAGACCTCAACCACGCTTCTTGACACACTCTGTTTGGAAATTTCAAACAAATACGAAAGACTAATGAACGAATCGCCAGTCGCTAAATAACGTAACGTCACCGCCAATCTTGTTTCAGGTGGAATACTCCGCCTAAAGGTTGTATTTGTTTTACTTATTTTTGGCCGTATTAAATATAAAAATTTTCAAAATCTGTGCCACTCATCCGACAAAAATTTTGAAATTGGCTTATTGATAGATCATTCATAAACCCATTACTTTCCAGTTCACGTCTTTTAAATAATTGTGACATCCATTGTCGCCGTTTCCGCTGCTGCTTTCGTCCACTTTTCAAAGATGCGTGTATTACTATAGCTGCAGCACACACTTCCACCAACGTTGGCGACATTTTCACTACACACGTTTCTACACTTTCTGTGACTGTCTCGTTCGCCGAGTAAAACTGAAATGAACAGTGGAGACCCGGAAACTAAGCATGCAGGTAGAAAACGTGCAATATACACTTCAGGTACAACTGTAGTGCTAGAAACAGACAGTCCTGAAGCCTGTAAAATTCTTACTAAACCCCTCAAACATGAGGTAGACCCATACCAGGAGTTCATACAGTACAAGGTTTCTTTTTTTCAACTGTAGCGGGTAGCACGGGAGGGTAGTACGTCGAGCGACCACCAGAGTAGCGCTCCTGCGCTACGGGCCCTGCCTGCATCCCCGCTACACACCCCATGTCAACGCGCAAGCTCCGCGATCACCCTCGCAGGGATAAAAGGAGCCGGACCCAATAATTTGGCAGTCTACAAGTTAGCTCTGACTAGACGCTCTCCGGTGTGGACGACTAATAGACTACCGACTGCCTGACTAGCGCTCCCCGAGTGGACCATTTCAGGAGTCTCGCGGACAGGCAAGGTTCATTGATTAAAAAGACAGTGCCCCTCGGAGTGGACACGAATTAACTGGACCTCTGCCTAGTGTCAGGAGTTCGCGTGTTAACGTGAAGTAATGTATAACTGTGAATCAGGCAATAAATGTAAATAGTTTGTGTGTAGCCTTGTGTACTTATTCCAATGCCAACCCTATCGTATCACCCACGTTATACAACTATTTTATAATTTTCAACTTCACTGTATAAATAACATAAAATAATATCGCAGTAACTGTTCTTTCAATATAATTATTAAACACACATTGGAAACACAGTTTATAAATTCGGATATCTGAAATCTCAAGTAGTGTGAAATGTGAAACGTTTCTTTTGTCTACTGAATCCATCACCGGGCGACAGATAACCAGAAAGCAAGATATGTAGCATAATGTGATTTGTACGTTCACATACGATTCGTACGCTGCGTTTTGTTCATGTCGCGGCTGTGTGGACACGGCAAGAACAGACGAAAACGTTTGCGAACAATGTTTTTGTTCGTGTTCGCCTTGGTGGGGACCCAGGGTTATGTTTCGCCGATGAAACTAACACCAAGAATGACGTAATTCGGGGCATAATGAAGGAATTACCATGAGATATTGATTTCTATAATTTCACGCTAGCTTCGTTAAAAATAGTCCGATCTATATGAAATTTTGCACAATTTTCATCGGAAAAACATAAGGAATCCAGCGGTGTCACTTCTATATCGACACGATGAAGAATGAAAATCAGTGAATTTGCAAGCGCAATATCTTGAAAACCAGTGGAAATAAGGTGTATACATTATAGGTTACTGGATTTGTCTTGGAACGCAATATCAAGTGATATCTAAAAAAAAAAATAGTTCCATTTAAAAAACCGAACTTGACCATCGTATCTTTTAAAATAATAATCGGAAAAAAATCGTCTCCACTAATAAATTTGCCCGCTCGAACCATGCAATTCCATATAAGTACTTTTTTTTATCTCCAATACGTTAGGATATATCCAGCTGTTCGGTGTTCCCGCGGACACACTGTATGTGCAAAATGATGACAAAGGATTTAATTGTGATCTTACAATTAAAATCGTTTGAATAATTGAATAATGAAGAAAATCCTTACCTCCAATGGTTTCCCCACAATATAATTCATGGATGGATCAGAAGAAACATTAGATTTGATATCGTCTACGCTTTTCCTTGATGTTCCTTCAAACTGTTTCTGTAGTGTACCTTCTTCCGCCGCTACTTGTTCCGCATTTAAGTTGGTAGGTAGACCTCTATCCATGTTTACACTTGTCTGGGACATTGCTGTGTTATTAATAATCGTATTAATTTAATATTACATTGTACATTTTGCAGCTTCTTAACGGTATAGCCAATCATAGTTACTGTTAATTGATATTGTAATCCTCAAACTAATCATTTACATTTTTAGGAAAAACGTGTTTTCGTTTATCCTTTTTAACTATTTTTATAGCCTGTATATCTTCTCAATGAATGTTTTCACTTTCTTCGTGCGAATCATGTTACACATAAATCATCGATGTTTATAGAAATGCAGTATTCTCTGACTATAACCTCGTTTTCGACCCTGGTTACTGTATTTTTTCGCCTCAACGGAACATTTTGTGCTACGGCAGTTACGAATCTTCCAAGTGTTCTAACGTTGTAGACCATCGAATATTATAGATATAACTTAATTGATATGAAAAATATTCTACTGATATAAGAAAATCTGCATATCCGTTTACAGGTGTACATACATATTGAACTTTGTTGGGTGATCATATGCAACCTCATGTTATTAGAATCCTAATCGCCCCTTACAACGAAAAAACCAAGCAGTTCTTTGTTGCGTATGAAATTACGCTGTCGATGTAGCTATGGGAGAAACAAATGTGCAAAATTGAATAAATTGTTAGCTTTTAAGCGGTGATACGCATATGGCGAATTTCACAACATTTTTTCGTTCGGTTTATGGAAAAAAGTGGGTAAAAAAGTTTTTCGATTTTTTTAGTACATGCGGATGTAAGTACGAGAGAATGCATTAAACTATATGTGTGCACAAGCGCAACTTAATTGGTTGAATAGTTTTTGAGTTATCGTTTACACCAGCGAAGGCCAGTTGGAGTCATTTGGGAGCCCGGGCTCCATGATGTTTACCAGTGCTGAGAGGAAGGGGAGCTCAGAAGCCAATGATAACGTGGGCCCGCAAGGGATAGGGAAAACTGTAAGAGTAGTAGTAGTGTCCGGTGCAGGGTCCCATAAGCTAAAATAAATGGCCCCCTTAGGAGCCCCAGTAGCAGCGATCACTGGGACCCACAAGAATCCCAGTTATTCAATCCTATCGCACGGGTATGAGGCTGCACCGCACACTACTACAATTTTCCCTATCCGTTGCGCGCCCACGTCGCATCATTGGTTTCCGAGCTTTAGGACGCTTTATGAAGGTGTATTCCAGATAACATACTATCGATTGAACACGAAAAATTCGATTTTTTTTACCGATTACAGAAGGTCCCCCCTTAAGGGATCATGCCTATTTGCGAGGCCCGAAAACATGTATTTTTGGGATTTTGTTTAAAGAATCTTGAAAACTTTTTTTAATAAACGGTTGTGTATTCGGCAGTATATATTTTAAAGTTCTTGTAGTTTTTGCAATGCAATATATAAATACATAAAGGAATTATGGGCGATCTCCCGGCAGCGTTTTTTAAAGCATTTTATGGTGACTACTGTAGCTTGGATCTGGTTCATCTGAAATAAAAACTTCGACCAAATTTAGTTAGTATTTTTGCGAGTTCCGTGTATAGCAGTATTCGTGGCCTGCTTCAGAACTCTGCAACGGGCGTGTTCTACCGCGTGTAACGTTCTCGAACGAGACGTTGCCGTTAATTACAGGGGATTCCACAAGTAGAGCGGTTACTCGGAGAATGGTGGGATTGGTTCGGGTGGCGTGCGATAAAGAAATGAATTTCATGAAACTAGAGTCCTTCTTTTAACAATAAATAACAAAAATGGTTTATTCAAAAGAATTGATTTGGTTTGAACAAGTACGACGCGGTGTCGTGAAATTGTAACGGAACGAAAATGATTACGTGACGACTCGTTGGTCGGTTAAACAGAATATTACTCGATTTGCGCTCGTGACGCTAAGTCGATAGAACAGAAAATTAACTAACCTATATATATATATATATCGCTCCGATCGGTAAGAGTTCGAAATATCGTTTCGAACGAAAGAAAATAGCATTTAACGCTCGGTCGAAAAGAAATAGTAATAGACGCTTAGTCGAAATGAAATAGTAATAGACGCTTAGTCGAAAGGAAATAGTAATAGACGCTTAGTCGAAAAGAAATAGAAATAGACGCTTAGTCGAAAAGAAATAGAATTATGATATAAATTTGACGCTAGGTCGGTATATATAAAGAATGACACTTTGGTCGATTTAGAATGTTTAAGTCAAGAGAATGAGAGGGTTCCTTCTCTCAGGTTTCAATAGCTTCCAGTTGCCTATCAGCTTGCCCACGCTTTCTAGGATTGGTGCTAAGGTGCTCCGTTAAAAGCCTCCTTAGTTGTAGATTCCACGTTGCTCAGGTGCTTTGTCAAGAACAGCCTAAGATGGTAGCCGAGGTGCCTAGTCGAGCGCCTCAGATGGTAGCCAGGTAGCTTGATTAGAGCATACCCAGATGGTAGCCAAGGTGCCTACTTAAGCAGCCTTAGATGGTAGATTTGTGAATGATATTGAATGTCTTTGGAAATCCAAGATGCCGGCTCAAGCGCCTTGGAGTGAAATTTGGCTTGGATGTGGAGTTTTAAGCGTGGTGCCTATTCTAGCGCCTCGGAGTGAATGTTAGTTAGTTGGGTTGTTTTAGGTGGTGCGTACTTATGATATCTTGAGGATCTCTCAATGGTATCTCGAGGATTTCTGCTTTCCTGCTGCTGGCGGGCCCATATTTATACCTATTTGGTGAACCTAGCTCGGTCCAATCACATGTCGCACTTTGCGCGCACCAATTAGCTTTTGAATTTAGCTGGCGCCAATCAGGCGTTACACTCGCGTTCCACTTGCCGTTCGGCCGATCGTGCGTCTCGCGCATGCGCACTTGATCCGCTCGCGGTCCGCACTCGGTTCATTCGCTCCGTTGAATGATACTGCGCATGCGTTCACTTCACTTGGTTTGTTCACTGACCACTAGGTTGCATTCGTCCATACTTGCATTCTCCATACGTGCATTCATGTCTTACTACTAATACAATGTTTTAGGTATAGAATAATAAGAATTAATATAATAAAAAAAAGAATTTTTGATGGCGGCTCGTCGCAGGACATTACACGCGGGTCAACCCGCCCGTTACAAGTAAACAAATTAAATATCAATGAATCTGTAGTTGTATTCACTCATAAATAATTTTACTTTATCCTTTGTTAATTTTCCATGAATAATTATGTGAGTGGTCTGTGCCAACGACGAAAACCATTTTTCCCGGCACCTCGGGAGATGTGGTCGGATGTCATGACTTCAGTTTTCAACCCGATTTACAGTAAATATTGTCTTATTTTCTGAGTCAGCATAAAATTCTGCACATACAGATTTGTTCTGATAAAATAAGTAATATCTATATTAGTTTTAATAGCCATTTTATATTAGGTCGACCGCGTCTCCCGGATTTACCGTACGTGTTGGGAGCATAAAATCCAGCAACGTTGCACTTCGACAGGGCAAGGACTCGGCTCGTCCGGCCCGTCGTCTCAACGAGCGGCCACCGGGCCCGGTCACAGTGGGCAACGAGGTGCCGCCGAGTTTCCACCGAGCTCGGTGGCTCCTCGCCGTCCATAAGCTTACCATAGAGGCTCGGCCTGTCACGGCCCGGCTCGGTGGCTGTATAAACCGACCTTTAGTCGGGCCAGCAGTGATTTCTATCCGCCCGAGGCGCCCGAGACACCCGAGACGCCCGAACGCCGCACAGTGGTACATAATGACACTTTTTGTTCAAATCACCCTACAGGTCTTAATTTTTTAGTAAACTTGACGATTCTTTTTTAAATTCTTCCCAATTATATTCTATATCGATCTGTCCAGTCGGAATTTTGAATTTCGTTGCTGTTTTTTTATATTTTGTAAAATATGTAAGATATTAAAAGAAAATGTATTATGTCCTCGTTCGTATGTGTAAGTGTCGATGGACGTGTGTTATTTTCTCTACACCTACGCTGGGCATCTTGACAAATGCAGATCAATGATCAACAGATGCGTCGTACGATTGGTCTCTACGCGTACGCGTCTATGACGCGACGCTCCGTGGACAGACGGCCTTAATATCTTTGTTCCTCGCCTCTTGTGCCTCTTCCGATAATTGCCCAATAGGGATTAAAAATGTCTCTATTACATCCGACCCATGAATTAAAATCATATGGGACGAAGAAGGTATTGGATACCACATATATTTATTGACATAAATTTTTGCCGTGTCCATGCAATACTTTTTACATTTATTTACATCCATCGGTTTTCCACATGCCATTGCTTGCATAATTATGTACAGTCGTTTTATGAAACGTTGATCGATGCCAGTGATTTCAGCAACCTTATTGTAATTTTGAAAAAACTTCCTTGACGTGTTACCGTCATTTGTATTACCTGCACGTTGTTTTACTGCATCCACAAGTAAACCCAATTTATCGCGAATGCCTGTTTGAATCTGGTGTTTAGTATTCTCAACTACTTCTTTTTCTTCATCGGTCAATTATACATTCCATTTTTTAAGAGGTAATTTATATGCTAAATGCAGAATCCGCTTCGACATATTGGATTCGCCATCTTCAATTTAGAAAATCTGAGTTTAAATTCGGAACCGGCGGCCAAAATACCCCACAGACACTGATCTTCTAAAAGTGCTGTATGTTTTGGTAAATATAAAATAGACAGCAACGAAATTCAAAATTTCGGCCTGACAGATCGATAGGTAATTTAATTGGGAAGAATTTAAAAAAAAATCGTCAAGTATACTAAAAAATTACGACCTGTAGGGTGATTTAAACAATAAGTGTCATTATGTACCACTGTGCGCCAGAGACGGCCGAAACGCCCGAGCAGTTGCCAGTCATGACGTCACCACGCGTATCCGCTTCGCTTTTGTGTACACTTTTACTCGCTCTTACCCGCGACTGGTGACTGTTCGGGCGCCTCGGGTGGACAGAACTCAACGATGACCCGACTGATCCGCCGCGGGTACGGGCGGGTCGGATAAGCGCTCGCCGGCGTCGGGCGGGTATGGACGGGTTAGCCGCGGGTATCGTGGGTTAGTGAAAGTTCGGGTCCGGGCGGTTCGGGCGCATTGAGATAAAGTCGGGTGACGGGCGGATCTCACCCGCCCGTTGCAGGGCTCTGGCCTGCTGGGGCTCGCATCTGAAGAGAGAAGACGTTCGGTCTTCTTCAACGACGGTGTGGATATCGATTTATGGTCAATCTTAAACCAAGCGCCATACTGAACGTTCACACAAGATTACAAATTTCCTTCATTGTACAAATTATTAACTAACATTCTAAGTGTTGTGTATTGTCTATAGTAGAATATAGTTGTGTATATTTTGTCTGCATTAATAAATCCAATACGTTGGCCTGCGAGGAGACGCCCCGGCTGCATAACAGTATATTAGATTATTTAGTGCCCAATTGGCGAAACTACCACCGCGAGAATGGTGGGGCTAGTGTGGCGTAACAAATATAGAGAACGAAGGTATACATTTTACTATACAGGGTGTCCCAAAAATGTCGCGTTTCCTTGAAAGGGGTGACTCAGGGGGTGATTTGAAACAACTTTTTCCTTAGCGAAAATATTGTCCGAAGCTTCGTTAAGGAGATATTAACTAAAAATCCCGACCAATCAGAGCGCGCGCCTTCCGCCCGAGCTCCCGCGGTAGCGTTGGCTACGCGGTAGGCGACCGCGCTTGTACTACGAACGTACGAACAAGCAAGTCGGCATGCATCGAAGGAAACCGCGTTACACAGTTTTTTTTTTAAAGCAGAATCTTAATTAAGAATAATTTGAAGTGAGAGGACAAGAAGTACGTAAATTTCGTTTTTAAATAAGGCATAAACGAAAGGGTAACGTAACAGAAAATGTATGACAAGTGATCGTAATTCGTTATTGAGGTAAAAATCCGTAGTTTAACAACGGCCAACACAACTAAATTTAAGAAATAATATTAGGTGTATGAATAAATTCTTTCCGACTGGAATTTCTATCGCGGTGGTATTCAGAAGCCGCCAGAAAAATGGCAAAAGGTAATGAACAATAATGGAAATTATTGCGATGATCGAGTTATTTTCAAATTTTTTAAATCGAATTGTTATTGTACCCTAAAATCGGAAAGAATTTATTTTCACACCTAATAATCACCAACAAATTAAATAAAACTCACCCTTTCGGACATTCATTTCCTTGCTTTCCTTCCTTTTTCGGAAACCTGTGTCACTAGGCCACTGTACCGATCCTGGTCATCGGCGTCCAGTGCTCAGCTGATCGCAGGGTCAATGTACCGAATATTCACTTCACTGCACGGCTACTAACACTGATCACTGAACCGATCCTGGTCATCGATGGACGAGCCCAGTGCACAGCTGGTTTCAGGTACACGACACCATCCAAGGTTAATGTGCCGAATATTCACTTCACTGCACGGCTACTAACACTGATCACTGAATTTATTTTTCACGGAACGTGTCGTTCCTACGTTATAAAAATTGGTGGCCCCGAAAGGGGCCGATTGTTTTCAATTGAGCCAGTGCTCGAAGTGCCCGCCCTCCGCGTCTATGCACGCCTCGGCACGTGCAATCAGCTGGCTTTGCACGGCCCGCAATGTTTGCGGCGTAATGTTGGCCACCGCACCGTGAATTCGCGCCACAATGTCGTCCAATGAATCCACTGGCTGACGGTACACCGCATCCTGAAATGATTGTTGTGCAAAAAAATACAAAACGTAAGTAAAAACAGAATACAGTACTCCCTCGCCGACGGGTCGGTTTGGCGTACACTATCCGGACTTTTCGCTATTTCCACCACTTCTGTCTCACTCTTGTCCGGCGAAGGTGAGAGCGAGTGAGGACGGTAGGAGCAGACGACGCGTTGATGTTTTGTCTCGCTCCCTCCTTCTGACGCCTGTCACTCCGTCCTTTGCGTGCGCGATGGTCGGAGACGAAATCATCGTAGAGACGAAAACGGCTTCCGCGAAAGTTGACGCAGGCCCGGCTCAAATCTTTTTGCGCCCAAGACGAACTTGTCAAATTGCGCCCTTATAATACATTTATTTGAGATTATTGATGACCTTACTCTGAATTTTTATTCGTGGTTTAAAACTGTTGCAGTACAATTTGTAGTGTTTCATTTAAAAGTTTATTTTCAACAATGTCAACAATGAAAAGACCATTTTGCGCCCCCTGTCAATCTTATGCCCTAGGCAGTTGCCTAATTTTTCACAGTGAAGTCACAAATAATCTCAAATAAATGTATTATAAGGGCGCAATTTGACAAGTTCGTCTTGGGCGCAAAAAGATTTGAGCCGGGCCTGCGTCAACTTTCGCGGAAGCCGTTTTCGTCTCTACGATGATTTCGTCTCCGACCGTCGCGCACGCAAAGGACGGAGTGACAGGCGTCAGAAGGAGGGAGCGAGACAAAACATCAACGCGTCGTCTGCTCCTACCGTCCTCACTCGCTCTCACCTTCGCCGGACAAGAGTGAGACAGAAGTGGTGGAAATAGCGAAAAGTCCGGATAGTGTACGCCAAACCGACCCTTCGGCGAGGGAGTACTGTATTCTGTTTTTACTTACGTTTTGTATTTTTTTGCACAACAATCATTTCAGGATGCGGTGTACCGTCAGCCAGTGGATTCATTGGACGACATTGTGGCGCGAATTCACGGTGCGGTGGCCAACATTACGCCGCAAACATTGCGGGCCGTGCAAAGCCAGCTGATTGCACGTGCCGAGGCGTGCATAGACGCGGAGGGCGGGCACTTCGAGCACTGGCTCAATTGAAAACAATCGGCCCCTTTCGGGGCCACCAATTTTTATAACGTAGGAACGACACGTTCCGTGAAAAATAAATTCAGTGATCAGTGTTAGTAGCCGTGCAGTGAAGTGAATATTCGGCACATTAACCTTGGATGGTGTCGTGTACCTGAAACCAGCTGTGCACTGGGCTCGTCCATCGATGACCAGGATCGGTTCAGTGATCAGTGTTAGTAGCCGTGCAGTGAAGTGAATATTCGGTACATTGACCCTGCGATCAGCTGAGCACTGGACGCCGATGACCAGGATCGGTACAGTGGCCTAGTGACACAGGTTTCCGAAAAGGGAAGGAAAGCAAGGAAATGAATGTCCGAAAGGGTGAGTTTTATTTAATTTGTTGGTGATTATTAGGTGTGAAAATAAATTCTTTCCGATTTTAGGGTACAATAACAATTCGATTTAAAAAATTTGAAAATAACTCGATCATCGCAATAATTTCCATTATTGTTCATTACCTTTTGCCATTTTTCTGGCAGCTTCTGAATACCACCGCGATAGAAATTCCAGTCGGAAAGAATTTATTCATACACCTAATATTATTTTTTAAATTTAGTTGTGTTGGCCGTTGTTAAACTACGGATTTTTACCTCAATAACGAATTACGATCACTTGTCGTACATTTTCTGTTACGTTACCTTTTCGTTTATGCCTTATTTAAAAACGAAATTTACGTACTTCTTGTCCTCTCACTTCAAATTATTCTTATATAAGATTCTGTTTAAAAAAAAACTGTGTAACGCGGTTTCCTTCGATGCATGCCGACTTACTAACGCTACCGCGGGAGCTCGGGCGGAAGGCGCGCGCTCTGATTGGTCGGGGTTTTTGGTTAATATCTCCTTAACGAAGCTTCGGACAATATTTTCGCTAAGGAAAAAGTTGTTTCAAATCACCCCCTGAGTCACCCCTTTCAAGGAAACGCGACATTTTTGGGACACCCTGTATGTTTATATGGAACCAGTAGTATAAAAGTTTATTTAAAAGTTATTTCTTACTGAAAAATGTTGACAATACATTTAGACATAATATTGGAATATGTAAATGTATGTAAGGTGGACAATTTTACTTGCTCGACTTTTTGGCACTTTTATGAAAACTTAAATTGAGATCATTGTTCATTGTAACGTCACAATTTGCTACACAACATTTTTTCTGCATACAGTTCGTCGATACTGTGAAAATTTATAGATCGCAATAAACTGTATACCTGCGTCAGCCATTACTATTAGTTCGCGTACCGACCGGTCGCGGTAGTGTCACATACTAATGTTCTACTCCCAATAGTGGCGTTTTCAAACGATTTTATTCAGCTTCGATCCTCTGTTTGTATGTTTGTATGTTTGTATGTTTGTATGTTTGTATGTTTGTATATTTGTATGTTTGTATGTTTGTATGTTTGTATGTTTGTATGTTTGTAGATTTGTATGTTTGTATGTTTGTATGTTTGTATGTTTGTATGTTTGTATGTTTGTATGTTTGTATGTTTGTATGTTTGTATGTTTGTATGTTTGTATGTTTGTATGTTTGTATGTTTGTATGTTTGTATGTTTGAATGTTTGTATGTTTCGTTCAAATTTGGCAAGTCAAATTTTACCAACTTCCATCTATCAAATTGTCTTGAAACTTTGCAGGTGTGCGTAGTTTGGATGACAATACAATATTTTAAAAAAAAATAATCCTCAGGGGTTGAATAAATTACCCAGTCATCAACAAATATAACCCATAACCACAATTCCAAACGACCTGAAATCTACCACTCGCGTTTTTTACGAAAACGACAAAAAAACCTAGCTAGTCGCATCGCGATTACCGAAAATTAACAATTTATCGAGGAATAATCCGTCACGTATGTACGAATAGTACAATTAAAACTTTGCAGGCGTTCGTAGTATATCTCTATCAAAATTGTAGTACATACAACAAAATAATTATTTTTTAGCGACTGTGTACAGCAATAATAGATATTTGTAATGAAGTCTGAGCTGCGAAACGTAAATCCACGAACACAAAAAACTAGAAAATAAAAAAATATATAAAAAAAACTTTTATGTTAAATGATTTTATTAAAAGTGCACTAAAACCTGTATTAAAATGCACTAAAAACAAAAAAAATATTTTCTTTTACTACAATTTCGATAGTGTTTTTTCACTTTAAATAAAATTGTGGGGCACGATACATTTCGTAATAGGATACGAATCACTTTAATGCCTACAGAAGCAAGCATCGAAATGAATTTGTTGTGAGGAAGTTTTGATTCGCATTACTGAAACAAAATGTTTTAATTACTGGATACAGATTGTAATGTGACAGAAAATTGATAAACAATAGTTGATGATGTTCCACTTGCTAACCGATACTTCAACTTCTGGTTGCTCATGGTGCCCCACGATTTTATTTAAAGAGAATTGTTTAAAGTGAGAAAATATTGAAGTATAAAAGGATAATTATTTTTTAGTTTTTAGTGCATTTTCAATAAAATCGTTTAACATAATTTTTTTTTATATATTTTTTTATTCTCTAGTTTTTAGTGTTTGTGGATTTACATTTCACACCTCAGACATCTTTACGAATCTGGAGACGCGGCAGCGTCTCGACGCCAAGTACATGTTTCAGCATCCTGTATAGGTATGTCGACTGTCGCTGTCGCGTATCTTCTACTCGTAAACCGGCTATCCGTAACCGCGCCAAGTATATATAGGTTAGGGTGGACCTTATTTTTCGACCATAAAATTTTTTGCACGCCGCCCCCTAATTTTGTTCCATTTGATGAAAAAATTATTTGTGCAAAATTTGAGATCGATTGAACATCAGGAAGACGCGCCTCATCGCATGCGAAATTTTGAAATAGAAGTAACCGCGCGCTAAGCGTAAGGAGTGGCATGTTTCTGAAAATTTCAATGAAATAGTTCATATTTTGAGGACTATAACATAATTCTTTACTTATTTAGTATTGTTTTGTTCATACGTGCATTACAACCCAAGTTTCATTTGTACGATATAAGACTATTTTACGCTAAGACTAACTGACCCGTAGCAGCACCGAAATATGACATACAACGTTCGACACTGAATAGACGTTGAAAGACCCTTAGTCTTGAAAATCCAGTCACAGGTCAAAGGTGCCCAGGTATATAACTCGGATCCTTCGTGAGTTCTGAATTAGGACCCG
Organism: Andrena praecox; assembly: GCA_963932275.1. NCBI lineage: Eukaryota > Metazoa > Arthropoda > Insecta > Hymenoptera > Andrenidae > Andrena > Andrena praecox. The sequence continues at coordinate 33,714,176 of OZ010731.1, forward strand.
TTAGGTCGCTACCTATCGAGCAGGCTCCCGTTTAGGAAAAGGCAGAAACCTAGAAACCCTTGTACTGATTCAGCTAGTTTATTCTGAGCGTTCATGACAGTGAAAGTTTTATAGCGGCTTCGTCGCTAGCATGCCTCCATAGCATGCGACCATAGACAAGTGTAAAGTGAGTGATCGTGACGCAGTCCAAATTATAATAGCAATAGCTCAAGCTCTGAATCATAATGTCGATGATTTAATAATAAATAGAACATCTATTCGTCGCTCTCGTACACGTTTGCGCGCTGAGAGAGCTGCGGTATTACAGACTATATTTAAACAAAAAGAATTCAATGCAATTACTGTACATTGGGATGGTAACATGTTACCATCATTAATGGGTAAAGAACAAGTAGATCGATTACCAATAATAATAACTTTTAATGGAAGTGAACAGTTGCTTGGAATTCCAGCGATTTCTTCAGGCACTGGAAAAGACCAACAGGCCAATGCGGTCTATGATTTACTTTCTGAATGGGAACTTATTGATAAAGTAGAAGCACTTTCTTGCGATACCACAGCGTCAAACATGGGACGATTACAAGGTGCATGCGTAATTTTGGAGCAAAAAATCGAGAGGGATCTATTATATTTACCTTGCCGACACCATATTTACGAGATAGTTTTACGGGGCGTTTTTGAGGAAACATTATCTAAATCTACTGGACCTAATATTCCCTTATTTAAACGTTTTCAAGGAGCCTGGTCTCAAATGAATAAATTAAATTTTAAATCCGGAATTGAAAATGAGATAGTTCAACAGTCACTTGACAATATAGCAGAAATAATAAACTTTGCCTCATATAGTTTGGAATTTAAGCAACCACGAGAAGACTATCGCGAATTTATTGAATTATCAATCATTTTTCTTAATGGAACAGTTCCAAAGTTTTCCTTCTGTGTACCAGGAGCATTTCACCATGCTCGATGGATGGCCAAGGCTATATATTCTTTAAAAATATTTTTATTTCGGGACGAATTTGTTTTAACAAAGGATGAAGAAAATGGAATCCGCGACATTTGTATTTTTCTCATTAAAGTGTATTTGAAAGCATGGATCCAAGCTCCAATTGCTGCAAAAGCTCCTAAGCAAGATTTTGAGTTTTTAAAAAACTTATATGCATACAGTGCAATTAATAAAAATGTAAGTCGCGTAGCATTGCGCAAATTTTGTAATCATTTATGGTACTTAACACCAGAAGCGGCAGCGCTGGCCTTTTTTGACTCCAACATTACGCATGACGCCAGAAAACGGATGGTAGCAGCTTTAGATACTGTTAATGATAATGACGTCAAAAAATTAATAATTAGTCCGAATAATGTAACGCAGTACATCGACAAAGATATTGAAGAGTTTGTTTCCCAAAAAACGTTACAGTTTTTTAAAAGATTTGCAATTCCCACAGATTTTATAAATAAGGATCCCTTAGAATGGGAAAATGATCCAAATTATAATTTTGGATTAAATATAGTCAATAATTTAAGAGTAGTTAACGATTCGGCCGAACGAGGGGTGAAACTCATGCAAGAGTATAATAATGTATTATCGCGAAATGAGGAGGAAAAACAAATTATAATGCAAATAGTATCAGACTACCGAAAGCGCTATCCAGACACAACAAAAACTACGTTAATGAAAAATTTGTAAATTGTTTTTAAATGCGAGTATTAAAAAGTGTGTAAATTCAATAACCGTATTTTCTTTTCTTCACCTATTTATGATATAATATTCACCATTTCATATTAAAAATATTATCTTCTTATTAAATAGAAAATATTAATGTCAAACATTCCACCATTTTTAAAATTAATATTATTATTAACTTGCAAATAATATAAGAAAGAAATTAAAAGAATGGCCACTTTCAATAAAATACGTAAAATTTAATATAATTAATTAAAAAGATATAAATATTAATTAGTTATTATGTTGAAAAAATCATACTGTTGCACTATTATCGTAAATATTTGTGCACAAAAAGAACGTTTAACCATCATTATAAATTTTTTCTTCATACCTTTCCGTTCATACAAAATTTCACATTTATTGCAACTTTAACGCGAATGAGGCGCGTCTTCCTCTTATCCGATCAACTTAATCTTTTAGGGGAATTATTTTCTTACCCAATGGAATAATTTTAGGGGGCGGCGTGAAAAAAATCTTGCAAAAAAATTTTCACCAAGAGTAACTAAGGTCCACCCTAATATAGGTATATGCGCAGCGCGAGACACTACCGTGGCTATATTACGCCGAGCAGTTTTTGGAAGAATCCTTCGATTACCGAATCTCAATAATGGTTGATCCGATTAAGTTTTGAATGGTCTTAATGGATAGCTTGGGTTTGATTTACATAAGAAAAGTGTCTTCGTTTTGTTCCTACGTGCCTTATGAGCTGAGATATTCCGATGTAAAGTTGCAATTTTTATATTGTAATTATTATTATTATCTTCTAATTTTTGGTGAGTTATTTGATAATACTCTTTTTCGTCCTCGACTTTTTTCATGTACTTGGCATAATTTTTTTACTTTTTTGAAGTTTTTTATGGGGATATCTTTTATTGCTGTATGCAGTTTAACAGTTTGTTTAAACGTTATAGTGTTAAAGTCACAAAAAAATAATTCTTTTCTTGTAGTACAGTTTCGATGATGATATACTACGGACGTCTGCAAAGATTTAATTTTATTATTCGTAAATACGTGACGAATCATTTCTCGATAAATGGTGTATTTGCGCTTTTTGTCGTTTTTTGTCGAAGCTGAATAAAATTGTTTTAAAAAATAATGAAAAATAAGAACGATTCTGTGGTGAAAATCGATAGGTTTTTGCCGTGAACAGCCGACATTTTGTACAAATTTGATTTTTCGGGATAATGAACGACTGGGCACTAAGTAGTTAATATAATATAGAAACTAATTTCGGTCGAATTTTTTAATGCAGATGAACCATGTCGAAGCTACAGTCACCGCACATTGCTTAAAAAATGCTGCCGAGGGTTCACCCGTAATTCCTATATATATTGCACTGCAAAAATACTACAAGAACTTTGTGACGTCCCGGCCCGACCATGGGTCGCGCCGGTTAGTCTCTGCCAGCGCCGCTAGAGGTCTCTACTCTTCTCGCAAGTCCTATCGTCTACTCTCGTTCGTATATATCCAAGTTCCAAGTTATTTCCTCTCAGTCCTCGTGTCTAGGGCAGGGGCCGTCAGCTATAGCCCTACTAGCCGTCTGGCTGACGGTCCCAATACGAAACACGCACATCTTCTTTTCCTCCTCGATCTTTAAAAACTTGCCGATCCGCCTGCCCCGGCACAGTTTACTCCAAAAAGCGTGACCGGCCCGAGGGATTACGGTTGCGTCGGAGGCGACGGGGCAAAAGAACCCTCTTTACTTTCCGAAATCCATCACAAATCACCAACTCGGTTTCGGGACGTAACAAACTTTAAAAAAATTAATTTATAAAGGTTTTCCAGTTTTTAAAAAACAAATCCTGAAATTGCATGTGTTCTCAGACCTCACAGGTAGGCATGACCCCTTGACTTACAATGTCTAATGCGCCCATACATAATTCAAACGCCGCCAAGGGGAGGTAGCGCCCACTTTGAGAAACACTTTAAGCAGTTCTGCTAGGCAGTGAGGGTTAAGCATTTGCCCTATACAGCAAATGGGGATGATTAAAATTTTAATAACATGAGGTTGCACATGTTGCGTGTTGCGTCTTGCATGTTGCACATGACATAACTTGCAGTTGTATAGACATCTACGACACAGGTATAATAAACGAGTTCTACCTATTAAGTAGGCAAGAAGTAAGTGAGAAGCAACAGAATAGGCAAGTGAATAGGCGGAAATGAAATATTTGAGAAAAAAATTACTTGCAGGTCGAATAGATACATCCGTTAATAATTCAATTTTATAAAAAAGTTTATGAAGTAGAAACATATTGACTCACTGTCTTTGTTCATAAGTGTTCCTGTTTTATCTTCACAATTCTGCAAACTCGGTGTCTTGAAAGCAATTATAGTAGGTTTGGTTCTCATATATCGAAAACTTTGCGCTAATTCCTTGTTCTGCGGACTTGAATAAACTTGGTCTAAAGATTTTAGACGTGCGTAGTGCATTTGACAATCGTTCAAGTTTCTCTCTGATTCGGACCTCACATAATCGCGGAGTCTGTTAAATAAGAAAGTAAAAATGACGTTTGTGGCGAATAGAAAATGTAATACTGGTTAAGTGTTATTGTTTCAAATAATGTATTTGATTGCACGGAACTACAGTTTCCGAGATATGCATTTATATATAAGTATGACTATTATATAGATATGACTTCATCCCCTAGATATGGACACTCACTGATAAAAAAAATTCGTGTCAAACATTTTTTCAAGAACTACTTCCTGCATAAGATCCATCAAAATCGGCGTGTGACACTCAAGTGCTGTTCCTTGTTAGAATATTATTACCTATACAGCACACTCTTGCTGCAGCGAAGTTGCAGGATGGTTGCAGTGCAAGATTGCAATGTTTCACGCAACGTTGCAGCAAGGGTGCAGCAATAATTCCATGTCCGCCTCCTGCAACGTTTCGGGCAGTTGGGCCAAAATTATAAATAACGGTTTTTCTCATAGAAAATTATTTTCCCCCAAGGGGGATTGAACCGGCGGATCTGTAGCGTCGTAGGCGAACACTTTACCACCGCAACTACAATCACTGATTGATAAGACTGCTAACGTATTCGAACTTATACTCCTACCGTGCAAAACTTTAAACTTAAATTATTCAAAAAACGAAGGCTCATTTTGACAAGCTCCATTAGGGTTTTGTAATACTAGGTATGTACTACAACTTTCACCCTGTGTCATTCTACGCATTAAAATATACAGGGTGAGACACCTAGCATTTAAACTTAAAATATCTCCGTGGTTTTTAATGATACGAGAAAATGTCTCTGGAAAAAAAATTATTGCTAGATAAAAAGGACAACATATTATACATGGTTGAATTTGTATTTTTATTGGCTATAACGTTATAGTAATGAAAATACGTCATCCCATTAAAAAAACTATCGATGATCTTGAAATTTCGGGAAATATAACCTTGAGAACAAAATCGTATCCGTCAGAATAATTGTCTCTCTGAAGCAACCATTTTTTTCTTTAGACATTTTCTCGTATCATTAAAAACAACGGAAATATTTTAGGTTTAAATGGTAGTTACAGCAACGTTGCAGGAACGTTGCCGCAAAGTTGCAGGATCGTTGCAGTGCAATATTGCAACGCAACATTGATGCAACTATGCAGCAATAATTCTATGTCCGCCCCGTGCAATGTTGCACGGCAACGTCGCATCAACATTATATCGACATTGCACTGCAACCATCCTGCAACGTTGCCGCCACGAAGTGTGCTGTATGGGTAATTGAACGACGATTACTATGGTTTGACCGTTACTATGGTATAATATAGAATCCTGGGTGAATGTCTGATGTGCCCGTCATTGGCCGTGAGAGTGTTATATGTGTGCTCAATACTAACAAGCGCCGAAAGTGTTTCAACAAATTTTCCTTTTCTCAATGATAGGAAACCTTAAAAAAAATTCTGTTTCTGAATCACGAACTTCTTGATGGAATTTAGTTCGGGATGGAAGAACGAAACCGGACCAATCAGTTATTTGAGGTAACAGTTTGGGGCGGTTTCTCGAGTATTGCAATGTTCCGCCCACTTTGATGCAAAAAAGTGCAATGGAAGTGCGATGCATATGTAACTGTAAATTGGGGAACCGACGCGACGCAAAATTCCGCGAGTTGTGTGGCCCTCCATATGTGCGTCCTGTCTAAGGGTTTATGACGTCAATTTACTATTAAGTATCAATGCGATATTCCAAAACTTCTACGTCCTAATTAGAATTTGATGTGCTTTCCTTTCTATAATCAACAAATGTTACTGTCGTGACAACTCCACTGACGAATTTCTTAATCACAAACAGCGATAAAATCACACCCACATCATAAATCCAATCTCTGAAGTTTTTATATATTAACATGTTGCGACTCACATATTTGATACATGATTTGCTAAAGCATTCCTTATCTTCAAAGAAACTAGTATTTCCTGTGAAATATACAAACTATTTGCACAGTATTAGTAATGGAAATATTTTGCACATATTATAAATTGTGTTTGAAGGACCTTCATCCTTAACAGTTGGTTATTCTTATAATAATTCAAGCAGATACACTAATTGTAAGACACTGGAAATGCACTTTACTTCTTCCCTTCTACATTCTACTACTTAAGGCGTCCCACAGATTTCCATGCAAATGTTGCCAGAGTATTCTGTGGCTGGAGATAGAAGACAAATGCCATATCAATATAGGTTCATAAATGCTTTATTAACCCTCGAACGACGGACGTTTCGAGCGATTGCACTGGAGCCGGTGCCTGGGTCCGGGTTTGGGCCCCTAGTAGTGGTTCCACTATACGCACTTTAGATGTCGTTTTTTTTTGTTGAAACAATTCATTATTATTATTATTATTATTATTATTATATGTATTTTTTGCCCCATTATGTACAATTGCATGGCGAAAAGCTTCTTCCGCGCAAGGGGTCTGATTGCTGCCAACATAATTGGTTATTATTCGGAAGTCGCAAAAAAGTGCAACTTCTGCTTTTGCACATACATTCCTTATACTATAGACTATCAAATATTATAAGTTTCAAAGATGCCCGTCGATTCTAAAAAATGTAATATCCGATTAAATACAACCATCACATAATTTCTTATATTTCAGTTATTTATAACTTTTTATATATTTCAATAACATCGAATGAGTGCACAATTTCATCTTATGGACAAATAAAGACATTTTCAATATCTCAAGTGTGAATTTATACAAATTATTGACCTGCTAGTTTTCGCGCACTCAATACCGTTTTCTATCATAAAAACGCTATCTCTGTTAATTTTTCTAAACTTGATGCCGCAATTAACTTAAAATAACAATAAAATCAGACAGTACTGTTAAACAAAACATAATATTATTTTATCGACATTTCCTCTCTCCTACAGGGCATAGTTTTAATCTAATAAACAATTTGACCTCGGAATCAGATTCTGCGATCCCAAAAACCCCTGGAATGGCCATCTTCATAATGATAAAGGGTGAATTGTGAACGTAAGGAGTTTTTATCGCGTTTCTGGCGATTCGGACCATTGTGCGACGACATTCCAGGTTACGGATGGATGAAATTTGGGGATTACGGAAGTGACTGCAACACGCGACGTTTCGATCCCACTTGTACCTTGTAACGTCCCACGGGGACTCGAACCGGTAAAAACCGACTGTCGGTAAGACAGAGCCGATCCGCGTTACCACGCAAACCGTCGTGCATTACCGCGCAAACACATTGTACATACTTTTATACATATTTTACTATTTAAGCAAATATTAGAGAAACAGATATGTTAACGTCACCAATTTTAAGGGGGCGGCCGATAGCGGAACGCCCCATGCTGTCCTGCCTTCGAGGATTTTATGGCAGGGACTTAGCCTGTGTGCGGTCCTGATTGTGGAGGGTACGCGAGACTAAACAGTCTTCGGCGACGGGCGATGGCTGGTGACCACGTTGGGTCTCCCAGCTATCGGGTGTCGAAGGGTCGGTTGTTTAGAGTGAGATAAAGAATATGGGAATGGCAAGCGGCCCGACGCCGTATTGCTATTGAATAGGAACTCTGTTCTTGGAGGATCTGGCCACGGAGTGGGGAAGGCTATGCCTTTTGGTAAGAGAACTGTGATGAACTCCACGGCACTTACCCCAGAACTGTCCTGGGACAAGTTTCACTGCAGTCTTAGTCGCGCCTAAAAGTAATTTCTGACAGATATTATAGAAATGTTAAGAATAATTAATTATAGATACTGACAAAAGCGCGAAACAAAATAATATATACTAAGCGAGTAAAAAGCGAAATAGCAAACAACGACTTACTGCGCATGCGCCAACCCGCCAATTCTCGAGTATAAAAGGAGGCGCGCGCAGCACAGAGCGCGGTCATTCGAATACGAACATGTTCTTGCACCAGCGAATACTAGTTCCTAGAGGCAGCTAAAGTAATTACTATCCAGCAGAATTTCAGCACGCTCCGGAAACGGCAGCGACTGGTTCTCAGTGTAAAAGGTACTGGTGCTCCTCTTTGGACCTATCATTTGAAGGTTGAGAACTTTGTCTTCACGGAGGTTTCAAGCGTTGCTCCTACTAGTAGGTAGCAGCTTAACCACTTAGTGAAGGCAAGGTCTGTAGAACCCTAGAATACGAACTCTACCAAGAGCCACGGGAACCGCTCCGGAAACGGAAGCGGCCGAACTTACTGCAGAAGCACATATATATCTCGTTACATAGCAACATTAAATAAATTAGCATATAAAATACAAAAAACCATGAAAACCCAAAAACATATATAATCGTAGTTGTAAGTAATATTAATTGTTATCATTATATTAAGTGTTGTTAATAAATAGTCATTGTTAAGGTTAAGAAGCCTTGGATTTTAATCCTTAATTGTAGCAAAGAACCCCCACCTATCCTACACTGGAGGAGACGCCCCTCTCCCCGTCAGTACCTGCCAGCATTCAGTTGTCCCCGGACAGCCGAACGTTACAATCTTGTAAATAAAGTTCATCACTGCATTACGAGTTGTTACGCTACACCTCCCACTAAACTCATGACGATTTAATGGACAATACAGCAGTTTCGTTAGTATTAGCACGTGTCCAAAGTGCGGGGTGAATTGGACAAACCATTCTGTAGAAGCGCTGCTTGGAAAGGCCAAAGCGCCTCGAAGGGCCATTTTCAAAATCCTGGGCTAGTCAAAGTGTTAGAAAATACTTTTGGCATGTGGCGAACGCGAACGCAACTGGTCGCAATTATCATTTTCTCCATATTTCATAATTTTGTTAAAACTTTTTAATGAAGCATTTATTAACCCTTTCGGTACCAGCGCCGGATATATCCGGCGTCCATCTGATGACCTGTGTGTACCAGTGCCGGATATATCCGGCGTCACGGAACGAGCCGTCGTTCCTAGCGCCGACTTTAGTCGGCATCTCCGATAGTTAAAAAAAAAAAAAAAAATTAGTCAAAAGCACTTTCGCGGAAATGTACGCCGTGCTGAAAGGGTTAAACTACATTTATACGGTGTTCTTTTCCACTGGATACGTTAGAATATCTCGTAGGCCGTTGAAGATATGAAAAAAATGTTAGTATAAGAATTGTTTGGTATGTACGGAAACCTCTGGAACACCCTGTAGAGCAGAAATTGAAACAGAAGAAGAAGAGTACATTTTCTGCAACTTACAAATAGTATACCTGTTTTAATTATTGTAAGGATAAAAATGTGTTAAGGATGAAGATCCTCCAAATACAATTTATAATGTATATAACATGCTCCGGTTACTAAAAGAAAAGTGTACAAATAGTTTTCATATTTCACATGCAGTACATAGTAGTTATTTCTTTGAAAGTAAGGAATGCTTTAGCAACCATCTATTAAAGCTGTACGTCGACAAATAATAATATATAGAAACTTCGTTTTTATATTGGTATTAAAGGTTAACAGTTTTTCTAAACAATTTAATACATGTATAACACAGGATGATAGATGCAGTATTGGAGTATAGCTGGTTTTGGATAGCTTACGTCATTAATCTATCTCTCTTCTTCCTTCTTGTTTGCATATCAGGCACTGAAAACGATTTTTCTAAAGGCATCTTGCTTCCCATGAATATGGAATGATATCTCCGTTCCTTTGAAACTTTATTACTAGCCGCCACACCTATATCAATATTAGTCATTTTATTCTTATTTATAATCAATTATAAATATTTTCAAAAGTCGTAGACTCAATTTAAAAAAAATGTAATTTGGGCTTATTTATTAAGATTAGGTAAAACAGGGTGTTTATAAATGTGTGGGATAAAATTTCAGGGCCGGTTCTACCCATCAAGGAAATAAGAAAATATGGTATACGCATATGTTCATAATGCTTAGTTTCACAGTTATAAGCATTTTTATATTTCGTAAAACACGGGTCCGAAACACCTATTAAAGTGGCAATTATCGAAGCCCAGCCGTGTTTGTGCGGATCGATATATTGATTATCCTTTTGCCTTTGTTTGTTTAAAGGCGGGAAGGAAAGGATATGAATGAAAATTTAGTATACTAAGGTCGGGGCCAGATATATTGGCCGGTGAGTTTCGTGAGGGGTACTCTCCCACCACACCGTTTGCCTGCCTCGGTGCTCCTTTCCTCAACGTTTTCTTACTCGCTGTCGTTCCATCTCGCTCTCGCCTTCGCAGAACAAGAGTGAGCCAGAAGTGATGGGGATAGTGCCAAGCTTCTGGCGTGTAGGTCAAACCGAGCTGTCAGCGTAGAAATACACACATCAGAATAGGTGTGCGTTAGCTCCGAAAAAATTCCGGAGCTTTATTGGTCAGAACATTGATTCCTTCTCGATAGCTTCATCTCGTATTGGTCTACGAATAGCTTCGTCACACACACAACTATTACGCTAAGAATAAATAACAGCCAAACGGCTAGATTCAGGCGGAGTCGAGCAGCGTTCCCGTTACCCCACCATACCCTGCGACGACCGCGCAACTCCAACTGACAAATCCACGATCGTCAGATGGTGGTGGTTGATTTCTCCTCAATCGTTGCTCGCGAAAACGCATTCACCGGCCAATATATCTGGCCCCGACCTTAGCATGCCCCGTGTCGGCTTCGCCCGAATTATTAGCGTGACTGATTTGTGGTTATTAAAATTATATGATGTTTCAACGAAATTAAGCATTTTGAAAAAAAGCTTGTTCTCATTTTTGAGAGTCTATTTTGATGCTGCTCGCTACTTTCGATTCTTCTTAAATAAGAAGAACGTCTAGCACCGGCGGATGCCCTAGAAAGGTTTTGTTTTGGCATGTTTATGTTAATTAACCCGTTAACCCGAAAATATACACCTCCGTTAACGGAAAGTGGTGGTACTCGAGAGTGACGGTACACGATCTGCCCGGCTCTCTTATAGGCATGACTGCTGCATTCCACCTGCCAGAAGCGCTCGGCCCGATTCGCCGCCTGGCGGTCGCGGCGCGTAGTATCCATCGCAGCCGGCCGAGTCATGACTTATTTATGTACATAATAATAAATTTCACAGATTAATTATATTTTACGTGATTAAACGTAGCCTATGTCCATTCTTGTTGTTCAAGGATGCTGTAGTTAGAATTTCGTGATGATTGGTTCAGTACTTTTTGAGATTTTTGTATACATACAAACAAACGCTGTAGCTTTATTATAATAGTAAGATTAGACCAAACTGACGAACGCGACAGTCGGCCGGTTTCCCTTCAAGCCGGAAATCCACCTGAGAGCTAAGCTAAGCTGTGCAATGCTATGCTATGTTTAAAAAAAACAGCTTCAGTACATCCTTTTCCACCAAAAGCTACGTTTCTCTGCTATGTTTTTTCGGGTTAGCTCGACCTAGCATGAGATTGCCCCGTGCGCGATTTTTCGGAAACATAGCAAGGCATAGCACAGAAACGTAGCTTTTGTTAGAAAATAATATATTGAAGCTGTTTGTTTAAAACATAGCATAGCAGGCCATCGTCGCGCTCAATAGGACATGGCTACTCACTAGGATATATTTTTCAAAAAATATGGGCACTTGTAAGAATTGATTCACTATGTTGTATATTAGGGTGGGCCGAAAAAATCAAAATTTCGAAACAACCTAGTGCGGAAAAGTTGCCTCTGGGGAAGACAAATCGAGGCAAAACAATTGTTTGAAATGGGTCAGTATTTGATCGGCCCCCATCAGAGTCAAAGTTTTTAATTTTTGAGCAAGTTTGGCGACTTGTGTATATTTTCATAAAATTTGTATATTTCACTGTTGCGCATCAGAAAATATTATTTAAGCACATAAATACGTGAAATAGTGTTTTATATATTATCGCAAGACGAAGTATCTGTGTTTCTATTTTGGGAAGTTACGCGTTTATAGTGAAACAGAAACATGTTGCATTGATTCAAGAGCTCGGGTCTAACTACATCAGTCATGTGTCACGTCCCGCGACGTGGAGCCTACTACTAATTAACCCTTTAAAACATACAATATTTACTATTTCGTACTCTGAGGTATTATAACCACCTCGTATGAAAAATATATATAAAACATTATGCAAAGTATCGTCGATATGGCATTATCTTATAAACAACGATAAGAAGAGATCGAGCGAAGAGAACACGGACTGCAACAGCGAACAGGAGAGCCAGCATCAAGGAGATAGCGGCCAGCCAGCCGCACACCAGCTAGCCAGCCGCACACCAGCTAGCCAGCCGCACTCACACTAAGGAAACCAGTGGACACCAGCTGATGAGTCAGAGGCCGCATCCGCCAGAAGAGTCGACACCTTAGCAAAGCTGTGCCCCTGATCCTCGCCAGAAGATTGCCCTCCCGTTATTCCACGCAAATCGATCACCGATACTAATCCAACATATTTAGCTTCAACCCTTAGCAAGTAAACTGTACGAAGCCGATCGTACAGAGCGCATTATAAACAATAGCGTAGAAATATGAAATGCAAATTAATATAAGAATCTTACTATCGTCACCACTGGGAATTAAATAGAATGACGCGTATTAGTCGCGAGGAAACACACCTAAAGGGTGCAGAAAGAACGTGACGAACTAAGTAACCTGATTCGCAGATAAGAACGATGGGAAGATTCTTTCTGGACGATCCCAGGCAGAAGCTGTGGGATGAGGTCCTCCCACCTATGATTTGTCATGTGACAAATCCTAGGGAAGGAGTGACCAAGTGCCCTATAAAAAGGGACTGACCACCCGCGGAGCTCATTAATATTACCAGCTCATTAGCTTCATTATACTTACCGTTTTGCTCATTGTATTGCCTCATTGCCGTTTTAAATCGTTGAACTCAGTGTTAAAACTTTAAAGTGTTGTATTCACCATCAACAAAAATAAAGGTGATTATTGTTATTGTTCAAATCAGTGAGTGAAGTGTTTCCTTTTCCTAACTACCCATCTCCCTAATCGTGCCTTCGTCTTTTATTTTGCAAAGCAAACAAAATGTGCATTGACAGTTCGTGGGTTGCGTTAACTGACGGTTTTACCTACGAGCAGAACGTTGCCCAAGGTTCTACCCGAAATTAAGCGTAAAGCATGAGCAACGCGATTATGTTAAAATCCATACAAAATACAGTGCAGACCACGGGTCGCGCCGATTGACGGTTCTACCTACGAGCAGAACGTTGCCCAAGGTTTAACCAGAAATTGAGCGTAGCGTGGGATCTAGCCAATGAATGTTACGAATACATAAAAATCACGCTCGCCTTCCCCGATGGTACCACTGAAGGGCAGAACATTGCCCGCGGTGGCGCCTGGCGTGGAAGTTAAAGAGTGATTTATCGATTAAATAAATAATTAATAATTTCTAAAGGACGAATGCCACGAAAACACCGTGCGGGACGGCGCGTCCAGCTTCGCCGCTTAGCGGCAACCTACGCGAGTGCGCCGGCTGAATATCTTACGATACTAGGAATCACGAGCACCCCGACCACCAACAGCACGGTGAAAGACTGCGGCAATTGGGCCAGACCGAAAATCAACAACGCGCCCGAACTCTACGGAATCCCAACCAGTCCCGTCGAGTGGAGGCTGATTCCGTTGAACCTCTCCTCAACCGAAAACTAAGGTAAATAAGGAATACAATGTATTTTAAACTACCCTCTCATCACTCTCAACTGTCCCAGAGCGTAAAGTCCCAGGACTAGCTCGAAAGCAGATCCAAATACCAACTCCGCATAATCGCGCCCCCCTGATAGGCAGTAGGGACGTAACACATGTTACTCCAACGTCAAGTTCTGGAAGAAATATTACTGATAGTGTCATCTCACATCTAAATGAATTGAAAATCTCCTTTGGGGACTTAGATGTCGTTGGTTGTGATGGAACAGCAACTAATACTGGATGGAAGACTTTTGGATCTAATTCACAATATCTAAACGATTCTTAAAAGACATTTCCAATGGATTATCTGCATGTTGCACTTCAATGAACTTCCATTCAGACATTTATTTGAGCATTTAGGTGGTCAAACTACAGGTTCAAAATCGTTTTGTGGTCCTATTATATCTCCTGAAGATTTCGAGTTACTGGCGCGAAAGGGAGTCTTTCCTTACGAATATGTTGGATTATAATTTATAATACTTTGACTGAACTAATTAAACTAGCTTGGAACTATAAAGGAGCTTTATTAACACTTATGCGTTGCAAGAATATTTTAGATAGTTAGTTAGTTAGTTACATCGGAGTCATAGGATCGAGGAATAAAAGAGAACATAACATTGAACTGAGCACGGGAACAACAACTGTTGTTAACTTCTTGTTGCAATAAACATATATTCCAACACTCCCACTGTTTGTTGCAACACGAAGAGGAGAAATTACATGAATTATATAACATTTATAGAGAACAAATCAGAACAATCTTCAATCTTCATTCTCTAATTTCTGTTCATAGTAATCAGAACAATCTTCAACTCATAGGACAAGATCTCCATCTTCGATTCTCTAATTTCTGTTCATAGTAATCAGAATAATCTTCAACTCATAGGACAAGATCTTCAGCTTCGAAGTCATTCCTTTTGGTACATATAATATTTCGGTGCTGTTGAAATACAGGGTGTCCCAAAAATGCTGCGGTTCCTTAAAGGGGGTGATTCGGGGGGTGATTGCAAACAACTTTTTCCTTTGCGAAAATGCCCTCCGAGGTTTCGTTAACGAGATATTAATAAAAAGCACCGACCAATCAGAGCGCGAGCCTTCCGCTGGAGGTCCCGCGCTAGCGTGGCCGCGCGCCGGGCCGCGCTGCGACTACGAACAAGCAAGGCGGCATGCATCGAAGGAAATTGCGTAGAATGGCAAATGAAAAAGACGTAACAAAAAAATCCAACCTTTTGCCATGGTTTGTTTGCCATTTAAAGTGAATAATGAATAAAGGATAAATGGATGAAAATCGCGTGTAACGTAAAAAGACGAATAAACATTTTTTTTAGAAGATTCGAAAATAATAATTATTTGAAGTGGGAGGATAAGGAATACGTAAAATTCCTTGTGTTAATAACATATCCACGAAAAGGTAATGTAACAGGAAATTAACGAAAAGTGATCGTAGTTCGTTATTGTGATAAAAATCCGTAACTCAATAACGGCCAGCACTGTTGCTGATAACGAATAAGTCTGTTTAAAAAGCCCGAATAAATATTTTCGTACGAGAATTTGGAGAATTATCGCCGGAAATAAGCCATAGCTTGCGTTAAATTTAAAAATGAATGATCACCAGTAAAGTAACTAAAACTCACCCTTGTCGAAAATTCACCTGCAACTTGAAAACTTGTGTCACTGGGTCACTGAACCGATCCTGGTCATCGATGGACGAGCCCAGTGCACAGCTGATCCCAGGTATACGACACTACCCAAAGTTAAGGGTCGCAATTTCAGGTGCGTCCAGGTCAACGTACCGAAATATTCACTTCACTGCACGGCTACTAACACGGATCACTTTATTTACTTTTTATGGAACGTGTTGTTCCTCCGTTTTAAAGCCGCGACGCTAACCGACGAAACGTATCCTCGCTTGGTGTTTCGATATTGGGATATTCTAGCGCAAATGCTCGCGCAGCAGAGCTGGGCTGTGAACATTTCTGCAACGCGATTTCTAGCTGACTGACAGGATTTTTTCCAAGCAACTTCCGCTACCCCCAAGTAGCTTCTCTGGTTCCATTATGAGTTAACTCCCACCAAGCCAAGAGGCTTTAGGTAAAAAGAAGCCAGCACATTTTCGGAACACACGTGTTTTGCAGAAGTGCAACGAAAACTTTCACAAAAGCCCGCGCTCCGTCCTTCTACTGCCAATGTACCCATTGCTTCGAGATAGAAAACCGACACCACGTGTATCGGTTCGAAAGGGTCCGAAGGGAAGAGACGCAGAAAGTCTTCGAGTTGCTATAAAGAAGAAAATGCATACCATTCCTGTTTCCCCTTTCTGACACCCTGAGTTCACGTCTGCTACAAGGCGGAACCAATTAAGTCATAAATTATCCGAAACTGTAGGAAACCGTTCTCTACCGCCGACTTGCGGGACAATACGGTCATAAACCGCGACCCTGGCGAAATGCTCTGGCTGATCAGCCTGATTAATTTTGGAGAACTAGAAATTACAGAGTATTATCCAGCATCAATACGTCTCGCGGAGAGACACAGGAAAAGGAGGGATAGTCCGCTGACTGCGCGTAGCCCGCCTGCTTCGTCCTACCCTCAAATTAAAGACGGATCCCTTATCTCTCGAGTATAAACACGTGCTCGAATTTCAAAACACAAGCACGCATCGACGTATTCGGTGCGAGAGAAGGCGGGCTTGAAGTTCGATTGGTCCTGAACTAACCATTTGGGCCTACTTATCTCTCGTGTCTAAACACGCGCTCGAATTTTCAAACAAAAGCACGCGTCGACGTATTCCGTTGGAGAGAAGGCGGGTTTGAAGTTCGATTGGTCCTGAACTAACCAATCGGGCCTGCTTATCTCTCGTGTCTAAACACGCGCTCGAATTTCCAAACAAAAGCGTGCGTCGACGTATTCCGTGCGAGAGAAGGTGGGCCTTGTGGAGGAGATATCGCTGTGAAGAGGGCCTCTTCAGGACAGTGGGAGGGATGCAGGGCAGATTGGTTAGTTTGGGGCCAATCGGACCTCAAGCCCACAGTCTCTCGCACCGAATACGTCGATGCGTGCTTGTGTTTTGAAATTCGAGCACGTGTTTATACTCGAGAGATAAGGGATCCGTCTTTAATTTGAGGGTAGGACGAAACAGGCGGGACTACGCGCAGTCAGCGGACTATCCCTTCTTTTCCTGTGTCTCTCCGCGAGACGTATTGATGCTGGATAATACTCTGTAATTTCTAGTTCTCCAAAATTAATCAGGCTGATCAGCCAGAGCATTTCGCCAGGGTCGCGGTTTATGACCGTATTGTCCCGCAAGTCGGCGGTAGACAACGGTTTCCTACAGTTTCGGATAATTTATGACTTACTTGGTTCCGCCTCGTAGCAGACGTGAACTCAGGGTATCGGAAAAGGGAAACAGGAAGCAGGATTTTTTCTTTATAGCAACTCGAAGACTTTCTGTTTCTCATCTCTTCGGACCCTTTCGAACCGATACACGTGATGTCTGTTTTCTATCTCGAAGCAATGGGTACATTGGCAGTAGAAGGACGGAGCGCGGGCTTTTGTGAAAGTTTTCGTTGCACTTCTGCAAAACACGTGTGTTCCGAAAATGTGCTGGCTTCTTTTTACCTGAAGCCTCTTGGCCTGGTGGGGGTCAACTCATAATGGAACGAGAGAAACTATTTGGGGGTAGAAGAAGTCCCTTGGAAAAAATCTTGTCAGTCAGCAGTCAGCAATCGCGTCGCAGACAAATGTTCTCTGCTCAAGAGTATTACGCGATGTTCTGTGTGTACCCCCCGAACAACGAGGACGCAAGTGCTGCAGCGTGAGAATTTGCGCGGGAATTACCCACGGCTCCGAACGCCAAGTAAAAATTCATTTCCACCAATTTTTATAACGTAGCAACAACACGTTCCATGAAAAATAAATTAAGTGATGAGTGTTAGTAGCCGTGCAGTGAAGTGAATATTCGGTACATTAACCCGGACGCACTTGACGTTGCGACCCTTAACTTTGGATGGTGTCGTGTACCTGAGATCAGCTGTGCACTCGGCGATGACCAGGATCGGTTCAGTGATCTAGTGGACACAGGTTTTTAAGCTGCAGGTGAATTTCCGAAAGGGTGAGTTTTAGTTACATTATTGGCGACTATTATTTTTTAAATTTAACGCAGGCTACGGCTTATTTCCGGAGATAATTCTCCAAATTTCCGTACATAAATTTTTCTTCCGAGTTTTTAAACCTACTTATTCATTATCAACAACAGTGTTGGCCGTTATTGAACTACGGATTTTTATCACAATAACGAACTACGATCACTTTTCGTTAATTTCCTGTTACATTACCTTTTCGTGGATATGTTATTAACACAAGAAATTTTACGTATTCCTTATCCTCCCACTTCAAATAAATATTATTTTCGAATCTTCTAAAAAAAATGTGTATTCGTCTTTTTACGTTACACGTGATTTTCAACCATTTATCCTTTATTCATTATTCACTTTAAATGGCAAACAAACCATGGCAAAAGGTTGGATTTTTTTGTTACGTCTTTTTCATTTGCCATTCTACGCAATTTCCTTCGATGCATGCCGCCTTGCTTGTTCGTAGTCGCAGCGCGGCCCGGCGGGCGGCCACGCTAGCGCGGGACCTCCAGCGGAAGGCTCGCGCTCTGATTGGTCGGTGCTTTTTATTAATATCTCGTTAACGAAACCTCGGAGGGCATTTTCGCAAAGGAAAATGTTGTTTGCAATCACCCCCCGAATCACCCCCTTTAAGGAACCGCAGCATTTTTGGGACACCCTGTATTTATCGAGCCAATGGTTTTGTAAAAATATCTGCAACTTGAAGCTACTTGAAGCTTTGTATTAACATACTCTAAACAAAAAATCTTTTCACAATATTTTTCTCTGATATAATGAAACCTTATATCTATATGTTTTGTTCTTTTATGAAAAACAAGATTTTTAATCAGTTCAATTGCACTTTGATTATCTAGAAATAACGTATATATGCATCTTTACATCACATATTTCTATTTCTTTGATAAGTTTTCGGAACCACATTATTTCTTTAACTGTCTGACATGCTGCCATGTATTCAGCATCAGTTGTAGAAAGAGCCACCGATGTTTCCAAGCAATTACACTTGATCCCCATTGAATCACGTACCCTGTAGTTCATCGCCGTGTTTCCAGATCCCCCGCATAATGTGTTTCAAAAACTAAACCGAAATGCATAGTGCCTTTCAAATATTTGATTACTCTTTTAACGGCGTTCCATTGGACCTTAGTGGGATTCTCCATGTACCGACTTGCTCTATTTACCGCAAATGTGATGTCAGGTCTTGTACCAGACGACAAGAACATTAAACTTCCTATAGCTTCTCTATATGGTGCTCGAAATACTTCCTCTTGATCAATAGTATGTGCTTGTGTGTGGATTTCATGATTAGGATCCGCAGGAATGGTTACTGGATTTGCATTCTTCATCCTATATCTGTTAATTATCTTCGGTGTATAAGATGTCTGATGCAGGAAGATTGACCCATTTCGTCTTTGTTCAATCTGAGGACCCAGAAACGTCCCAATTTGTGCATGACTTATTTCAAACTCCTTCTTCAAAACCTCTAACAAACTATTGACAGCCTGTTCATTTTCTGCTGCAATTAATCCATCATCTACATAAATTGCTAGAAGTATTCTTCTATCAGTACTATAAAATAAACAAGGATCTGCGCTGGTTACTTTTAAATTAAATTTTTTACGAAATCAGTAAATCTACGATTCCAACATCTAGAAGATTATTTAAATCCATACAAACTTCTAAGTAACTTGCAAACGTGGGAGGTTCCATCTGAAAAACCTTCTGGTTGTTTCATATAAATTGTTTCTTCTATGTTTCCATATAAAAAAGCTGTTTTGACATCAAATTGTCTCAAAACTAATTTTTCTCTAGCTACAATTGTCAAAATCATTCTGATTGTGTCAAATCTTACCACCGGACTGAATGTCTCCTTGTAGTCAATTCCTTCTATTTGTTTGTAACCTTTTGCAACCAGCCTTGCTTTATATCTTAAAATGTTTCCATTTGTAGACCCAGCGAATATCTATTATAGCTTGAGTTTCTGGTTTACCCACTAAACACCAGACTTTATTCTTATTTAAAGAATCTAATTCTTCTTGCATAGCTTGAACCCAGTATGTTGAATTACAACTGTCCATTGCTTCTTTATAAGTCAAAGGCTCATCATCATCCTCATTAACATCACCTTCTGACTCATCAGTGTCTTCTTCAGCTACAATAAGATCATCAATATTTACACTATTATCAATGTAGGAAACGGAAAAAGGAAGCCTCGGACGCGGAACTCGAACCCGCGATCTCTCGATTCGTAGCGCACTGATCAGCCGCCTTAGCCTACTCGGCTGCCGCCGACTTCCCTATCCTCGTTATTCCGTGTCCTCCTCTTATGTTATGGGGGTTCCTGATCCCACATCAATATTTACATAATCATTATACCGTTTTGGTGGCTTCTATGAAGTCCTATCTCTCAAATTTCTTCTATTTGTCGGTGCATCAGCAGAGTCATCACTTCGTAAGTGTAGGTCGTCTTTAACAGCTTCTTGATCCCTACTTGTTGGTGCAACAGATTCTTCAGATTCTTCATGCGATTCATCATTTTGTAAACATTGGTTTTCAACTTCTTCAATATTTTCAGCTTCACTTACCGATTCATCTCTTTGTAGTTGACAATCAAGCAGATTATCTTCATCAGGTGGATATAAAGCAGGATCTTGTTGTATATAGTTATAGTATTGTGGAATATAGCTTATAATACTTTGACTGAACTAATTAAACTAGCTTGGAACTATAAAGGAGCTTTATTAACACTTATGCGTTGCAAGAATATTTTAGATAGTTAGTTAGTTAGTTACATCGGAGTCATAGGAACGAGGAATAAAAGAGAACATAACATTGAACTGAGCAAGGGAACAACAACTGTTGTTAACTTCTTGTTGCAATAAACATATATTCCAACAGAATACCTTGGGTGCGTGAACAAGCTGCAGGACCCGCGGTTACCGCCGCGTGACTCATTTTACAGTTCGCTGACGGGTGAGACTGTATCCGAGAGCGATTACGCGCACGCCGAGACCGTCTTGCAGCGTTTCAACATTACAACATTGGGCGAATACAGCGACATGTACTTGCAAACAGATGTCTTGTTATTGGCTGATATTTTTGAAAATTTTAACGAAAGTTGTATTAAGAGTTATGGATTATGTTTAAAATTCCAATACGGTTGAGCGGTAGGATGCCGGAGAGGTTATGTTTCGATACAAATCCACTACAACACAGCACGTTGAGTAAAAGAATAGCGTCGGTTTATTAAAATTGCTGTCGGGTGAGCGTGAGCGTGATTATAATGTCTTTGTGAAGCAACCGAACAATTTTTATGAATGCGCGCGGCGCGATGATCATTGAGCGAGCACGTTGCCACGTGAGCGGCATCCACGGCGATTCTCAGTCTACCGCGAGCCTGAGCAAAAGTAGATAAAACTGTGAGAAAATTGATAAAACACCGAGAGAATTGAGAATTCACACGTTGAGAAAAATCGGAATCGGCACGCGACACGTCTGTCTCTATACACGATGTGAACAAGAGTGAGAATCAAGATGGAAGCCGCTTCCGTTCCGCGTCGTCTCGAACGATCTAGAAGCGTATTGATAGAGTGCGCTGATTGGTAAATCGATCGCTGATCGCCGCGACTTCCGCTCTCTAGGAGCTGCTGCTGTGAGCATGAGTGTGGCGGTGACAATAACTACTGCATTTCCCAACAGATTAGATCCCGCGTATTATTATATTTTACCCGGTTACACATGGGACGCTATGCTAAAACATACAAACATTAAATTCGAATTATTCACGGACATCGATATGGTCATGTTTATCGAACGTGGTATACGTGGCGGTTTAAGTCAATGTTCCGGCAGATATGCTCAACCCAATAACAAGTACATGCAGTTTTACGATGCATCGGAACCATCATCGTACTTAATGGACTTTGATGTAAACAATTTGTATGACTGGGCAATGTGTCAACCTTTGCCATACTCCAAATTTCAATGGGTCCACAATGTCACAAATTTTGATGTGTCATCAATCGCCGCCGTTTCACCTACAGGATACATTCTCGAGGTAGATTTGGAATATCCGCAACGTCTGCACGATGCTCACGCCGATCTACCGTTCTGCCCGACGCGTGCCAAACCGCCCGACAAAAGAAAGGACAAGCTACTCGCGACATTATACGATAAGCAGCGTTACGTTATCCACTACCGTAACCTGCAGCAGCGACAACCAATGACATGTAAGTCCCCAAAGGAGATTTTCCATTCATTTAGATGTGAGTTGACACTATCAGTAATACTTCTTCCAGAACTTGACGTTGGAGAAACATGACTGATGTAGTTAGACCCCAGCTCTTGCATCAATGAAACAATCAAAATAGAAACACAGATACTTCGTCTCGCGACAATATATAAAACACTATTTCACGTGTTTATGTGCTTAAATAATATTTTCTAATGCTCAACAGTGAAATATACAAATTTTATGAAAATATACAGAAGTCGCCAAACTTGGTAAAAAAATAAAAACTTTGACTCCGATGGGGGCCGGTCAAATATTGACCCATTTCAAACAATTGTGTTGCCTCGATTTGTCTTCCCCAGAGGCAACGTTTCCGCACTGGGTTGTTTCGAAATTTTGATTTTTTCGGCCCACCCTAATATACAACATAGGGAATCAATTCTTACATGTGCCCATATATTTTGAAAAATATATCCTAGTGAGTAGCCATGTCTTAGTGAGCGCGAAGATGGCCTGTTATGCTATGTTTTAAACCAACAGCTTCAATATATTATTTTCTAGCAAAAGCTACGTTTCTGTGCTATGCCTTGCAATGTTTCTGAAAAATCGCGCGCGGGGCAATCTCGTGCTAGGTCGACCTGTGACGGGTTAAAACCGGTAGGACGCGGGTCTTCCCCCACCACGCGCGCCTAGCGCGGCCGCGAGATGGCCGCGCGCCGAGCGGCGCTCTCGCTTGCGAAGTTGGCGCGCGGCCGCCTATAAGCCAGCGCGACGGGCCCGTTACGCAGAGTCAGCCACGAGCGGTACGAGCTAACGGTTGCGCCTCTCCCAGCGATCTCTTGCCTACCACAAGCTGCCTCACTGTGTATTTTTGGTTCCTATTACCTCCACGGCTCCCAAAGGACGGCGAGTTCGCTTACCTTTTGACGCAGGTCGACATCCACCGTCAATCTTAGGGACAGACTTTGTCTGCCCCGGAGGACATCCTACAGTCTCCGTATCGTCCGCGGGTTTTACCCACTGGACGGTCGGGCTCAAGGCTTCCCGGTTAGGGCCATTGGTGGAGATAACAGCCAGGGCACCAGAACGACCACTCACCCCTCCTACCTCCGCCGCCGAAACGCACCGACCCGCGACCGCGACCGCGCCGACTACGCACACGAACGCGTCCGTGATCCGCCGCGCCTCCGCCGCCGATTACCGACGGGTTAGGTTAAGCCTTAGTATAAGCCGCACAGACACTGTTAGCCAGCACAGACCTGGCCGGGTAACCCTGTACATAACATAGTAATAAGAATAAAGACCGTCCACCCAAATAACCCCGCCTCATTCACTCGACAACCTCCACCCGCCGTCCGGTAGCTAACCTCTCCGGAGCGAGGTTACAGACCTAACCCGAAAAACATAGCAGAGAAACGTAGGTTTTGGTGGAAAAGGATGTACCAAAGCTGTTTTTTTATATATAACGTAGCATGGCACAGCTTAGCTTAGCTTAGCTTAGCTCCCAGGTGGATTTCCGGCGTCAAGAGCAACCGCCAGACTGTTGCGTTCGTCAGTTCGGCCTAATGTACTATATTTTCATTCATTTCCTTTCGTTCGCACCTTTAAAAAAACAAAGGCAAAATGATAATCAATATATCGATTCACACAAACACGGCTGGGCTTCGATAAATGCCACTTTAATAGGTGTTTCGGACCAATGTTTTACGAAATATAAAAATGCTTATAACTGTAAAACTAAGCATTATGGACATATGCGTATACCAATTTTTTTCATTATCTTGATGAGTAGAACCGACCCTGAAATATTGTCCCACATATTTATAAACACCCTGCATAGAGTTAAGACATAATTGGAATAAATTAAAATAAAATATTAATAATAGACAATTTATATAAAAATGTCCATCCGTAAGTTTAGTTAATAAAACTTAACGTTACAAAAAATCACGAATGTAAATTATATTTAAAATTGGGAAATCATGAATTTTTCATAATTTTATGGCTTTCATTAAACAACTTACCTTTTGTATGGTGCGATAATTGAATTATCTTGTCCGTTTCAGGAACAAAGGCATGATTATCCAAACCATTGTGATTTTCTATTCCCGTAGATGGAGAAGATATTTGTTGATTTGGAACTATATCTTGTTTTTTATGTAGGAATCTGTCTCAATTAGAAATGTAAAACAATTCCACAATAATATTTTTATTATCATTCAAGTACATGTTAAAGAATTGTGATTATTGTGATTATTAATTTTGATTATTAACTTGCATGAAACTCACATTTTCCCCGAAGTATTTATGGTACTACAGCCGATGCCTCCAAACATGTTACTCCCATTAAGTTTCATTTGTTCCTTTTCAAAATAAGAATACAAACTATTTGTCCATTCCCCGACTGCTCGAATATGAAGCCATATGTAGTCTACGAAAAGTAGTATATTTTAAAATGAAGTAAGCTTTATTTGTTGTTGAACCATAAACATATATTTAATTGCAAGGTAAAGCTGCAAAGAAACGAGAGACATTACATATCCTCCCCTTCGTACAGCACATATCAACAATACGCACATCGTTTTGTAGGTTATGTCGTTCGCGACACTTCGCTTCTACATAGCTTGGTTGCAATCAATTTAGTTTCATGTAAAGTCGGGTACAGATTTGAGCCCAAATGCGAATATGGCAAGAGGAGGTCGAACCGAATTCCTCGGCCTGCAAAAATTGAGTTTTTCGTCCTGTGCCGCATGAGGTCAGAGATGGGCATTATTTAAATAAAAAATTATTTAAATAACGTATCAAATAAAATAGGATTTACCTATAATTGTCATCAAATAAAAACAAACCAGAGTTATTTTTATTTCAAATAAAAATAAGTGAGAGTTACTTTCATTTGAAACGTCACAAATAATTTATTTTGTTCGACATGAATATATCCGTTGGCCACAAATAATTTTCTCGCTTGACGTGAAGTTATCCGACGGCCACAAATATTTTTCTCGTTTGACGGAATTCATTTTAACCTTCAAATAATTTTGTCGTCTTTACATGCATTTGTATTTGAAAAAAATTATTTGAAGCGCAAATAGCTCTGGGAGTAGAGAGCGAGAGAGAGAGGGGGAGCGTGTGCGAGAAGGATAGAGATAGATGATACTTTTTCGCTCTCTGTAGCGGTAAGCAGGAGAGCATGATGCGAGGAGGTAGTTGTTAGAGCGATTTTTGGATCAATAATTATTTTGTGTTAAGTAAGTTATTCGTGAAATTTAGTGCGGAATGTAACGAAGGGGCTGTGTTTTTTCAGCAAATACTGTGTAAATGCGTAAATTATTTACAGGTAATGTGTAATTGGTTTGGTTGTTACCTGGTGTAATAATTTTCATACAATTTTAAATATGTAAACAATCGGTTTTATTTATTAAATCATTCCTGTAGGCATATTAACAATTTATGAAATATAATTTATTCAACAACTGCAGGTACAACTCATATTTTTACAGATGGGCACCTGAGTACCCTGGGTATTGAAATCAGGTAGTAAAAATATGAGTTGTACCTGCAGTTGTTGAATAAATTATAATCGATAAATTGTTAATACGCCTACAGGAATGATTTAATAAATAAAACCGATTGTTTACATATTTCAAATTGTATGAAAATTATTACACCAGGTAACAACCAAACCAATTACACATTACCTGTATATTATTTACGCATTTACACAGTATTTGCTGAAAAAACACAGCCCCTTCGTTACATTCCGCACTAAATTCCACGAATAACTTACTTAACTCAAAATAATTATTAATCCAAAAATCGCTCTAACAACTACCTCCTCGCATCATGCTCTCCTGCTTACCGCTACAGAGAGCGAAAAAGTATCATTTATCTCTATCCTTCTCGCACACGCTCCCCCTCTCTCTCGCTCTCTACTCCCAGAGCTATTTGCGCTTCAAATAATTTTTTTCAAATACAAATGCATGGAAAGACGACAAAATTATTTGAAGGTTAAAATGAATTCCGTCAAACGAGAAAAATATTTGTGGCCGTCGGATAACTTCACGTCAAGCGAGAAAATTATTTGTAGCCAACGGATATATTCACGTCGAACAAAAGAAATTATTTGTGACGTTTCAAATGAATGTAACTCTCACTTATTTTTATTTGAAATAAAAATAACTCTGGGTTATTTTTATTTGATGAGTCTCGAATAAAATTTTTGTCCCTTATTCGAAATCAATTTTTTATTTGAAATAATTTTTTGCCCATCTCTGCATGAGGTAAGCCGTGGCAAGCTAAAGTAAGTTAAGGCAAGCTGAGGCAACTCGCATTCGTTATAAGCCCGGAGAACGGGGATGCTTTTTTTTAAGATATCGGAATGAAATTTGCGCAAAAAAATAGGAAAAAATTATTCCTTTCTAATGATGTATAATTTAATATTTTTTACATTTATTTTTTTATTTATTTTTCAACTTTTTTAACTTATTTGTGATAAAAAAATTCAATTCTGTTTATTTGCTACCTTATTTAATGCCCTTTACAGTGCTTTAAGCAAAATGTTTCAGAAACTTTTCGTTTCCACGTTCTAAAGAAAAGTCGAATAATAAATGAAAGTAGCAACAAATCGGTTTGTTTAAATTAAAGACCAGACTTTTGCGATAAATATCTTCTTTTATTAGTAACTAATATAAACAATCCATTAAAAAATAAATTTATATGCAGTAACGAAAACAGCGACATTTTTTAAATTTGACAAGGAATATCTTCGAAACGCCAAAAAGTTTCACTTTCATTTCAGCACACTCTCCTCTAAATAATCACGCTCCGATCATTTCCCCCCTCGTCCCACTGTTCAAATTATTAGTGTGTAAAGTTATCAACGTTCGGTCAGTCCGAAGGGTGAAGGTGGGATAGTTGAGCAGAAGGGATACATGATCACAGAGGTGTTATTATTAATATATTTGCAATATGCGCCTATTGTCGCGTTGTTATGTTAGTGTTTGCAATATGACTTATTAATTCCTCAGCTTCGAGGTCTGAATTTTTAATTTTTTTAGTACATGATTTCATTCGCATACTAGATACATAAAGATTGGACATTAAAAGTAATTAATACAGTATTTCTTCGTTTGTTGCTAATCGGGAACATTTTCGAGTATTTTCACATCTTGTGACCGTCTCCGGTTAGCGAGACGGTTTCCGGTGGGACGGAGAAGGAGTTAGATGCCGACTCAGTCGGTAAGGCCGGGTTCGTCAAATGAGTAATGCGTGGTAAACAGTAACAATGTTTATTGCTATTAAATGTTTATGTTTACATTTGTTTCCGCGTAACGGTTGCGGGTGCGGAGACTCGACTCAGTAAAAACTCGCGGCGGCGGCGCTGGCGACGAGCTGGGGGATCAAGGATGCGGAGTTTGTGGAACGTTCTGCTCGGAAAGGCCTTAACAGGCACGATCGTACGAGAGTCGTACAGCGGAGTTTCCGTGTGCAATAGGGCTCTGGCCTATAGGGCGCGGAGACACCTTACAGGCAAGGTAGGGCGCAAGATTGCTCTCGGCCTATTTCGGAAAGAGGCTGGTTAATGGCACAGCGTGACGATTGGTCGACGCGTGCACACCTCATGGAGTCAAAAATATGAGCGTCTTGAACGTACGGGACGGCAGCGTAAGCGGCTAATGCGTGCGGGACAAAAGCTATCAGTTTCGCTCGCCGCGGTCTTTATATCGGGAGGCCGTACATCTTCGCCCGCGAGACAGCCGCGGCGCGAACTCGGCTTATCGGCTCGGCGCCGTACGCCTGCGCGGCGCGTGACGTGACTTCGTCACACCCCCTTCCTACTTCGGGGACGGAAGACGATTGAAGCCTTAGATCGGTTTCTTGGGTCCGCTGACCCCTTAAAACTAACGCGTACAAACTTAAAGCTACGGGTTGCAACCCCAGCTTTCCCATGCAGGAACTAGGAACTTAAATCTACCCACCACCACTTAACCTAACTTAGAACTAGGGTCGCAGGATTTCCGCGGGGGCAGTCGGCCCCCGGCTACGGATCTCTATTCCGATACTGCCGTCGCGGAACCGACTGCCCATCACGACGGCGATCGGGCATCTTCCTCTTCCGGGCCGGCAGCCTTGGTGCCCGTAGTGTAGCGGGGTTCGAGGGCCTGGCCCGCATTGCTGGTGCCGATGGTTGGGCCGTTTCCTGCCTGAGGTCCAGCGGCTGCTGGGCCTCGTGAGCGATCCGTCGGCGGCGGGTTATGGCGCCGGCGGTGCTCACGTCCACGGGGTCCCCGGTGGATTGGGCGACCGTGTTTAACACCGCCACCTCCACTATGGGCTTGCGCCGCGGTGCCAGTATGCGCGGTGGTGGGCCCCGGTGCGGCGAGGGCTGCGGGGTGACCCGTACTCGGGCTGGCCATGGCCGGTCGTCGATCACCCTGGCTCGTCGGGGCAGGTGTTCCGGCGGTCCTACCGCTACGGTGCCTAATGGCACGGCTGTGCTGCACCCGGAGCTCTCCGGTCGTGTGGTCTGATTGCGTGGCATCGTGATTGCCAATTGTCTAACCGGGCCGACTTCCTCGGCTTTTATAGCTGCCAGCTTGACGCTGTTAGTGCCGGTTTTTGGTACTTGTGGTTCGTACGGTTTTAGGTCGCTGAAGTGCGCGCATTGTCTTGCCGCGCGCTCCTTTCAGCACCACGACGTTCGGTCCCGTGAATTTGGCAACGGTGTACGGGCCGGCAAATTTCGGAGCCAGTTTCGCATTGAATTGCTTCGCTGCTGCGCTGAGGTGGTGCTCGCGTTTCATCACTTGGTCGCCGATCGCGGGGCGCCACTCTCGGCGTCGCAGTTTGTAATAATGTTTCTGGTTTTGGTGGGCTTTCGCCAGATTCCACCGTGCTAGCTCAATGCTATCTTTGATATCCGCGAGCCGTTGTTGCCATCCTCGGGCGTCTTCTCAGGTTGGTTCCTCCGTTGGGTCTCCGGTGGTCAAGCGTGGGTCCTCGGGAGCTGCGAGCTCTCGGCCAAAGTTTAAAGCGGCCGGTGTGCTCCCCGTGGCCTCGTGTCGCGCCGTGTTGTAAGCAAACGCGATCTCTGGGAGCCAATTATCCCACGTCGTATGATCCCCGTCGGTAAATTGGGCGATCATCGTTTTGACCACTCGGTTCGCCCTTTCCACTGGATTACATTGCGGAGTATAAGGCGGTGTCTTCCGGTGGTCGATTCCATATTCCCGTAGCAGGCCGGTAAATTCACGGCTTTCGAATTGCTTGCCGTTGTCGGTGATGACCCGGCGTGGGCACCCGAAGCGCATGACCACTCGCTCACGGAATGCTTTGGTGACGGCCGGAGCGGTGGCCTGTCGAAGAGGCTGCAGCGCGATCCACTTTGTGAATTTATCTTGCATTACCACGACCACGGTATGGCCTTTCTTTGACCGTGGGAGTGGCCCAACCAAATCGGCCGATACCACATCCCATGGGTAGGCTGCTGGCGTGGTATGCATGAGTCCGGCTGGCGCTTGCTGCGATACTTTATACTCCTGGCATTTTGTACATTGCCTTACGTATCGGGCCGCATCGCGGAACATTCCTGGCCAGTAGTATTTTCGGGCCAAGCGGACAGTCGTCTTATTAATGCCCAGATGGCCGGCCGTGGGGGCGTCGTGATTGGCCCGTAGGATTTCGTCGCGTCGTGCTTGCGGTACACATTGCTTCCATTCATCCTCGGGGTGTCCGCCGGTCGTGTCTGGAAAGTGGCGGTATAGTTCGTCGCCACGGATCTGGTATTCCGGGTGGAGGAGCGGTGTTTCCTCGACGGCTCGTTTCTTGGCTTCGTACCATTCTTTGGGCCCCTCGGTGTCTACGTGGGCGGTCTCGCCTTGGCGGGAGAGGGCGTCCGCGACAATATTGTTCTCGCCCTTCCGGTATTCGATTTTAAAATCGTATTGCTGGAGCTCCAGGCTCCAGCGGGCCAATCGTCCCGAGGGGCTATCGATTGATTGGAGCCATTTTAGTGCTTGGTGGTCGGCGAGGACGGTGAAGGAGTATCCTTCCAGGTAGGGGCGCATCTTTCTGATGCCCCAGACCACGGCCAAGCACTCTTTCTCCGTGACCGAGTAGTTCCTTTCTGCCGTATTGAGCGTACGGCTTGCATAGGCCACTACTCGTTCTTCGCCATCGTGGTCCTGTATTAAGACGGCACCGAGGCCGCTTTGGCTGGCATCGGTCTGGAGTACGAATGGCCGGTCGAAATCGGGACAGGTTAGTACCGGTGCGGTGGCCAACTGGTGGCGGAGCGTTTCAAACGCGGCTTGGGCTTCTTCTGTCCAGGCCCAACGGGTACGTTTCTGGAGGAGCTGGTTCAACGGTGCAGCGGTGTCGGAGAACTGCGGGATGTATCTCCTGTACCAGGAGACCATCCCCAGGAAGCGCCTTTATTCGCGCAGGTTCTGCGGTGGAGGCGTGTTGCGGATTGCCTCAACCTTGTCGTGGTCGGTTTTGACTCCGCGGTCAGATACGACGTGCCCGAGGTATTGGAGCTCTGTCTGGCAGAACCAGCATTTTTCCTCGTTTAGGCGGAGTCCTGCTTGCTGTAGTCGGCGCAGTACCTCTCGGAGCTTCTCCAAGTGCTCTTCAAATGTTCGGCCCAGGACAATAATGTCGTCCAAGTATGCAAAGGCCCTTGGCTCTAGGCTGGGCCCATGATACTATCGAGGAGCCTTTGGAACGTATCGGGGGCTGAGTGGAGGCCGAACGGCATGACGCGGAACTGGTACAATCCGCGTCCTGGAACGGTAAAAGCCGTTATCGGGCGGCTCTCCTCGGCCAATGGCACTTGCCAGTATCCGTTTGCGAGGTCTAGCGTCGAGATGTAGCGCGCCTCGCGCAGTTTATCCAGGGTAGCCTGCACCTGTGGCAGCGGGTAGGCGTCCTTTTCGGTAACTGCATTGACTCGGCTGAAGTCAATGCAGAAGCGTTTCTTCTTCTTACTGCCTTTCTTGGCGACCATTACTACGGGGGAGCTCCACGGGCTGCTGGAAGGCTCGATTACCCCGTCGGCTAGCATTTGGTCTACCGCCTCGTTAATTAGTGCCTGCGTGGCCGGATTTCTGGGCGAATAGCGCTGTTTAATCGGTTCGGTATTCGCCCGTAGTTGTATACGGTGCTCGGTAAGGCGAGTTGTTCCTCGCAACTCTCGGAATGGCGGTAACTCTCCATCTAAGAGTTGTTGCAGAGCGGCTTCCTGGGCCGGCGTGCATCGGCGAATGCCGGGGGCTTCCACTACCGCGGTTTAGGCGTGGCGAGTCCATCTGTGTTCGCCGATTTGTATTCCCAGGCCCAGTTTAGTGAGGACGTCTATGCCTAGTAAGGCGGCATGGGACAATCCAGGCAGGACAGCGTATGTGTGTTCAACTCCTTGCTCGTTGACGTGGGCGGGGAGCGTCATTTCGCCTTGCAGCGGTACTTCGGCGCCATCGGCGACGCTGGCCGTGAACGTGGCAGGTCCGAGAACGTATCCTTGTCGTCGGCAGGCGGTGGCGACATCTGGTCGTATAAACGATCTGGTGGCTCCGGTGTCGACCAATGCCCACCAGCGCACCTTACCGACTTGGAAGGCGAGGTACAGTCGGGAATCGTCGTCTAGTTGGTTGACCGAGGCCTTGGCGTCGGGGCGTTTGTGCGGTCACCTCGTTGGCCGCGCCCTGCCTCGTTTCCCGAGATCGGGTTACAATCGCACTCTCTCGTTGTGCGTCCGGCGGTGCCGCAGTACGAGCAAAATAATTTACTTGCTCGTCGGCACTCCTGACGGCGATGACCGCGTTGGCCGCATCTCCAGCAGCAGGTGTCCCGATCATAATCGGATTGTACCTCTGCGAGGCTGTGGGTTCGTGGCTGGACCGGACGTTTCTCTAGTCGTCGCTCCGATTTGGCGGCTTCTTTTTCCTCGGCCGTGATTTTATCTTGGTCTGTGGCTAACTTCATCAATTCGGGCAGTGTTTTGAAGTCAGTCCGCTTAATGACCCGCCTGTACTCCGGCCGGAGGTTTCGATAGGCTCAGTGGACTTGTTGCTCCAACGTATATTTGCCATATTGTTGCATTAACGGGAGCAGGTCTAGTATAAAGTCAGTTGCCGTCTCTTGGGGCCGTTACGCGCCGGGTGATTGTCTCCTCGAGCTCGTCTTCATCTTCGGCAGCGAGGAAGAAGGCTCGGAAGTCTGTAACGAAATCGTCCCACGACTGCCGTTCTGTGCGGCGGAGGCGATACCAGCCGAGTGCTCTCCCTTTCAAAATCTCGGAGAGGCACTGTTCAATTTGGGTGGGGGTGACCATATAGCTGTGTTGGAGGTCACCCAGCCGTTGTAAGAATTCGGCTGCTCCTGGGCTACCGTCGTAGCGGGTCCCCCACCTTCGGATTTGCTCCATGGGCGTAGCCTCGGGGGCAATCATGCTGATGTCAGTGCTATGCGTCAGCAGGCTGTGCCCGGTGCCAGCTGCGTTTCTGGCGTGCTGGTACTTTCGCTGGTTTCACCGGTGAGTTTGGGCGGTGCCATATTATTATCTCTGCAGTGCGCAGTGACCCTTTGTCTTAGCTCGTCAAGCGTGCCAGTGGCGTCGAGTCCGTAGTCTTCCGCAACTTTGACTAGGTCTGCTTTTCTTAGCTCGTAGACCCAGCTCACGCTTTGACTCATTCGACCTTCTCCTTTTCAACGTCCCTGTTCGGGCGCCAATTTGTGACCGTCTCCGGTTTGCGAGACGGTTTCCGGTGGGACGGAGAAGGAGTTAGATGCCGACTCAGTCGGTAAGGCCGGGTTCGTCAAATGAGTAATGCGTGGTAAACAGTAACAATGTTTATTGCTATTAAATGTTTATGTTTACATTTGTTTCCGTGTAACGGTTGCGGGTGCGGAGACTCGACTCGGTAAAAACTCGCGGCGGCGGCGCTGGCGACGAGCTGAGGGATCAAGGATGCGGAGTTTGTGGAACGTTCTGCTCGGAAAGGCCTTAACAGGCACGATCGTACGAGAGTCGTACAGCGGAGTTCCCGTGTGCAATAAGGCTCTGGCCTATAGGGCGCGGAGACACCTTACAGGCAAGGTAAGGCGCAAGATTGCTCTCGGCCTATTTCGGAAAGAGGCTGGTTAATGGCACAGCGTGACGATTGGTCGACGCGTGCACACCTCATGGAGTCAAAAATATGACCGTCTTGAACATACGGTACGGCAGCGTAAGCAGCTAATGCGTGCAGGACAAGAGCTATCAGTTTCGCTCGCCGCGGTCTTTATATCGGGAGGCCGTACATCTTCGCCCGCGAGACAGCCGCGGCGCGAACTCGGCTTATCGGCTCGGCGCCGTACGCTTGCGCGGCGCGTGACGTGACTTTGTTACAATCTGAATCGCTTAATATATTTATATCGGGTTTCCTGAGCTTCCTCAGAAAGCTGCCCAATTGGAAGCAGTGCATATTGTACTTTTTCTGCTCCATGTATTAATATTGTATGCACAGAGGCCGGCATATACCTAGTACCAGGCATAATATTGTACGTAATGTTTTGCTGTGTCTTGAGTATATTGACGAAATTTTTCAATATTTATTGTATAGGGGGAAGACGTGACATGTAATAAAGAATAGGAGTTTTTAATTTAGTACTGCATTAATCCCGGGTTTTCCAAATGTACTTGATACCGGGAGCAAGTACGCGTAGAACATGTCATATAATTAGTTATAAATTTTCAATATCTATTTGTTGATTATAAAATTACTTGAAGTATAATATGAAATTTTTTAATTAATGTTGCATCAATTCCAATGATTTCAGCTGAAACTTGTGCATTGGAAAAAAATCGACGGGCTGTATTTCCATTGTTTGATGAACCCTATCCCTGTTTGACGTAATCTATGTATAAACCCATTTTTTTTTAAATTGACTCTGTACATATTCCTTATTCATTTATTTTTTCCTTCATATCTGCAGTTCGTGCACTCCACTGTTTAAAAGACAAATTATGGATGCGAATCGTAGGTGTACGTAAAGCTATACGGACCGACAAACGAGGGGGGAAATTATCGGTGCGTGATTAGTTAGAGGAGGGTGTGCTGAAAATATTGCAATTGGTCCGAAACTGGAACGTTTTGGCGTTTGGAAGATATTCCTTGTCAAATTTGAAAAATGTCGCTGTTTTCGTTATTGCATATAAAATTATTTTTTAATGCATTGTTTATATTAGTTACTAATAAAATAAGATATTTATCGCAAAAGCTTGGTCTTTAATTTAAACTAACCGATTTGTTGTTACTTTCCTTCATTATTCGACTTTTCCTTATAACTTGGAAATGAACCGTTTCCCAAACATTTTACTTAAAGCACTGTAAAGGGCATTAAATAAGGTAGCAAATAAACAGAATTGAATTTTTTTTATCACAAATAAGTTAAAAAAGTTGAAAAATAAATAAATAAATAAATGTAAAAAAATATTAAATTATACATCATTGGCACGGAATAATTTTTTTCTATTTTTTGGCGCAAATTTCATTTCGATATCTTGAAAACAAGACCTAAAAGCCGAAAAATTTTAAATTCGGCCCACTGTGTGGCGGCGGACTTACGGCGTGTTATGGACACTATTCCGCGCGGCCAATGGCGCGAGTGAGGAAACCCAGGAGCGAGCAAGAGGAAACGAAACAGCCTCTCGCTCGTTCTCGGATTCTCTCATTCTCGTTCGAAGGATTCCAAGAAATCGTGGGGATAGTCGCCGGGCGTACAACGCATGGTAGAAGCGAGCTTATAACGAGTGCGTATTGCACATTTCATGGGTTTGTACAGTTTATTGTAGAAGAATATCCTCATAAAAACTTCAAAAAAGTAAAAATTGTAGAAGAATATATGTGTATGTACATATACAGGGTGTCCCAAAAATGTTGTAGATCCTTGAAAAGGGTGGATCGGGTTGATTTGAAACAACTTTTTCCTTACAAGCAACACTATTTAATTGATGATGGAATCGTGCAGATTTTTTTATATAGATCGAAAGTATGTGTCACAAAGGTCACAAAAATGTAAATTAAAGATGCTCCCAAAAGCTGAACTGACCTTGAAAAATCAACAAAGGTGGAACTGGGGAAAGAAGAAAAATGAGGGAAAGAAAATGACAAATCCGTGTGTTCAAATTTAATTATCTCTATTATATGAAAATACATTATAGTAACTGAATGTTGGCAAAGATCAGCAGCGCAAAGGCTTCTCGGCTTCTTCTGCGTCAAGCTTTCCAACCCGGGAATGAGCGTGTCAGCGCAACTGGACGAACTGGACCGTCTACTGGAGAGTCCCTGCCGATCTCTCTTGTGCGGAGCGGTTCTCCAAGCACCTCCAATTGACTTCCGCCTATTATATTGCCCCAGTCTCACTCTCTTAGCAGCATACATCACACCCCGTTAAATAGTAACTCTGTCAATGCCAATCATAGTCGTATCTCGTTTAATTCAAACGTTTACCTATATATTTCTATCGCGCATCTGAATGTACGCTCTCTTACGCGTTACCTCAGTGGCATCATTGATCTTATCTCCTGCATTAACTTCGATATCTTGACTCTTAGCGAAACGTGGATCTGTCCACGGGATACGTCAGCGAGCTTCAACATTGCTGGTTACTCGTTTGTTCGAGGGGATAGAAAGATGGACGTTTCAGTTAGAGGGGGTGGGGTGGCTATCCATGTTAAAACGAATCTGCGGTACAAAACGATATGCACACCGATTCCCAAATCATACAACTGCGATAAATCCCTTGATGTTGTATGCATCAGTATTACTATCTCGCACTTATCCTTTTCAATTTTTTTGTCTACAAGCTGCCGAAATGCCCTTCCGCAGCAGTAGCTGCTTTAGAATCTTTTATTCGCGGTAGTCCACTGTCAACTGATTGTCTTATGTGCTTGGGAGGGTTTAACACTGATCTAGGCAACTCAGCTGGTTTCACTGACATCAGCAACATCTTACACTCTCTGGATCTAAAACAGTTAATTAACGAGCCAACTCGTACTACACTATCTAGTGCTACTATTCTGGACCAATTCATGGTTAGCAATAATCATAGAACCATCTCATCTGGTTGCCTTGACTTCAGTGTATTCAATGACCACTGCCTAGTCTATGCGGTAATTGATATTCCGAAGCCGAAGCTTCCGCGATGCTTTGTACTTCGGCGTAGCCTGGGGAATATGCCCGTCGAACAATTCAATCTAGCTGTTGTCCGAATAAACTGGGATGAGCTTCACAATTCCCCCTCTGTCGATTTAAAACTTACAACTTTTACTGGCATAATAACCAATATCTTCAATATCTATGCCCCGGTACAGCGTATACGTGCCACTAAACCGCGTGTGCTATGGCTTATATCGAATTTAAAAAGGCTCATGGTACTTCGGAATAAGGCTTTATCCAGATTCAAAGATACTCGTCTGACGACACACGGGAACTACTATAAACAGCTAAGAAACCATGCGTCACTTGCGTTTAGGGCGGAAAAGTCGCTTTTCTTCCAATTTATATCGACCCGATCCTCATCTAAAACCTTTTTGGAATTTTCTCTCCCGTTTTAGTGCTCACTCTTCCTCTCGCTCGCATTCACTTCCACCGCACTTCTCTGATCCCACTGCTATCAACAACATCGACGCCATTCCTACAACTCCGATAAATCCTGATCTGATCGCGCAATACTCACTTCCTGCTGTTGATAACTCTCATTTCAAATTTGATCCATTCACCGACACTGATGTCTTGGCGGCACTGCAGGCCACTAAAACCACGTCATCTGGACCATTTGACATTACGGTTGACATGCTCTCCTATATTTTTCGATCCTTTCTGAATCCTCTTGTACATATTCTTAATTCCTCTCTCTGTCTACCGGCACATTTCCATCTATTTGAAAACACTCCTCTGTTCACCCTATCCCGAAGACCGGGAATCCTAAAGTCGTGTTCAGATATATTGGCCGGTGGATTCGTTTTCGCAAGCAGCGCTCGAGGAGAAATCAGCCACCACCTCCTGACGATCGTGGATTGGCAGTTGGAGTTGCTGGGCCCCCGAAGGTTATGGTGGGGTAACGGGAACGCTGCTCGGCTTCCCCTGAACGTAGTCGTGTGGCTGTTGTTTATTCTTAGTGTAATAGTTGTGTGCGTTATGTAGCTATGCGTGGACCAATACGAGATGAAGCTATCGAGAAGGAATCAATGTTCTGACCAATAAACCTCTTAAATTTTTTCGGACCTAACGCACACCTATCCTGATGTATGTATTTCTACGCTAAGAACTCGGTTTAGCCTACACGTCGGGAGCTATCCCCACCATTTCTGGCTCACTCTTGTTCTGCGAAGGCGAGAGCGAGATGGAACGAGAGCGAGTCAGAGGGACTGAAAGCAAACGAGGAACAGTACCAGACAGATGACACATTGATACATATTTGTCTCGCTTCGTTTTTCGTGCGCCTGATACTCCGTCCTTTGCGTGTGCGACGGGCATGAGCGATTAGACACGCTTTCATTACATCTCGCTCTCGCCTTCGGCAAGAAAGAAGCGAGAAAGTGGTGGGGATGCTTCGCTGCGTGTTACGTACCCTTCGGACACCAATCCCCACTGCATAACGACCAGGCGTAGCCCGAGAGAGAGTGAGAAAATTGAGAAAAGGAGCACTGACGCAGGCAAGCGGTGTGGTGGGAGAATACCTCTCACGAAACTCACCGGCCAATATATCTGAACACGACTTTAGCTCTCTCAATGCGCTACGTCCCATATCGGTCGCTTCTTTCCTTTATCCGCTCAGGAAAATTCTCTCGCAGTGTCAAATGCTAAGACTTAAATTTAGATTTGTAAAGTTCGGGTTCCAATTTAATCGGGTCGAATGAATATCAACACGTGCTGATGTAGTTTTTACAACTGTAATTTAATATAACATTTACATACATAACACAAACAAACATATTAATTAATAAGCACTGACCTGAATCTACACAATTGTCGATATTCTGAATATTAGTTATTTATCTTTTAATTACCTAACCTCAACAATTATTTTCGATTGTACATTACGCTCGGCTTTTTCTCTGTCTCTACCTCTACCTCTCTAACCTCACCTGACTTTCGTGTGTGCTCTCATGTGACTCTAGTCATATGGTGAGTTTGGCGGGACCGTTCAAACTTACAGATAGATAATAATTAGAAGAAATTAATGATAATAAATGATAATAAAATGAGCTTTCTTAATTTATTCTTTAACAATAGAATATATTTACAAATTTTGGTTGCGTAATAAATGTTTGCAATACCACAATGATAATTATGCACATTCAGATATCGAAAAATAGAAATTCATTTAAAAAATTAAAAATGAAGTTTCAGAGACTTCCGATTGGTTTTCTTTTCAATTTAGCTTTTTGGATACATGAGTCTTAAATGTGTTATTTTACGCCCAAATTTTTTTTGCGTGTTTATAACAAGCTTATAAACATACATGAACACGTGTTTGAGAAAACATTAATCCTAACATTATTAAATAATTAGATTTCCATTGAGTACATATTCGGGGTAAAGTGACCGGGGTAAACTAAGCTGCAAATGGCTGCAAAGGACAGATGCGCAAGTGATGTGCGCAATAGCCTAACCTGTCCGCTGGCTAGAAAGCCACGCGGCGTGGTGGAACAGAAACTAACCTCAAAAAATTTCCATAGTTGTTGACAAACACGGTGCAAAAAAGATAGAAACTGCCGTGCTATACACGTCATTCCAGCGCAAGGGGCTAATAATTAGCTGTATCCTTAATTAAAGTTCTTATTTTGTTGCAGTTCACTTTACCCCGGATAGTAGCTCACTTTACCCCACATATGGGGTAAAGTGGTCGTTTTGGCTTTTTCTTTTCAAGTTGAATTTTAATATACTTTAAGTTTATTTTAAGAATTGCTATTCGTTATTTATCAATAGTAATGTTCAAATTATATTATCAATATATTTTCACACATTTTTATTGGAAGGGAAAAGTTTTATTCGACTTCAAACTTTTTTCGCGTCACTTTGCCCCGGTCTCCCCTATATGTGTGATCTGTCAATCAGTCTTCGCAGTGACATGTTTAGACTGTCTCGTTGGTAAAGGTATGAAAGACACAGTGTTCGCTCGCTGCAGTCATTGTAAAAATTATTATTGCTTCAATCACTTTTTTAAACCTTCTTGTCGACAAGATTATCATAAATGCAATGGTTAATTACCCACTGTTGTGATTTCATTAGTATTATTGTTGAATAATTCGTGGTGGAGGCGAAGAAAAAGATGTATATAATACAGTTTGCACTTTGGTAGGTATATAAATGCTTGTATATTGATTTGATATAAGTGATATAAGTGTATTAATTGTTACTCGCAATTGCACGGTACTTACTGCGCGAAGTACAACCGAAGAGTGGACCTCGTCGAACGGAACAAAAAGAAAAGTGGAAATAACTTAAGTAGAGCACGTGCCTCATTGGCATATCGAACATAAAATAAAGATGGCGTAAAATTGCCCCTTATTCAACAATTATCATTTATTATCATTAACCCTCGGTTGTCACACCTCCGTTTTCGAACGTAGTTGTCACACTGAGTTAATTTGACCTAGCCAATTTTCAATCAGTTGTTATTTAAAAACTATTGGTTAAATTGAGTTTCAAAAATTCTGAAATAAAGTTTGAACATTGTAGAATATATGCCTGTCGTTGAAAGTTAACGTTTATAGTATCATCATGCTTAAAAATTTTTTTGACGGAATAAGAGTTCCGACAAAAAGCTTTTTTGCTTAAAAAATCATAACTTTTTCAATTTTTAATATTTTTAGTTAAAAATGTATAGTGATACTCTTGAGATATGCTGCTTTGATAAAAAAAATAGTCCTATATCGGAGCTTTCAAAAAAGGTATTTATTGTGCATACTGAATGGTGGCATCATTTGGGTTGAAAAACTCATGCATTTGTATAGGAAAAAAACATTTATTATTATTCCAAGAATATAAAATTTAATTTTAGCAATAACAAAGTGTGTTAAATTGAAAACAAATCTATTGCAGACCGCCACAGTCATTACATAAATAAGTACGGTGCCGGTTGCACAGGGGGCGCAAGCATTTGGGACACTGCATTTGTGTCCCGTAATACAATAACAAATGTGTCCTGATTGTCGTTTCAGTAAAAGAAAAAATAATTCGTATGAAAATACTTCTATTTTTACTTTTCTGATTGCTTTCAGACACAAAAATGACTGTATCTGATTTGGAGTAAAAACGCCGCGGTTGTCACACATGGGTCAATTGGACCCTACCTCAAATTTCGACGGCTTTCAAACACGCACTGACGTTTCTACACAGTCGGGAAGTATCTCTACTTGTAGAGGATACATGAAAATACTACTGTAAAACTGTTAGATTAGGATGAGCACGAGGAGGCTGGTGAGGTTATGACCGGTGATTTGCACCAAAACACTGTTTGCACAATAATGTGAGGTCTTTATTATAAAACTGTCTGCCAACGGACAAGCCGTTGGGCACACGGTAACGATGGAGGATGAGCCCCGGTACACTCTATCGTACAATAACCACCGGTTGACCGCGTGGACGCGCGAACACGCACAATCTCGAATGCACAATCAGATCGATTTATACACTCGAACTGTGTCGCGAACACCGCGTTGAGTCTACTCGTTGTGAACAATGATTAAATCACTACTTATGTTTGATGAACAAAGCTTTGGTCGATGCAAAGAATAAAAACGTGTGGTACGTTGCGCACGGTTGTGAACAGAATGAATTCAACATGGATGCGCATTTCCGCCTCGGCGTCTTCTCGAACATTCTCGAGCGTCGATCGACAAGACGGACGCTGATTGGTCGATTGATCGCGGATCGACCGCGACTTCCGCTGCCCAGGAGGTGCTGCGGTGATCGAGAGTGCGGCGGCGCAGAGAACTATTCATTCCCAAACAACTACTACATGGCGCCACTACTATAATTCTCAATGATGCCTCAAAGATATTTGATCGCAAAGTTGAACTTCGGGTCAATTTGACCCAGTGTGACAACCAAGGGTTAATTTTATCTAATTGTTATCTATCATTGATCTATTGTCATTCATGTATTTTAATGTATTTTTATATAATAACGATACTTAATTTGGGACAGACGGTTTTGTCATTCGCTGTCCCTCACTTTTTTTCTTTCCTCTGTTCCACTTATGTTGATTTTTCAAGGTTAGACCAGCTTTTGGGAGCATCTTTGATTTACATTTTTGTGACCTCTGTGACATATACCTTCGATCTATATAAAAAAATCTGCACGATTCCATCATCAATTGAATAGTGTTCCTGTTTAGTTCTCCAAGGCTTTGTTATCCAGATATTAAAAAAAAACCCGACCAACCATCACCCTGTATTTGGGGACACCCAATTAGACCCAAATCTCATACGAGAAATCAGGCATCACGCCATTCGGTGAGCGGGACCCAGTAAACCCCTGGTGCATCTCAAGCTGAAGTGTGAAACCCTTGTTTCGGCTATTGAACCCAACAGCTAGTGCCAGGTAACAGAAACAAACATGTATAGAAGAAGACTCGTCTTTCAATTGCTTTTGACCTGCCCGTACGTCAGCACGAATTCTCTTTGATGGGCCGACAACTTTCGGATCGGCCTGAGACAGTGCGGCGTACAGAATGAGGCACTTCGAATGCCTCGGAATGATATCCACAGTTGCATGCTCATCCGACCCCGTCTTGCCGCGTTTGCGTTCATGCTTAAGTCTGTACGCGGTCTAATACTTTTATCACGGTTTTTCTTTCGGCCAGAAAATATTTTGAAGAAGACCCGCATTAAAATTTATTTTTTTAAACGAATAGACGATTTATAAAACATTTCTCGTTTCTTTATACGACACACTTTGTAATCCCAATATGTAAGTACATATGTTTTATACCTAGGAAATACATTTAGATATAAACGATAAAACTATTAATATATCGACTCCGTTCGTATACTTTATTCGAAAAAACTTGCTTATGAGAGATGTGGACGACTAGCCATGGGATCTGGGCCAGCCAGTCCTTATCTGACAATGAGTCCCCTTCAAATGAGCCCTATATAATAATCTTTTAAAAAAAAAAAACTAAAAAACCGACTTCAAAGGTGCGCTAAAAAGGATTAAATAATTTTTTGGAAATCGGTGCCAAAATAAAAACAATGTTAAATCGGCTCAACGCGTGACGCCCCACTAAATTTTTGCGCGCTCTAATTCCCGGGCGTTAGTGTGCTAATGGACTATAATTGATAAAGGTTTAAAAATTGAGTTAATTCTGTTTCTATTTTGGCACCGATTTAAAAAAAAAACATATTTGATGCTTTTTAGCGCACCTTTGAAGCCGGTTTTTTACTTTTTTTAAAAAGTTTAATATTTTTT
The DNA here is from genome assembly GCA_963932275.1 of Andrena praecox. Taxonomy (NCBI): domain Eukaryota; kingdom Metazoa; phylum Arthropoda; class Insecta; order Hymenoptera; family Andrenidae; genus Andrena; species Andrena praecox. Next base: position 33,756,838 of record OZ010731.1, read on the forward strand.
AATTTTTAGTGACCTTTGTTTGAAGTCGGCTAAAAAACATTTATCGTGGTAGCAATTGGGGAACATACTCCATATAACAACGAAAGAATCATCTAAATCGGTCCACGCGTTGCAAAGTTATGCGCAAACATACATTAAAACTGGAATTCTAGATAATTCTAGAGTATCTAGATAATAAAAAAAAATAGCATGGTACCACTGGCTCTTCAAATAAAAAAGAATCATCGAAATCGGTGAACTATACGGAAGTTATACGTGAACATACATACATAATGACATATATACGTGACGAATTGAGTAACCTCCTCCTTTTTGAAGTCGGTTAAAAATGTTGATTAACCATGTTTCCTTAACTATTGATTCGACCTTATAGTCATATGACATTTCTGCTTTAGGATTATCCGCAAAATCAAGTAGTAAGTTTTTAATATTCGAAAACACTGCCTAAGAGGTATAAGGGTCACGTCATGTCTCAAATAACCCCAACAGTTAAAGACTTTCTATACGCCGACGACCTAACCATCCTCTGCAAAAGGAAAACCTCGAAACAACACGGAAGGTCCTACAAAATATTCTAACTGTTTGAGAATCAAGTAGTTCAGCTCACCGCCACCCGCTCGCTCACCGCAGCACCTCCTGGACAGCGGAACTCACGGCAGATCCACAATCAACAATCAACAATCAACCAATCAGATCTACCCATGTCGTTCGATTCTCGAGAACGTTCGAAACGACGCCGTAACGGAATTGATCATCCACCTTGAATTCACTCTTGTTCACGTAGCGTGTAACGGAAGACGTGTCGCTCGCGGTGCGGTTTTTCTCATTTTCAACTCGTGAATCTCACTGCTCATTGCATCTCATGGTGCTCAGCATTATCAAGCCATCCTCTCACGATAAAGTCAAGTGTTTTGTGCAATCTCGTTGATTGATTGTGGATCGAAGCTTGTGTCTCAACACGTGGTGGCGGGTTCGCGGTTATCTCCACGTGCCTAGATCATTGTGCACTATTGCTCACGCGCTCATGCTCAATTGCTCGCGCTCACGACTCATGAAGTCTTTCAATAAACTGACGTTTACATTTCGTAATTGCTGTGCGTAATTCACCTTCCTTACCGTCGACCTAACCTCCACTTCCACCAGTGCGCTCAAAACTGTTGACAAACTCTCAAACACTAACTAAATTACACAAATAGGCTAATTCCTCAGGGTTCAAGTTCTCAGAAACCAAATCTGAAGTTGTATCCTTTAATAAACAGGGAAACATGGCAATGTAAAATTCTATTTAGGTAACTCGGAATTGAAACAATCGAACTCTGTCAAAATTCTAGGTGTAACTTTTCACCAAAAACTCACTTGGAACACTCATATCACAAACCTAACAAAGGAATGCATTCTCTCGTCTAAACATTTTAAAAATTTTCACTAATTGGGGAGCGGAACAAAAAACACTTAGGAACACATATAAAGCGCTTATCAGATCCAAACTAGACCGTGAAACAATTATCTAAGACTCTGCAAGTAAATCTGCACTTAAAAAGCTTGACCCTATCCATCATTCGGCACTCCGAATAATTGTAGGAGCGTTCAAAACTAGTCCAATTCTAAGCACCCTAAAAGAAGCCGGCGAAACTTCGCTTACAGCCAGAAGAAAAATTCTTAGTGCCTCACATGCAATTAAAAACGCTATTATACCAAGCAAGCTTATCTGTCGTAATACGTTTTCAAATCGATACAACGCGAAATACTCCCAACACCATAACTCTCCAAAGCTATTCCACTATAGAGCCCCCAGTATAGAACAGGAATTAAACATCAATCTTATTCGTGCAAATTGTAGAAGACTACTAAAGCTGCTACCATAGTCAATACATCATATTGAAACAGACATGAAACTTCTGGATTACCCAAAATCTGACACGAGTATTGAAGTATTTACTATCTTAACTAAAGAACTGCTCAACAAATACCAGGATATATACCTCTATTTACACCGATGGATCTAAAAATCAACAAGGTACTGGGTATGCAGTAATCACTCCACGATTTACAATAAGAATAAAACCCGGAGGCAGTTTCAGTATACACGGTAGAACTTATGGCTATAAAACATGCATTAAACATCGCCGAGGAGGAGTCCTACCAACAGATAGCATTACTCGCCGATTCGGAAAGTGCAATAATATCTGTCAACAGCAAAGCCACTACTAGAAACAACACTATCCTGAAGATTTTAGAAACTCTTGTTGAACTAACAGAAAAAGGAAAAAGGATTAGAATAATTTGTATCCCCTCAGATACCGGAATTACTGAAAATGAAAAAGCGGATAAAGCAGCAAAAGAGGCGTTCACTCATTCTATCTCAGAGCTATACGCAAACTGTCACTTCGAAGACCTTATAAACTTTACCAGAATGAAGCTGACGATGAAGTGAGAGACGGAATGGAACAACTCATCACCTTTGCACATTACAAGCTACACGGATAACTCCACTATACCAACCAAAGATATTAGAAGCCTAACAAGATAGGAACAAATAGCAATATCCAGGCTCAAAATCGGACACACAAAAATTACCCACTGGTGTAGACTTCCTAAGGGCCCGCCACCCGCCACAATCTGCTCTGAATGTAATTTTGTAATTACAGAGGAACACCTACTACTATACTGTGTTAAATACTGAATGTACCGTGACCGCCATAAGATTATTCCACTTCTGAAGGACAATTAAAGATAGTCCACCTAGTAGAATTCTTAACCCTTCGTGGTCACACGGGGTGTATCGCACCCCAAGAGCAATTTTCGAGTTGAAATGTCGCGCTTTTACATCTTCCAAGGGGGATTTATTGCAGAAAAAAAATATTAAAAAATCGGTTTTTCCCACAACCGTGGAAAATCGTTCATTTTCAAGTACAAATTTCATCATATCAAAAGTTACATTTCTAGAAAAAGACTAGTAGACCATGACTGTATAAGTATTAAGAATCTACAATTAACACTGAAAAGTTAAAGGATTCAAAAATACGAAAATGGTAACTCGTAAAATGACGCTGGGGTACAGTGAACCCCGTGTGACCAATTTGTGATTATAAGAAAGTGTGACCACGAAGGGTTAAAGGAATCTAAATTGTATTTGAGATTTTGACGAAACTGAAGTATAATATACTTCATATGAAATTAGCGGGGTTTAGTTTGTGTGGACGTGTTTCTACATCGAAGGATTGCTATCCTGTACACAGCTTGGGTGTGTTTTCACATTGGCATTTTTGAAAACCATGGAAAATATTGCCTGAATATCCATAAATGTTTGCTTTGAAAATAAACCTAGCTCAGTTCATTTTATTCTTCGCCGTCTTACGATCATTGACCCCTCGCTCACGTGGCAGTGGAGTTTCTCATGACTCACCTACTAATCAAAACTGTATATTGAAATTTTATAGTTATAAGTAAAATTTTCAAAATTTCAAATAACACTGTACGACATCTGAACTTGTAACATTCAATAGCCGGTTCTTATAGATTTTTGTGCACTGAAAACGAATCCGCAAACCGTTTGTCGGCAACGCCCACAGTTTTCGAGAAATTCGATATTGGAAGAAATGCAAATTTTCAACTTTGAACATTTTTTGTGTCTAACTAGTAATAGTTATTCGGTTGCTTGTTCCGTTAAATTATTCTACGATCCCTCCCGAATATAACGATATAAGTTATTATTGCATTATGAACATTTAAATATGTTTAAATAACGATCAAAGGGACAAGAACATCCGAAATGCACCCATTGTTGCAGATATTTTCTCTTGGAAAACATAAAAAAAAGTGGTAAATCGTGTTTTGTTTGCAATACAGAAACAAAATAGTTTGGCAAAACGTGCGGCGCCGGTAGTGGACAGACAAAGTTTATTGGGATTAGGTAGGAATACATGGTTTGGTTGATAGGACATGGCTACAATTTTCAAAATTCAGACGTTGCGACTCGCTGCGTGCATCTAGAGACGCGGTAGCGTCTCGACGCCAAGTACAGGAAAGACACCCTGTATATGTCGACTGTCGCTACCGCTATCATTTACTCGAGAAACGGCTAATCCAACCTAACCTGAAACTTATTTCATTAATATCTCATGACGCCTGCAATATTTTCTAAATTTAAAGGCATTTTTTCTTATGTAAACCGCATATAAGCTTTCGAATAAGACCAAATTTCAATAAAATCTGTCCACGCATGACAGAGATATCATAATATCGTCTCATGAATCTGTCAGAAACGGTAAGATTTTTCTTTTCCTTCTTCTCCAGGCCAAATTTTCGTCAACATAATACGTATACGCGTTACACGCACACCTTCAGCCAAAAGAAACTAGTGTATGTTTCGTTCGTATATGGCGTCCGTCATACTATTGAATTATAACCTACGATAACCTACCAAGTGTCAAACCGTCATAACCTGCCAAGTGTCAAATAATGTAAGTGGTCCAAATTTGAAATGTCAGGAGCTTTTACACCAAATAGGAGACTGAATTATTGTCTCAATTAACAAGGTAAGTCGCCAAATTTTTTTTAATAGATTTCTTATGTAGAGTCGCAGACTTGGAAGTTGTCCGGAGAAGGTTCGACAAAGAAGTATCTTCTTTCGCATAAGTTTCTGGAAATTTGTACCATACATGTACAAAATAATATATTGTAGCAAAAAATTGCATTGCATTTAAATTGCCAGATACTTGTATTTTTTGTATATACCAGCAATTTAGAGTTTTTATGTAAAGCTTATTATATTATAGAAATGAAGGGGACGCACAGGACATCGATAAAAATGAAGGGGACGCACAGGCTTGGATAGTAGAATTGAAGGGGACGCACAGGCTTGGATAGATAGAAATGAAGAGAATGCACAGGCTTGGAGGTTGTCCGGAGAAGATTAGATAGATAGACAGAGCATCTTGTTTCGCACAAGTTTCTGGAAATTTGTCAAATAAGGTAAATCGACAAAACTTGTCAAATTAGCGTAGCGTTAAGAATTAAGATTAAGAATATTATGGCGTACCGCTTGCAATGTAGAGTCAGTCACATTAGTCAAGAAAGTACGTTGAAAATACATCTCCCTTGATACTTTCCAATCTTTTGTGAAAGATATTCATAATACTTTAATATATATATTAAATCCACAGTAGTTTCTACGCTATTCTTTATTTTAATAGTTTTCCATTAACAATATTTCAATTCACCAATAAATATACTAAACCAACACCAATAAAAATATTGAATCTCTTCATTCATTTTCGCTAAATTATTATTAGCATTTTTTAAATTTCCTCCAACAAGACTTTCTACCATATGTTCTCACTTCTTTCGGACACATTATGCAGTCGCTACGTTAAGTTGTATATAACTAAAATGTGGCTTTTATATTTATTTATTTATTTACAGATAATTAAAGCAGAAGATGATGCAGTGTGATCTACGTCAGACTATGTACGCACAAATTTGCAGGTAGAGTTTTGCATATCCAATAAATAATTAGTAAATGGGTCCTATTTCAGTTAACGATGCAGACGAATCGTAATTACGCATGGACTGAAACGTCGGAAACTCTTTAATTCATGGACGAGTGAATAGTTGCAAAACGACTTTTTAAATTTGTATTAAGTGACCGAATCTTGCGCCGAAATCATATTAATGTAATTACGCATACTTAAGTCCTAAGAATATAAAATAATGCCATCAAATCAAACGTAAATAGATTATTATTTATTTTATTTTGCTAAAAATATTATGTATCGTTCTCCGACTTTGTCAAATTATAATGACACTTGAGAAAACAGATTTATTAAAGTGTTTTAAGTTATAAGTTCTACGTTAAGTTGTAACTAAAATAACTAAAATGTGGATTTTATATATTTACAGATAATCGAAGCAGAAGATGATGCAGTGCGATCTACATCAGAGAATAAATTTTATTGGAACATACTATTGATTTTATTATATTAATTAAACGAATTTAATCAGCTTCGATCCTGTGTTTCCTTCTTGTATGCTTGTTTTATATCTGAAAATTCTAATTTAAACCAATTCCACCAATCCAATCGTCTTGAAGCTTTGCAGGCGCGCGTAGTTTGGATGACAATTATATACAACTAGCTGACCCATTACCCGGTTTCACCCGGGAATTATTTACGATGTTTGAAAAATAAAAAAGCCTAAACCAAAAAAATAAATAGCCTATAATCTAATCTGGGACGTGTGTAATGTATATTCAGAATTTCAATGAAATCCGTTCAGCCGTTTAGGCGTGAAATCAGGACAAATAAACAGACAACGTTTCACTTTTATATATTAGTAGGGATTTAAAAAAGTAAAAAAAGTTACGCCAAGTACATGAATTATCTCTGTAAAAAGAAGTGAGATCCCCATAAAAAACTTTCAAAAAGTAAAAAAGTTACGCCAAGTACATGAATTATCTTTGTAAAAAGAAGTGAGATCCCCATAAAAAACTTTCAAAAAGTAAAAAAATTACGCCAAGTACATGAAACAAATAAATCACAAAAAATAAAAGATAATAATATAAATCACAAAAAAATAGATGAAAATATATATCACAAAAAATAGAAGATAATAATATAAATCGCCCAAAAAATAGAAGAAAATATACAGTATAAAAAAAGATGTGAAATCAAAATGAGCTGCAAGTACATAAAGGTGCTTTCCAACTGCCCTTAAGATGACACAACTACATAGACACAGCTAAAATGCTGTGTTCATACATTCCATTACTCATATCACGGACATTTTAATTGTCCCATCAAAAAGAATCCCAATTAAAAACATTGTCGTAAATTAATTTGTTTGGGATTGGCCCAAACAGCCACAGGCCAAGCCGGCGCTGCTTCGCTTCCGAAGCCGCGCGCTCTTTAAAGCGACCAACGCGACCAGATCGCGGTACGCGCGATCGCGATGATGAGATCGGTCGGGCCATCTGTTGACGCGCACCTCAGCTAATTAGACAGCTCTCTCGCTTCATCGCGTGAACGACTGTGTCCTACCGGTGCGGTCCTCGTCCTGTCAGGACGAGCAGCTGTTAGGTGGGGTGCTGACGTCACGGAATTCGGCTAAACGGCCCGATCTCATCATCGCGATGTCTTCTTCTTCAGCGAGTCGCCGCCTTAGCAAGTGCTCCATTTTTGCTCTCGCGTGCTCGCGCTTGTCTGGAACGTTCCAGAATCCTTATTATACGAACTACTCGGTTCGGTTTCTTATCCGCTTCTATTTGCCCGTTATAATAATCTAAGTTTGTGTCAACTTTAAATTAGACAAACGTGTAAAACTGTGTTACGTGTTGTAAATATACTGTGACCGTGACCTTACATTTAAATCTAACGGCTACACTTAAAGACTATACTTATCAACTAGCCTATCCGTTAACCTAAGCCTAAGAATCTCTGAACTCTCGACCGTTCGAACTTCGATGCGTCGAGTCCGCAATATTTGGTCCTTCGAGCCGGATCCGGTAAAATCGCGAGAACGTGCGAGTGATCGGTTCCGGAATTTTCTACCGCGACCACGTGGTGACTGCGATCGCTCTCGACCTTCACAATGGTCGACAGGATCAACATCCCGAACATTAACGGGCGAGACAGCGATCGGGCTTCAAATCTGCTCAGGTGTTTGAAGTCTCCACTGGGCAAGAACCATCTGCCGCGTGTGGACTGTGCGAGGGTGCACACGACCTTCTCTTTCGTCTTGGCTACCAGGAGAAGTAGCAAGAGGCGAGAAAAACGACGCTCCCGTCGCTGCAACGACGCCTACAAGGTTTAGACGGCACCCTGTGTGTCGGTGGGCGGCTGCAGCACTCGCTACTCTCCTTCAGCCGCTGCTCTGCTTCGATGTCTCCAGTCATCCTGCAGGATGAATACCACTTCGCCACGCTCCAGGGTCAACGAGACGCGCCGACGAGGACTTCACGGAGGCGTCCAGATCCCGCGGTCCACGGTCCGGCAGCACTGCTGGACGCTGCGAGGGCTGACGATGGTGAAGGAGTCCATCCACCGCTGTCCCACCTGCTTGCTTTGGAACAACAACTCGCTATCTCCATCCGTAGTTCATACTGGTTTCGCGTACTTGCGTCGATTCACGTTGTGCTTGCAACTGTCAGTATCTGCTACGATCTTCGCGTGCTCGCGTCGATACATGTTGCACTTGCAGCTAGCCGTAGTCATACTGGTTTCGCGTACTTGCGTCGATTCACGTTGTGCTTGCAACTGTCAGTATCTTCTACGATCTTCGCGTGCTCGCGTCGATACATGTTGCACTTGCAGCTAGCCGTAGTCATACTGGTTTCGCGTACTTGCGTCGATTCACGTTGTGCTTGCAACTGTCAGTATCTTCTACGTCTTCGCGTGCTCGCGCCGATACACGTTGCACTTGCAATTACTTTCTTTTACGTCTTCGCGTGCTCGCGTCGATACATGTTGCACTTGCAGCTAGCCGTAGTCATACTAGTTTCGCGTACTTGCGTCGATTCACGTTGTGCTTGCAACTGTCAGTATCTTCTACGATCTTCGCGTGCTCGCGTCGATACATGTTGCACTTGCAGCTAGCCGTAGTCATACTGGTTTCGCGTACTTGCGTCGATTCACGTTGTGCTTGCAACTGTCAGTATCTTCTACGATCTTCGCGTGCTCGCGTCGATACATGTTGCACTTGCAGCTAGCCGTAGTCATACTGGTTTCGCGTACTTGCGTCGATTCACGTTGTGCTTGCAACTGTCAGTATCTTCTACGTCTTCGCGTGCTCGCGCCGATACACGCTGCCCTTGCAATTACTTTCTTTTACGTCTTCGCGTGCTCGCGTCGATACATGTTTCACTTGCAGCTAGCCGTAGTTATCCTGGTTTCGCGTACTTTCGGCGATTCACGTGGTGCTTGCAACGGTCGGCATTTTCTACGATCATGCATGCTCGTTAACAATTTCGTCATACTGACGAAGGCGGGCGGAATGTTTGGGATTGGCCCAAACAGCCACAGGCCAAGCCGGCGCTGCTTCGCTTCCGAAGCCGCGCGCTCTTTAAAGCGACCAACGCGACCAGATCGCGGTACGCGCGATCGCGATGATGAGATCGGTCGGGCCATCTGTTGACGCGCACCTCAGCTAATTAGACAGCTCTCTCGCTTCATCGCGTGAACGACTGTGTCCTACCGGTGCGGTCCTCGTCCTGTCAGGACGAGCAGCTGTTAGGTGGGGTGCTGACGTCACGGAATTCGGCTAAACGGCCCGATCTCATCATCGCGATGTCTTCTTCTTCAGCGAGTCGCCGCCTTAGCAAGTGCTCCATTTTTGCTCTCGCGTGCTCGCGCTTGTCTGGAACGTTCCAGAATCCTTATTATACGAACTACTCGGTTCGGTTTCTTATCCGCTTCTATTTGCCCGTTATAATAATCTAAGTTTGTGTCAACTTTAAATTAGACAAACGTGTAAAACTGTGTTACGTGTTGTAAATATACTGTGACCGTGACCTTACATTTAAATCTAACGGCTACACTTAAAGACTATACTTATCAACTAGCCTATCCGTTAACCTAAGCCTAAGAATCTCTGAACTCTCGACCGTTCGAACTTCGATGCGTCGAGTCCGCAATAAATTAATAGCTTTACAAAATTAATATACAAAATTGCGCCAATTATAACAATTGCTATTTATAAAAAGAAAAAATGTATTAAATAATATTAAGCAGATATATTTTTATAGAAATAAATATTTCAATACCAATAAATATTTTATTCAAAATACTTGGCGCTGCGAAACCGAAAAAATGTTAATTGTCTTATTAATAGTAAATTAATAATTTACAATAACTCCCTTACAATCTAAAATACATAAACATATACATATTAGAAACGCAGTCAGATTTATTCTACATATATTTAATTCTAATATCATACGTAGCATATGCACACGCACACATACACACATTCACGAATGCACGCACAAGAAAGAAAGAAAAAGATTAATGCAATTTATACATATGTATTCAGTTTAGCAACACCAATGCGGTGAGCAGCGCCAAGTATTTTGAATAAAATATTTATTGGTATTGAAATATTTATTTCTATAAAAATATATCTGCTTAATATTATTTAATACATTTTTTCTTTTTATAAATAGCCATTGTTATAATTGGCGCAATTTTGTATATTAATTTTGTAAAGCTATTAATTAATTTACGACAATATTTTTAATTGGGATTTTTTTTGATGGGATAATTAAAATGTCCGCGATATGAGTAATGGAATGTATGAACACAGCATTTTAGCGGTGTCTATGTAGTTGTGTCATCTTAAGGGCAGTTGGAAAGCACCTTTATGTACTTGCAGCTCATTTTGATTTCACATCTTTTTTTATATTGTATATTTTCTTCTATTTTTTGGGGGATTTATATTATTATCTTCTATTTTTTGTGATATATATTTTCTTCTATTTTTTTGTGATTTATACAATTTACGGGACTCTAATGTGCGTGCGGCTTGACTTTACTCTAATGAGGCGTTCAGGAGTTACTCTGTACTCTCCCTTTCGATTGACGTTCAGATATTGTCTGTATATCCTCCCGTACTCTCCTTTCTTATCATCATGTGGAAAACTAGTTCTTATCTTTTATATCGGGCAACAATGGGTCTGAACAGATTTTGGAGTATTTTACGATTTATTCGATTTGATGTTGCAAATACGCGAACAGAAAGCGCACTCAGTGAAAAAGCAGCACCTATTCGGGACATATGGATTATGTTAAATGCAAATTTATCAAAAGCATACAAGCCCTCACCAAATTTGACAATAGACGAACAACTGTTTCCTTATACATGTTAGCGTCACCAAATTTAAGGGTGAGGTCGAGGGCGGATGGCTCCATGCTGTCTTGCCTTCAAGGATTTTATGGCAGGGACTTAGCCTGCGTGCGGTCCTGATTGAGGGTACGCGAGACTAAACAGACCCGGTGACGGGCGACGGCTGATGACCACGTGGGTCTCCTAGCTATTGGGTGTCGAAAGATTGGTTGTTTAGAGTAAGATAGAGATTGTAGGAATGGCAATCGACCTGACGCCGCATTGCCAAAGAATAGGGACTCTGTTCCTGGAGGAGCTGGCCACGGAGTGGGGAAGGTTTTGCCTTCTGGTAAGAGGGCTGTGATGAACCACACGGCAACTACCCCAGAACTGCCCTGAAGCGCGCTTCCTTGGTCTTCTTTTCCACCCATATAGGTTAATTTTCTAACATACAGGTACGACTAAATTTACACAACATATGCCATCCAAGCCAGCAAAATACGGTATCAAAGTATGATGCATATGGGATGCCGAAAATTACTACCCGTTATTAGGACAAATCTACACCGGTAAAACTGGCCGAGAAAAAAATCAGGGCGAAAGAATAGCAAAGGATTTGGCTCTTGCCTATAAAGGATCCGGAAGAAATCTTACAATGGACAACTTTTTCACGTCGCTGGCCTTAGCCAAACACCTTATATCACGGAAACTAACAATTGTTGGTACAGTACGTAAAAACCAAAATTTTATTCAAAGAGAGATACTACGGAGTAAATTACGAGAAGAATTTTCAACCCAATTTGGCTTCCACGAAAATGGTACCATATGTTCTTACGTACCGAAAAAGAAGAAAGCAGTTGTATTATTATCCACGATAATGCTATTTTTTGGGCAAAAAAGGAAACCGGAAATAATTGAACTTTTTCCTGAACACTTTTTTTCTACCTCCTACAGTTCGCGAGTAATAATACAAAATAAAAAAAATTTCAGGGATCAATTGCACCCTCTTGGAGTGAATTTGGGCAGCAAATGAAATTGCGTTGTACTCAGCAGGACTTCCGCTACATATTTACAGAGTTTCATAATTTTCTGAATTTCCGGGTTCGGGATCTTTCCTTGTCAAAAGTATGGGGGTTGAAACTTGGTAACCCGGCACATATGAAAATGGTTACTCCTACGAAAAAAAACTCATACAACCTTTTTTGTAGAGAATTTCCTAGGTTATTAATTGTGTGAGACCTATTTTTGTCGCAAAACTGCTATATAACGAGATATTCGCGAAAAACTGTTATTTTTTCTTCAACCCTCTGTAAAATTTTTAGCGGCACTCGGATCGATGGGGACTTTTGACATATTGTTTAAAACGACCATATAAAGGCCCATACCAAAATTTAGCTTGATGGGATTTATTCCGAAGATTGGGCAGATTTCCGTCTAATTTCACTGGATTATTACATCTCCCCCCTTTGAAGAGAACATTTGACCGCAAAATTTTCATGAATTAGGACCTCCTTCTTCTTCTTCTTCTTCTATGATAACGGAGTCCGAAACTGGGATAAGTTTAGTAATGTGGAATAGATTCGACTCTGATTTCCTATGACCTGTATCCACCTTGTAAATTGAATTTGATATTTTTTCCAAGATATTATATGGTCCAATTTTTAATTCGTCTAGTTTTTTCCTGTTCAGGCGATTTCCATTTTCGATGTATACCAGTTGTCCTGCCTTAAATTTGTAGTCCTTTCTGTCTTTGTCGAATTTTTGTTTATTATAGGCGTGGTATTTTATGCTATTTTCTAAAGCAGGTTCTCTATCTTGGTTTAAATCATCGATTGATTTTTTCTGTTTTAATTCATCTGGTAATGTTGAAGAATCTGTACCACACAATAGGTATTCTGGGGAAAATCCTGTAACTGTGTGTTCAGTTTCGTTGTATTTTTTTATACAATCGTGTGCTATCGTTGTCCACGCTAGTTGTTTTCTTTTATTCTCATTTGTTCTGCATCTAATTTTATTTATCAGTGTGTAGTTTAGCCTTTCATTTAAACCGTTCGAAAATGGTGCATTTACTGCTGTGAAGATAATTGGTATATTTTTTTCATTTGTTACTAAAAGTTACTGGTGGATCAGTGCAAGGAGTCTTATAAATGTATTTAGCAAGCGGAGCAAAGCACAGAATTTACAAGCACTAAGAGTCGTTATATTTACACAGTCACAGATGTTCGTTACAATTTAAACTATGTACAAAGTCACAGAAATAAACACTACTTACTAATTTACTACAAAGTTTTAAGCGATAATAATTATTTAAGCGAAACGAATCTATAACCACTTAGCAAAACGAATCTTGGCTATTAGGCAACGTAAAAGCCAAGCAGCACGAAAGCGACTACGAAGCAATGTCGTAATCGAAGCGAAGTAAAAGCGCCAGCAAGAGAAGCGCGTAGCAAAAGGTACTTGTTATAAGCGTGGTCGCGAACAGAACGAGGATCGGGCCGATTTCCTGGAAGCAAGAGCAGTCCCCCTTCCATCGATTGTAGGGCGATGGAAGGGGCCATGATCCACGCTCCACATGAGTCAGCGCGCCGACGCCAAGCGCCTAATTACCGGTGGGCCAAGGAGATGGCGTTAACATGCAGAATTTTGTGGGGCTTATGGTAGTCGAGTTAGACTGGACTTCGTAATGGCAGGCCCACTGCTGCCGAATCGTCTGTATTAGGCGGGGAGGAAAAGAATGGCACACACGTGGTAACACAACAACAAGCGTATATTCAGATTGCTCTGCTCGAGCGCAGTTACAGAACGAGAGTGGGAGTCTCTCCTGCCGCTCGCAGGCGGCTTCTCGGTCCGCTCCCCCACTCCTCTGGCTGGGGCGCGCCAGTGGCGCCGCTCCCCACAATTTTTTGAACATCATTTAAGAAGTTTTTAAACTCGTTGGAGTTTATCCCTGGGTATTGATCTGCCAAAATCATTCCGATATTATTGTTTTCAAGTACTTTCTGAGTTAACTTAATGAAATCATTAGAGTTTTGCGTTTTGATGTTATAATATATCCGAATTTTGTAAAATGGTCCACTAAAAGATGTAAATATTTTTTTGTTGATCGTAAACCACCGAAACCACCAATGGTGTCAATGGAAATTATTTCGAATGGATTTTTTGCAGGGCCTAATTGAGACATTAGACCAAATTTACTCTGTCCTCTCGATTTATTCCTGATACAGATCTCACAGCATTTACAATTTTATTTTATATTTTCTGTTAAATTTTTTGCTGTATAATAAGGTCTGATTTTGTATTCCATTTGTTTTATTCCTATGTGACAAAAGTTTTCATGTGTTTTCTTTAGTAGTTGTTTACTAAAGTTCTGTGATAATATAATTTTATCTTTCTTCCTCACTTTTTTATAGTACAGGCCATTCATTAATTTTAATTTATCCTTGTTAGTTTGCAAGTCTAAGTTTTTTTCTTCATCTTCTACAATCTCTTTTAGTTGTATAAAATTTACAACCTTTAATTCCTCTTCTTTATTTTCGTGTGCTTCTAACACCGGATTCCTGCTTAAACAGTCTGCCTCCAGATTGTTTTTGCCTGGGTTGTATATTATTTCAAAATTGTATTGTGATAAATAGTGTGTTAAATCCCCTAATTCTTCGTCTGTTCTTGCTTTAATGTTCATCTTTTGCAATGGTTTGTGGTCCGAAAAAACTTTGAATGATCTGCCTAATAACCAGTGTCGCCAGTATTCTAGTGCTTCTTTAATGGCTAGGCATTCTAAGTATACTGCTTTTTTCTTTTTTTGGGCTTCATTCAGTTTCCTTGAGAAATATGCCACTGGTTTTTCAATTCTTTTTCCCATTTCTTTATTTGGTTGTGGTTGTTTCAATACCGCTCCTAGACCTTGTAAACTCGCGTCTGTATAAATATGTATTGGTAGTTTTGGGTCGAAGATAGTTAGGATTGGTTGAGTGCAGAGGAGATTTTTCATTTTATCAAAGGCTTTTTGGCATCCTTCCGTCCATATGAATTTTTGCCCTTTTCTTAATAAATTATGTAGTGGGTCTAGTGTAATTGAACTGTGTGGTATATAACTGTTGTAGAAATTTATTTTTCCTAGAAATTGTCGGACCTGCTTTTGTGTTTTTGGTACTGGAAAGTTTCGTATTGATATTAAATTATCCTTTATTGGAGAAACTGAATTATTCTTTATTGTGTGACCTAAGTATGTAATTGAGTCCGAAGCGAAGCTACATTTAGAAAATTTTAATCTGAGACCTTCTTTTTTTATCGCTTCCAATAACTGTGTTAAATGCTTGATATGTTCTTCAAAAGATTTTGAGAAAATCAAAATGTCATCTATGTAATTTACTGTAGAATCTGAAAGTTCATGTTTTCTGATTATACCACTTAGAATTCTTTGAAAGATAGCTGGTGAAGTTTTCAAACCGAATGGTAAAACGGTCCATTGAAAGTGTCCTTCTTGAGTCACAAATCCTGTTTTCCTTCTATCTTCAACTCGTAGTGGGATCGACCAAAATGCTGAGTTGATATCAAGTTTTGAAAAATATTTGCAGTTTCTTGTCTTTATTAGCAAATCTTCAATTAATGGAAACGGTTGAGATTGCGGGATTATGATTTTATTTAAATCTCTAAAGTCCATGCATAATCTCGATCTTTTGTCTACGTCTCTCTTGTATGCTAATGTTACTGGGGCCCCAAAAGGGCTGTATGACTCCTCTATCAGATTTCTCTTTAACAACTCCGAAATTTGTTGCTCTATTTCTATTTTATCATCGATTGTACATCTGTACGGTCTCTTACTACAATATTTTTCTATAATTAGATCTATTCTAGCTTCATAATCTTTCACTGTGCCTACATCATACTTATCTTTGGCAAATAGCGATTTATATTTTTCGACTAAATTATCTATCCTAGATCTTTCATAGTGGCTTATACAGTTTATAGAGATTTCGAAATTATTTTCGTTGACATGTTCATTAAAGTTTATTAGTTTTGTGTTGGCCTCTGAAGATTTATTAATCTTTTTATCCCTATATTCAGTAATTTGTCTTTTTGTACCTGTTCTACCAGGAATTTCTTTCTCTCTTATAGAGTCCTTGTATTCTTCATTTTTTTCAGCAAAATCTGGGATCTTTTGTTCAATTTTTAATTCCTCATTTTGTATTAATTTGAGTTTTTTTTATACAATCCAATCCAATTAGAAAATCGTAATGGAAATTTTTATTATTTATTATGAAAACATCTAATTCTTCTTCTATATTAAAATTTTTTATTTTTATTATTATCATTCCTTCCGTTTCGTTCACCCCATTGATCGTTCTCAAATTAACATTTTATTTTCATTTTTATCTTCTTTTTTTATTTTCAGTATTTTTGAATTTATCAATGAAACATTTGAACCTGAGTCATAAATCCCAGTTACATTCAATGTTCCATTTAATAGTACATTGAGTTTGATCAATGGTGGAATCAATACTTTTTTTGGTCCTTGTAATTTAATTCTGCTTCCAGCTCAGAGTTGTTAACATGTTTTATTTTGTCTTCTTTATCTTTGAACCAACATGTAGATTCAGGGTGATAACGTAGGGGAGACCGGGGCTAAGCCGCCACCGGGGCTAAGTCGCCACTTTTAAATATCTCCGAATCTATACATCGTATGATCTCGCGGTCGATACTGTAGATCTTCAATCAGATTTCAATGCGATCGACAGAGTATGGTGAATTTAGGTACTAAATTGTAATTTTTATTTCGTTGAACGTGTTGGTTCCTATGAAAAGTGGCCGAAAGTGAATTTGTTTTCGCAACGAAAATTTCGGTTTGTACCTTCGCACTCATCGCGGAAAATCTGAAGGTAAGTGATTCTTAAAGAATCAATAATAACACATCTTTGAGTGTTTTCCTTCAAACAATTTTCATTTTCTACTAACAATTTGGTACGAAAAGAAGGTGGCGACTTAGCCTCAGGGGGTGGCGCCTTAGCCCCGGCGATTTTGACATTTCAGAAAATACACCAACGTCAATTTTTCGATTTCTTCATTACACTATGCCAGATAAACATTATATCGTATAGTAATTTTGTAGCTGAGGCTTTACTATTTCCAACAGTATAAATATGTACGGTAAAATAATTTATTTTATTGCCGAAAATTGGCACCGCCAAAAAAGTGGCGGCTTAGCCCCAGTCTCCCCTATGCCTTTATTCTTATCTTTGCAAATTTTACATGGTGTTTTTTTAATTTTTTCTTTGGTATTATACTCTTTATTTTTCTTATTTTCCCATTTATTTTTATTCATTAAATGTTCCAAATTACCTATTTCATTGTAGAGGTCTTCAGTTTCTATCAAACTTTCTCTATTAATCTTGTCACAAATGAAATTTGGCAAGCCAGCTGCAATGAGGTCTATTAAGGTTCCTTTATCAATTAATTTTCTCACTTCTAGTAGCAACTTTTCCTTTTTTATAGCATATTCTAATAGAGAGCCTGTTTGATATCTGAAAGAGAGAGCATATCTGATTGGGGACCAACCTTTATTTGCAAATGTTTCACAGAAATTTTTCTTCCAAATTTCCCATTCTGACTCCACTGTAAATTTCAATAACATGCAGCTATACCAATCTTTACTAGCTTTTTCTAGAAAAAATTTTAGAATTTCGATTTTTTTCTTATTTTCAGTTACTTTAAAACGTTCGCACTCTTTCTCAAATTCGTTAATCCATTGATAGGCATTTGAATTTTTAACCTCCGAATCTTTTTGCTTTTCTTCTAGTAATTTTTCTAATAACTTTATCACTGATTGGTCTGTGCTAGTTTCGGCTGCAGCAGGGGTTTTGTCATCTGTAATTTCCTCTAAGAAATAGTTGTTAAATTGTAGGTTATCTTCTTCATCCAAATAAGTTGTAGATAATTCTGTTGATACTTTAATCCAAATTTTTCTTGATTGATGTCTTTTTTTTAGTGTGTTTTTTATTTTAGCATATGCTTCTGTTTTTATCAGCTCTGTGTGATGATTTGCTGCTTGAAATTTTTCTGGTATTTTAAAAGTGCGACCATCCTGTGTCGCTATTGAGGTTAAGCATAGGAGGTTAGTTTTTCCGTCTGTCGCACTTTTCACTTCAAATGCGAACTGTAATTTCTCCATTTCTTTTGTGAATCTTCCACAAATGAATGTTGTTTTATAATGTTCTGTTATTCAATTAATTCCCCTCCTGTTATGGGAACGGTTATGAATAATTAAACAGAATTGTTTCTCTGTAAATCAAAGACTTTTTATTATTTTATTAAAAACTTATAAACTAAGGTTTACTTATTACAAATCCTACCTGTAAATCAAAGAAACAACATTCAATGTTTATTATTCGCTGTTGTTCCTTTCTTACAATTACATTCCCTTATAATTACACTTTCTTTGGTTAAATTTGTACACACTCCTTTCTGCCACGTGTTTCTCCTCATCACCTTCTTATCTTTGTTGTGCCTCTCGATGTTTTGCTTACCAACCGTCGTTATTACGCGGGATGATTCACATAGCTTTAGGGAAGTGCCATCTACTTTCCTTACATGTATAATTTAGAGGTATTTTATTGAATAAACACTATTAAGATTAATTATTGTTCTTGAATTTTAATTATTTATCGCACGCCACTCGAACCAATCCCGAAATACTGCGAATCGCGTTACGCCACGCGTGGAAACGTTACAGTACAGTACGCACAGAAGAACAAGCAGATGGCCATTAGCCTTTTTCTACTACATACTGGATATTGCAGCACTCGCTGCATATATCACGTATATGTCAAACAATAGTACGTTGAAAAACGCATGCAATAGTCGTCGCGTATTTCAACGCCAATTAGGGGAAGAACTTAATTTGCCAAGCATACAAAATCGGTCCTCGAATTCCCAAATAAGACGACATTTATCTACCAGATTAGCAATAGAATGCATGTTACATGGGTCAACCAGAAGCAACGATACCCCATCTTCCTGTTCTGTACCATGAGATGCAAGCGGAGGAAAACAAGTAACAGGATCGTATTATGTATGTCAGGGTGGTCCTTCGAAGAAACGTAGTGTTGCTGCTGCAAGAAACGCGCCGCGTCGCCCGTTCAAACGTGTGCCCGCTGACTCATCGCAACAGCTGAAGAGTCGGCTGACACCCGTTGACATTACGTTGTAGACGCCAACGATCTTTTCGGAGCGCTCGCCCGGCGACCGTTAGTTCGAAAACCACCTCCGCTGTGACGAGCACGCACAAACGGACCTTCTGCTTGCGCCCATTGCGCCACTGGTCGCATCGCCGCGGCCAATCCCAAACAGATAAATAAGAATGATGCTTTAATTACGGTTATTAACCGATCTCTGGAAAAGGAAATATTCACTAAACCCAATCTACCACTCTTAGGCCCCCCTGAGCAGAGTCATATATTTTGTTCTTCCAATAACGGGTTAGTAAATAAACATGAAAGGCTTATGTTAATACATAAAATCATACGTACAAAACTTTTAAATCCTGAGGAGAAAAATTCAATAATAAAATTATGTCACGAATTCGAAGATATATCCCATCTCCTCGGTGATACATTAACCGTGCCTAATGCAGCTATCAATAAAATTCGAACAATTGATAATATTCCTATTCATGTAAAATCCTACAGATATCCCGAGGTACACAAAAACGAAGTATCGAAACAAATCGATAAAATGTTAGCGCAAGGGATCATAAAATCCTCAACAACTCCGTGGTCAAGCCCACTCTGGGTTGTACAAAAAAAATAGACGCTTGAACCTCAATGAAAAACGATCCGAGATGCTTACCCTCTCCCACATATAGAGGATATCCTAGATCAATTAGGTCACGCACATTATTTTGCCACATTGGATCTAGCAAGTGATTTCCACCAAACTCCCATGCATTCGGACGATGCCCAAAAAACTGCTTTCTCAACTCCAGAAGGTCATTTTCAGTTTACGCGAATGCCCTTCGGTTTAAAAAATGCACCTGCTGTATTTCAAAGAATGATGCATAACGTTCTGACTGGACTTAGTAACAAACTGTGTTTCGTTTATCTGGATGACGTGGTAATTCACGGATCCAGCCTCACTGATCATAATTTAAAGCTACGTAATGTTTTCAACAGATTTCGTGAACATAATCTTAAGCTTCAATCGGATAAGTGTGAGTTTTTACGCGAATCTTGTCAATATCTTGGGCATGCAATTTCTAAAGACGGAGTCAGACCGAATCCTAAGAAAATCGAGTGTATTCAAGGAATGAATCCTCCAAAAAATTTGAAGCAAATAAAGCAATTTATGGGAATGATAGGATACTATCGGAAATTCATTCCAAACTTTGCAACGATCGCGAATCCAATAACATTACTGTTAAAAAATGACACAGAATTCATTTGGTACCGAGCCACAACAAAACGCGTTCGAGACACTGAAATCAATTTTGATAAGTGAACCCCTGTTGCAGTATCCTGATTTCTCTCAAACGTTTGTCGTTACCTGTGATGCCTCCAATGTGGGTATTGGCGGTGTTCTCTCACAAATAAAAGATAATAAGGATTTACCCATAGCTTATTACTCAAGAACATTAAACAGTGCTGAACAAAACTATTCCACGACTGAAAAGGAGCTATTAGCTATCATAAATACGGTTGAACACTTTCGACTTTATCTGTATGACAGAGCATTTACAATTTATACAGATCACAGACCCCTGCAATGGCTTTTTAATTGTAAAAATCCGTCTTCAAAACTTGTTCGATGGTGGTTATGTCTTAATGAATACAAGTATACATATAATAAAATATAAACCGGGAAGAGTAAATTCTAACGCAGGCGGTTTATCGCGATTACATCCTAATCCAAAAGAACTCTCTGAATCTGCGTTCTACGTACGCAAATCCGCTAAAACGTAACAGGATTTTACAAAATTCTAGTACCAAAATTTAAGCGTAATCGAATTTTCAAATGAGGAAAGCCCTCTTCCAAAATAAAAGGGCACGATAGTATTATTGTGGTGCGAAGATTTGGATGAAGGAAATCAATATTTAGATTACGTGACTGACAATTTTGACACAACTGCGGTAACATCAAGTCCTAACGGGTTGTATAAATTGAGAAATGATTATCAAACTTTACTAATTCTATTTCCCAAAAATCTACACCATGACAAAATTGATTATCGTAATTTATTTCAAAGTTTTATGAATCTTCAAGATATAATAAAATCGAGGGATTTTACTTTGATTCCACCTAAATAGAAAAACGGTGTTAAACCTCAAATTTTTAATGAAATGGTTAAATTCATTTTTCCTTCTAATAATATTAAATTTTTAGATACGAAGAAAATCGTTCCCAATGATCGCGAAGAAATACGAATCATTCTCAACTAATGCCACGAAAATAAATTATCCGGACATTGTGGGTTTAATCGTACTTATTCTAGAGTCAAAGAAAGATATCAATGGTCTACAATGAAGAGTGACATTAGGAGTTACATTAAAACATATCATTCTTGTCAGATAAATAAAACCAATTTTAGGCCTACTATACAACCTATGGAGATTACGACAAATTCGGAAAAACCTTTTCACAGGTTAGCTATTGACATAGTAGGACCTTTACCCATGACTGAACAGGGTAACCGATTTGATATCACAGCTCAAGATGATCTGACAAAGTATTCGTTTGCATTTGCAGTTCCAAATCATGAAGCACAAACGATTGTCGCAAAACTACTTTTTATTTTCGTTTACTTCGGTATTCCCCAGACATTCCTGACCGATCAAGGTTCAGATTTTATGTCAAATCTTGTTAAAGAAGTAAGCAACCTCTTTAAAACAAGGCATATTTCAACCACACCATATTACCCTCAAACGAATGGAGCACTTCAGAGATCTCATCTTACTTTTAAGGATTATCTCAAGCATTATATAAATTAAAAAATAAACGGACTGGGACACTTACATTACTTTTGCAATGTTTAGTTATAATACAGCCGTTCATAAATCCACTCGTTATTGGGAAACTTAGTGGAGGCGTGGCTTAGATTTCAGCGCTGTGGTGGTAAGTTGGAAAACTATTGAAAGTATTTATTAATCGAATAAGTAAAAATTTAGTGTTCAAAAAAATTTAAAAACACTCGTTTTTCACAACATGTCTATATAAACACTGATAATCATATGGACTTCGACGGATTTCGACCTACTCTCAGTAGTTCAATTTTCTGTCACTAATTGGCGTATCGAAATTCTAGGTTTCCCAATACACCGTACGAACTTCTTTTCAGACAGAAGGCCTTCACCTATAACTCAGAATCCAGAATTCCATTATACTTATGACGATTACATTCGTTCACTTAAATTTAAGCTCAATACGTCTTTACAAATCACACCCGAAAACCTTATTGTTTCGGAATTTCGTAGCAAAGAATACCATGATAAAAAAATTAATCCAATTGTATTTAAAGTCAATGATTTGGTGGTTACGATCGAAAACAAGTATATTCCATCGGGACTATCTAAGAAACTTTCCAGCAATGCTAAGGGACCTTATAAAATCATTCGACTCTTTCCGGCCGCGAGCAACGCGTCGCGCCGCGCGATTCGAATATGAGCCCGGTGACTCATCACAACAGCTGACGAGTCAGCCGCGGCACCTTTGTAACGTTTTTGACCGCTAACGATCATCGCGGAGCGCTCGCCCGGCGACCGTTAGTTCTGAGAACAGCACCGTCGTGACAACAACACCATTTTCGAGAGAGAGAGTTTTGCTTGCGCGCATTTTTGCGCCCGTACAGTATCCGTGGAGTTATCCACCAGCGACCCGTTTTGTCGCCTCGCGCCCACGCGCCAACGACTCTGTGTGCCGTATCCGTCTCCGTCGATGTAAATTGTAGTGTCCAACGTCTGTATTAAGTGTGCTGTTCGACCTCTGTGAAATCACGAAGTGACGAAATAAAGCAGTGTCGTCCATTTGAGGAAGCATTGAATCACCAGTCATTCTTCCCTCGAGTCCACCTGCACCGGCAATTTAAAAACGCTCTTGGCGAAAACACTAATCAAACTGCTGAAATTCAGGTTAATCGGAAATTGGTTAAATATCATACTAATTTACGTAAACCCTATTTTCCAGATGAATCAGACAATTCTGATCCTTTTCCTATTCCCGCTTCTAGCGAGTAGTGATTTTTTCACTCACCATATTTTCAAAAAATCTAGCGGAACCTTTTATAACAAAAAGGGAACCGCAAAAATTGCAAACTCCAAACTTATACTTCTTTCATATATGAATAGAACTCATTTAAACAACGCATTCATGATCATTAACAAGTATTTCATTAAAACAAAAAATATCAGCAATTTAACATTGCATGACCTAACTCGGAAAGGTGATACTAGCTTTCATTGCGAACGTACTATCCACTTATTAGAATCAGAATTATTGGAAGTTAATATGAAACCCGACATCCTCCAGCAACTGACCGAGAAGTTCGTTATCAGGAAGAAACGTGGTCTTTTAAATGGTATATCGTATCTATTAAAATGGGCTTTTGGTACTCCCGACGCCGATGATGGTCACTTTTATGAGGATAGTATTAAAACATTAGTAAATAATAGCAAGGAAACACAAACCCTGCTGAAGGCACAGGTTCAAGTGATTGCAAATACTATTAGAAACTTTAATAGTTCTCTATATTCCCTTCAAAGACAAGAGAAAACAATGAATGAAAATATAGGAAAAATAAATTCCTTCACTGTTCAAACAAATTCTTTTATTTCACGATTAGAAATGGAATCCACGGTGAGCCAACAGATTACCACATTAAACGTGCTAGTAGGGCAAATTAATCGTGAACTTTCAAAATATATAGAAGCTATCAATCTAGCCGAACATAACATTGTTTCACGGTTCGTTATTACTCCTAAAATGCTATACGAAGAATTAAAAGATTATAAAAATGAACGTGAACTAGTTACCATACCAGATTTAGAAAATATACGTGATTTTTATAAATTCATTCAACTCCATGTAGTTATCACCAAAGATAATATAATTTTTGCACTTCGACTTCCTTTAGTTGTTCAAACGAAATTTGATCTCTTCAAACTTATGCCTCTTCCAATCCAGCATAACGATACGGAATTCTTTTCCTATATTATTCCTCAAAGTCAGTATCTCCTCCTTTCCCAGACAAAATCCCAATTTACCTTTCTAAAGGAATTGTCTGATTGTAACGAATATCGAGATAAGGAGTACATCTGTTATCACTTGCACACCACGGCTTCAACAAGTCAAGCAATCTGCGAGATCGAGCTGTTGTCTCCTCATATCAGTAAGATTCATTTTACCTGCACGACGAAGAGGATTAAAGGAACAATAGAAACTTGGGACTATATTGCAAGGAATCAATGGAACTATGTCCTCCACGAGCCAACTACTTTGACTATCATGTGCGGAGGAAATCAAGATCATATGGAAGATATTGTTCTAAAAAAAGCGGAATCGTGCATCTTCAACCTCACTGCAAAGGATATACTAATCTGTGTATGATCGACGCAACATTTGAAAGCAGTAAAAACGCGACCTATTATATTCCACACATGAATATTCTAGATGATGATTGGTGCAACTTGTTGTCTCATCTAAAAACAATTGAGTCGGCTGCTCTCAAGCCGATACATCTTACGAACATCGATCTTACAGAACTCAAGTACGCTAGTAAGAAATTAAACGGGTTCGATGAGATTATTACCAAACAAATAAATCAGCCATTCATCATCACGCACACCAAGTGGTACACGATCGCTCTTGGAATAATCGTAGCCCTCTTTGTATTGTTTATACTTTTAAAATGCTGCCAATGTTGTGGATGTCTTTACTGGTACAACGTTTATGTTGTTCAACCACGAATCCAATACATGGAGTGAGCAATCCTCCATTAATAAGAAATTTCTTTGATTGTGTCTTTAACTCATCATCATTGCTGTCTTCGGTGAATGAATTAGTCACCTATCAACCAAGGCGGAATCCACCAGTCATCAATAATCCAATACCTGAGATGTCGGAAGACACGAAAAAAGAACACGTAGAAGTACTACACCCCTCTAGGAAGTAAGGAAATCGACGCACCCATAGTAATTAATACTATTTATATCCATCCTAGGGTATTTTATGCTTTAATCTTTTTTTTATTCTATCACTTATTGTTAGTCTTACATCAGTTACCATACGAGTAAGAAATAAACTTATTGTATGTATATAGGTATAATGTAATAATTGATAATCAGGTTATATTTAATTGTTAACCTTTCGTTAAATAAAATTATGGCGGAAGGTGTTGTGTACCAATGTCATTTAAATTTCTTTCCCTATACATAGTGTTCACACGTCAATTCGATGCGACCTAAATTTTGTTTTCGAGTCGACGGAGGTTGTAAGGCTCCGTCCCGATATGTCTCGACACCGGAATCACGTGGATACCCTAGACGCGTTACCGTGTTAGGGTTAATAAAATGACAGCAAGGATTTAACAAGTAACAACAAAAACTGTATTTGATAAGATTGTGAAACATGTAAACAGATGAACAAATAAACGGTGGAATGTGAGTGGAAGTATGGTTCGTGTGAGTCTATTACGAACGCGTATCGTCTTTCCCGTATGACCTATTGGTCCAGACCTTTTTCTCTGACTGACTTGTGTTGACTTTTTTCCGTACTCGTCTGATTTCGTGAAGCGAGTCCGGCGGAGGCGGCATTGACCCGACTGGCTAACGTTGTCGGTGTCAACCAATCGGGTAATATCCCTAGGACCAGTCACGCCACCTATTCCCTGCGTCCTTGGCGCGCCTTTTCCGGGAAAGGGGCTACATTTGGCGGGAAACCTGAATTTTGAAAATCTAAGTTCAAATTCGTTGTTAGCAATGAGCAAAACTCGGGGAAATAATTGTTTAAATTATCGGACTGACATAAAAGTCCGTACATTGAAGCGTATAGGCTGACGCGTTAACGAATTTTCACTTCTTTGACCTGCCATATCTCAGAAACTAATTGTCACCTCAACTTGAAAATTTCGTGTGATTAATGTCTCATCATAAGGTATCATTTCGCATAAAATTCAGTTCCAAAATCGTGGGACCAAAAAGAGGCTATTTCTTGGGTCACTATTTACTGATTTCCACTGGAAGAAAACCCGCTGGAATAGCAAGCACCGGGGGTGGTCTTGTTCGCGCCACGGGTGGCACGCGTTGGGCATTACCTGTTGAAACAGATACCTACCTACCAAAGGTCTACGCCAGGAGTGGCAGGCCCAAAGGCTAGACAATACTTTTCCGTCACAAATGCAAGGTACATCGACATGCTAGGTACAGGAAATGCGAAATAAAAGGCTATTGAAGGTGAAAATTGACTCATCTTTTCTTACTTCTCCTTGCGTACAAACTCTGGGTAAATTTTATAACGTTTTGAAACATTAACGGTACGCTTCTCGGTACCGCAGATGTACCTTGCATTTGTGACGGAAAAGTATTGTCCAGCCTTTGGGCCTGCCACTTCTGGGGCAGACCTTTGGTAGGTATGAATCTGTTTCAACAGGCAATGCCCAACGCGTGCCACCCGTGGCGCGAACAATACCACCCCCGGTGCTTGCTATTCCAGCGGGGTTGCTTCCAGTGAAAATCAGTAAATTTGCAAGCGCAATATCTCGAAAACCAGTGGAAATAAGGTGTATACATAAGTTATTGAATTTGTCTTGCATCGCACTATCAAGTGATCTCTAAAAAAAATCGTTCCATTTAAAAAAACCGAACTTGACCATCGTATCTTTTAAAATAATAATCGAAGAAAAAAACGTCTGTGCTAATAAATTTGCCCTTTGGAACCATGTAATTCCATATAAATATTTTTTTTTATCTCCAATACGTTAGGAGATATCTAGCTGTTCAGTGTTCCCGCGGACACACTGTATAATGCATATTTTTGACTAAACAAACATGTTTGTTAAAGCTTATGATGTTAATAAACTTCATGTCTACAAAACAAGTCTCGATTTCAATCTGTTTCTTTGTAATTAATTGAAACAGACATGCTTCACTTTAGACCGGAACGACTGCCAAATACCTACCCTACGGAGGATTGCGCCTCTTTGGGGCGAAAAATAGGTACTTTCTTATGAATTTTTCGTACAAGAACGGTTCGACAAATTAATTAGAGGTTCGGCACGCTGATTTATTGTATCTTGAACTATTGTTCTGAAGTTCTGTGTGACATTGAAAAGAAAACATGGCAGATACAGAGAGAAGCGGTGAAAAAAAATCGGGTGGCCCTGGCGTTGACGAAAAGTACTGTAAGGGTTATCCGAAACTCAAAAAGGAAAAGAGATTCTTAATCTATATGAGTGTGGCTATCTGTGGTAGTAGATTTATTGCCGTATCTGTTACCGTTCCTTTTTTATTTAAAGAAGTTTTGCCGATTTTGAGTCAAAACCTTTCTAAGACTCAAATCAGGGCACTTCATCTTCTTCAAATGTCTGCCATTTTAACATTTTTTTATTTTTCTTAATGCATCTACTACCACAGATAGCCACATTCATACAGAATAAGAATCTCTTTTCCTTTTTGTGTTTCGGATAACCCTTACAGTACTTTTCGTCAACGCCAGGGTATATTTCAGTATATTTCAACGCTCTCTCTGTATCTGCCATGTTCTTTTTTTCACTGTCACACAAAAATTCAGAACAATAGTTCAAGATACAATGAAACAGCCTGTCAAATCTCAAATTAGTTTGTCGAACCGTTTTTGTACAAAAAATTCACAAAGAATTGTCTATTTGTCGGCCCAACAAGGCGCAATACCCCTTTAAGCCATTCTGTTGTGCTCAGTGGCCGTCGATCGCCCGCCGCGGTTTACTACCACTGTCGACGGCGCACGTTTCGCACAAAGATATCTGCAAAGATGTGTACATTTCGGATGTTCTTTTCCCTTTGATCGTTATTTAAACATATTTAAATGTTCATAATGCAATAATAACATATATCGTTGTATTCGGGAGGGTTCATAGAATAATTTAACGGTACAAGCAACCGACTAACTATTACTGAATGGACACAAAAGATGTTCAAAGATGAAAATTTGCATTTTCTTCAAAATCGAATTTTTCGAAAACTGAGGGTGATGGCGACAAACGGTTTGCGGGTTCGGTTTCAGCGCTCAAAAATCTATAAAAACGGCTATTGAATGTTACAAATCCGAAAAAAATTTAAATTTTGTTGAACAGTGTAATCAACCTGGAAACACGCCAAACCCAAAAGGTTAGGAGTACACATAGTCGACGTTCAAACGTCGATTTCTACTTAATTTTTAAAGTCTTGGCTCACAGTTTACTAACAAATTCAAAAATAGTGTTCAAATCTTAAAAATAGTGTTTTCCACGTATATCTATCATAAGCCTACCTTTTATGATTTAACACTTGATTTAAGTGAAAAAGCACACAACTGGATTGTAATAACAGTGATGTGTTGGGTCATAAAGCCCACAAAAAATTTAATAGTAGCGAGGTAATACGGGTGAAATATGTTGAAAAAAGTTTTTCAGGGTGCGAAAGAGTTCTGGAACTTTTCAATAGGTTCTACTTGAAACATGGGTCGTGGCTCTTTTTTAAAAATGTTCTCACATTATAAGTTCGCATGAGAACTGATAAAGTAAAAGTTCTTGAAAATAAAAGTTCCAGTTGTAATGGAACTTTTCTCTTAATGTCTCTATAACAGGAACAAACATTTTGTTCATCTATATTAAAAAATTTCTCAATCGTTGTAACAAATACTGAATACTATTCAATGAGTAGTACTAAAACAATAATAAATAATTATTACAGTTAAATTGATATTCTGAATATGTTACTTATGTGTAATATTTACCTTCGTAGATAATTTCTACGTAGATATTATGGAATTTTGATGTATTTCGGTTCATGTAAGTTATAAAATTTTGTTATTTAGGTATTATTCTTGACAAGTTCTCTTTTATGTTCAATACTTCTTATGAAACTATTAATTACTTATCATATGATTTTCATACCTTTTATTAAATAAACATGAAGAATATGATATTATATCGTTAAATAAAACTAGTACCTAATAGTTTAGTACTTTTCTTTATCTCTTGGAACCTTTTTTAATAAATGTACTAATATAACTGTTTCCATGGAACTTTGATTATATACGTTCTAAAATAACTGTTCCATGAGAACACTTTCTAAAAAGTTCCTAAGGGTAACATTTCTTTCAACAAAAATTCCACAGGAACAGATATTTTCTTAAACGAAACATATAAGTCGTAACAGAATTTGTTTAAAAATAAGAGTTCCAGAACTTGTTCGATCCCTGGAAAAAAGATGTTTTGAATAGGTTAGAACATTGACCCATTCATGGTATAAGCGGGTACAGAGGTGATATTGTTAATTGATATCATCTGATTATAGTTTCTTATATTTCATAAATAAATGATCTAACAACCTTCTTGTTCCGGAGCACTGCTGATGGTGAAAGGGTGCCACTCGTACCGAGCTATGTTAGGAATGCTTACGAAAACATAATCTCCCGGATGAAAATCAAAATGAAGAGGTTTTTTAACGACCAAATGCGTTACTTTCGATGGTAATAAAAGACCGGAACTTATATATGTTTTTCCGAGCTGAGAGCGAGACCAGGCAATTCGTCGGCTTCTTTCCAGCAGATATACAATGCCCGGACCGATGAACCATTTCCAAAAATTTGGTCCGTGTAATATCATTAATATCCAGAAAGGTATGTACAGCAAGTGTGACCGGTAGAATATCTGTAAAATGTTTAAAAATACTGTTATAGTAAAACTATATAGGTACACAGAGTAATGATGGAAAATCATAAAATAAATATAATTTCGAAAGGGCGGCCGTTTGAATTATACAAATCAATATCTTTCAATTTCATTTACATAAATCATGGAACGATATTAAACATTATCTTGTTGTTTTAATATTACAGAAAAATACTTTGTCATTTTGTTCTAATCTATCATATGATAATCATAATTCCTTGGGGTGAGAGCTCTTATAAGAATACGTCCGATCTTATTTTAATAATCTGGTTAAATGTTGCTAAAACTAAATAAGGCATAATGTGCCGTTTTACTATCTTTTTTATATATTTAACTTTCTGGTATTTCGCTCAAAATATTGTAATTGATAATCGTTACAATAATACAGTCACCTTAAAAATCGTGTTTAGCACGTCTACATCCGTTTGTCAATTACGATTACTAATTAGTGTCTAGTTAACATATTCTGGTGTTTCCGGGTATTTTTATATGTGAAGAGTTAACCATTTGGTTTATCTATTTTGTACACTATTTTATCCGCGGGCACTAATTCTTATAAAACGTTTCTTACTATATACCATTCCATATAAGAGTAGACCTACGCCACCACCGATTTGCAACCGATCTGCGCAGCTGTCACTACTGCCTGCGTACGCGATTGATCGTAGCGCTTTCTCTGCCGGTTTCCTGTCAATCAGCAGTCCCCTCAGAGTCATCGTTGCACGAAACAAGTCTACTCTTAAGTGGAATTCAGTATAATTGTTTGAATTTCTTTTCAAAACATAAGGCAATTGAGACTGCATCTGAATTTGTTTCCGAAAACCACACATGCTCCAGATGCCCTGTCTTAAACATTTCAACTATAATGGTTACTGACCATTATAATACAGTACAGTGATAATACAGTACTGACCGGTTAAGGGGTCGCGCATCATCCCTTCCTACATTTTCTAGTTATGCAGGTCAGAGACCCATAAGCTCGGCGCTCGGAATGAGTCGTGCACCACCGAAATTTTCAAGTTTTCTATTGAATTTTGTTTATGCATGAATTCGAGGAGTGCCTCGAATTGAAGAACGCACGATGATAGTACACGATATCAAGAGACAGGGCAGTGTCTCGCGCCAAGTATATATAGGTATATGCGCAGCGCGAGGCACAGAGTGTTCTATAACGCACCGACCCGCTATCAAGAACCGTGAGATTATCGAATCTCAATAATGGCTGATCCGATTAGATTTTGAATGGTCTTAATGGATAGCTTGGGTTTGATTTACATAAGAAAAGTGTCTTCGCTTTCTTCCTACGTGCCTTATGAGCTGAGACATTTCGATGTAAAGTTGCAATTTGCCGAATTTTATATTAAGATATTTTCTCCGTCGTCAAGTCGCGGCCAGAGGGGAGCATGGAAGGGTGAGGAAATCCCTCTCAGGGACGTCGTTCATTCGATGAAGGTTTCGGCCAATCGCGTAACAAATTGTTGTCACGTGACAGCCAGACAAAGAGCACATCTGTTGAGGTAAACGTAACCGAGCTAGTGCCAAACGATTGTAACGTCCCACGAGGACTCGAACCAATAAATACCGACCGTTGATATAGTAGAACCGATCTACACTACCGAGAAAGTTATTCTGTATACCGCGCAAACTCGTTGTAAATACTTTTATGTATAAAATATGAAATAAGCAAATATTATAGAAACTAACATTATAGAATCATTAGAAATAATTAATTATAAGTATTAGCAAAAGTTCGGGACAAAAGAATATGTACTAAGCGAATAAAAAGCGAAATGACGCACTGCGCATGCGCCAGCTCACCAGTTCTCGAGTATAAAAAGAGGCGCATGCAGCCAAGCGGTGACTTCGAATTCTGCCAACAGTAACGAGCTTCGCCCCGGAGACGGTAGCGGCCGTTCTAGCAGCAGACATAGTTAAGAGTAACGAGCTTCGCCCCGGAAACGGTAGCGGCCGTTCTTACAGCAGAGAAGTGTACGAGCTTGGCCCCGGAGACGGTAGCGGCCGTACCTTACATTATATATATATATATAAATATTTTATATCATAATACCACGTATAACTATAAAAAACCATAGAAAACCCCAAAATAAACTATATAATCGCAGCTGTAGGTAATATTAAGCGTTATTGTTATAGTTATTAGATTTAACAATAAGTGGTTTCGGCGCACTGGTTCGGTCAGTTAAACAATCTAGAAGCTAATTTGCAATTTTAATAATTATAAATTTCCGACGTTTCGGTCTGCGATTTAGACCTTTTTCAAGGAAAGATGTTTAAAAATTATACTGCGTTCGCTTTAGAGTCACACGTTTGATACGACGTGTAACACACGAGTCGGTTGTAGCATGACTGAGGTAAACATAACTTGGAGGACTATTTAAAGGTGAAACAAAATTGTGGCTAGAAACGGAGTCAAAAGAAAGACCATTAAATATTACGAACCAATTTAACAATTATTGACAGAACGGACATTTTCAACCTCACAACTACTGTCAAAATACCACTAATTGATGTTCAAGTGGTAAAGGCCAAACGCATTAGGATATATGACCAATTGATTACATAATATAATTTTATTATGTATAGATGAACTGGTTATACTGGTCACAATTGAAGTGAAGACTCTATTGGAGGAATTACATCATAAAGCCTTATTGCTTTAATAAAGTTGCGTAGTACTCTTGTATTTTAGGTGTTTCATACCTAAGGTTTACGCTTGGTTGTTTAATCATATGCAACGTCTCCAACAAAATTCTGCGACTCCAATTGGCCTCTCTATCAATAATTTTAACATTATCGAAGTCAAATCTGTGATCAAATTCCAATGCGTGTTTCGTTAGGGCAGTATGTTGTGGGGGTGGTAGGAAAATGTTCCTTTTGTGTTCGTAGATCCGTCTTTCTAAAAGTCTAGACGTTTGCCCAATGTAAACTTGGTTGCAACCCATGCAAGGGATTGAGTAAATGATGTTCGAATTCTTTAACAAATTATTATTACATGCATTAAATTAGAAGATTTGCCAATATTGCTCGATACATTTAATAGTTTCCACAATAGACTACAATTTACTTATGAGGTTGAAAAAGATTCTTGTTTAAGCTTTCTGGATACATTGGTCATTAGATCAAACAATAAACTTAGCACCAATTAGTATCACAAACCTAGTTGGTCGGGTAGATACATAAACTTTTTTTCGGCTCATCCCATGCAACATAAGGTGGGATTAATAAAGGGATTAATAGATCGCGCAATTTTACTCTGTGACCCTGAATTTCGACCGGCTAATCTACTCCTCATTAAAGATACTCTAAAACGTAATGGTTATCCCATAGAAATGGTCTCAACAATAATCCGTGACCGCGTTTTTGAGATTTACCATCCGGCATTGATGGAAAAACGTAAGGAGGAAAAAGCCAATAAAATAGGACCGATTAGTTGGAAAAATACCGCGGTCATACCATTTAGCAATAACATTTCTAATGATATTAAAAGAATGTTCAGGAAAATAGGAATACACACCATTTTTAAAATGCCAGTTTATACTAAAAACTTGTACCCTCCAATTAAAGATAAAATACCTTTGTTAAAGAATTCGAACATCATTTACTCAATCCCTTGCATGGGTTGCAACCAAGTTTACATTGGGCAAACGTCTAGACTTTTAGAAAGACGGATCTACGAACACAAAAGGAACATTTTCCTACCACCCCCACAACATACTGCCCTAACGAAACACGCATTGGAATTTGATCACAGATTTGACTTCGATAATGTTAAAATTATTGATAGAGAGGCCAATTGGAGTCGCAGAATTTTGTTGGAGACGTTGCATATGATTAAACAACCAAGCGTAAACCTTAGGTATGAAACACCTAAAATACAAGAGTACTACGCAACTTTATTAAAGCAATAAGGCTTTATGATGTAATTCCTCCAATAGAGTCTTCACTTCAATTGTGACCAGTATAACCAGTTCATCTATACATAATAAAATTATATTATGTAATCAATTGGTCATATATCCTAATGCGTTTGGCCTTTACCACTTGAACATCAATTAGTGGTATTTTGACAGTAGTTGTGAGGTTGAAAATGTCCGTTCTGTCAATAATTGTTAAATTGGTTCGTAATATTTAATGGTCTTTCTTTTGACTCCGTTTCTAGCCACAATTTTGTTTCACCTTTAAATAGTCCTCCAAGTTATGTTTACCTCAGTCATGCTACAACCGACTCGTGTGTTACACGTCGTATCAAACGTGTGACTCTAAAGCGAACGCAGTATAATTTTTAAACATCTTTCCTTGAAAAAGGTCTAAATCGCAGACCGAAACGTCGGAAATTTATAATTATTAAAATTGCAAATTAGCTTCTAGATTGTTTAACTGACCGAACCAGTGCGCCGAAACCACTTATTGTTATATTCTAAAAATACGGTCGATAGCTCAACTACTTTAGTTATTAGATTTAATCATTATTAAAATAAAAATCATTGTTAAGTTAATTTCATATTTCAATCCTTTTATTCTGCCTAACGAACCCCCACCAATCCTACACTTGAGGGGAAGCCGCTCTCCTCTCAAGAACCTGTTAGCGGTCAGTCGTCCTCTAACTGTCAAAAAAACTTGTCAAAATTTTTTAAATGTCACGAGTTTTTACACCACATAGGACACTGAATTATTGTCTCCATTAACAAGGTAAGTCATCAAAATGTTTTAATAGACTATTTATGTAGAGCTTATAGAAACGGAGGGGACGCACAGACTTGGAAGTTGTCCGGAGAAGGTTCGATAGTCACTGGTCAACAGACAGACTCTAGATCAACAAAACTGGTAAGTCACGTTTTGTTTTCAATACAGAAGCGAAAGAGTTTGGCAAAACGCGCGGTGTCGACAGTGGTAGTCAACGGCGGCGCGCGGTCCACTGCCGCTCAGCGTAACACAATCGCTTAACGCGCCTGAGTACCACTGTTGGCACCGCGCGTTTTGCCAAACTATTTCGCTTCTGTATTGAAAACAAAACGTGACTTACCACTTCTGTTGATGCTTTCCAAAGGAAAAATGTCTGCTGCATCGCGTGGAGTAGTCAGATTTTTTCTAAGACCCTTAGTTTTGGAAATAAATTGAAAGATAACTTCAAACATGGGTGCATTTCGGGTGTCATTTTCCCTTTGATCGTTGTTTAAACCAATTTAAATGATCATAATGCAATAATAACTGATATCGTTGTATTCGGGAGGGTTCGTAGAATAATTTGACGCAACGAGCAACCGAATAACTATTACTGTTTCGACACAAAAGATGTTCAAAGTTGAAAATTTGCATTTTTTTCAAATTCGAATTCCTCAAAAACTGAGGGTGATGGCGACAAACGGTTTGCGGGTTCGTGTTCAGGGCGAAAAACTCTACAAGAATCACCCAGTGGATATTGCGGAACAGAAAAAAAGTTTCATTTTGTTGGACTGTGCTATCGGAGGTTTATCCCTGAATTCTCTAGAATGGCTCGCCCCTTGACCTCCCTATTGAAAAAGGACGTACCATTCGACTGGGGATCGTCCCAGCAAACCGCTTTTGACCACTTAAGATCGGCATTGCAGAAGGCACCTATCCTGCAATACCCGAATTTTGAATTAGAATTCCACGTCACTACTGACGCCTCTGAATACGCTATAGGAGGCTGTCGATGGAAAAGAACTACCGATCGCGTACGCCTCCCGTCTTCTGAACAAAACAGAAACGAATTACGCGACCATAGAAAAAGAACTTTTAGCCATTGTGTATTGTGGCAAATACTTTCGACCTTACCTATATGGACGGAAGTTTATTTTATTTACCGACCATCCACCTTTGATTTGGCTACACAAGGTAAAGGACCCTACGCCACGTCTCGTTAGGTGGCGCCTAAAATTAGCCGAATACGAATACGAAATTCATTATCAACCGGGCAAAAGTAACAAACTTGCCGATGCCTTATCCCGTAATCCCCCCGCAGTGGAGGCATACCCTATACGACCGCGAGAGGAAGCTGACGATGACTGGGAGGATCAGCCCCCGCCTAAACGAGGTCCCGAGAGGCCCCGGGTCACCAAACCATCAACCTCCGCGGCCAGACCCACGTGTAAAACTCGCCCAAGAGCAAAACCTACGAGGGTACAGCCGCACCGAAAGGTGCGCCAAAAATTGGCAACCGCAGTAAATCCACCAGATCCTCTCTCGCTAAATCCGCCGGAACCAATGAGTAGCGAAGAAGAAGAAAGGGAACTGGCAGATACCCCCTATTCGGCAATTTCGCCTCCACAATCGCCAACGCCGCAGGAAGAGGACGACCTCGACTCCGAAGTGGATTCCAACGCTTCAGATGAATCAGACTCGGAATCTTCAATAATCGAGCTGAACGATTCTTTGGACGCAGCATACGAAGCAGACCCCGAACGAGATATCAGGATAACGCCATCAATCAGTCGCGAACCATTGCCCCTACGAAAAGAAACGCTCGTTTTCTTTTTAAGCGCTGATGGAAAACCTTGCAACAACGGAGCTAAAGAACTGCAGGAAACAGGAATCTTGACAATACCTGGCGACCTCACACTGGGTAAGGCCTACATAACCCACAATAAGGGACAAATCCTCATAGGGCTGGTTATTAAAGAAACACAAAATACGCCCTTAACTACGACAACTTGGGGCAAAGCCCTTTCCTACTTTAAGGATGTAATACGTGAGCTCCTAACACAATCATTTAGTATAGCCAAGACATCGAACTTTGATCAATTAAGCTGGCAAGATATCATTATGGATATCCTCGAGGTCGCCGACAAAGAGGACATCAGTGTCACTATATGTTTACAAGCAGTCCGAATACCAGAGGAATCGGAACGACTAAACATTATTAAGGAAACTCACGCATCCGCATTAGCCGGACACAAAGGCGTAACGAAAACATACAACCAAATTCCTCACCATTACTTTTGGAAAGGCATGAAGAAAGCCGTGGAAGACTATATTCGGAACTGCGCGGACTGTCAACGGAAGAAACTCGTCCGTGTTAAAACCAGGCAACCAATGATTTTCACCGACACGCCTGGACGAGCCTTTGACAAAATCGCATTGGACATAGTAGGACCGTTACCTACTACAAGATCAGGAAATACCTACATACTAACCATGCAGGATTTACTGACGAAATACTTCGTGTGCGAACCCCTCAAACAATGCTCGGCAATAAAGATTGCCGATGCCTTTATTAAAAAGTTAATTTGTCAATTCGGAGCTCCTAGAGCCATACTCACCGACCAAGCAGCAAATTTAACTGGTAAATTGATGAAAGCTATCGCGCAAAAATTTAAAATCGAACAATTTCGGACCACAGCTGTAACGAGTTACGCCGGTGGGACGGCGATCTTACCCCCCACCACGCGCCCGACCGAGGTAGCGCGTACCGCGCTAAGCCAACGGTCTTGCCCCCCACCACTCGTCCGCAATACCGAGAACTGGCGCGAGAGGGTTTCGCACCGAGAGACTCTCTCGCTGCCGAAATTGTGCGGACGAGGACATACAGGTTGGGGGCATAGGCCTATTTGGCAGAGACCGCCTAGAGCGTTAGTACGAGCAGTACGCCTCTCCCAGAGACCACCTGTGCGATTCCACGTTCTTGTGTAGAAACACTCGTTCTTGCGAAAGACAAGCGCCCGTGTTCACACCAGTTCTTGTGCGTCCACAGACTGAGTCTCTGTGCATTTTTCGATTCCACACCTCCACGGTTCCCAGAAGGACAGCGTGAGCTATCCTCTGGACGCAGACCGATATCCGCCATCGATCTCCCGAATAGAGTTATCTCTGTTCTCGAGAGCGTCCTTACAGTCGCCGAATCCCCCGCGGGTTGTGCCCACTGGGTGACCGGATCCCCGACTCTCCGACCAGGGTCCATTGGCAGGGTTGGCCCGCCAGGACACCGAAGGGTCAAATCGTCTTACCTCTCCACTCTCGCCGAAACGTTACCGACGATCGAGATACGCGCCGAGAT
The DNA here is from genome assembly GCA_963932275.1 of Andrena praecox. Lineage (NCBI taxonomy): Eukaryota > Metazoa > Arthropoda > Insecta > Hymenoptera > Andrenidae > Andrena > Andrena praecox. The sequence goes on from OZ010731.1 coordinate 33,794,577, forward strand.
ACGCGCCGCGACACGCGTCGCGATACGCACCGCCGACCAACGCACCGAAGTACGCGACGTGATCCGCGCCGAACCACGCGCCGCGATACGCGCCGATACTCGCGATAGACTAAGTCTAATCTTAAGCCGTTCCTACACTGTTTGCCAGCACAGACCTGGCCGGGATACACTGTACACCTGCGTAAATAAATTGTCGTACTCCACCTTACCTCTGCGTACAAAGTCATTCGATCGGCGGCCCTGGACCACCGTCCTGAGCTGGCGATACGGTTCCTCCACCGTCCCACCGGTAACCCCGCGGCTTAACGGTTACACAGCCTTTCACCCACAAACTAACGGCTCTCTAGAGCGATCGCACCTCGTTTTAACGGAATGTTTGAAAATGTTTATAACTAAATACAGCGACTGGAATGAATGGACAGACTTGACCGCTTTCTCTTATAATACCAGCGTCCACGAGGGCACTGGTTACACTCCACATGAGTTAATATTCGGGAAAATAGCCCGGGTACCCAGCCGAAATCGGGTGCCCGAAGATTTTGACAATGAAACCTACAATCACTACCTCTCGAAATTAAGCACAAGGGTGCAAGAACTGCAAACCGCTGCAGCAGAAAAGCTAAAACAATCTAAACTCCGTTACAAAAGATATTATGATCGGCACATAAACGAAGAGACCTTCCAACCGGGCGACTCCGCCTTCGTCCTAATAGAACCGCGAAAAGGAAAATTTGGGGACCAGTATTCTGGTCCGCACACAAGATTAGAGGTGATCTGATCACAAAATCTAAGGATATCCTGGAAGGGCAAAACGAAAATAATACACGCGAACAAAGCGCGTCTTGGTCGCGTACGCGAGAATCCCGGTTGACCCCAACCATATACTCACTCTAAACAACTTTATTTCTTCCCATACAGCACACTCCATGGCAGGAACGTTCCCTGAAGGTTGCAGGAAGGTTGCCGTACCACCGGAACATTGCAGAAACGTTGCAGGAACCTTCCTATGTCCGCCCCTGTGGAACATTGCACGGCAACCTTCCTGCAACCTTCATGGAACATTCCGGGCATTTTCTAGCAACCTTCATGGAACGTTCCGGGCATTTTCTAGCAACTATCATGGAACGTTCCGGGCATTTTCTAGCAACCTTCATGGATCGTTCCGGACATTTTCTAGCAACCTTCATGGAACGTTCCGTACATTTTCTAGCAACCTTCATGGAACTTTTCGGAAATTTTACAATAAAGGTCCCGCAGTAAGCAGGGCTCGAAAACTGTTATAATATCGATTTCGGTTCTCCAAACGGTTATAAAGAACCTTTATTCTGAATAATTGTTATGAAGAACCGAAATTTCCAACTATTATATGTTTCAGTTACGGTTGCTATTTCCCTCCTCATATCGGTTCCATAACCGTAATTGTATCGACTTTTCCCTAATTGATATCAATAATAATTATTGTAGTTGCAGATTATACTGTATATGTGCATATTTTTTACAAAATCCTTATGGAAAAAGGAGAAACATTTATACACACCATTGATTTCTTAAATAAATTAGCTACACATTTTTTACATTCACACACACTATATTATTCAGAGTAGGAAGTTAAAAGTTTCTCCTGTATATTAGGTACTTACGCTTTGTGTAGACGATGTAAGGTCAATTGTTGTATGCTTTATGTAAACTATGGGACTATTCCCGTTTATAATAATAATAATAATAATAATAATATAGGAGACGGAAAAAGGAAAGCCACGGCGCCGGGAATCGAACCCGGGCCGCCCGCGTGCTGATCAGCAGCGTTAGCCACACCGGCTACGCCGACTCTCCACGGTTCCTGTCCTCCGAACTCCTATCTAAATGGACGCCACCTATGTGTACAGCCACACACTAGGCCGTTGCCTAAATGCCCTGTATGCCTACTACAGTTCGGCCATACCTGACATATTCGCCGCCCTCGGCCATAATCCGAGAGGCACGCCTAAACTAAGGGTCAGAATCCCACTTCTGAAATTATAGGAGACGGAAAAAGGAAAGCCACGGCGCCGGGAATCGAACCCGGGCCGCCCGCGTGCTGATCAGCAGCGTTAGCCACACCGGCTACGCCGACTCTCCACGGTTCCTGTCCTCCGAACTCCTATCTAAATGGACGCCACCTATGTGCTAATGTCACACACTAGGCCGTTGCCTAAATGCCCTGTATGCCTACTACAATAATAATAAATAAAGATTTTATAACTATTGAATTTTATAGGATTTCAAATATTCTCCAAAAATTTATTTACAAATACACTTAGCAATCAAGTTTCATTAATTATTCAGTAACAACAACATCACAAATATACGTCCTAACTGAATGAAATGAAAAAATAAGGAATAAATATATGATTTCAGTCAGAAAATGTTTTGTGCCGCGTTTCAACCCGATTTACCCCACTGTGCGGCGACGACGGGCACGGACACCAGGCCCGGTCATAAACAGGGCCGGAGCGAGGATAGTTGGCGCCTTTATGCAAGAAAATGTTTAGCGCCCCAAAACTTTTTGCTCCTCCTTTCTATTTAATATGTTTTGCCTTAACGGAGTACAAAAGAAAAATTACATTAACATTTTGTTTATGTGGGAGTTGGATTACTTTATTATTAAGCGTGCGGTATACATTCATACCGTCCACTTCGGATGGGGCCCTTATGCGGCACATAACTTGCATAATGGGTTCCGCCGGCCCTGACCACAAATTAGTCTAGGGCTCTTGCGGACTTTTCGCAAACGACGACGAAGGGTCAGTCTTCCAATAACCTCGATTCGTTGCCGAGCTCCGAACATAATACCTAGTAAATTTTTAAACAGTTGCAAATGGACAATAAGTAGTAGGGTAAAGCGGGTTCCAACCCAGGTCCTCTGAGGGGGGGTGCGGGGCGGGGGGAAGTGAAGGCGCGCGGGGGAGCGCGGTGGAGGGAAACATGGGCGCGGGGGTAGCGGGGGAAGTGGGGAGTGAAAGACCGATTGCGCGCGCACGAGCTGCGGAGTGGGGGAAGCCACAATCGTGGAGGGGATCAGTCCGAACCGAACCGCCGCGGAGACATCTCAAGACCGGACCCACCCTCGGAAATTTCCACAGAGGGTCGTCCCCTCCCTCTAAAAATTTCTGGGGTCGGGTCATGTATGAAAAGAATCTTTTTTTCAGACTCGATCCGACCCCAAATATTTTTCTAAACCAAATCCACCACCGAAATATTTTTTTTACAAAACCAATATGTGACAGAAATTCCCCCCAACGCAGAGAAATAATTTCTAATCAACGTAGAATCTTAAAATTAGATGGTGAGGAGGAAGACGGGTAAATAAAATGGAGAAATAAAATGGAGAAATAATATACGTTTAAGAAATTTATTTTAAAATATATATAGGAAATATATTACATAGGAAACATATTATATAGGAAAAAACATTGAGATGTATATACTATTCAGACGTATGACACGCATCACGAACGATCAATTCCAATCCTAATGCTAATAGTTCACAATCTATCACAGAGTTCGGTTCGTAGCAGTCGCTTTCGATAATGATTTTCTCATAGTCCGCGATCGCTGTAGTAGCGGTACGTATAATGTTGACAAAGGAGACGTACTTACTGGTTACGGAGCACAAAATTTCAGATAAAAATGAGAACATGTAGTCGATACAACGAGCATATTTAAACATTTGAATTATCGTAGGTTCAGACATGTATATAACTGAACTATTATCAGAGATTTTAGCAATTCGTTCCCTCTGTATTCGTGTGAAATCGATACGCAAATGATCGATCGCGATAGTGTCTTGGTACGCTAATGAGGCATCGAAGCGGAAACGTCGAAGTATCTGTGATTCTTGCTGCAGTAGAAGCTTCCACGTAGACATGGAGAAGCAAACCTCGTGACATTTATTATCAGCTATGGCAATCTCGATGCGGCACGAATCCTGGCCGATGCGGTGTGGATCCTGACCGATGCAAATCCCAATTATGAGACGTTTGTAGGCAGTAGCGGTCAATGGATAATCACGCCCCATGATTCGTATGGCCGGTTTTTTCGATACTAATGCAGATGCAGCGGATGCATTGCTGTAAGAATCACAAACCCAAAGTTGATGATTCAGTTGGCGTCATATAAATCGAAAAAATACGTAGAGGAGTACTATGTACTATATATACCTTATATTCTGTTTGTGCTGCTGCTGCGGCTGTTGTTGATTTAGAAAATCCGTATCGTTCCAGTGATTGTCATGGTTTCCACACATGTAGGAAGCGTTATTGAAACGTTGGTCATACATTTTTTGAATACGTGCTATGGCGGAGTCTACTAAACGGATGCGGTTACTAATTGTGCGGACACGAACGTATGCGATGCAATGAAGTCTGCAAGACCTCTCGACTCCGCTTGTGTTTGTATATGCCGAAAGTCACTGAGGCTACTGAGCGATTGATGGAATAGCGTCAGAGAGCCGACTTAAATACTGATGTAATTGCTTCCCCCCACCACAACATTTTATTTTAAAACTTCCAGCTTTTCCATAATGTTTTTTCAATCTTAACGATGCAGCATATCGCACGATCATATGTAATTTGAGTCTCACCCTCAAGGATAAAAGTCTTGGCGTGTGTTGAATGTAATATAATACTTTTGAAAGCGTCGAATCTTAGAATTATGTGTCAGCAGAAACTGTGTCGTATGATTTTGCGCGCTAATTCGTCATAAGCGTGAATCATAGAAAGAATTATGCTGTATCAGCGGAAATTTGGGGGAGGGGCATAAGTATGCGCTCCAAACTACACAAAGCCTCAAATCGTTGCAACGTGTTGCGCGGAAAAGATATCACGTTTACATTCCATTTACGATCATGGAAGAATTCGCGCAAGTAGAACGCCAATTGTTGGATCAATCCGAACGATTGATTTCGCGAGAAGAATACCTCACGTGGGAAGAACGGTGTAACGAGTGTATAGAATCGTTGGAAGAACACAGCCGAGTGAAACGTCCTCGATTATCGATTAGGGTTCGACAATCGTTGGTTGCTCGAATCGCGCGGCTCGAAGGACTGAAGTATTCGTTGCGCGGACGTTTCATGCGTGAAGGTGCCGGACATTCAAGCGCAGGACTTTTGTGGCGCGAAATAGACACTGCGTTCGATAGCCGTGTATTAACTGGTGTCGTGCTAAATTCGAATTACATCGAGCCGCGCAATTTCCTCCAAGATGCGGCAACCATTGTGTTGGAACATGTTCGGGGCGCTTTGAGGAAACATCGAAACCTCAAAGTGAACACGGTGTTTAACGGCGAATTTGTGGCGGGTGACAAGCATGCATGTAAAAGCATCAATACCCGAAACTGTGAACTCTTCCACACATCCGATCTGCAGGAGTGGTACCAACGATGCGTTATCGAACCCACCCTGGCATCGTTGGAAGAGTTCCAGGAACGCGACAGTGGATGGGCATTGACGAGAATCTTGAATCTAACAGTTAATGTTAACAAGTACAATCCGCTGCGTGCAGGGTGTTGCTACAAGTTACCGCAGAAATTGTTGCTAAAAAATGCAACAATTAGTGTACAATCCACAGACAATGCGTGTTTCGCGCGGGCAGTGGTCGTCGCTCTCCATCCCGCTGAAAGACATACTGATCGCCAAAGTTCATACCCAGACTATGCTTCCGTGCTAAATCTCCAGGGTATTGAATTTCCAATGTCCCTGAAGCAAATTGGGAAGTTTGAGCGACAGAACGAAATCTCCATCAACGTGTACAGTTTCGAGGAGCGATTGGAGAAGGGCACCGAGAGGATAACTGTTACAATCTTTCCGCTGCGTCTCGCCAACCAAAAGATGGATCGACACGTCAACCTGCTCTACACACCGAATCAAGAGCACGGTGATGTAGGACACTTTGTGCTAATCAAGAACTTGTCCCGGCTGGTGAGCGCACAGCTGAGCAAGAACAAGGCAAAGAAATTCATCTGTGACCGGTACGTATATAAACTTGTGAAATGTTGAAATGTCTCGTGAAAAAATAAATAAATTTTTTTTATGGTTTTGCAGGTGCTTGCACTACTTTGGATCCGTCGATAAGTTGGAGACCCATACAGTGGACTGTGGGAAAATGAATGACTGTGCCATTCTGCTGCCCAGCGAAGGCAACAATTTCCTCAGTTTCAAGAACCACTGTATGAAGGAGCGAAATCCATTCGTGGTGTATGCAGATCTCGAGTGCATCATCGAGAAAACGGAGGATCGCCTGATGAGTGATGCGGATTCTAAATTACACGCGTACCAGCAACATAAAGTGCACAGCATTCCATATTATATGCATTGTTCGTACGATACATCGCTATCGATATATCGATGTCGCCGCGACGTGGATTGTATTTCATGGTTCGTCGACGAACTAAAAAATTTTGCAGATTTTGCCAAACCCATTCTAGCCAATAATACTTCTATGGAAAAGTTGACGAAAGACCAGTGGATAACATTTCGCAATGCAACAAATTGTCATATTTGCGAAGAGCCATTCGAGGCAGATGATGTACGAGTTCGCGATCATTGTCATTTATCCGGGCGGTTTAGAGGACCCGCACATTCGAAATGCAATTTAAAATATAGAAATGCGTTTTACATCCCCATAGTTTTTCATAATTTATCCGGCTATGATTCACATTTCATTATCATGGAAATAGCTACCGCTTTCAAAGGCCACGTTGATGTATTACCAATAACTAAAGAAAAGTATATTTCTTTCACAAAAAATGTTGAAGATCCGGCTGAATCAGACTCACGAAATCATGTTAAATTGCGATTCATCGATTCATACAAATTTCTCAATACCAGTCTCGACAAATTAGCATCTTTTCTTAACACAGATCAATTAAAAATTTTACGATCCCAATTTGAAACATTATCCATTGAAGATTTCAATTTATTAACGCGAAAGGGTGTCTTTCCATATGAATACCTTGATTGCGCGAACAAGCTGCAGGACCCGTGCTTACCACCGCGCGAGTCATTCTACAGTTCGTTAACGGGTGAGACTGTATCCGAGAGCGATTACGCGCACGCTGAGACTGTTTGGCAACGTTTCGGGATTAGAACCTTGGGCGAATACAGCGACTTGTATTTGAAAACAGATGTCTTGTTATTGGCAGATATTTTTGAAAATTTTCGCGAAAGTTGTATCAAGAGTTACGGATTAGATTCTGCGCATTATTATACATTACCTGGTTTCACATGGGATGCTATGTTAAAACACACTAAAATTACATTCGAATTGCTCACCGACGTCGATATGGTCATGTTTATCGAACGCGGAATACGTGGGGGTTTAAGTCAATGTTCTGGAAGATATGCACATGCCAATAACAAGTACATGCCATCTTCCGACGCATCGGAACAGTCATCGTACTTGATGTACTTTGACGTGAACAATTTGTATGGATGGGCAATGTGTCAGCCCCTGCCATACGCTAAATTTCAATGGGTCGAAGATGTTGCAAATTTTGACGTGTCTTCGATCGCTGTCGATTCGCCCACGGGATACATTCTCGAGGTAGATCTAGAATATCCGCAACGTCTGCACGACGCTCATGCAGATCTACCATTCTGTCCGACGCGTGCCAAACCACCTGGCAGCAGACAGGACAAGTTACTCGCGACATTATACGATAAGCAGCGTTATGTTATCCATTATCGTAACCTGCAGCAGTGTACGCGTCACGGTCTTCGTATTACAAAGATACACCGCGTGCTGCAATTCGCTCAATCTCCCTGGCTCCGCGATTACATCGAACTAAATACACGGTTCAGAACAGGCGCGACAAACGATTTTGAGAAAAATTTATACAAATTGATGAACAATGCGGTATTTGGTAAAACTATGGAAAACGTGCGAAACCATGTAGACGTAAAACTTTTAACACATTGGGATGGACGATTCGGTGCGGAGGCAATGATTGCGAAACCAAATTTTCACAGCCGAAGCGTATTTTCGGAAAATTTAATAGCTGTTGAATTGCGCAAAATCGAGGTGAAATTCAACAAACCGATATACGTGGGTATGTGCATTCTGGACATATCGAAAATTTGTTTGTATGAATTTCACCATGATTACATGTCTCCACTGCTTGCTCAAAATTGTAAAATTCTGTATACCGACACTGACAGCCTCATTTATCACATTCAATGCGAAGATATCTACGAGACCATGAAACGCGATATCGATAGATTCGACACATCCGATTATCTCGTCGACAATACATATAATATGCTGCGTCTAAATAAGAAGGTTCCAGGGTTGATGAAGGACGAAAATAATGGAGCGATAATGACTGAATTCGTAGGTCTTAGAGCGAAAATGTATGCACTTCGCGTAGACGGTAAAAAAGATACGAAAAAGGCGAAAGGCGTCAAGACCAACGTCATAGCCAGGACGATAACTTTCGACGACTACGCGCAGTGTTTGCAAAAGGAGATCGAAATGGTTCGCAGGCAATCATGCATACGGTCTAAATTGCACAAAGTGTACACCATTTCCGAATCCAAAATCGCTCTAAGTCCATACGACGACAAGCGGTATATCGTACCCGATTCGACCGACACTCTGCCCTGGGGACATTATAAAATTCCTTTGTAAAAATATCATTGTAAAAAAGTTGCGAACTGCTGGCATATGTCCTGAATGATTGGTAGCGACATTACTCGCAGCAAATGTTAAATAAATTGTACACATGTATTTATTTTATCCACACATTATTTTTATTTGTTCATGTATTATTATTATTATTTTACAATACATTATTGTTATTTATCCATGAATTGTGTGATTTATCAAACCCCAGCCACTTGACGTATACCTTATCCCCCTTCCTACGCAACACTTTTTCCACTAAATATACATCAGGATCGGCGACGCGTTGCAGCTCGTGTTCATAGAATCCTCCGGCAACTGGTTTTCCACAGGAATCGACGAGCAGATACGTCGCAGGATTAGTTGCCTGTACTTTGTCTATCTTGAACACCTCCGTTGTCCAATTCGGCGTATAGCCTTTATCGAAGATGGTTTTAAATTTGCTCACGCGCACAAACTCGCCCAATTTGAATCTTGCTGGAGCAGCGATCTTTATGTTGTTGTATATGGTGGCTAGCAGCTTATCGGCGACCGCAGGAGTAACATCGCGAGGACACATTTTGATGGTTCTATGTTTTTGTGCGTTATACTCTGCAAGTAGACGCGGTAGCGCATCGGTCCATTTATAGGTTCCATTGAGCGTAAACATTTTCCACATATTGTTCTTCAAAGTTCGATTGAAACGTTCCACGACGGAGGCCTTCATCACCGAATATGTCGAATAATGATTAATGTCGTGTTTTGTCAAGAGTTTCTGCACATCGGCGTTGTAAAATTCTTTTCCTTGATCGGTTTGCAAATTTTTCGGATATCGATCTCTAAATATCTTTGCAAACGCTTTAGTCACCTCAGCGCCACTTTTAGTCTTGAGCGGTAACGCCCATGCATACTTGCTCAGCACATCGATGACTGTGAGTATGTAGTGGTGACCTTGGTTGAATCGCGAGTACGGACGCATTTCTACAACGTCAGCTTGCCACAGATCATCGTATCCATGCACTATGACGCGTCTCCGTGGGAAATGTCTTCGAGCTGGAGCATGCAATTCCTCAACAAGTTGTTGCTTCCTGTGGCTGTGGTTTTCTTCTTTACTCATGGATTTCGATAATGACAACATGTTTGATCGCAGAGGTGTCTTTGACACGAATGATGCGATAATTATCGTGTACATGCATTATGTGCTTCCCGTTGGTCCGAGGAAATTCTGAACAAGTTCGACCGTCTCGCATGATTCTCCTTCGCAGCGCTGCTGTGGAATAGAATTCGACGCCAGTGATATCTTTTGAACGCTGTTTTGCAACGTCAGCATATCTCTCTGAAACATGATCAGCTTTCTCTCTAATTCTTCCAGCTGCTCTCTCAAAAGTTTAATGCTCTTTTCCACGTATAGTTTATTGACGGCATCGGTGTCGACCACCGGCTGAGCTACGCGTCGTATCTTGCGTGATTTTGCATCAAAGTCAACACCAACCACGCAAAGAGCGTTATCTCGCATGTAATTTCGAAGCACACCGTTCCATTTGTAATAGTCCATTCTAGCTGCTCCACTCTTCTCGAGCGATACCCCAAATTTGTTGATCGGCATCTCGACGTATACAGTGCAAATCATCGGTGCGCAGTTTAATTTATAATGAGGCCTACCTCGCGGAGTTCCTCGATAATCGATAGAATTTCGGGATCATGAGAGTTGTTACCCGCCTGACGCGACGCTTCCAGCAAACGCAATCGGTCCACCAGTTCGTTGGGATCGTCCCAGTGCACGTAATCTATCTTATTACCGTTTACCACCATGGCTCGCGGTGCAGTTAGACCTTTCCCTGCTTTATTGGTTGATGCGCGAGGGAGTAGCGGTGCAATTACATGTTTGTACTTGTATCCCTTGTTGCTCAATATGGGCTTTTTAGCGATATGATCGCGTCTGTGGGCATTCGTCGCCAGCAGTATACTTTTGTATTTTTGTTTATCGGCATCGGTGTATGTGGTATCGTCGGGAATTCTCTTGAAAATCAGTTCGTAAAGACCGGGTGTTCCTCCATATCTTACACCATCTATGATTATATTGTCATCCTTGTCTATATCGAAAGCCTTATCCCCAAGCATCGTTCCGCTATTGCCGAAGTATACACCATACACATAGTCCATTGACGTATCCTTATCACTACTTAGGATTGCGCTCATGTATTTTTGCCCCAGCGGACCGAAATGGTTGCGAAACGTTTCTTGTCCCTCGGATGTTTGGAGTTGTTGTCTAACAGATGTTGCCAACGACTCATTGGGACTAGTTTCGAAAACGTCATCACCAATGGTTGAGAGCGATTGTACAAGAGGAAATGTATTTATTGGTGTAGAAGAAACCGAGGAATCGTTTGACGTGACATTCTGTCGTTTCCGCTTCGATTGAACTGGTGTGGAGGTTACGAGTGAATATTCCGATGACGTGTGTGGTTTCCTCTTTGCCCTGCATTGTGTGTTCCTATTCGGATGAGTTTTTGTTTTAGGCGTTAATGTTTCATTCTCTTCGATGTTTGTGCTCATCAGCGACGATTTGTCAACTTCTGCCGTTGCGGTATTTTCCATAATATGTTTTAAGGGTTCGACAACAGGTTTAAAGTATCTCTCCAACGCGATATCTTCCTCCATCTTGCCAGTCTTCAAAGCCAGATATTTCTTGCGAATGGATTCGCTGGTTTTTGCAATTTCCTTCACTATTCTCTCGCGATCCTTAATCTCCAGACTATCGATATCAATCATCGTTGTATCGCAGATGTTGCTTTCCCACCGACGCACAGTGGGTTGAAATCCCAGAAACACGGCGAAAATATGAAGGCAATCTTTGATATTTACAAAAATGAGTATTCTTGTGTTTTCGAGGTCGCTGATTACGAATCTGAAGTAAAAATGACAAAAAACAAAATGGCGGCTCCAATATGGCGGACGCGTATGCCAAAAAAATATCAGATTTGGTCTAAACTTGGTATTCTAGGGTCTTCGAGGTCGCTGAGTACGAATCTGCAGTCAAAGTGGCAAAAACAAAATGGCGGATCCAATATGGCGGACATGTATGCCAAATAAATATCAGAGTTGGTCTAAACTTGGTATTCTAGAGTTTTCGAGGTCGCTGAGTACGAATTTGAAGTCAAAATGACAAAAAACAAAATGGCACTAAACAAAGGTGTTCTAAATCCTTATCTTCTAATATATTTAAAACTGCACCTATCTTGAACAGTCAGGAGACGTTCCACCGTATGGTCGAGTAAAGGGTCTTTTTATCCCTCGTATAGCTGAAATATGTGCGCAGAATAAAATGTATATCCACAGCCTACTACAACTCTTCCTTCCTCACCTGAGCCGGTCAAAAACAGTTAGCTGTACGAACTCCATTACATGTTTATTCCAAGCTGCTTATCAAACGATTTTGTGGTGTTTTTTTTTTGCGTTTTTGTGTGTTTTAAACTTCTGTTTCACGATGAAGACGTCAATTTCAGGTGTTTATTTAATCACTTTTTGTTGTTATACGTTTGCGACAAATAATAATACCTTCATAAAGTTTAATTCAAAATTGATGCGTATAACCTTAATTACCATAGCTGACCTACAAAAAGAATTAAACATTTAGTTAACTTCCAAGTCCGATCAAGCACTGTTGTTTGCACAGTTATCATCTCTGATTATCAAAAAACTGAGATTAACTTTCAGATCTTGCTCGGTTTTGCTCCAATCCCTAAAATTACAATTTATTCAAAAATGTTCGCAATTTATGAAAATAATTTTTTGCAAACGCAGTTAATTGAAATATTTATATATTTATATGTTGTTATTTTCAGATGTAAATGCAAATAATATGTTTATAACAAGACAAAAACTTTTTAATATCTTAAAAAAAGCCCCAAATCGCAAATTAGACGATCAATTTTCTTTTTTAAGAGAGCAAATTAGAAAACGAACGAAATGTGCGGATGAGAATTTAGTATCTTTATATCATAAGATATCTCAATTTAAATCTCAATTTAAAACTAAATGGATACAAGCGAACAGAATTGAGGATAGATTTTTAAAAAACAATAAAAATTGGTTGAAGAGTTCGGTGGGTTTTAAATTTTGTTCATCAAAGCAGCAAGGTCGCCCAGTAGTTAATTTCGAAAATAACTCTGTGAGAAGCAAGCGACAAAAAACTGAGAACTTACGGCAGTCATCTCTTGCGGAATTATCGTATGCGACACAAATGAAGCTAAGAGCCTCCGGAAAAATAGAGGCATCGAAACTGGTACATGAAGTAACAACTTTTCCGTCAACACGAGCAAACGAATACAGGGAAGCTTACAAAAAATTTAAAGATGAACAGTCCCGAAAAATGTCTTGCGAAGATGCCCTAGCGCTATTGGTGGATGCTAAATTATCTAGGCATCAATATAGTCTTATTAGAATGAGTGATCCTGAAAAATTTCCAAGCTATACACTCTTGCAGTTGGAAAAGAAGAAGTGCTATCCGAACAGTCAGGGTATAAAGATAACTTCAACCTCAGCAGACGTTAAGTTACAAGCTTTACTCGACCATACGGTAGAACGCCTCCTGACTGTTCAAGAAACTGTTTTAAATATATTAGAAGATAAGGATTTAGAGAACCTTTGTTTAGTGACAAAGTGGGGCTTCGATGGAAGTTCAGGCCACAGTTCCTACAAACAAGCGTTTCATGGATCTGAAGCCAATGATTCTGCAGTCTTTATAACGTCCATGGTACCTGTACGCCTTGTGTGTGGAGATCCGGATCGTAGGAACAGCAAAGTAATTTGGCAAAACCCCCGCCCATCTTCTACGAGGTACTGCAGACCGTTAAAAATACAATTTTTAAAAGAATCGACGCAAGTTACCCTTGATGAAAAATGTAGGGTAGATCTAGAGATCGAAAACCTTAACAATAGTTTTTTTACCCTTAAAAGTAGATCCTATTCTGTTAATCATAGATTAATTTTTGCGATGATTGACGGTAAAGTGTGTAACGCTCTTACTGAAACATCGTCTACGCAAAAATGTTATATTTGTGGCGCAACATCAAAAAAATTCAATTCCATTGACGAAATGATAAATAGAGAAGTAAAGAAGGAAAATTTACAATTCGGTATATCGGTACTACATGGTTGGATTCGTTTCTTCGAATGTATCCTACACTTAGCGTACAAGCTTCCAATAAAAAAATGGCAAGCTCGCGGGGGGAATAAAGAAATAGTCTTGGAAAATAAACGTAGAATCCAAAAGTTGTTCAGAGAAAAAACTGGGCTAATCATTGACAAACCTAAACCCGGGTTTGGTAATTCTAATGATGGAAATACAGCCAGGCGTTTCTTTGCCAATGCAGACCTGTCTGCAGAAATCACAAATATTGATGTAGATTTAATTAAAAAAATGCATATAGTATTAGTTGTAGTGTCATGTGGTCACGAAATTGATGTAGAAAAGTTCCGACAATTTTCATTAGATACAGCTAGACTTCTTGTACAAACATATCCATGGTACTGTATGCCTCCCACTGTCCACAAATTTCTCATTCACGGTCCTGAAATAATATCGGCTGCTTTATTGCCAATTGGTCAATTGACAGAAGAAGCGCAAGAAGCGCGCAACAAAGATTTTAAAAAATATCGTGAACATTATTCTCGAAAATGCAGCCGCGAAAAATGCAATCAGGATATTCTTAACCACTTTTTATTAAGTTCAGATCCCATAATAACCAGCAAGAGACGATTACCACAAAAAAATCGTCGATCTCTACCCAAAGAAGCATTAAACTTATTATTGCCTCCAGTTATAAATTGTGATGATCAAACTACACCGATCCAATCTGATGATGAATATGATAGTAGTGATACTACTTAGTTTACATTATCATTAACATGATGACTGCATTGCCGTATCATAAAAAATAAAAAGGTGTTGCACTTATCGTACAAGTAGAACTGTTTCACAAATTGTGTTATTGCATATTTAGAAAAATGTATTAAATAAGGTTAAAAGAGCAATCTTTGGTTTTATTTACTTTAAAATAATCGTTTTTGATTAACCGGTTAACTGGCACGGCTTTTTTTATGATTCAAGCCCAAACTGGCAACATCGAAAAATTAAGTGAATCTCAAAGTTATTCCATTTGATCATATATGATACAGAATTGGCAGATTTGGCAGAATTTGCCAGATATTTTTTAATCATATATGATACATTGCCAGGTAATCGGTTAAGATATTTAATTAACACAAGTTTCCACGGCGGCAGTGGTGGCTCTTTTAAATGAGTTTCGTACTCAGCGATCTCGAAAACTCCAGAATACCAAGTTTAGACCAAATCTGATATTTATTTGGCATACGTGTCCGCCATATTGGATCCGCCATTATGATTTTTGCCACTTTGACTTCAAATTCGTACTCAGCGATCTCGAAAACTCTAGAATACCAAGTTTAGACCATTTTTGAATAAATTGTAATTTTAGGGATTGGAGCAAAAACGAGCAAAATCTGAAAGTTAATCTTAGTTCTTTGATAATCAGAGATGATAACTGTGCAAACAACAATGCTTGATCGGACTTGGAAGTTAACTAAATGTTTAATTCTTTTTATATTGTGTGTGGTATGAGACCCTAAAAATCGGAGAAACATCGAAATACAAAAGAATTTTGGCGTATTGGATCCGCCATTTTGTTTTTTACCACTTTGACTTCAAATTCGTACTTAGCGACCTCGAAAACTCTAGAATACCAAGTTTAGACCAACTCTGATATTTATTTGGCATACATGTCCGCCATATTGGATCCGCCATTTTGTTTTTGCCACTTTGACTGCAGATTCGTACTCAGCGACCTCGAAGACCCTAGAATACCAAGTTTAGACCAAATCTGATATTTTTTTGGCATACGCATCCGCCATATTGGAGCCGCCATTTTGTTTTTTGTCATTTTTACTTCAGATTCGTAATCAGCGACCTCGAAAACACAAGAATACTCATTTTTGTAAATATCAAAGATTGCCTTCATATTTTCGCCGTGTTTCTGGGATTTCAACCCACTGTGCGACGTGTCGACGACAATTGACAATCTCATGGTATTGCAAACTCGTTAAATCCCTTTCTATAACGTCCATTGGACATCGCGCTATCCTTGTCTATTACCGCGAAACCATACTCCCGTTGCCAACAATTACGACACAAAGCGCAGAAATCCTCGTAAGACATGTCGGTGTTTACGTGATCGTTGTACACATGTTTCAAGTTGGTACCATCCTGCTTAAACAGAATCAGCAGATTGGCATTGTCGCGTATAAGATGCTTGGGAATTTTTGCATACGTCTGACAGAGATAGAAGCAGTCGACGTTCGAGTGGCGCCCTATTGCAAAGTATTCCCTTATCGTATCTTGCTTGTCGCATGCCACGTCATCAAAGATAAAAATGGAATTCGGAAGCGATTCGCTCGGGGGGATGACGTCACTGTTATTCGAAAACGTAAAGTAGCCAATTTCATCTATCGGAGTCAATAAATTCTCCAAATACTGATATTTCGGCTGTTGCAACGACTTGGAGTACACGTACACGTTCTCGAAGCGGACGCCGTGAGGACTTTCCAACAAGCTCACCAGCACGTTGGTCTTTCCACAATTTGATGGACCGCAAATGAGGCAGCGGATAGTGTTTGGCAGCATGCTACTGTGTCTGCGCATTGTTTTCGGACACATCACTCGCGATTTATCGTCAAAATTTGTCACGCGTATCGTTACAGGTTGCCGTACGAATCGCATCCTCTCCGCGAACTGTGAAAAAATGATTTTGATACGTCGAAGCGGCGACGCGCCCTATTTATAGGTCCGCGCCGAAGCAAAACAGCGCAGTATTCAAAATGCTTCTGATCCTGTCGGATAATTGCGATATTCGAGATCTAACCTCTGAGCAGTTGAAATATATACCAAAGATTATTCTACTGCGAGAGTTTGGCAGACACATTGATCAGTTGTGGGACAGGCTCCCCGAGCATATAAAAGCCGATCCTGAGGTTCAGCAGCATCGTCGGTGTCTGGAGCATTATAATCGCCCTTGGCAGCGAACGCATATCGACGGTCCGGCACCATTGATTAAGAACTGTAGCGAATGTCGTCGACGAGAGTAAAGAAAGGTCGTGGTTTGTTAAATCGGGCGATAAACGCGCTACCTATCGAATTACATATCCCGGGATATCAGTTTTGCGGTCCAGGAACTCATCTGGCAAAACGATTGGCTAGAGGTGATCTAGGCATCAATCCGTTGGACGCAGCGTGTCGCGAACACAATATTGCATATTCGCGTAGCAACGACCTCGGCGAAAGGCACGCGGCAGATAAGGTACTCGCTGACAAAGCGCGAAAACGCATCGTTGCGCGAGACTCGACTCTGGGTGAAAGAGGTGCTGCTACGGCTGTTTGGGCGACTATGAAGGCCAAGACGAAAATCGGAATGGGGATGAAAACAAAAACATGCAAAAGGACTCCAAAGAAAGCACCGAAAAAACGGATTCTTCCAGTAGCAAAACGGGGTGGTATATTACCGCTTCTCCCGCTGCTAGGTGTCCTCGGATCGTTAGCTGGTGGAGCGGCGGGGATCGCCAAGGCGGTAAACGATAATAAGGCGGCGCAACATCAGCTGCAGGAAATGCAACGCCATAATCGCTCCATGGAAGGTCGTGGACTTTATCTCGCGCCATACAAGCGCGGACAGGGAATATCGAAACGAAAAAAAAAAACGCCGAAAAGGAAATAAAAATGCCTGTCGGTGTAACTACCGATGCACAATTGGAGGAGTTGGCAAAACGTATGCGTATTCCATTCTTTAGAGGTGTTTTTATGCGCAATGCACTACCAGCCGGAGGAGTACATCGAAACGAGAGCGGTATCGTAAATTTGGACAATATCGAGGGGTCGGGAACTCATTGGGTGGCATATGCGAAGAGAGGGTGTCGAGCTATATATTTCGACAGCTTCGGGAATCTTCGACCGCCTAGAGAATTGGTACAATATCTGGATAAAGATGCTGTGAAAATCGAATACAATCGAACGTCGTATCAGAAGTACAATCAGAGCAATTGTGGACAACTCTGTCTACGCTTTCTACAAACGATCGGCCACAAATTTAAGGATTGACTTCCCACCGCTATGATTCAGTACTAGTCGAGTCGTACAGCTCGGAATATGTCGTTAACATTCACTCTAACCGGCAAGAGTAGCACCCTCGCGGTGAGCTACTTTCCACCTATAGATTTGAGCGACGATGATTACGAACTTGGTTTAACAACCTTTGAAACTTATCATACAATACCGAACATCGACTGGAGCAACGATAAATTCTACTTCACCTCAAACTATGGCATCAAAAACAGCAGTGTTGACACCACTCCTGAAACTATTAGGATTCCACACGGCTCCTACGAACTAGACGCCATTGCCAAGTATTTGAGGCAGCGATTACTCGAGCGGTATCCTAAAAATCTCGATGACTCTGATGATGACAACGATGTGTATCCTATAGTGTTGCGTCCCAACAACAACACCATGAAAAGCGAGCTGTACTGCTCGTTCGCTGTAGATTTTACGAAGCGCAATAACATTGGATCGCTACTGGGATTCTCGACGAATCGGGTATTAGAACCAGGGCGGTGGCACGAATCGGACGATCCAATTAATATCATGACCGTGAACATTATTCGCATAGAATGTAGCGTGACCGCTGGTGCGTACAACAATGGGAAGCGCGTACATACGATACATGAATTTTCTCCGAGAGTTCCACCAGGATATAAGATATCGGAAACGCCCGCACAGATCATTTACCTTCCGATCACCGCACGAGTCATTACGGATCTAACGATACGCGTTGTGGATCAAGACGGACGGTTGCTCGATTTTCGAGGTGAAGAGATTACCATCAGACTGCACGTACGACGGTGTAACGTTCGGCTGTCCGGGGACAACTGAGCGTCGACAGATCCCCGAGAGGAGAGCGGCGTCCCCTCGAGTGTAGGAAAGGTGGGGTTCTATTCTACAGGTGAAAGAGTAAAATCTATGGCTTGAAACTTAACAATGCTTATTTATTTAATAAAACTTATTCTAGTAATGATAATAATAATGAATTAATATTGCTTACGATCTATGATTACTTATACTCTTTTTTGGTTTTTTATGTTTTTATGTTTATTCTAATACGCTAATAATAATAATAATATATGTATTAAGATATGTACTTCTGCAGTAAGATCGGTCTGCTGCCGTTTCCGGAGCGGGTCCCAATTCTTTTGGCAGAGTTTTATGCTAGGCTACTGCAGTAAGATCGGTCTGCTGCCGTTTCCGGAGCGGGTCCCAATTCTTTTGGCAGAGTTTTATTCTAAGGTTCTGTAGACTTTGCCTCCGCTAAGCGGTTAAGCTGCTACCTACTAATAGGAGCAACGCTTGAAACCTCCGTGAAGACAAAGTTCTCAACCTTCAAATGGTAGGTCCAAAGAGGAGCACCCGTACCTTTTTAACACTGAGAACCAGTCGCTACCGTTTCCGGAGCGTGCTGAAATTCTGCTGGATGGTACTTAAGCTGCCTCCAGGCACTAGCATTCGTTGGTCGCAAGAACGTATTCGAATGAGCGCGCCCTGTGCTGCGCGCGTCACCTTTTATACCCGAGAATTGGCGGGCTGGCGCATGCGCAGTGAGTCGCTGTTTGTTATTTCATGTTTGTTCGCTTATTACTTATTATTTTGTCTTGCGCTTTAACTAATACTTATAATTAATTATTCTTAACATTTCTATAATATTTGTTTCTCTAATATTTGCTTAAATTATAAATTATGTACAAAAGTCTTGACAATGCGTTTGCGTGGTAATGGAATACAGTTGTATGGTAATGAAGATCGGTTCTGTTTTACCGACAGTCGGTTTTTACCGGTTTGAGTCCCCGTGGGACGTTACACCTCCCCCCCTGGGGGATCTCTCGTCCTCGAGAGATTGGAACGGAGGTGGGGAACGAAATGGACAATCTTATAATTTAATATATATAGGATTATTTATTTGGTAGGCTTATACGGGCATGCCGCTCCTGAGCCGAACAGAGCAAGGAGTCTCCATAATTTTTTCCTGGGATCCGTTTTTGGTAATGCTCGATACGTTTCCCAGTCTGGATCAGGGATCCGGATTGGGATCAATTCTGGCCATCTCCGTGGTGGGACTTCTGGGATTTTGAACTCCGGGGTGCTCGGAAGAACAAAGTCTGGAGTAGTGGGATATTCCGGTGTCTTTGGAAGTATCAGGTCCGGAGGAGTATGAGGTCGCGTCTTTAATGGAATGATTTTATTAGGTTTTGATAAAATGGAGAAGGTATTAATACATTACCAATTTTTGTGGAGATGTCGGGAGTGGAGCAATTAATGCGGGAATGGGGATCATCTCCGCAAATATTTCCTCTAATTCGTTTCTATCTTTCTTTGCTTTCGATTTGCGCGAGCCTGAGCGTTTCGGCATTTTGCAAGAATAATGGCGAGCTAAATGCTGCGCAGGCGTGGATTTAAAATGACATGTTGGGGACTGACGCTTCAGTGCCCTCTAGCGGATTCTACGGTAATTGTATTTTTCTGCAACTATGTATGTTGCCTATGCTATCGGTCTACTTAGTATATATATATTTTTTCTTAGTTCTATGGGTTTTTAGGTTAAGTGTCATTTGTTTTTGTATAAAAAAAAATAGAATGTTTATTAAAAAAAATGAAAGATGAGAGGTGTGAGTATTTACTACATTCTGTATGTGTGTGTAGTGTGTAATTGTAGGGTGTAATGTAAAATGATATGAATGATAATATAAGAAAAGTAATATATAAAAAAGTGTGTGTGTTTAGTACATTTTGGATGTGTGTGTGGCGTGTATCTGTAGAGTGTAATGTGGTATAATATTAAAAGTTAAATGTTAAGTACGTTTCTGCATTCCTTGCATTCATGCACTGGTTGTGCAACATATAATATACGCCGACAAAATCGACAAATTCGCCATCGGCGTAAATTCTTTTTTGCGACCAGGTGTTTTTCCAGAGGCTCTTCCTCCAATAAGTCAACTCTTTGTGTACACATTACACAAATTATATTATCTTTGTAATAAAAGACATCCTTGTCGTACGTTTTCTTTAGGCATGTCTGGTCCGACATTTTATATTGCACAGATAATTTTACAGTACTGTCTGAATGCGTTTTTATAATGGAGAAATCCTTTGTCTGCTTCTCTTTATATAGGCTTCCTATGCAGGGTTGCAACTTTATGGTAAATTCGCCTGTTTTACGCGGTTTTTATGGACGATCCTAGTTTGTTTCGAATTTATTACTATTTTTAAGTTGCTTTTCTCCAGGATTTCGATAATCCGGTAGGGTCCGCTGTATTCCGGTCCCAGTTTTTCCTTTCTTGGTTGCAATAACCATACGTAATCCCCTATTTTGTAGTTTTGTGGTTGAATCTTCCGGTCGTAATAATGTTTCTGGCGAACTTTTGATTCTTCCAGATTTTTTCGCGCCATTTGTCGGATGTGATATAATTTTTCTATCAACTTGTCGACATAGTCCGGATATGTTCTAATGTTGTCCGTTGAGGGAATACTGGAAGGAAGACGTGCTTTTCTTCCGAAAACAAGTTCGTGAGGCGTAAATTTCGTGCCTTCGTGAGTGCTTGTATTATACGAGAACATTGCTTGAGGTAACCACTGATCCCATTGCTTTTCTTTTGACACGTAATGTCTTAGGTATTCGACGAGGACATGGTGACTTCTCTCCAAAGATCCATTAGATTGTGGATGAAATGCAGAGGTTCGATATTGTTTAATGTGAAACGCTCTGGCAAATTTCTTCATGAGGGCACTCATAAAATTTGGTCCCTGATCAGTAAGGATTGCTTTAGGACTTCCAAACTTACAGATGAAATGTTCTGTAAATGCCTTAGCTATATCTTCTGAAGTGATACTTGCCAATGGAATAGCGAGAGAGTATTTAGTCAAATTGTCCTGGATAGTAAGTATATAACTATTTCCTATGTTTGTGAAAGGTAATGGTCCTACTATATCCATTGAAATCTTATCGAAAGCATCAACAGGTGTGTCTGTTAGTATCATGGGTTCCTTATTTTTTACTCGTACCAGTTTAGTCTTCTGGCATTCCAAGCAAGTCTTAATAAACTGTGTTATTTCGTATTTCATATTTTTCCAGTAATATTTGCTTCTTATTCGATGATACGTTTTTGTAATTCCCTTGTGTCCGCCTATAGGTGACTGATGGTTCTCCTGGATGATCTGGTGTCTTTCTTGCATAGGAGGTGTTAGGAGGGTGCCTTTGCAGAAGATGAATTGGATATCTTCTTGTATGAATATTAGTTCTATTAAATTTCGTAATTGATTTAATAAAATTTTATCCTCTTCTGATGAGATGTATACTTTTGTGGCTTTTTCAGATACCAGGTATGTATGAAGTGACCTCAGTGAATTGTATACGTCTTCTTCCGTTGGATGTTCTGGTGTGATAAGTCCAAGGATTGTGTGCTTCCCTTCCTTGATTTTGACTAACTCTCCGATTCTTAATGGTTGTGGAATTCTGTGAGGTTTTATATTTTTTTCCTTATATAATTTTCCTCCTGATGGTCCGATTGGCCTGCCTTGTGTGTTTATGAATGTCACTACGTATCCTTTGCCCATCCATAAATGATCTTCCACCTCTGCATTTTGGTTTTTGACAGGAATATTTGATACTATCCTTGGTTTGGCTGGTGTGGGTTGTTTGTGCCGTGGAGAATGTGGGGAAAGAGATAGTAATGGTGGAGGATGAGAGGATGGTGGAGGAGGAGTAAGTATCCTTCCTTTCCTTATCGTTATTGGTGTTATGGGACCTGTGTCCGTGCTGGATTTTGATTTTAATTTCTTCTTTTTAGGTGTGTGGTGAGTGCTTGAGCTTGACTTTGCATCAATTTTGGGAGGGTCTTTATAATTATGTCTTGGTACTATGACCGTTTCATCGATTTCCTCAATTAAGTCCTCTTGCGGTTTCTTGATGTGAGGGGGTTTATATTTTTGAGGTATCACGACTTGCGGGGGTGCGTGTACTTGGACTTGGGGGGTCACGACTTGCGGGGGTGCGTGTACTTGAGGGGGTGCATGTATTTGGACGGGAACGGAAATTTGATGAGGCGCGTAACGAGGGGGTGTATGCGTTTCCGCTTCAATATTCCGTTTCTTAGTCTCGGGACGAGAAGAGGAGGTGTTTGTGCTTGGTTTTTTCCGTTTTAATTTCTTTCGCATTAAATTTAACGCATCGCTTTCGTCATATGAAGAGGAATCGGTTTCTGATGAGTTAACTATTAATTGCTTATGTGGAGCTGGATTTCCAGAGGTTGATGCTGTCGTTTCCCTTTGTCGGGTTGGAAATTGGTGAAATTCTTTTAATTTTTTATTTTCATGAGAATTTGTATCTGAATGAGCTCTTTTTGCATGTAATGGTAGTGAAATCGGATTCCTAGACAATGCGTCCGCGTTTGTGTTGTATTTCCCGGGTTTATATAAAATTTTGTAATCGTATTCCGCTAATCTAATTTTCCAGCGCATTAACCGAGATGTAGGATTAGAAAGATTTTGAAGCCATTCTAATGGTTTATGGTCTGTTATTAGATAGAATTTTCGTCCGTAAATGTAAGGTCTGAAGTGAAAAACTGCATATATTATCGCCAATAATTCCCGTTCTGTAGGAGAATATCGTGTTTCGGCATCATTCAAAACGCGAGATGCGTAAGCTACCGGTAAATCTTTTCCTATTTCCCCTTGACTGAGGACCGCACCTACAGCAATACTTGAGGCGTCTGTCGTGATGTTGAATACTTTGTCGAAGTCCGGGAATTGTAATATAGGTTCTTTGCAAAGAACTTCTCGTAAGGTTTCAAATGCCTTCTGTTGTTTGTAGGTCCATTCGAATTGGTAGTTCTTTCTAGTGAGATTAGAAAGTGGTCTTGCAATTTTTGAGAAGTCTTTTATAAATCGCCTATAATATCCACTTAGTCCTAGGAATTGTTTGACGTTCTTGACCGTAGTAGGTGTTGGAAATTCCTGTACTGCTACTACTTTTTTTGGGTCAGGTTTGACTCCGTCCTCTCCTATTATGTGTCCTAAATATGATACTTCTTTCTTCAAAAATTCGCATTTGTCCGGTTGAAGGTGGAGATCTGCTTCTCTTAGTCTATCCATTAGTCGTTTGAATTTAGTTGCATGTTCTTTTAATGTACTGGCGTATATGACGATATCGTCTAAGTATACGAAGAGCTCTATTCCTTGGAGTCCAGTCAAGACCTGGTCCATTAGTCTCTGGAAGGTGGCTGGTGCGTTTTTAAGTCCAAATGGCATTCTAGTGAATTCATAGTGCCCGTAAATTGTAGAGAATGCTGTTTTATGTCGATCGTCTGGATGCATGGGAATTTGATGAAATCCAGATGCCAGATCAAATACCGAAAAGTACTTTGCACTTCCTAACTGATCTAGTATATCAGTTATATTTGGCAGAGGATAAGCATCTCCAATTGTTAGTTCATTTAATTTTCTAAAGTCAATTACGACTCTGGACTTTTTATTTCCTTGAGCGTCTTCTTTCTTAGGTACAATCCAAATTGGCGAATTATAAGGTGAGGTTGATGACTGTATGATTCCTTTTTCAAGCAATTCTTTAGTCTGTACTCTAACTTCTTCCTTATATGCTTGAGGATACCTATATTGCTTTGTAAAAACAGGAACGTTGTTTTCTGTAATTATCCTGTGATATGTTTTGTTTGTTGCTTCCAGTTTCTCCCCTGGAAGGTAGAATCTGTCTGCATGTTCCTTTATTAGTTGTTCCACGCTGGCTCGTTCCTCCGAGTTTAGGTGGTCCAACCGTAATAATTGTAATAATTGGTGCGTTCTATCGGTTCTTTTGTATGCGTTTGTTGTTTCTTCTTCTGCAGGTATTTCTTCAAATTCTTCTAGTTCAACTGACGGTACTGGAATTTTGATGTCCTTTGTGGATGTATTTATAGCAAAAAGAAATGCTACACCGTTGTTATTCGAAACCAGTGCATTTCCCATGTGTATGTTCGGGTGAATGTTAATTTTCGGAATGTATCCTGTTTTGGACTGTGTATTAAGCACTCGCACATATATTTGACTTCGTGCTCTCGCTGGTATCGTAATCATTTCTGGATCGATAAATGGAATAATTTCCATTCCAATTATTATCTCTGACTTCATATAGTCGATGGTTGCTCCGTTTGTTTGAAAAAATTCCGTTCCAAGTATTCCGTCTTGTTTGATAGGAAGATCCTCCACAACATGGATAATAATTTCCGTATTTAAAGTTCTTATTTTAATATATCCTATTGTACTAAGTAGGCCGTCCGTAATACCATTAAGGTCGAACAAAGTGTCCGTATAGATTGGTATATTCGGTGAAACAGCACTTCTCTTGATGACGTTGAGGTCGGATCCAGTGTCGATCATCAACGTTGCGTGGTTCTCGCTGAATCCTACATCAGAAAGAAGGATGCTAGGAGGTTTCCTTATTTGCTCCGTTTTTAATCGAAGTATGGCCTGCCTACGTACCATACGGGGTTGTTTCTCTTCTTTTTCCTTCCTATCGAAATATACCTTCTTTCTGCATTGGTCTATCGTATGTCCTCTAAATTTGCAATATTCGCAAAATACTTCTGGTCTTTGTACTCTTTCTGCATAACTTTTGCTTCGGCATTCTTGTATCGTGTGACCTGGTCTTTTACAGTAGTCACAGTACACGTTGGATTGAGGAGCTCTGTTCGTGTAACTTTGGCTTCTACAATCTCGTGTTGTGTGACCTGGCCTTCGGCAATTATCACAGTATACGGTAGATTGAGGGGCTCTATTCGTGTAACTTCGGCTCCTACAATCTTGCGTCATGTGACCTGGCCTTCGGCAGAAGTCACAGAATGTATCGTTCCACGCTTGGTTTCGTGCTCCGTTTTGTGTTCCGCTTCGACTCCTACATTCTTGCGTCGTATGTCCCGTTCTATTACATTGTTGACAGGTTTTTTGCTGCCAGTTGGTTCGTGATATTCGGCTACTGCAAGCGGTGGCAATATGGCCGTATCCAAGGCAATTCGTACATTGGTTAGCCTGTGTTATTCCTGCTGCTTCTCTTGCTCGTATCTGGTTTTCATTATATTCTGCTTCAGCTTTAATGGCGACGTTGATAGCGCGATCAAGATTGCTGAAGGTGTATTCGTGTATTCTATTATGTATTTCTGTTCTTAATCCCGTTAGAAAGGCTTTAATGGCGTTTTGTTCTGCGGTTGTATTGAATTGTATTACATGTGTCGGTACCTCTACTGCATTGCAATGTTTAATCTGAAGTAAGAGATTGGATACGCGACTGCTGTAGTCTACTGTTGTTTCGTTATGTAATTGTGCTATTTTCGATAATTCACCATATAATTGTATTGAAGTATGTAATGGAGCAAATCGTGACTCTAATACCGAAATGAGATCATCGATTGAATTATAGTCTCCGCTTAAAACTACTCTAGAAGCTTGTCCGAAAAGCTTATTCTTTATGAGTTGAACTAATCCATACTCTGCGTTCGGATTAACCATGCGCCGTGCATGTCGGCAGCTTTTTATAAACTGGTGTATCGGTATGTTTCTACCGTCGAAAGAAGGGACTGTGTCCGCAGTGTCGCGTAGGCTAATATGTGGTAGTTGAGAATATGTACTCGTAGATGTATTCATATTAATTTGTGGATTTGAAGGTCCTGGACTATTTACTGTAGTGATTTCTGGAGTTTCTGTAGTCTCCTGAGTTTGAGTTTCTGGATTTATTGTGAGGTTAGCCATTGCTTCTCCAATTGTGTTAGGCATTGTGAAGTTTTAAAGCCTCTGTAAAATTTAGAGAAAGAAAAAATTTCTTGGAAAATACTCACTTATGGAGTGATTTCACTAACGAAATAATTCTTCAAATTGAATTTTATCCTCTAAACGAATGAGAAATCCCACCGCTGTCACCAAAAATATCCGACCTGTAACGTTCGGCTGTCCGGGGACAACTGAGCGTCGACAGATCCCCGAGAGGAGAGCGGCGTCCCCTCGAGTGTAGGAAAGGTGGGGTTCTATTCTACAGGTGAAAGAGTAAAATCTATGGCTTGAAACTTAACAATGCTTATTTATTTAATAAAACTTATTCTAGTAATGATAATAATAATGAATTAATATTGCTTACGATCTATGATTACTTATACTCTTTTTTGGTTTTTTATGTTTTTATGTTTATTCTAATACGCTAATAATAATAATAATATATGTATTAAGATATGTACTTCTGCAGTAAGATCGGTCTGCTGCCGTTTCCGGAGCGGGTCCCAATTCTTTTGGCAGAGTTTTATGCTAGGCTACTGCAGTAAGATCGGTCTGCTGCCGTTTCCGGAGCGGGTCCCAATTCTTTTGGCAGAGTTTTATTCTAAGGTTCTGTAGACTTTGCCTCCGCTAAGCGGTTAAGCTGCTACCTACTAATAGGAGCAACGCTTGAAACCTCCGTGAAGACAAAGTTCTCAACCTTCAAATGGTAGGTCCAAAGAGGAGCACCCGTACCTTTTTAACACTGAGAACCAGTCGCTACCGTTTCCGGAGCGTGCTGAAATTCTGCTGGATGGTACTTAAGCTGCCTCCAGGCACTAGCATTCGTTGGTCGCAAGAACGTATTCGAATGAGCGCGCCCTGTGCTGCGCGCGTCACCTTTTATACCCGAGAATTGGCGGGCTGGCGCATGCGCAGTGAGTCGCTGTTTGTTATTTCATGTTTGTTCGCTTATTACTTATTATTTTGTCTTGCGCTTTAACTAATACTTATAATTAATTATTCTTAACATTTCTATAATATTTGTTTCTCTAATATTTGCTTAAATTATAAATTATGTACAAAAGTCTTGACAATGCGTTTGCGTGGTAATGGAATACAGTTGTATGGTAATGAAGATCGGTTCTGTTTTACCGACAGTCGGTTTTTACCGGTTTGAGTCCCCGTGGGACGTTACAACGGCGTCAACGATAATACATGTGGTGCGAATGAAAGAAATGCTTGTGTTGAACAACTCCAGAAATCCGTTTCTTCCAAGTGAAATTGTTTGCAACAACAACAACAACAGCAACAACAACTGCAATAGCTCTGATTACGCTAAAAAGAAGAGGCTCAGTGCTGCGAACATTGCATTTTTGAAATCATTGGGGTTTATTGTGTGCATATAAGTTGAAAGAAAATGGCCGACATTCTAAGCATTGGAGTGAAGCCGACGTTTGATGATCGCATCTTCAAGCTCGAGACTCACACGTACAACCCATACGTCAACACAACGTTTGGATATAGCGATGAGATAAGAATACCTATACAACAGCAGGATTTATACACATTACCGTGTGAAAGTTTCCTCTACATGGAGGGGAAATTGGTGATAAATAAACCAAACGATGCATCAACAACGACGTTGGGAAATAATTGCGTGGCGTTCTTATTTGATGAGATTCGGTATGAGCTGAATGGCGTGGAGATTGACCGCAACAGAAACGTTGGAATAACTAGCACGCTTAAAAACTATGTATCGCTAACATCTGACGAAGACAAAAATATTGAGAATGCCGGATGGGGATTGAAACGACGCGATGGACTAATAGTGAAAAATCATTTCAATTTTTGCATCCCACTAAAATATTTGTTGGGATTTTGTGAGGACTACAAACGCATGATTATTAATGCGCGTCACGAATTGATTTTAATACGATCGCGCAACGATAGCAATTCTCTAATAGGATCGCCGATGTTGGAACCAGAAATTGAATGACTTAAAGTGCAATGGCGAATGCCTCATGTGACGCTGAACGATGTTAATAAGCTATCGTTGCTGCATGCTTTGGAAAGTGGACAAAACCTGAGCATTAGTTTTCGCTCATGGGATCTGTACGAGTATCCTTTCTTACAGAGCACAACCAAGCATTCGTGGGCTGTGAAGGCATCTGCACAACTGGAGAAGCCGCGATACGTTATCTTTGCTCTACAGACTGCTCGAAAGAATGTGATGACTGAAGATGTTACTAAGTTTAACAATTGCAAATTGACCAATGTAAAACTTTTTCTCAACTCGGATTTTTATCCATATGATGACTTGAACTTGGACTTTGACAAGAATAAGCACGCCACCTTGTTTCACATGTATACGCAATTCCGTAAATCGTATTATGGACATAGTTGCAACGAGGCATTATTCACAGTGGCTGAATTTTTACAATTTGGTCCTCTCGTGGTGATTGATTGTTCGCGACAAAATGAGTCGGGTTAAAAATGGTACCGTGGACGTGCGCATAGAATTTGAGTGTAAAGAGAATGTACCTGCAAATACTACGGCCTACTGTCTGATTCTGCATGATCGGGTGGTTGAATACAATCCGCTAACAAACGTGGTGCGCAAAATAAATTAAATTGTCATACTACATGCCTGCCCTCTCCTGTATCAAATTCGTGCAAAAATTTCATCGTAAAAATCGAGATGCTTTACGAGAAAGACTGCATTCTCTCATCTGTCTTGAAAGCGAGCAGACCTCTAAAATTGTATCGACAATGGTTGTACCAACATTTGTTGACCTGCAAGGATTCATCGTCGATGGAAGATTTGTTGTCAAGGAAGTGGCTGTCCTACGAAAGGGAACAAT
Source organism: Andrena praecox (assembly GCA_963932275.1). NCBI lineage: Eukaryota > Metazoa > Arthropoda > Insecta > Hymenoptera > Andrenidae > Andrena > Andrena praecox. The sequence continues at coordinate 33,823,979 of OZ010731.1, forward strand.
TCTCTCGCACTATATTTTTGGGAGTTCGATGCCGCAATATCTTCTTACAAAATCCGACAAATCAAGCATCCGATGGTTGGTTGCAAAACATCATGGACTACGATGGGACGATGGAGGCGTTCCATACAGTATGGCTAAACAGCTAATTTCGAAAGCTGTAGCTGATGCAATCGATGAAGAAGATGATGCATCCCATATCGTATACGTTAAAGGGTTGCAGAAACGCGACTGGCTTGTGGATTTCCTCGATGAAAATACAAGACGGGACATGATCATTGAGACGCTGGACATTGACTACGAGGATATTAAATCTCTAAATAAGCTAAATGTAGTTAATACTCTGCGATGTGGCAGACACGCGAAGCATTGTGCCATGCAAAATGTATTTAAAATATTCAACTGGTGGTCTAAACACCAAAGAGAAATTCATAAATAAAATATGATCAATTTTTAATGCATAAATGTTTTTTATTTTTTTTCACCCTCCCCAACCTCCTATATGCGGTGTACGCTAGATTAAGACGATAGTTATAATTATGTAGAAGTAGTACGATTCACGTTCAGAGATGTATGATTTACGTTCAATACCCGTTCGATTCACGTTCAATACCCGTTCAAAGTCGTTCAATACACGTTCAAAGCCGTTCAATACCCGTTCGATTCATGTTCAAAGCCGTTCAATACCCGTTCGATTCACGTTCAAAGCCGTTCAATACCCGTTCAAAGTCGTTCAATACCCGTTCAAAGCCGTTCAATACCCTTTCGATTCACGTTCAAAGCCGTTCAATACCCATTCGATTCACGTTCAAAGCCGTAAATTTCTTAAACGTATATTATTTCTCCATTTTATTTACCCGTCTTCCTCCTCACCATCTAATTTTAAGATTCTACGTTGATTAGAAATTATTTCTCTGCGTTGGGGGGAATTTCTTTCACATATTGGTTTTGTAAAAAAAATATTTCGGTGGTGGATTTGGTTTAGAAAAATATTTGGGGTCGGATCGAGTCTGAAAAAAAGATTTTTTTCATACATGACCCGACCCCAGAAATTTTTAGAGGGAGGGGACGACCCTCTGTGGAAATTTCCGAGGGTGGGTCCGGTCTTGAGATGTCTCCGCGGCGGTTCGGTTCGGACTGATCCCCTCCACGATTGTGGCTTCCCCCACTCCGCAGCTCGTGCGCGCGCAATCGGTCTTTCAATCCCCACTTCCCCCGCTACCCCCCGCGCCCATGTTTCCCTCCACCGCGCTCCCCCGCGCGCCTTCACTTCCCCCCGCCACGCACCCCCCCTCAGAGGACCTGGGTTGGAACCCGCTTTACCCTACTACTACAATATGCCAAATGTAAGTATTAAAATTGTATACTATTAAACAGGGTGATTCTCCCGCCTCGCTGAGTTTCGTGAATTTCGACGCACAAAAATATGGTTGCGTACATTATTCGCTTCAAAGCAATACGTGATACTTTTTAAATATTATTTTCTCTGCAATTATAGACATTTCAAACATCGAATATTGTACGCACATATTTTTAGCATAGATAATCATCATGCGCAACCTGAAGATAAAGTCCGAGAAAAAAAATCCTTTCAAACACAGATTATGGACCGCCTTGGCCAACTTTTGACACCTACGTCAATATTATATTTGAAAAAAAAATATTTTCGCTCCTCCGTAACGTACTGTCTTGCTTAAATAATTGAGAGCTGTCTAAACTTTATATAAATAATAATTTCAATATTGGTTTAACAAACCATTTTATTCATGGAAACTGCTAAAATGGATTTATCGACGGCATCGCCTTTGAGGACTCCAGCGAGAGAATTACCCTGTATGTTCATTAGGGTGTTTCATATTATAGGGTTGAAATTAAAATATTACAATTTTTTTTTACTTTGCTCATGCCCTGATTTCTATAAAAATATATCTGCTTAATATTATTAAGCGCAGTTGGAAAGCACCGAATCTTACATTTCGTTACACAGTGTCACCTTTGCACGCTGCGGGAAAGCACCTTTATGTACTTGTACCTCATTTTGATTTCACATCTTTTTTTTATTTTGTAATTATCTTCTATTTTTTATGATTTATTTGATTTCGTGTACTTGGCGTAATTTTTTTACTTTTTTGAAGTTTTTTATGGGGATATCACTTCTTTTTACAAAGATAATTTGCATAGGGAATGACTTCAGATAATTTTTAATATATATTATATTATCTTCTATTTTTTGTGATTTATTTGATTTCGTGTAATTGGCGTAATTTTTTTACTTTTTTGAAGTTTTTATGAGGTTAAGCTTTACATAAAAACCCTAAATTAAAAATAATTTGCTGGTATAAAAACAAATCCCCATAAAAAAATCTATTAAAAAATTTTGGCGACTTACCTTGTTAATTGAGACAATAATTCAGTGTCTTATGTGGTGTAAAAACTCGTGACATTTCAGAAAATTTTGACAACTTTCCTTATTTGACACTTGGCAGGTGATGATGGATTGACACTTCGTAGGTTATAAAATTCAATAGTATACATAGGTATATATTAGGGTATTTCATATTATAGGGTTGAAATTAAAATATTACAATTTTTTTTACTTTGCTCATGCCCTGATTCCTATTAATATAAAAAGAATATCTGACAAATTTTAGGAAGATTGAGTAATATTTAGAGGTTGCACACTTTGCACACTAAATAATATGTAGTAGGCTAAGGAAACACGATTTGCAATGATAATTATTTTTATTCTTTAGTCCTTGAAAAAGAAACTAAACTTCAAAGAAGACTTAGACTTAGATAAATTTACATTTTATTATTATTATTATTGTTCACTTCTATAAAAATTCTGTACCTTATTATTTTACCCACATTTTTAAAACCTGACAAAGCGAAAATATGTAGGGTAGAACGGGGTCGGTAGTAACAGGGGGTGAATGTAGCACGGTAATATCTCAAAACATATAATGGATATTAACACCAATTTTAGATATATGATAAACAATGACATTTGGAATCCATGTCCTAGCAGTATAGATACGCAACAGACATGGATAGTGAAGAAAATAACTTTTCGATACCCTACAGTAACTTTTGCTTACTGACTTATGATTGTAATGTAAGCACACCCTTTGCAAGTATGTTCTTTTTTTAATCTGTACTTTGCCTTTTTTTTAAGTAATACTGATCGTTATTTAGCACTTTTAACTGACTCGTTAGTCACAATTTATAATTGAAGTTCAAAAGCATGGTCGAGGGCGATTGTAACGTCGGCAGTCGAGGTCGGTTGTACCGCAACAGAACTGAATAGTGTCAAAGAAGGCGAATAATATTGTCTTGTTCGCATAGAATTCATGCAGTGTTACGGCCAATCCGGGGTCAGAGACGGTTGCAACACTTTACACTGTAACGTTAGGGCTATAACACTCCGCTTCTCATTTTTTATTAATAACTTGGATATCACTCGACATACAGTGAAACTGTTGTGACTCAATGATGTCAGATATGTAAGTAACATTTCCGTATAAGAGTTTTTGTTGTAAATGTAATAGTTCCTGCGTAATCGTATTCCAAAGTCAAAGTGTTACTACCGCCCCAGGCCTACCTTAGTAATAAAACTGTGCAACCCCTAAATATTATTAAATTTGTCTAAAATTTGGCATACAGATCACTTAGATGAATAGAACCAAGGGGGCGAGCAAAGTTACGTGAAAATAGCACCTTTGGAAAATTGAAACACCCTAAGGTTCATACAATCTTACTATTTTCCATAAAATAATACATTCATTATTTAATTTCCAGCTACAGGATGCACTGGTGAATGTCGAGGAGGGGAGCGAGCGAGAGAAGTTGAAGGAGGAGGGGTCAAGAATCAGGAAGGACAGGAGGAAATGAGGGTGGAAACGGAGAAGAACATCCTCAAAGAAATGAAAAAGATAATTATGCGCAATACTAAATACTATATTCTTTTGTTCGTAATAATGTACCTCTGTCGGAGACGAATTGAACAATATTGTTCAATTCGTATATGTGATATACGATAATATTTGATGTCATGTTAGATCTACGGTTTATCAATATTTCACGATTTTCAATGTAACGAAATATCGTATATTGTATCAATTTGTCTCACAAAGAGCTTCAATATTGCGAAGAAAATAATTTAGCATTGCATTTAATGAAACTGAGTTGACCGTATGTTATTCCGGTTCTGTCCGAATATTTTTGGGATTCTCTATATGTACGGGTACAAGTAGAAAACGTAATTTTTATGGTACTGTTTCAGATGTATAAGGCCATGAAAAGCCTCACGTACCGGCGCCACGCGGAAACCGGCAGAGTCCGTGGAGGTGGCAGGCGCGGTGGCGGCAGAGGTCAAGGCGGAAGGGGCCAAGGAGGAGGAGGCCGGGGGGCCTGGGGCGAAGGGAGCAGAGGCCGGAGGGAATGGGGTCAAGGGGGTAGTTTTTATATATATCAAGATTTTTAAATAACTAAAAAAATAAAAACCAGGTTTTTAAAAATGTATGTTATGAGTTTTATTTATTGCAGTTGTTGAAAAATTACCCTTACAAACAATTTTTGTCTCCGCAATCATTAAACAAACATTTTCTTTTTCTTGGTAAACTTACGCCGCCATGGATCGACTCGCGTGATCTTACGTTCCCCGAGTACAAGTGCCATTGCAGGCACTTGTGACCACTGACAGAGTCAGTGTTACCGCACTTTACAACGCGGTGCGACACATGACCGATAAAATATATTATTTCCTCGTCACTTTCTTTGTAAACTTTAGCCGCCGTGGATCGAATCGCGTGATCCTACGTTCCGCGTGTACAAGTGCCATTGCAGGCACTTGTGACCACTGACAGAGTCAGTGGGACCGCACTTTACAACGCGGTGCGACACATGACCAATAAAATATATTATTTCCTCGTCACTTTCTTTGTAAACTTTAGCCGCCGTGGATCGACTCGCGTGATCCTACGTTCAGCGAGTACAAGTGCCATTGCAGTCACTTGTGACCACTGACGGAGTCAGTGGTACCGCACTTTACAACGCGGTGCGACACATGACCGATAAAATGTATTATTTCCTTCGCAGGCACTTGTCAGCGTGGTGCGACGCCGAGAATAGCCCCTCTCTCCACCTTTAGTCATGCTTATGTCGCAAGGGCATAACGTAATCCTGGGTTTCGTTTCTTTTTATAGTCCACATTTTACATTTTATTTGTGAAACCGGCCAATAACATAATCGTGTCCCTTCGGAAACAATAAAAACTTTTAAAATTGAAGATGGACACGGTTTCTCAAACAGGTTATCGGCAGCCACTTTCCGTTTGTGACCTATTATATTGTACACCTCTTCCGTCCGTATTTGCACTATATTTACAATGCGAATGATCGTTCCATCCTTCAGCATGAAACAATTATTTCTATTGTCATCGCAATGTATATAATATCCATCACTTTCCAATTTTTTGTACTGCGTCACAGTTGCGGTTGAGAATATGGGCAATAGTGGTCCATTGTGATGGGAACCTTTACAAATATATTTTCCCAATATTGGTGATGATTTTAGAACCGATCCCCGCTGCAGTTCTCCATAACGTCTTGCCAATTGCTGCAATGGTTTATCCGATTTTCTTATTAATTTCTTCAAACTCCCTAAAAAGTTTTCAAAAGGAAATGCGCTAAAATTGTCCAACACTCCAAATTTTCTAACGTCATTACACAAATGGAGTAAGTTGTGGACATTGTGAGAAATATATTGTTTCCCATGCAATACCTCGAAATGTTCAACAAAGTATTCTAATAATTCTTCAGCATATTTAATATTCTCTTCACTATTAATTAACATAGGGCTAACTAACACACTGACAGCCACGTGCAGTGTTAAAAAATGTTCGTAAATATTCTTCTTTAGTACACGCTTGAGTACAATAGGACCTGTGTACAGTAGAAATTGCCGAAATTCCGTAGCTTTCCAGTAACTGAGGTCCGTCAAACTTCTCGACTTTCGCGAAAACTCACGCGGTACAGAATTTCCAACCAATATTAGATGTTCCGATATCAAGTTCCTAGCTTGTCCACCAATCCTTACGTTTAACGGTCCCTTAATCCACAATAGCAAGAGCTTCTTCATAACTCCCAGGCAAATTAAGTGCATATAGTCTAGGGGCACATTTGATACTAACCCAATACTTGGCACTTTTAACAAACCACTTGTACCTTTATGGTAATCTTTGTCGGTTTGCCGTAGAAAATCTTCTTCTGTTCTCAGTGTATCAGGCACTTCGGTGTAAGGGAAACACGTAGTTCTGTTAACTGATTTCCCAACAATTGTACATTTCGAGCAGCTCGAAAAGCCTGTATGGTCTATTGTAATCATCGGATGAGTCATAATCCAATATGCAATGATAGTATTCATTATCATCATCAAATAATGAATGAGCTTCTTCTTCTTCATCACTTTCACAAATATCGCTGTTGTGTATATTCATAAAATTGTTAGTGCACGGTACTTCATCGCAAGACTCGTACACTTCCTGCGAACTATTTAGTTCATTGTCCAATACATGTAGACTTGACTTAGAATTTTGACATTCTAAGTAATGTGAATAGGTAGGAAGCTCATCAATTGCCAATTCCTCATCAGATTGATTTCTTTGGCTTTCAATATCCTCCAAATATTGCTGGACTCTCCTCCTTTTATGTCTATCAGAACATAGACTACAGTCTTTCCTGGTACGTTTTTTGCCCGCCATAATAACCTGAACATATTTCATACACAAATGAGAAATTAATTATAACAATTTGTTAAAAACTATATACTTGACATGATCTACTAGCAGTGGTACTTACCAGATGTTGAAACGCAAATTAGTTATATTATCTGCGAGACAATGTAATTGGCAAATGTACACCGCTCAAGAGTACTACGCGATGTTCTGGGTGTACGCCCGGAACAACGGGGATGCAAGGGCTACTGTGCGAGCGTTGGCACGGGAATACCCGCGCATCGAAACCCCAAGCGTGGGTACGATTAGACGCTTAGCGTCACGATTATACTCGACGGGGTCGCTGATGCCGCGAGGCAGCGACATCGGTCAACCCAGAGCCGCGCGGAACGTCGCGGTAGAGGAAATCGTTTTGCGTGCCATAGACGAGGACCCGACCGTCAGTGTCCGCGACTTCAGCCGCCGCCTAGAGTAAGTCACAGTACAAGATAACTGCAGAAAGTATTAATTAAGGAAAACTAATGTTATCTAATAATGGATGTTTCTGCATTTTCTTCTAGTGTCAGCAGAATGGCGGTACACCGAACCCTGCAGGAAAACATGTTGCATCCGTACAGCTATGTACGGGTGCAACATTTGCACCCCGGGGATGGCGACCAGCGGGTTGAGTATTCAGTGTGGCTGTTGGGAGAAGTGCAGCGGAATCCGTCGTTCTGCAAGTACATATTGTGGACGGATGAAGCACTCTTCAATAGGGAAGGGTGCTTCAATTCCCACAATCGGCACGTGTGGAGCGACGAGAATCCACTAGCGCTTCGGACACGCGCAGCACAAGTCCGTTGGTCGATTAATGTATGGGCCGGCATTTGTGGTGAGTTTATCGTTGGGCCGTACATGCTGCCGGACAGGATGGACGGCCCAGCGTATAAAGTGTTTTTAGAACATGTTCTGCCGGATCTCATGAACCATATTCCAAATGAGATCCGACAGAACATGATCTATCAGCAAGACGGGGCTGGACCTCACTACGCCACAATTGCCCGCGACTACCTTGATGAAACCTTCCAGGACAGGTGGATCGGCCGCGGCGGTCCTGTTGCGTGGCCCCCACGGTCACCGGATATGACCCCGCTGGATTTTTTCTTCTGGGGCTACCTGACGGTAATTTCATTATTGCTCTTACTTTTTTATAGGTACAGTAGTTCCTCGCTGAGGGCTCGCTGGTCGGGACCGGCGTTGAGCCCGTATCGTGAACGGAACCCTATTTCTGAGTGTACGTTTCTCCCTTCTTTCTGGCCGAAGGGGGGGGGGGGGCGAGATGGAAAGTTTGGCGTGCGCGGCGGGCGCGAGCGCGAGCGCGAGCGCTCAGATGAAATCGTGAATGCTCGACGCATGCGCGCCACGGTCAGATAGCCAGGCACGGCACGAGCCTTTTTTGCGCCGTAGGCGAACTTGTCCAATTGAGCCCTTTATTATAATACATTTATTTGAGATTATTGATGACCTTACCCTGAATTTTTATTCGTGGTTTAAAACAGTTGCAGTACAATGTTTAATGTCAACAATGAAAAGACCATTTTGCGCCCCCTGTCAATCTTATGCCCTAGGCAGTTGCCTAATTTTTCACAGTAAAGTCACAAATAATCTCAAATTAATGTATTATAAGGGCGCAATTTGACAAGTTCGTCTTGGGCGTAAAAAAGACTTGAGCCGGGCCTGCGTCAACTTTCGCGGAAGCCATTTTCGTCTCTACGATGATTTCGTCTCCGACCGTCGCGCACGCAAAGGACGGAGTGACAGGCGTCAGAAGGAGGGAGCGAGACAAAACATCAAAGCGTCGTCTGCTCCTACCGCCCTCACTCGGTCTCACCTTCGCCGGACAAGAGTGAGACAGAAGTGGTGGAAATAGCGAAAAGTCCAGATAGTGTACGCCAAACCGACCCTTCGGCGAGGGAGTACTGTATTCTGTTTTTACTTACGTTTTGTATTTTTTTGCACAACCATCATTTCAGGATACGGTGTACCGTCAGCCAGTGGATTCACTGGACGACATTGTGGCGCGAATTCACGGTGCGGTGGCCAACATCACGCCGCAAACATTGCGGGCCGTGCAGAGCCAGCTGATCGCACGTGCCGAGGCGTGCATAGACGCGGAGGGCGGGCACTTCGAGCACTGGCTCAATTGATAACAATCGGCCCCTTTCGGGGCCACCAATTTTTATAACGTAGGAACGACACGTTCCGTGAAAAATAAATTCAGTGATCAGTGATAGTAGCCGTGCAGTGAAGTGAATATTCGGCACATTAACCTTGGATGGTGTCGTGTACCTGAAACCAGCTGTGCACTGGGCTCGTCCATCGATGACCAGGATCGGTTCAGTGATCAGTGTTAGTAGCCGTGCAGTGAAGTGAATATTCGGTTCATTGACCCTGCGATCAGCTGAGCACTGGACGCCTATGACCAGGATCAGTACAGTGGCCTAGTGACGTTTTGGGAAGACCCCGCGCGTTGCCGTGCGGGGCTGTTGAGCGCGGAGTTTGCACTGCGCTGAGGGGGAGGTAGCGGATGAATCGCTAGTTTGCTCCCGCAAAAAGTCCTCCCCCTCGAGCGCGCGACTCCGCGCCCGAGGACGACCACCGTGGAGTTTTAGTGGGTGCTAGTCCCACATAACCCCGTCCCTCCCCCGGGGGGGGGGGGGGCGGGGTATCCGTTAGGGATTTCTCCACGTCAAAGAAAAAAAAAAAAAAAAGTGGCCTAGTGACACAGGTTTCCGAAAAGGGAAGGAATGCAAGGAAATGAATGTCCGAAAGGGTGAGTTTTATTTAATTTATTGGTGATTATTAGGTGTGAAAATAAATTCTTTCCGATTTTAGGGTACAATAACAGTTCGATTTAAAAAATATGAAAACAACTCGATCATCGCAATAATTTCCATTATTGTTCATTACCTTTTGCCATTCTTCTGGCAGCTTCTGAATACCACCGCGATATAAATTCCAGTCGGAAAGAATTTATTCATACACCTAATATTATTTTTTAAATTTAGTTGTGTTGGCCGTTGTTAAACTACGGATTTTTACCTCAATAACGAATTACGATCACTTGTCGTACATTTTCTGTTACGTTACCTTTTCGTTTATGCCTTATTTAAAAACGAAATTTACGTACTTCTTGTCCTCTCACTTCAAATTATTCTTATTTAAGATTTTGCTTTAAAAAAAAAATGTGTAACGCGGTTTCCTTCGATGCATGCCGACTTGCTTGTTCGTACGTTCGTAGCACAAGCGCGGTCGCCAACCGCGTAGCCAACGCTACCGCGGGAGCTCGGGCGGAAGGCGCGCGCTCTGATTGGTCGGGGTTTTTGGTTAATATCTCCTTAACGAAGCTTCGGACAATATTTTCGCTAAGGAAAAAGTTGTTTCAAATCACCCCCTGAGTCACCCCTTTCAAGGAAACGCGACATTTTTGGGACACCCTGTATACTGGCGTACAGTGAAAGGAAACATATGAAAATAATCAGTTAATTCAAACGGTGAGCGAGTGAGCTACTAGAGTGAGCCACTAAACTTGATTCCACATTAGAGCATACAGATTTCGCGCAGGCACGACCCTCAGGCGACGTTGCTACGCCGCCTCCCCACTTAACCGCCTATGTTTTTCTCCGTCGCACGGCCTTCTCTACTCTCTCTGTTCACTTTTCGTGCGGGGCTGTTTACGTTGACAACGGTCAGATCCCGCGTTTGGGATGTACCAGTTATTCCTTGGAAATTACCACGACCAATCGCATGCGGTTCAAACCGTGGGTAGTAGTGGGAGCTGCGCAGATCGGTCGCAAATCGGTAGGGGCGTCGGGATGCCCTAATGTGGAATGCAGTGTAGAGTGAGCCACTATAGTGGCGTGTCGTTCAGAAAGATGCATCCGCGAAAGCCACTATAGTGGAGTGTCGTTCAGAAAGATGATATCCGCGAAAGCCACTATAGTGAAGTGTCGTTCAGAAAGATGACATCCGCGAAAGCCGCTATAGCGGAGTGTCGTGCCTAAGAGGTTAATAAAGACACGGTTACTATTATAATTAAAGGTAGCTTTAATCTCGCCTGATTTAATATATATATATACAGTGGTTGACCGATACGTGCGTCCGTGCTCGTTGCTTACGGATCTCTGGTGCTTATAGCGCGGCGTATATCTGGTGGCTTGCTGAGTCGGTAATGTTGGTATTTACCTGACCTCTAATATACCACAGTTCGTAATGTATTTTAGATTGTAAGTGAGTTATTGTAAATTATTAATGTTGAGGCGTGAATGAGGCGTGATTGAGACACGAATGGATTTTTTATAAAACAATGAAAAAATGCGTACACCGTGTAGATAGAGATTGTAACGGCACTGGTCGGTTGTCGGCCAGATGACGACTTCGTAGGCCGGGGAAGAAAGGGTCATAAAACACGGCGAGAGGGTGCATGGCGAGCGGCTAGGCTATGTCAAGCGTCCTTTCCGTTCCTCGCTACTGGGTCTCCCGCGCGAATTTTCGTCTTTTTCTAAATGACCAATCAGAGGGCCAGCTTGAGCTTTCTTTTCTCGGCGCTAGCAGCGATGGCATTTCCGTTTTCATGTCGACAAGAGGGTAAGCGGGTGACGCCATGGGACTTCTCACCGATCGCTCGAACAGATAACATCACTTACAACTTATACTTCTAATATAGTTACTAGTCATTAGTGTGAGTTTCTGTATTCATTTATTTCTTGTACCATCCTGCACGAACGTGAATCCATTCATTATAATTGTACGTGAACTGGTTCGGCAAATACGTACGAACATTTGCGTACTCAACAATTAATTTACTATTAATAAGACAATTAACATTTTTCCGGTTTCGCAGCGCCAAGTATTTTGAATAAAATATTTATTGGTATTGAAATATTTATTTCTATACAAATATATCTGCTTAATATTATTAAGCGCAATTGGAAAGCACCGAATCTTACATTACGTTACACAGTGTCACATTTGCACGCTGCGGGAAAGCACCTTTATGTACTTGCAGCTCATTTTGATTTCACATCTTTTTTTTATTTTCTAATTATCTTCTATTATTTGCGGTTTATTTGATTTCGTGTACTTGGCGTAATTTTTTTACTTTTTTGAATTTTTTTATGGGGTTATATTTACTCGATCATGACGAAAGTCAAATTATCGGTGCAAAATTGCCATCCAACGGGCAAGTCTTAAGAGTTCTATTTCACAATCTACGGAATGTGAAATTAAATCTTAAGTCTAGTGTTTCTTTAGTTATTAAGGAAGTTCAAATATTTCGGGAGAAAGCGCGAATTCCAATGAGGTTTGTATTTTCCTCGCCAATTTGTATTTAAAAGCGTGAATACAAGCTCGAGTCGCAACAGAAGCCCTGCGACAAAATTTGGAACGTGTAAACAATTTATCCGCTTATCGTCAAATTGACGATACGATAAGCCGTACTGCAATAAACAAATGATCAAGCATTTGTGGTATTTGGCACCAGAAACTGCCGCATTATCATGTTTCGATAGTGCCATTGGGAATGACACTAAAATAAAAATGATAGAGGCAATAAATGCCAGTGTAGGCAGTGACGACAACGAATGCCTTAAAAAATATAAAATCCTTCCAAAGGATGTGGAACAATTGGTCAACAAAAAATGGAACATTTTATTTCTCCTGATTTCAAAAGATTCTTTGAAAGGTTTTTAATACCTACCACATTTTTTTAAAAAGACCCTTCTACATGGGATGATGACGAGGCTTTCCAAATTGGACGAAACATCGTGAACGGATTAAAAGTTGTAAATGACACCGCTGAGCGTGGCGTTAAACTTATAGAAGAATATAACAAAATATTATCAAAATATGAAGAGGAGAAACAATTTATGCTGCGGAATGTGACGGAATATAAAAAGCAGTATCCTGACGTCACAAAAGAGAATTTATCAATGGATTTTTAAAGCATTTTTAATATTAAGGAACCCCTAATAAATACCTCCGTAGCTATTTGAATTTTTGAGACGCACTTAAGACTGCATTTGTTAACACAGTCGCGTCTAGGGCAAGATCTGCTCGGTCTTATCGAACGTCCACGAGCAGGACTGCGACGAAACGCTTAGAGTACCTATCCATAATTTAGAAATTTACATGATAGCTTGAATTCAAGGTGAGCGTATTAAGACGTTGTATCGGAAATTGAGACAGGTTCTGCTGGGCCCTACTGACGAGTCCACGAGCAGATCTGGGACGTAATACTTTGATCACATTTCTATTCGTAATTTACATAATAGCAATAATAACTTATTTTCAGTCCTAGAACTGCTTTTCTTCTGCATAATGGAGCGTTATAATAAAAATAAAAAATGTTTAATATCTCCATCGTTTATGGATATATGAAAAAACTTTTCAGACAAAAGTTGTAGTATATAAGGAGGCGAATATAATGGAAGGAAATTTTTTTTTCAAGGTCACTCTTTCGAGTTCTCAAGGTCGTGAACATTTTTTTGTTAACAATCGTATATGCTGTGTATGTATTCTTAAACAGAAAAAAATACAAATTCAACGATATATCATAATGTATATTTATGTCAAGGTTTAAAAAGTTCAAAATTTTCAAATTCGTGGCGCGTCCTTTTCCCGTGGTCCAATCGGGCTGAAATTTTTTCCAGATCATTTTCCAAACAAGTGTCACATTTCTGGGAGGCAGGACCAAAAAATCAGATGGTCGAAAAATAAAGTCCACCCTACTGCACATTTAGTATCCGCATCCGTTCAGTAGACTCAGCTGTAGTGCCCATTCAAAATGTATAACCGACGTTTGATCGACACTTGCTACATGTTCCGGAACCGCATCAATCACTGTAACGGTACGGATTTTCCTAACCAACAACAGCAACAGGAACAACATGAACAACAAAAGCAGAATATAAGGTATGTAGTACACATTTGCATACTTTTTGATTTACACGAAACCGTTCGAATCATCAACTCTGTGCGTGTGTTTCTTACAGCAATAAATCTACATCAGCATCGAAGAAAACCGTCATACGAATCATGGGACGTGATTACCCATTGACCTTGACCACCTACAAACGTCTCGTAATTGGACCCCCCCCCCCCCCGTAAACATGACCCATGTATGAAAGAAGCTAATTCCCTTTAATTCACGAAAAAAGTTCACATGCAAAGATTGTGAAATCAACTTTGCTAATTCCAATTGTATTCTCGTTCCCCGCTCGAACACTGATTCCCCCGTCACTTTTTATACTTGACATTCCTTTATTGGCCACAAATCAATTCAGTGCTCAGATTTTCAGCTTCGGTTTTAAGGGGGGACTCTACCTTGTTGGGCCGAAAAATCGATGAATTTGGTGAATTTTTTGTACAAAAACGGTTTGACAAATTAATTTGCGGTTTGACAGGCTGTTTTATTGTATCTTCAGCTCTTGTTATAAATTTTTATGTGACGGTAAAAAAAAAGATGTGGCTGATACAGAGCGCTGACTTGAAGCGTTGCCCCCTCCAGGGCCGACCGCCTTGAGCGTGGTGAGGGGGCTCTGGGTGAGCGGCGATGCTCTCCCTCGGGCGCCGGGCGTGGAACGTTGTTCCATGCCCGGCGGCCGCTGGAGGGTGCTGCCCACCTGGCCAAGGGTTGGCCACATATCCAAAGGACAGTTGATGCCACCAGCAGCTGCAATGGGAAAGAAGGAGGGTTAGAAGAACTGGAACCCGAATCCTTAGGTGTGACAGCGGAATGGAGGCCTTACGGAAGGAATCGGGACATAGGCGGACTGGGCCTGTAAGGAGAAAGCAGTCCTGGAATTCCATCTACCAAAGGACACTGAAATCGAAGCTGGAGTAAGCAGAGCAGCAGCAGGGGAGCACGGAAGTCAGCGCTAGGTGCGGCAAGGGGCGTTGACACGGGTATCCGCTGGGGTCCCGTTTAACTGGGCCGCGGCCAATCAACCTGGGCAGAGGGGGAGAAATCCGCAGGGCGGTAGGGCCGTCGCCCTTAAGACAGTTTATGGAATTATGTCATTAATTAGCCCTGCCTCGGATGAAAAGAAAAGGGCGATTACTGGTATAAGACCAGCCTCTGCTTGCCCCGTCGGCAGCAACCAGAGTGGAAGAAGTCAGCCCGATGACACCGTGCTGAGGCAGCGGGCCGGTGTCGGTACGGGAGGTGAGGTGACGCAAGTGCACTCCCCCGTACAAAAAGCCACAGCAGCCGGGACACTGGACACGAACATGGATAGCGAATGGGAAAGGACCGGAGGGAAAGAGAAGAAGAAGGGGGACGACAACTGGAAGTCGGGTGAGTTGGCACAATTTATGGGTAGGAAGCTGGCGGAGGCGCGTAGGGAGGCGGGCTTGGGACCCTCAGGGGGGGGCACCTCTCTCCCTGCCACTCCCACCCAGACGGTATCCCAGGAGAAAGAAAGCCGAGGAACTGACGCCGGGAGTGAGGTGGTGTTGGTGGACCTGGGGGAGATGAGTGGAAGTAGAACTAACGAGGATGCGAGGACCTCGTCTCAGGGAATATTTAAGGGAGGCTCATTGAGGAGGACCCCACCTCCATCTCAGAGGGTGGAGGGGAAAAACAATAGTAGGCCTGGTGATCCCCTGCTGGCAGGGGGAAGGCCCAGGGAGAAAGAGGGGGGGACAAACCCCCCAAGAGGTTCCGCGGGGTTAGCCCAGGCAGTCAGAGCAAAGAGTATTCAGACGAAATTGAAAGTGAGATCGATTTCGGCAACCCGGGTGGAGGATGCCCCAGGGAGAAGAAGAGGAGGAGGAGTGGAGGTCAAGGAACACGTTTTTGCGGTTCCGGCTAACCCGGTCGGGGGCGGACCCGGTACCCGACTTAGGGGGTATCTTTCGTCGGAGGCCTATACCGGCAGTTTACTGGCGGATGTGGCGACCTTTTTGGGAAACCTGACTAGAACCTGCAAGGCACTCTCGGAGGCGGTGACGAGGAAGGAAGTACCCTCGATCAAGGTGGTCTTGAAGTATTCTAATGTGATGACAATGGACTGCGAGAGAGCAGCAGCATCAGTGGCCGAAGCCTTGGCGGCACATAGTCTCGGGAGATGGGCGGAAGTGAGGAATACTAACACTATCACTAATAAGGATCAGGATATCCGGAGTCATCCGAAGGTATGCTCCACAGAGGCACAGAGGGTTGAGTGCAGAGAGGTTGGGGTGCAAACGGAGCTGATTCTGGACGGTAGCGATGAGATCTTAACCCGGGGGGGAAACAACAGGGAAAGAAGGCCCTGTAATAGGGGAAAGGAAACCCCGGGGGGGGGGGGGTCCCACAAAGTCTGGGGTAAATACGGAATCGGCGAAACCCAAGAAATCCAACAGTGGCAAGATGAACAAGGGGGCAGCCCGGGCAGATAACCCTGGGGGGAAGAGACCCAGGGACAAAAACTCCCCACCAGAAGTAGCGGAAAACTCTACTAAGAGAAGGCTGTTTTCAGAGGCATGCGCGGAAGGCCAGGGGACCCCGGAACCTAGGGGCGGGAACATGGGCCTGGAGAGCGGGATATCGGGTGGGGGACCTGGGGAACGTCAGGCCACCCTCCCAAAAGGGGACCTCAAGGGAAAGGAGGGGCAAGGGAAATGGGAACAAGTCCAGACTAAAGGCCAGCAGAGAAGAGAGAAGAGGGAGAAAAGAAGAGGGGATCTGCAAGCCCAAGGACAACAGAACAAAGGGCAACGGACCGAGGCGCCACGGGATAAACCGAGGCCTCCAAAAAAGAGGCCCGAGGCTGTTCTAATCAGAGTCCCTCCTAACTCCTCTTACCTTGAGGTTTATAAGAAACTCCTCTCGAAAGGGAAGGAGACTCTAGAAGAGGTAGTTAGTGTAAAGAAGACGCGGTTGGGCCACATTCTCTTGGAGGTGGCAAAGAAGGCCACGGTGGCCCCCATAATAAGGGCGATTAGGGCAAACTTTAAGGCGGATGAGCTAGACTGTGCGCCCCTGGTTGAGAAGGTGACTCTGGAACTGAGGGGTATTGACCCCACGGTGGAATCCCAGGAGGTGACCGAGGTGTTGGCAAGTGCACTGATGGTAGACGTCAGCTCAATTAATGCAAAACTGCTCAGGCCGGGTCCCTCGGGGACGAAAACGGCTGTGGTGGAAGTGCCGGTTAATGCTCTAAAAGCTAACCCGGACACTCTCAGAGTGAGGCTGGGCTTAACAATGGTAAGGTGCAGAGCCCTACCAAAGCTAAACAGATGCTATGTGTGCCATGAGTTGGGACATATAGCAAATGAGTGCAAGGTAGCCCCGGAGGGAGGTGAGCTATGCAGGAAGTGTGGGACCGCCGGACACCGGATAGAGAAGTGTACTAACCCTCCCAGATGCATCATTTGCCAGAAGAATGGGGTCACGGGCAGTAGGGGAGCGCACGTCACTGCGTCATTGGGATGCCCGGCGAATAGGTGTGACCCGAGAGCGGAGGCTCGAAATAGAGGAAGGTGGCGTAAGCCTGAAGCCCCCAATGCCTATAAGGATCCTCCAGACAAACTTGAATAGATGCAGGCTGGCGCAGGACATAATGGTCCAGAACGCCGTGGTAATCAAGGCGGACGTGGTTATTATCTCGGAACCCTATAGACAGCTAGATAAGTGGCATAACGATGCTACCGGAGATGCCTCAATCTGGTTTACCGGCCTTGGCGACAGACTCCCAACGGTCAACCCGCAGCTGAGAGCAGAAGGGATTGTGGGGGCGATCCTGGGTGATACGGCGATTATAAGCGGGTATGCCTCACCGAAATATAAGACCCTGGAATTCGGTAGGTATTTGGATGAATTGGAGGGAATCCTGAAGGACATGTGGAAGCGAGCGAAGCGGGTGATAGTCGCCGGGGACTTCAATGCGAAATCACAAGCGTGGGGTGGTAGGGTCACCGATGCTAAGGGGGAGGTAGCCATGGAATGCCTGGCTAGAAACGGGCTCATCCCTGTTAAAATAAGGGCGCCGGCCACTTTTTATCACCACCATAGGGGTACCTCGGTGGTAGACGTGATGGCAACGGACACAGCGACGGAAAGACATATTAGGAGGAGTGAGGTCCTCAGTTTCGTCACGTTTTCGGACCATAGGTACATTCTCCATACGGTGGATACGCCGAGACGTCAGGGGATCCCTCCATAGGTGTGGAACAGTTTCTCAACAAGGGATTTAGACCCTGCGGAGGTGCTGGGAAACTTTCAGCGTTTGCTCGCGACCTCAGATCTGAGGGAAGACCCGGTGGTTGAGGGGGAAGGCACAAATAGAGGGAAGGATAATAGTAGTGACCTCATGGCGGAACAACTCCAAAGACTGGTGGAGGATGTAACGGCGATGACACTCCCGCGGAAGTCCTTCCCAAGGGGGAACAGAAAGCCAAATTTCTGGTGGACACCGGAAATAGCATCGGCAAGAAAGGCGGCCTTGAGGGCAAGAAGATGGTTCTTGCGACAAAAAAAGAGGGATGCGCCAGGGCTGGAGGACGCGAGGCGAAATTATTTCAAGGCGAAGAAAAACGTCCAGATCATGATTTGGAACTCGAAGGAGGCCCATTTCGCGGGAATGCGCTCCCAGGTGGAGGACGACCCCTGGGGTAAGCCCTACAAGGCAGTAATGTCGACCCTGAAAGGACGGGGTCCTAGGATGATCCTGGACCCGGGGCAGGGGAAGAACATTATAAGGAAGATGTTTGTCACCCAAAGAGAGCTAGACTGCCCCCGAGCATGTAGGGGGACAGTTGCCAATTGGGTCGTTAGAGAGCCTCACCAGAACACGACGGAACTGGACGAAGACGTAATCGAAGAGGCGATTAAGAAGAGTAAGGTGGGGAAGGCCCCCGGTCTAGACGCGGTCCCCACGGAGGTGGTGAAGTGCGTACTTAGGGAATACCAGGGATTATTCGGGAAAGTGGTGGTGGATACCCTGAAATCCGAGCGGATTCCCTCCGACTGGAAGAAGGCGAGGGTGATCTACCTAACCTGGGAAGGACCGGGCAATGCCGGGGTCATATAGACCTATCAGCATTCTCCCGGCCCTGAGTAAGGTGTGGGAGTATGCAATGAAGGCCCTTTTGGAGAAGCAGTTGGGAAAGGACCCCTTCCATCCGCTGCAATTTGGTTTCAGAAGAGGGGTGGGGACGATTGACGCAGCAACCGACATCATGGAGTTCGCAAAGGAAAGCAGGAGGAAGAATAGGATATGCCTGATGGTGGCTATCGATGTAAAAAATGCGTTCAACTCCCTCAACTGGGACTTGATAATGGCGGAACTGAGAGCCAGGGGGACCGCAGCGGATATAGTAAGTGTAATGCGGGACTACTTTACAGGCAGAAGGGTGGTGGTGCACACCGCGGAGGAGCAGGTCGAGGAGATGGTCTGGGCGGGGGTCCCGCAGGGGTCGGTACTGGGTCCATTTCTGTGGAACCTGGTCTACGACTCGATCCTCCGCCTCCTGAATGCGCTCCCATTCGTCCGTGCGGTGGCATATGCTGATGACTTGGCTATACTCATATCAGCCAGGGATGAGGCGCAGTTGGAGTCCAAACTGTCCTCCACCATGGATACAGTGAAAGAATGGTTCCGGATGAGGGGTCTGAGGATTGCCAAAGAGAAAACGGAGGCGATAGTGCTGTCGGGCCTAAGAGGGGGAAAAACGAGAGAGTTTGAGGTAATGGGAAGAACGATTGGGGCCAAATTAAATATGAGATACCTGGGAGTCAAGCTCAGCTCCTCGGGTAATTTCAAGGCGCACCTTATAGAGGCGTCAGCCAGGGGGAGTAGGGTGATGGGGGCTCTAGCGCCCCTACTCCCAAATGTCAGGGGGCCCTCCATTCAGGTGAGGAGGCTGTATTACAATATGTGGGAGTCAATAGTCCTGTATGGGGCACCGGTCTGGGCGGATTCCCTAGCCACCGGTAACAACCAGGCGACGTTACGTAGGGCCCAGAAGACGGCCCTGACCAGGTGCATGACCACGTATAGGACAGTGGCATACACGGCCCTGTGTGTCCTGGCGGGGAAGATCCCGGCGAAACTTAAGGTGGAGATGTGGGGAAAGATATTTGAACGGAGGAGAGCGGATAAAAGGGATCCGTTGGTGGGAAGGGACTTGGCCCTCTTGGCTAATAGACAGAGAGAGGCCAAAAAGGCAGAAATGGAGAAGGTTTTCAAAGAATGGCAAGAGGAGTGGGACGTGTTCGACCCCGGCAATTGGACGAGGAGAATAATCCCACTGGTGTCCACCTTCGTGGAAAAGAAGGGGACCTCCTGCCAGCTGGACTTCTGGGTTGCCCAGTTGCTGACATCACACGGCTCATTCGCAGCCTTCAGGAAGAGGATTGGGAAGGCAACATCGGACGACTGTGAAGGGTGTGGCCCGGGGGTAAGGGACGATGCGGAGCACGTCCTGATGGTCTGCCCGAGGTTTGACGAGGAGCGTAGGAGGTTGTCACAGGGGCTGGGGGCACCGGTGGAGGTCCACAACTTCGTTGATCTGGCAACGAGTTCCCCAGAAAAATGGGTAGCCTTGAAAGCCTTCGCAAGGGAGGTGATGGAATGCAAGGCAAATGAGGAGAGAGAACGGGAAAGGGAGATTAGGGAAGCCCGGAATGTGGCGCGTCAAGAGGAGATAGCCCGGAAGAGGGCTACAACTATCAGACTAAGAAGGAAAAGAAAGAAGAATACCCTGCTAGTGGGTTGTGGAGAGCAACAAAAAAGGAGGAAAATCACCACCCCCCTAAATCCCTTAGCCTATGGGCTTGTGGGTAATCTAGGGAAGTTAGGAGGGAGAACACCACAGATTGTGGATGAGACGAACCCCGCGGGAATTTTGTGTTTTAATGGCGGACAACGGCCGGCTGGCCAGCCTATTAACAAAGGAATCAGACCCCACACCCCCCTGGGGGGGGGGGGATAAGGGAAATTTTAAGAATACGATACCCGCCACAGTGGGTAGATGATACGGAGGCGGTCAATGGGGCCTAATCACCCCATGGGGACCGGTGTGGAAGGAGGAGAAGGAGGAGAAGATCCACCTCTGAAGGAACAAGGGAAGAAGCAATGCATTAGGTGCCTCCCGAAGTAAGGACCCGCAGGAGGATGCTTGGAGAGGGTTTTTTAGTGGGTAGCTCATAGTGCGGTAGTCCCACATAACCAAGGTATCCGACCTGGGTATGCATAAAGCATTTTTCCCTCTCCGTAAGAAAAAAAAAAAAAAGACTTGAGGCGTGGAAAAAAAATCGGGTGGTCCTGGCGTTAACGAAATATACTCGAAGGATAATCTGAAACACAAAAACGAAAGAGATTCTTAATCTGTATGAATGTGGCTATCGATGGTAGTAGATTCATTAAGATAAACAAAGAGATGTTAAAATGGCAGGCTTCTGAATATGATGAATCGAATTTTTCTCAAAAATCGGCAAAACATCATTAAGTAAAATTAGGAACGGTTACAATACGGCAATAAATCTACTACCATAGATAGACAGACGCTTGCTCAACATGCATGTAAAATTTCAAGTTGTTTGCTTCATTGGTTGTCGAGATTTCTTCAACGCCAGGTCGAAAAATGTAGTTTCGAGAAAATCGAGTTTAAAAGTTCATATTATGTATAAGGATAGAAATTGACTACTTACCATTATTTAAGCTATTCCAGGGCCATAAAGGACTTTGCAGAGTGTATACACAAGACTCATATCTTTCCGAAAAAACAAAAAAAAAAAATGCAATTTTTCGGTCCAACAAGGTAGAATCCCCCCTTAAGGAATTAGCGGGCGTTGTATAAGAAAAAACTATGAAGTCGACTTAAAACAAAATGTTTCATATCACTAGTGCAGGTTGGCGAATGTGCTATTAATCTATTACCGACTTTGATTCGTTTAAATTAGTCTCTACCAAGTTTTTATTATTTTCCATCGTAAAACGATTTTCATACGACATTTTTAACAGAAGATGTCCCTCTTATAAAAGTTTTTGTGTCAACTACAGGCCTCTCACCCGCTAATTCCTTAAAACCGAAGCTGAAAATCTGAGCACTGAATTGATTTGTGGCCAATAAAGGAATGTCAAGTATAAAAAGTGACGGGGGAATCAGTGTTCGAGCGGGGAACGAGAATACAATTGGAATTAGCAAAGTTGATTTCACAATCTTTGCATGTGAACTTTTTTCGTGAATTAAAGGGAATTAGCTTCTTTCATACATGAGTCATGTTTATGGGGGGGGGGGGGAGGATATTGATGGATGAAATTACTTGGAATATTTTTCGCTTTTTCCGGGACTGACTGCCACCTCAGACCTTGAAAACGAACGCAAACTGGACGTAGAGTCTTGACCAATCACGAATTTCGGCACTATGGCGCAGCCAATCCGAGCGTAGCTCATTGTACCGTTCAGTACCGTTCAAAGTGGCACCCGTTGTGCTTGAAGACGTACACTCGAATAATATTCCAAGTAATTTCATACATCACATCCAGACAATTCATCTCGACGTATCCAGAAGGCAAACGTAATTATGGAATTTAATAATTTCTAACTATCTACGTCGCGGCAATCGGGATTCACATTATTTGCAAGACAGACAAGTAGGGTTATGCGCGAAGTGCAAATGTTTAGCGTCTTGTTTAGTAGATAATAATTTAATATATATAGCTCTTTATTAATCCCCTTGGGGTTATAATCTCCCTCTTTCCTCTCCTTCCTCCGCCATTACATTTCAACTTATACTTAATACTTAACCTACAACTTAACCTACAACTTAACCTACACTTAACCTACACTTAACCTACACTTAACCTACACTTAACCTACACTTAACCTACACTTAACCTACACTTAACCTATACCTTAACCTATTATACTCCTATGCCCGTCTACCCGTGTCGCCATACCGCTCGCCATACGCACGCTTCCCCTTTTCCTATCTTACGCTCGCACACACCGCCTCGACTCCCCTCCCTATCCTTGACCACCGCTTCCGCTCGCATCCTCTTTCACTTCCATTTGCCCATTCATATCCGCATCCACTTCCTGTACACTCCCACCCACCCCTCTCCACCTGTCTATTTTTCTTAACCACCCCTCCCCCTCTCCCTCATCCCCTAGCACCTCCCCCACCATCTCCTGCCACCCTCTCTCCTCCCCCCACTCCGAGCATACCTCCCACACATGCTCCCAGGTCTCCTCCTTCCACCCACACTTCCTACACAACCTTTTCTCCTCCTCTTCCCAATATCTCCCCCCCCCTCATTTCATTCCCCAGCCTAAATCTTGCCACTCTTTTCCACCTACCCTCCCCCCAAACTTTCTTGAGGTACCCCGGTACTCCCTTTCCTTTCACCGCACCATACCACCTATTGTATAACGAATTCCCTATCTTTCCCCATCTCTCCTCCTCCTGTCGTCTTCTGTCTCTATCCACTAGCTCCTCTCCTCTCAAGCCCCCTCTCTCCCTCAGTCTCTCCACCTCCTCCACCTTCCAACCCATTCCCTCGAAATACTGTTTCCTCTCGTCCTCCCAACCAGATAATAATTTAATACATATTTTCTTATAAATGTTAATGTTCGCAGGAGCATGCATGATCGCCTAGGGTGTGTGCTGTGCGGAGATGGAGCTGAAGTAAGTATCGCATGTATGCTGTTTATTCATACGTTACGTTTAATTTTGTACTAATGTTCTATTTGTTTTCAGCGCTAACACAATACGGAATATGGTGATTCTACAGAAGAAAGAAGTCTAAAATACAGGAAATTTTCTGACATCGCACCTAGTAGGTACCACTGGGTACGGGACGTATTGTATATAGATTTATTAATGTGAATATAGAATGTTCTTCTTCGAATTTATATGCGTTATCTGTATAATTTTGTAACAATTGTAATCGCCAATCCTGTATTATTAAACTTTTTGAAATAAGTAAATGAATTATTTAATAAATGTAGAATCTGCTTTGTTATTTGGGGGTAGGGATACACCTATAGTAATCACGGTATACATGTGTTGGTGCGTATGGACGTCCATGTGACGTCACGCGCAGTGAATTGTTTGGCAATTGTGGCCTTCAGATGGCGCTGTTGGATGGTCAGGCGGGCAGCAGGATCTGCCGGCTAACCGTAGTCGAATGCGGACGTAGGCTGCGCCGCAGCTGCCGGCAGATCCTGCGCTCTCCTGGCAGACCCTGCTGTCCATCTGCTGGCAGACTGCAGGCAGATGGTTATCAGGGCATATACCTATGTAGAGAAAAGGGGAGAAGACAAAGAAGCAAAGTGAAAAAGAGATAAAGTTAATTTTTATTCGTTACTTTGAATGAAAGAAATTTATAATCGATTTCGACACAATATTGAAGGAAGCATTAATGAATACAATTTTTCCACACTACTGAAGCATTAATGAATAAAATTGATTGATCTGTAATCTCTTTAATACAGCAGAGCGTTGAAGTAACCCATAAAAACTTAAAAAAAAGTACAAAAATTACGCGAAGTACAAGAAACATACAGGGTGTCCGCGGGAAGACTGGACAGCTGAATATCTCCTAAAGTATTGGAGATAAAAAATTTAAAAAAAAATGTAAATTAATGGTACGATGGGGCTGCTAGATCAGCCGCGACGGATTTTTTTTTCGATTATTATTTTAAAAGATACGATGGTCAAGTTCGGTTCTTCAAATGGCACTAACTTTTCTGAAGTCCTGAGTTGATAGTGCGTTCCAAGACGAATTCAATAAGCTTTAATGTATACACTTGATTTTCACTGGTTTTTGAGATATTACGCTTGCAAATTTGCTGATTTTCACTTGAAAAAAACCTCTGGAATAGCAAGGACCGGGGTCGGTCTTGCTGACGCCACGGGTGGCAGTGCCTGCTGAAATAGATACCTACCTGCCAAACGTCTACGCCAGCCCAACGGCTGGACAATTCTTTTCCGTCAGAAATGCTACTTAGGTAGGTACATCTGCGGTATCGAGAAGCGCACCGTTAGGCCCGATCCACACTATCGGTCCGGTCACGGTTCGGTCTCGATCAAATTCACATCCCTGAGCGTCCACACTCGCCCGGATTGATAGTGCGGACGCTCACGGATGTGATTTTGATCGAGACCGGACCGATAGTGTGGATCTGGCCTTACTTTTATTTCGCACTTGCTTCTACGCTCGGATGGCCGGTTATTTTGGGAGGGATGCAAGTTCGATTGGTTAGGTTAGGAGGTGTGAAAGTTGCCAGACTAAATTTCAACCATAGGGAGCAGATTGTATTAGAACCAATCGGATTTGCATCCCTCACAAACGGCTGCTCTCTTGAAGATGCCCTCTTCACGGCAATGTCCCCTCCCCAATGCCCACCTTCTCTCGCGCGGAATACGTCAACGCATGCTTTAGGTTTTGATATTGAAGCTCGTGTTTATACTCGAGAGGACCACGCGTCGACAGCGGGCTACCCCTTTTCTTCCTGTGTCTCCCCACGAGGAGTATTGCCGATGGATTGTAGGAGCGTAGATGTCTGGATGCCAGTTATTGAATTCAGGAGACGATAGAAACACTTTATTACAAAACACACATGTACTATAATTAAAGTAAATCGTATTCCTCTCGGGCAGGAGTACTGATAATGATCGAACTTGCGCCCCACTTCGCGCAGACTGATTACGCGGAGGGTAGTCGGGTGTCACACACTGCACAAATGATACTGGGTAATTCTGGAGCAACGCTCGTCAAGGAGATGCGGCCTGGTACCCCGTGGCGAGGAAAGCCCTTCGCAGTGCCTCGCCCGATTTTTATGGCTTTTTCCGGAAAAAGGTACGAATCCTGGGCCGAACGTAGCGAATTGGGGTCGAGTCCCCGCAGTCGAGGGTGAAATATCCATTACAGCGTATTAAGAAATTCTTTTCTTCATCGTGTCGAAAGGGAAGTGACGCCAATGAATTCCTTGTGTTTTTCTGATGAAAATCATACCAAATATCACGCAAATCGGATTACTTTGACACAAGCTATTTGTATTCCCTATGTAAAAGTTGCTCGATTTACACGACATTTGTAATGATTTTCATCAGAAAAACCCAAGGAATCCATCGGCGACACTTCCATATCGATACGATAAAGAATAAAGAATTATTTTATTTCCTAAACAGATACAGGGTAATTCTGGAGGTACGCCCGTCACCCCGTGGCGTGGACAACACCTCGCAGTGCCCATCGAATTTTATGGCTTTTTCCGGAAAAAAGGTAGGAATCCTGGGCTGAACGTAGCGAATTGAAGGGTTTCGACCCTCGAAGGGTTTGGAATATCATTAAGAAGTGAAAAATGTACAGGATTTCAAATGTTTGCTTCTTTTCTTCATCGTATCGAGAAGGAAGTGACGCCAATGGATTCCTTATGTTTTTCCGATGAAACTGACATCAAGAACGACGTAATTCGGAAAATAATGAAGGAAATTTCGTTAATAATAGTCGGATTTACACGACATTTTGCATGATTTTCATCGGAAAACTCCAAGGAATCCATCGGCGACACTTCCATATGCATACGATAAAGAATAAAGAATTAGTTTATGTTTTAAACAGATAATTCTGGAGCTACGCCCGTCACCCCGTGGCGAGGACAACACCTCGCAGTGCCCATCGAATTTTATGGCTTTTTCCGGAAAAAGGTACGAATCCTGGGCCCAACGTAACGAATTGAGGTCGACCCACCGCAGTTGAGGGTGAAAATGTGAAATATTAATTTCAGCGTAGTAAGAAAGGCTTCATTCTTTAATGCATCGATATGAAAGTGGCACCAATGGATTCCTTATGTTTTTCCGATGAAGATCGTACCAAATTTCGCGCAAATCGGCCTATTATTAACGAAATTAGCTTGAGGTTATGGAAATGGAATGTTCATTTCCTTCATTATTTTCCGAATTGCGTCGCTCTTGGTGTCAGTTTCATCGGAAAAACATAAGGAATTCATTGGCGTCACTTCCTTCTCGATACGATGAAGAAAAGAAGCAAACATTTGAAATCCTGTACATTTTTCACTTCTTAATGATATTCCAAACCCTTCGAGGGTCTAAACCCTTCAATTCGTTACGTTCGGCCCAGGATTCGTACCTTTTTGCGGAAAAAGCCATAAAATTCGATGGGCACTGCGAGGTGTTGTCCTCGCCACGGGGTGACGGGCGTAACTCCAGAATTATCTGTTTAAGACATAAACTAATTCTTTATTCTTTATCGTATGGATATGGAAGTGTCGCCTATGGATTCCTTGGAGTTTTCCGATGAAAATCATGCAAAATTTCGTGTAAATCCGACTATTATTAACGAAATTTCCTTCATTATTTTCCGAATTACGTCGTTCTTGATGTCAGTTTCATCAGAAAAACATAAGGAATATGGATGGCGTCACTTCCCTTTCGACACGATGAAGAAAAGAATTTCTTAATACGCTGTAATGGATATTTCACCCTCGACGGCGGGGACTCGGCCCCAATTCGCTACGTTCGGCCCAGGATCCGTACCTTTTTCCGGAAAAAGCCATAAAATTCGATGGGCACTGCGAGGTGTTGTCCTCGCCACGGGGTGACGGGCGTAGCTCCAGAATTATCTGTTTAAGACATAAACTAATTCTTTATTCTTTATCGTATGGATATGGAAGTGTTGCCGATGGATTCCTTGGAGTTTTCCGATGAAAATCATGCAAAATGTCGTGTAAATCCGACTATTATTAACGAAATTTCCTTCATTATTTTCCGAATTACGTCGTTCTTGATGTCAGTTTCATCGGAAAAACATAAGGAATCCATTGGCGTCACTTCCTTCTCGATACGATGAAGAAAAGAAGCAAACATTTGAAATCCTGTACATTTTTCACTTCTTAATGATATTCCAAACCCTTCGAGGGTCGAAACCCTTCAATTCGTTACGTTCGGCCCAGGATTCGTACCTTTTTCCGAGAAAAAGCCATAAAAATCGGTCGAGGCACTGCGAAGGGCTAACCTCGTCACGGGGTACCAAGCCGCATCTCCTTGACGGGCGTTGCTCCAGAATTGTTACCCTGTATCAATTGTGCAGTGTGTGATACCCGACTACCCTCCGCGTAATCGGTCTGCGCGAAGTGGGGCGCAAGTTCGATCATTATCAGTACTCCTGCCCGAGAGGAATACGATTTACTTTAATTATAGTACATGTGTGTTTTGTAATAAAGTGTTTCTATCGTCTCCTGAATTCAATAACTGGCATCCAGACATCTACGCTCCTACAATCCATCGGCAATACTCCTCGTGGGGAGACACAGGAAGAAAAGGGGTAGCCCGCTGTCGACGCGTGGTCCTCTCGAGTATAAACACGAGCTTCAATATCAAAACCTAAAGCATGCGTTGACGTATTCCGCGCGAGAGAAGGTGGGCATTGGGGAGGGGACATTGCCGTGAAGAGGGCATCTTCAAGAGAGCAGCCGTTTGTGAGGGATGCAAATCCGATTGGTTCTAATACAATCTGCTCCCTATGGTTGAAATTTAGTCTGGCAACTTTCACACCTCCTAACCTAACCAATCGAACTTGCATCCCTCCCAAAATAACCGGCCATCCGAGCGTAGAAGCAAGTGCGAAATAAAAGTAAGGCCAGATCCACACTATCGGTCCGGTCTCGATCAAAATCACATCCGTGAGCGTCCGCACTATCAATCCGGGCGAGTGTGGACGCTCAGGGATGTGAATTTGATCGAGACCGAACCGTGACCGGACCGATAGTGTGGATCGGGCCTAACGGTGCGCTTCTCGATACCGCAGATGTACCTACCTAAGTAGCATTTCTGACGGAAAAGAATTGTCCAGCCGTTGGGCTGGCGTAGACGTTTGGCAGGTAGGTATCTATTTCAGCAGGCACTGCCACCCGTGGCGTCAGCAAGACCGACCCCGGTCCTTGCTATTCCAGAGGTTTTTTTCAAGTGAAAATCAGCAAATTTGCAAGCGTAATATCTCAAAAACCAGTGAAAATCAAGTGTATACATTAAAGCTTATTGAATTCGTCTTGGAACGCACTATCAACTCAGGACTTCAGAAAAGTTAGTGCCATTTGAAGAACCGAACTTGACCATCGTATCTTTTAAAATAATAATCGAAAAAAAATCCGTCGCGGCTGATCTAGCAGCCCCATCGTACCATTAATTTACATCTTTTTTTTAATTTTTTATCTCCAATACTTTAGGAGATATTCAGCTGTCCAGTCTTCCCGCGGACACCCTGTATAAATCATAAAACGCAGAAGATAATAATATTATCCTTAATCAAAAAATAAATAAAGTACACTCGCTGAGCTGCTTTGCGCTATTCCGAGTATTCCAAGTATATATATACCTTACCCATACCTTCCCTTTCCCAGGCTTTCAGATAATTTGTCAATTTAAAACTCTGACAATATGAGTACATTTTCATTATATTGCGTTTTAAAATAATTCTAAGATCATTCATCGACACCGATACCTTTTCTCTCACAATCTTTCCGATAATTTGTCAATTTAAAACTCTGCCAATATGAATACACTTTCATTATTTTACGTTTTTAAATAATTCTTATTCATCGACAGCTTGACCTTGCCTGGCCACGCCAAGTATTTGACTTCCAGGCCGCGGACATCTAGGCAAATGTCAAGATGTTACATTTTATCTTCGCATTATTAAAATGTCCGCGATAAGAGTAATGGAATGTATGAACACAGCATTGTAGCTGTGTCTATGTAGTTGTGTCATCTTAAGGGCAGTTGGAAAACACCTTTATGTACTTGCAGCTCATTTTGATTTCACATCTTTTTTTATATTGTATATTTTCTTCTATTTTTTGTGATTTATTTGTTTCATGTACTTGGCGTATTTTTTTTCCTTTTTTGAAGTTTTTTTATGGGGATTACCCATTACCACAAATCCAAACGACTTGAAATCAGTCACTCGCGGTTCTACGAAAAAGACAAAACGACGCTGAGTTCGGGTCGCTAGTCGCATCCCGAGTTCCGTAAATCTTCTTTACCATCGTGACATTTCAAAAATGTTAACAACTAGCAGGTTATGATTGAATGACAGCCAAGTGACATTTATAAATTATGCTTTCGAGGCGACACCTACTGGCGTCAAGTGGAGGAGGAAAACGTGACGTCATAACTCGTAATCCTAAAAGTATCATTTTTATAACTATTAATTCATAATAAATCTTATATCTTTTAGACAAATAGCTTGATACATTAAGTAAAACGACATATGGGTTCGAAAAAAAAAAATGATTCGCTTAATCATGTAAAAACACCGGGACTATGTTATAAAATAAGATAATAAGGCGAAAATAGCTCCGACGACCTGTCAATTTCGCTATCTTTCGTGTATAGATACGTGGTCGCTCAGTGTGCCTATGGGTAGAGGAGAAGGGGGGAATTAGCTTCCAGACGCGACCGCGTCTGTTAATTCGTATCGCGTCGAAATCGCAATAGTCGACAACAAATGCAACGAACTGTGTTTATCCATGTCTACGTGGAAGCTTCTGTTGCAACAAAAATCACAAATGCTTCAACGTTTACGCGACAATGCAACAACGCACCAAGACCCTATCATCGTTGATCATTTACACATCGACTTCACACGAATAAACAGTCAACGCATTATCAAAATATCGGATGGTAGTTCCATCATATACATGAATGAAGCTACGATACTCCAAATGTACAAATACGCTCGCTGTATCGATTATATGTTCTCGTGGTTGTCGGAAATTCTGCACTCCGTAATCAGCAAGTACTTATGCGGCCTTTGTTGACATTATGCGTGCCGCTACGGCACCGACCGCGGACTATGAAAAACTCATTTCCGAAAGCGAATATTTCGAAACGCATTCTTTGTTAGATTGTAAATTATTAGCATTAGGCTTGGATGCGATGATACGCGATGCTCGCAACGTACCATAATAATGCATTCATGTCTATATGCTTTACCAATAAATACAACACGTTTTCACACGAATACCCGTATTGTCTGTAAGCTACCGACCCACGCGCGAAAGATTGTCCTTTCTCTTGGGGTTGTAAGGCCCAAATAACTTCGTGGTACGCGGTGCTGATGACTCTATCACGCGCCAAATTAATTTTAAGTGATTATTAATTTACGCGGTGAGAACGGGAGCTTGCTGGTCCGTATGATGACCACACAATAGCACGAATGTATTTTGCTCGATAGTCTTAGTCACGAATGCTTGACTAGACCACGTGAACGTCTGATAATTGACTGTATCAGTGAAGTGTCGACCGAGTTGTAACGAGAGATGAATGTGCTCGCTCGAGAGATGATTGAATTCTGCCCTGTCCACCTTTTCGACGTCGAATGTAGACAAGACATCAAAATTTCGGGAGGTGCCAAATTGCTGATTGGCTAGCTTTTCCTCGAAGAGGAGGGACGGTCTCGACTCTCTGCATTATACTGTTTCGCCGCGAAGAATAGCACATTTGGGAATTTGCGGCGAAAACTAACACATTATCCTCTTTCGCCACGAAGAATAGCACGTTTTGGATGATACAATGTGCTGCTTTTCGTTGCTACAAAGGAACATGCTACTTTTCGTGGCAAACCGCTCAAACCTGCTAGTTTTCGCAGCGAAAACCGAAACGTGATAGTTTTCGTGACAACGAAGACAAACGTGCTGTTTTTCATAAGAAAATTGAAACGTGTTACTTTCCGTAACGCACGTTGATAAAATGTCAACGAAAGAAGTTTTTTCTTAAGGTCAATTTTTAAGGTTTGAAGGTCATGATTTTTTTCAGTGATCTTATTTTCTGAGTCTATATTGTTACAGACCGCAAAAAGACAAATTCAACGATGTATAAATATGTATATTAATGATATAGTACAATGGAGAAAAACGAGTTACAAAAATAAAAAACTTTCAAGTACGATGGAGCACGGTTTCCCGTTGTCCGATCGATGTCAAATTTTGCATAAAGTATTTCTTTGTTCAGTCGCACAATCCTGGAACGTGTGCCGAAAAAATCTGGAAGTAAAAAAATAAGGTACAACCTATTCTACAGTCACGGAATGCCTCACCACTAGGGTGGCTCTTATTTACTCTTGGTGAAATTTTTTTCAGCATTTTCTTCGCGGCACCTCCCAGTATAGCTCCAATTAATAAAAAAAAAACTGTGTAAAGTTTAAGCCCGATTGGATAATGGGAAAAGGAGCCTGTTTCCGTGGGAGCGGAGCGGATTCTCCGGCACTCATCGCGACTCGTTGGGAAGGAGAGCAGAGAAAGATCACGACATGTATGGGACGGTACACTTTATTTCCCGGTGGTCGAACACTGACCAACGGACGTCACAATACCCAAATAGCACAAAGACATCTTATGTACGTCCGAAGAACGTCCGTTCCGGACGTACTGTACGTTCGGAGAATGTCCCGAGGAGGTCTATATATCCCCTGTACGTCCTCGTTAAGTTCTTTAAATGTCGTAGGAAGGTCCTATTTACAAAGTGGGATGTCCTGATGACGTGCTGTGTCAACATTCTCAGAACGTTTTCCGAATGTCCGAAAGTAAAGTTAAATACGTTCAAAAGGCGTCTTAAAGACGTTTTGCAGATGGTTTAAAAGCGCCTTAAAGACGTCTTCATCAAGTCTGGGTTAGGACATTAAGAAACAAAAATTTGGCGGTGACGGGAATTGAACCCAGACTCCCAGATTACGAAGCAACTGCTTTTCGCAACTACTCAAGACAATTCCTTCCAAATAATTTCAATTTCTAGGTATATAATTATTATTAATAGTTTACAAAAATTGTGCATTGACGCGAAATATTCTACAGAACATCATCATTCGACCTCTAGACTCATTGCTTAAGATTTCACATTCGTCTCAAGACAGATATTTTAACGACGACTTAAGACTGGCGTCTTGAAGACGTCGTATGCTATCTGGGAACATTTCAGCATTTCAGCGTCTTCATTGCACAAAAAAATAGCGCAAAGGCGATGTTCAGTCGTAAGACTGTTTTGCAACCGAACCTGAATCATCTGCAAGACCTACAAGACGGTTGTTCTTCGAACATCTGAAATTTAGGTCTTCTAAAGATTCACAAGACTTACGAGACGAATGTTCTCGGAACATTCGAAATGTAGTCGTTCAAAATAATCACGTGACTTACAAGATTGTTTGATGTTTCTAGAACATCCGAAATTTAAGTCCTAAGAACGTGCGTAGGACTTAACACGTTGCGTCCGGCACCAAAAATAGTTGACCTTCACCTAAATACAAGAAACCATGATGAAAAATGTTGCAAATTTGTAACGACATGCACACACTGATGAACACGTTCGTACTGAATGCGTATACAAAAGGAAAATTCGGTACCTGAAAAATTCTTCTTCACCTTCCACATTTATTGGGACCGGGCCCAAGAGTTCCATGACGTGACCGTACACCTCACCCGCACGCAACGTGTTAAGAAACTGACGTTCATAGAACATCCGAAATTTAAGTCCTAAGAACGTGCGTAGGACTTAAGAAACGGACGTTCATAGAACATCCGAAATTTAAGTCCTAAGAACGTCCGTAGGACTTAAGAAACGGACGTTCCTAGAACATTCGAAATTTAAATCCTAAGAACATCCTATGTATGTTCAAAATGGACGTAGGACGTTCGGATAGAAACTGGACATGAAAAGGACGTCCTTGGGATGTGCGGTGTTATCTGGATATACATTACGACGTAGGCACGAATATTACACAAAGGCGCGTGGGCGTTTGGCGATAATGGTCGCTGATGAGCACGATTGCCGGTGAGTGCAATGGGCACAAGAAAATACATATTTCGTGGGATGATAAACAGTTGTGTCACAGAGGTGTTGTTCTCGGAACTAACGGTCGCCAAGCCAGCGCCCCGCGCGTCGCGATGATCGTTAACGGTCAAAACATTACAAACGCGCGACAACCAACTCATCAGCTGTTGCGATGAGTCAGCGGGCACGATTTCAAACCGCGCGGTGCGGCGCGTTGCTTGCGGCCGAAGCAGAGCCCCTGGGCCCTTAAACATTTAAATAATTGCTTAAACGCGCACAAACTCGATTTCATTTAATTATCATCAAGTTATTGATTACTTAAAGAAACATGTCAAACAGCAGTTGTAGATCTAGACAAGGAGCATATTTTATATTATATTATTTTTTCTCGTGCGACAAACGGTTTTGGAAAAATTCGAAAAACTAAAAAAAAGTAAACAATTTTTTGGTCTAATTTTGAAAGTTTAAATGGTTTTCGAGCACTTTTTATTTATGAAGGTTAAAAAGAAAATGTGTTTTTTTATTTTCAAGATCTACTTTTTAAGGATTTAAGGGACATACACCTAGAAATTCCAAAACGATCAATTTTTTTCTTCCATGTTTTCAGCATTTGATATGTCAAGAATGTTTTCCCAAAATTTGGGACCGAAAGACCCAGAAATGTCGAAAATATAGACATTACGAAGTGACGTAGTCAAATGCATTTTTCTCGAAACCAGATTTTCAAACATGGTACCCATGATTACTCAAAAACTATTCAACTGATATACTTCCAATTTTGCATGGCTATATGAAGCACTATTACCCAGTTTTTTGCAGGGCGGATTTTTTATTTGATTCACAGCTTCTTTTTTGTTGCATAAAAAAGGCAAAATTTTTTTTTTAATTTTGAAAATTTAAATGCGTCTCGATGAAGTGTGTCAATACTAAATGAAGTGTGTTTTTTGTATTTTCAACCGTAAAGTTTAATGCTATTACGTGTCTGTCACCAGTAAGCATTAGGGTGGCCCTTATTTTCAACCTGCGATTTATTTTGCTCTCATCCCCTAATATGGTTCCATTTCATAAAAAAATAGTCCCTGAAAAAAATATTGCAATCGGGCAACTGCAAAGGGTGCCGACCAGGCCTTAAAATTTAGAATTCCTCAATAGTTTGAATTTGAAGAATTTCTCATAAATGGTAAGTTCTACCGAAATTTTGTTCAAGTAATATTAAAAGAGCATTCAATTTTCTACAATTACTGCATATACAATTTTTTCGTGCTTCCAACCATTTTTTAGATAATAGCGTTTGAATATAGAGAGGTCCGCATTACGTTCGTATAGACAATACGTCACGCTGCCGTACACGTGGACCGCGCGAAGTGCGGACCTCTCTATATTCAAACGCTATTATCTAAAATTCTAAAAGATAGTTGGAAGCACGAAAGAATTATATATACAGTAATTGGAGAAAATTGAATGCTCTTTTAATATTATTTGAACCAAATTTTTGATAGGACTTACCATTTTTGAAAAATTCTTGAAATTCAAACCATTGATGAATTCCAAACATTAAGCCCTGGTCGGCACCCTTTCCTGTTGCCCGATTGCAATAAACCTTTTCAGGGACTATTTTTTTATGAAATGGAACCATATTAGGGGGCGAGAGCAAAGAAATAAAAAAACAAATTTCGACGCGTATAAATAAGGGCCACCTTGGTGAGCAAACTTCACTTCTAATGTCTATATCTTCAATATTTTTGTGAATTTTGGTCCCAAATTTGGAGAAAACTTTCTTGACGTATCAAACACTAAAAGTATGACAGAAAAAAATATCGATCTTTTTGGAATATCTACGTGTATGTTCCCTCTTGAATTTGTAAACAATAGTCCTCGAAAATAATAAATACAAATTTTCCTCTTAGACTTCATAAATAAAAAATGTTCGAAAAGTAATTAAACTTTCAAAATTAGGCAAAAAATTGTTTATTTTTTCAGTTTTTCCGATTTTTCTCGAAAACCGTTTGTCGCACGAGAAAAAGTAATACAATATAAAAGATGGTCCTTGTCTAAATCTACAACTGTAGTTTGACATGTTTTTTAAGTAACCAATAACGTAGAACATAATTAAATAAAATCGAGTTTGTACGCATTTAAGTAATTATTTAAATTTTTAAGGGCTCAGAGGCTCATTTTCCCCATATCCAATCGAGCTCAAACTTTACATAGATTTTTTTTATTAATTGGATCTATTCTGGGGGGTGCCGGGATGAAAATTCAATAGTCGAAAATAAGAGAAGCCCTACCCCACCACAGACCGCGGGACCTGGAGGCGTGATTTCTAGCTCTCGACAACTATGTTCTACGGCTCAAATATTAGCTCCCAAAAGGACGGCTCCTAGAGCCCCAAGCTGGCCGGGCCTGATCTATGATCACGCAAAAACGATGAGAATAGCCGTGCACTATCGATTTGTATCAAGATAATTTAAATAAAACATCCTAAATATTTCAACCTGTCAAGGGAATTACTACAGTACAAATTGTATATCACTATTGTTTTAATAAAAATAGAAAGATAAATGCAAGATTGGTTGTAACCTCAAAGCATCCACCGCGGCGGACAAATGGCATCGAACATACTGTCATTACAGTAAGAAGAAGGCCAAGAACAATTCCAGTTGGGTTGGCATATCCTTGTACAAGACCAAACATTGCTGGCCGACTCGTAAATAACCATTCGGAGAGAGTATAATTATGATGGTTAAGTATTTCATCATTCACTACATTTGTACCTGAAAATGATCAGTTTCGTTCATATAGATTCAGAATATTGTACATTGGTTTATTTACATAGTTCTTTATTTATTACATGTGATCGAGCATTGCGAATATATTTTTTACATGCAACTTCGTCTTATGACGTTTCTGTTACTACAGGTATTGGCACTTTCATTTATTGCAAAATAAAAAATACGGTGTACTAATTGTAAGCACGAAGTACATACATTACATACAGTTATTATTTTTTAGACGATTGGAGATGTATGTAAAAATCTTCTTTGGGTTGATAAAGGAAATGTGAAGACGATTGTCTTCAAATCATTAGTTGTTAAAATTCTAACATCATTTTCATCTTTCTGAGTGAAGTCATGGGTTTTTTTTAATTCTATCCAGCTTATGAAACAATTTCAACACGCTAAAGCAACTGTCAATATTTCTGATCAACAACTTATGAGATGCGACCCTTGTAACGTACCGCTACCAACCGCCGTAAATTTTCCCTTTTTATATCATATAAATTGTTGTTTTCAATATATCTAAGTTGCAATATTAATATTAAGGACATGTGAAACACGTGCGAGCGACACGCTATGTAGCGGGAAACAGTGGAACTCAATGACGCGCAACGCATGCGCATAATCGCCCATCCAAACTGTGAACTCAGTGCCGTGAACGACTCGAGCGCGCGTGCGCAGACCGCACGATCAACCGGACGCCGAATAAACCAAGTGTAGTGCGCGAGTGGCGCGCAGCAAGTGATTGGTGCGGACCAAGTTCCACGGATGAGTATAAATACAGGCCTGCCAGCAGCAGAGAGCAGACTTGGTTCTGCCACCGAACCACGAGCATACCGAGGTCGCTTTAACTAGCCCCTCAGTCTCGCAAGTCTACAAGGAAGTTTACATTAAATCAACGTCCCGACTCAAACTACAACTTCCATCCAAGGTCGCTTTAACTAGTCCCTTGGCTCCCATCCTAGAAAGCGTGGGCCAGCTGATAGGTAACAGGAAGCCACTACAAATCCGAGAGAAGGAATCCTCTCAACTACTCAAATTAAACATTCTAAATCGACCAAGCGTCATTCTCTGTATTACACCGACTTCGTGTCGAGACTTTCTGTTCAATTAGCGATTTAGTATCGTACCTTTATACTAGCTTTAATATTAATTAACGCCTCAGTTATAACTATTCTTTATTACCGATTTAGGGTCGAACCGAAATCAAAACGGTATTCTTTATTACCGACTTAGCGTCAAAACCGAAATCAAAACGATATTCTTTATTACCGACTTAGTGTCAAAACCGAAATCAAAACGATATTCTTTATTACCGACTTAGCGTTGAAACCGAAATCAAAACGATATTCTTTATTACCGACTTAGCGTCGAAACCGCAATCAAAACGATAATCTTTATTGCCGACTTATACGTAGTTACGTAATTATCCTATGTTCTATTAATTTATCGTCATAGTTCACATGACTCCGTGTCGTATTATGTTCCATTTCGACCTAGTGTCAAAACCTTTCTTTGAATAACCTATTTTGTTACATATTGTTAAAAAGAAGGACTCTCGTTTTCATTTCTTTATCGCACGCCACCCGAACCAATCCCACAATTTCACAGGTAAACCGCTCTATTTGTGGAATCTCCTGTAACTAACGGCAACATCTCGTTCGAGAACGTTACACCCTTGTCAATTACTGGTAAACTTTCAACTTAAAAATATGTTAGGAGGTATAATATGGAGCATTGTATTTAAAAAAACCTTGATGCATTTTAATTATTATGAACCTATCATAATTTTGTCGTCGCTGTCAACATTAGCCGATTACAAGTAAGGTTCATGAAACGCACTATTAACACTAGAACTATCATGCCCCTCAAAATGACGAGTTTCGGATATTTTTGTTTAAATATATTAACAGCATGCTTGTATAAATATAGGATTTTATGATGGCCTTTAATAAGATGGAACAACCGTTATATTTCTCTATTTGTTTCCTTTCAAATGTTTTAATTATTAATTATCTGTCTAATGTATACCTAGATATACCAAGCCCCCTCGTTCTGACGAGTCATTAAAATGAGTTATAAAATTAGATTTATGCTATAAAATATAGATCAATAACTTTTTATTCATTTATACAAGAATTGGCCGTTATTTATATATATGAGCCGTTCACAGGACAAATCGATCAACTCCATAAAACAGAAAGTGCAGAAATGTGATGAAGGGTGCGTTCCGATTTACGCAGTGAGCGCATGAAATTGGTGGCATCGTACGATTCCCTAGAATTTCTCTCAGGGTGCGTTCCAATTCGCGCATTGAGCGCATGAACTTGGTGGCATCGTATTGGTGCAGTCTCACTCGGAGTTGCAGCCCCCAAAACCTCCACCCTGCGCTCATCCTCAACCTCAACCCTTAAACCCCCCCCCCCTCGCGCTCATCCTCACCCTCAGCCCCCAAAACCCCCTCATCGCGCTCATCCTCACCTTCAGCCCCCAAAACCCCCTCCTCGCGCTCATCCTCACCCTCAGCCCCCAAAACACCCTCCTCGCGCTCATTCTCACCCTGAGCCCACAAAACCCCCTCCTCGCGCTCATCCTCACCCTCAGCCCCCAACCCCCCCCTCACGCTCATCCTCACCTTCAGCCCACAAAACCCCCTCCTCGCGGTCATCCTCACGCTCAGTCCCCAAAATCCCCAACCACGCGCTCATCCAGATCCACATCCTAATTGCCACAAATTTTAAAAATTTTAATTAAAATCAAGATAATTTCAAAGAAATTTAGAAAATTTAGAACCACCTACTAAAAATTGTAACGAAGTCAAGTAAAATCAAAAAAGTAAAAAAATTACGCCAAGTACATGAAATCAAATAAATCACAATAAATAGAAGATAATAATAATCACAAAATAAAAAAAAAAGTGAAATCAAAATGAGCTGCAAGTACATAAAGGTGTTTTCAGTCAAATACTTGGCGTGGCGAGGCACGCCAGGCTGTACCAGCTACCAAGAGTGGTTTGCTGTAGCAGCATCCTTAAAGAGACAAACCAAAGTAAGTCGCAAATTGACGAGTAAAACCGGATCATTGTGATTGATTACAGTGTACGACCTTGTGTCAATATTTTAAATGTACATTAAAAAGGGAAACTGAGGAACCGAT
Source organism: Andrena praecox (assembly GCA_963932275.1). Classification (NCBI taxonomy): domain Eukaryota; kingdom Metazoa; phylum Arthropoda; class Insecta; order Hymenoptera; family Andrenidae; genus Andrena; species Andrena praecox. The sequence goes on from OZ010731.1 coordinate 33,863,457, forward strand.
GACAGAAAAGTGGATCAATACGATCCCGCCGCAATAATGCGGAACCCAATGACTATAATTAATGACATGACATATGTTTGATCTTTTGGCGGATTAAACTCTTACGAATCAATTAATTGACACTGTGCTCCTCCCATGTCGGCTTCTCTGAAGCATACAACGAGCGAATGAAGAGATCTCAGGATGGGTGGGCTACCCACGTAATTACCTGAAACTACAAGGGCCTCGTTAGGGCCGCATGTAACAAATCCACAGCCCATGGCCACGCAAGTGTAAAGGAAAACAATAGTTGCAGCAAGTTTAAAGGGATCGAATTTCAGCGTAATCCCTCTACAGTCAATTGACGTCGCTACGTGTGCGTTCCGATTCACGCATACTGCACATGAAGTGCAGAGACAACCGTTCCGTTTTAAGGTGCGTTTTGACGTGACACTAAAGTCATGACATTCGCTGTCGTGACACTGTATTACAGCCTCTTGATATAGTAGGTTTAAGAATAAAATTATATATAACCTCAACTCACGGTGTAAGTGGTAACGGTTATTCGATGCCTTCTCGATAACCTGAGTAAATCGGTCGAGAGACCATAAATGTGTCGCGAATACAAATAAAACCAGGTAGTAAAATGGCTTGGAAAAACTGATGAGTATCATCTAAATTTTGATCTACACTTCTAGATTCTACTTAGAAACAACTAAAAATTTGAGTCGATTTCATCCAGAAATATGTGTGTTCGAACATGCATTTACGATATGCAAATCTGTGTAAGAACTGGTAGAAAAATAACTTTAAAAGACCAATAGATTCCATTTTGGTTTGGATCTGGATTTCCAACCAGCTTACAAAATGAACAAAGTTACTCAAGAAGTTTACTAGTAATATGCGAGTTACTTCGTGTAAATCCGAGCAGAACCGATGACAAATTGTGCTAGGAAATGCAGATAGATACCATCAAGATTTTTACATGCATATCCGGTTTGAAACTGATAGAAAATATTTCATCTGGTTCAATCTGGATTTTACGGGAAGAAAACCGCATCAATCCGGATTAAAAAAATTTTTATGCGGTTCTAACTGGCAGTTCCAGCAGGGTAATTCCGTTGTTACGGTTTCTCTTTCAAATTACATATTGTCTATGAAACTAGTTTTTAGTATGTAGGTATCCTCAATAGCCAAAAAAATAATTGCCATATACGTTTAAGGCTAAAACAGTGTATGTATGTGCCAGTAATGGGCAAAAATTTATCTAAAAGTTTTAAGGAAAGATAACTTTTGGTTATCCTTTATTCGTACTTGTTTTTCTGAAGCATATATTCAACCTAGTTGTTCGCACGTATATTCGATGCGACCCGAGTTCTATTTTCGAGTCGACGGAGGTTGTAAGGCTCCGTCCGAAATGTCTTGACACCGGAATTACGCGGATCCCTACTCGTTTTACTGAAATAGGGCTAGTAAGTAAGTTGAATGCAAAATATAAGGAAACAGTGAAGTGATATATATTTAAGGCAATAAACAAGTATAACAGTTTAAAAAACGGTGAATTGTGAATAACATGTAATTATTTTGCGCTAACCGTTCTGCGCTGACGGGAGCTGTTATGAAGACTGGTCTTAGTTGACCCGCTGCCGGACTCGTCCGATTTCTTGAAGTGAGTCCGGCGTGGTGCCTTTGACCTGATTGGCCAACGTTGTCAGTGTCAACCAATCAGGTAATTTCCCTAGGACCAAACGCGCCATCTATTCCCTGCGCCCTTGGCGCGCCTTTTCTGGGAAAGTGGCTGAATTTGGCGGGAATCGCTTGGTCAAGAAATTTGGCGGCAAGGTTTTCTTACCTGCCCGCGTAAGGCGGCAAAAAATGTAAAGACACCCTACATCTGCGATGCACGTGCGAGCGCGTTGACCAGCGACCCTTTTAGTTGGCCTACCTTGGCTCAGAGTGACGATTTATGACTTAATTGCCGTAACTAATTTTGGCCCGTGTACCGGCCTAAACCGTCTAGAGAAATGTGCATCGCAGATGTATGGATTCGAAGACTGTTTGATAATAAATCATTGGTTCCTATTTTTAATAAAACCCGAAAGAATTATTCCGCGCATCATTGCAACGCTGAACATACTCCCCCCGTTGAGAGGGTACCGATCAACAGTTACAAAGTGTTTATACGAATGTGTATCATGTCGTGTTCTTATAATTAAGTGACATATGAAGCGATAATTCGTTTATGATTAACAAGTTTCGTTACACTACGATGGGCGTCCGGATCTTACTGTTTAAATAGTAATACAAAGAATAATGATATATTATATATTATACATTTTGAATCGTGGCAATCGCTGGTTGCCAACAGTCGATGCTTTGACCTGGAATCGCTACTTTACCTGGGCTCGAATGCTCGAGCTGCCAGGGATGATTTATCTCTGTTATTGAGAATTTTACGCTTAGATATAATTTTAATCCCGTGCAGTGGTTAAATACGCTACTTATGGCTAAGATTAAACTAGTTCGCAAACACATATATGTGCAGAGTCTCGTTATTACTAATGTCGGATCAAAATACGGATATGCACGCATGATTAAAACAAAATGGTAGAGAGCGACAAAGTAAGTTCTGAGAGCTAAATGGGATTAAAACATAAAGTCAAGACTGAATCTAAAGACAAAATTTGCTTAGCATGCAAATTTCTTAGGCAATATTATTAACAGTGATCACATTGTTCTGTCTTGTATCGTATAATAACGTAAGCAGGAATGCTATGTGACATCAGGATTCTTTACTTATGGATTGAAACCACGAATTGAATCCTGTTCAGCGTTCAAATTGTATGCTGACGATGGCATTTATGGAATCGCAGGTTTCACGCGATTTTTTAGCCATGAATGCGAGTGCCTTAATTGAATGAATGGCACATTACACGTGGATTCGTTCAATGTGCATGCGTGAATGCACGTCTATGAATTTAAGAACGAATGAGAGTGTAAAAGCTAACACGATACAAACGTGATATAAAACTAACTAACACCTAGAGGTTGTTAACCGATTGAGTTATCTCAACAAATCAAATATATGTAATGATGTTGAACTCGTGTATTGTAATAAGGGTTAGTGTGTTTGTGTGTTCAAAGAACACTTGTGTATAAAATGACGTTCACGTGGGACAAAATTGTGTAATATCACAAGTATGAACGTAAAACATGGACAAGACCATGGAACTAGGTTGCTGTTCCTACACACCTGAATAGTTTCGCGTAGAGTGATGATTCTTACGCGAATGTAAATAACGAATTTAATACGTTTCCCTTTTCTGTAATCGTAAATTCGCGAAAGAATAACTATACATACACGGATGTAGCAAGTGTTACTGCGTTTGATGCGTTTTCCCTTCCGAGGGTCGTAAATCCTGGGAAGCGAAACGGCAAAATATAAGGGTTTGATCAACTTGCGTGTTGATCCCCAATCGCACTTCAAGCGATGTATCAAAGAATAATTAAATATAGATTCCTGACCGTGTTTATAAGAGCATAGGCGACTTAGAGGTGCACGATGCAATAATTCGAAGAGAGTTTTACGTACCGTTATTGTGTTACCCTCTGTATCACAACAAACCGGACTCGTGGTAATAATTCGATGTACCCAACGATTTTCATTGTACTGCGGTACACTTGACGCGGTCGCGGTTGGGACCGGCGCTATGTCAGGTGCTTCCTCCGGCGAAGCTACCTGCTGCCCAGGAAGGGTTTGATCTTTACCTGTGCAACGCCTAATGACTGTGCCGCTGTTACACAGGCAAGTTGAATGCAACCTAATTTCGTTCGCTGAATCGAAACGATTTGAATTTATTGTTGCATTTTCCGAATCCTCGATTTCCTCGAAAGAGTTCGGTGAAATTGTAGCGCGAAAATTATGTTCCGGCGCTTCAGAATAATATGACTCTGCCGATGCGTGAATCTTATTCTCAAATAATTTCTCCTGTGATTGTTCACAGGGTGCCTTATGAGGCATGAACAATGATGGACACGATTGTGGAATGAATGTTTCGTGAGTGTCCTCATTCTTTTCATTTGTATGATGTAATAAGCGGTTAATAAAACACGGAATGGTTCCATGGTTACTCGTGATATTCCTCAAGTTTGAGCTGTTGTCTTTGAACTGTGATTCACATGATTGAATGTGTATGGGATTTGTGAAATCTTCTGATTGATTGATGTGTGTAAATGTGTGTATTGGGGATTTTGCGATGTTGGTGTCGCAAAGTTCACGGTTAGAAATAGCATCGTTATTAAATGCTTTATCGAAACCGACATTGTCTGAGGAAGAACTACAATCGGTTAACACACGATCAGAAAAATCCGAATCACAAGACTCTAAACTTGAGCACGATTCTGTATCATCGTCAGAAGAATCTCCATTTAGAATGTCTATTGCATGTTGCGTACATTCATTGTAAAGAGCTTTAATGTATAATCTCTCTCTCATTAAATCTCCCGTATCATCCGCCGTGTCTAAATCTGACTGATTGTGAACGTATGAATCATACTGATTCGTTATGCCTATCCATGCATGCTCCACATATAAGAACAGTTCTGTACTATCTGAACTGTAAGTATCAAACCTCAATTTGAACGCTTCTAACCTCAATTTAATAGCTAAACGTTTGGATTTTAAATCATGAATGCGTTCTGCTGTTAAACTTGCCATCGTCAAATATGTAATAAATGAACAAGTAAAACAGATGAAATTGAAGAAGATTTGAAATCTTAAAGGGAGTTTACTGAGTCCGACATTAGTAATTTAAACGGACTTACGAATCGTCGGTAATGTGATACGCTCGAATGTCATCTATCTGGAATGATGTTCCCGATGACGAAGATGACGGTCCACGATGAGAGGCTGCTGCGCTGGTTCGGCAACTCTTTCCTCTATTTGGCTGGATGAACGGTGACAAGGCCTATCCTTGCCTTGCTGAAGATCGAGACTCCTGACGACGACATGTGAAGAGAGGCTGCGCTTGGTCGGCAACTCCTTCTTTTGCTCGGATCCGTAAGGTTGTAAGGCTCACGGATCCTATGTGAGGTACTGCACTTGATTGGCAGTTGAATCCTACCTCTCCACGCTCTGTTGAGGCTCCCGATGACGCATCCAAAGCTCCTTATTGAAGCGAGGACTTCACTTGTTGAAGTCCGTCACGATCTCTGTCATCATGGTATGGATGCTACACGGGACTGTGCAGGTTGTCTGGCCTCTGGATGAATAGCACTGTGGTGAGCTGGAGGAAAGATCCGCTGACAATTAAAGCGGATGGACCGGTCACTGCTATGCCGCTGGATGGTCCTTGTTAAACGGGCACTGGTGTGCCACATTGTATCAGAGATCATGCACGGGCCCTGATGTACCAAACCGATGCAATGATCAATTCTGATGATAGTGTCCTTGGGGTGGTCTTAGGCAAAGATTCTGCGCAATAAATGGAGGCGTAATGGCCTGAAATGACTGGTATTATTAAACCAGGTTTTCGCTGCGAGATCTTCTGATTGCACCGCACAAGGATTGGATCACTATGGTGATCTTATGGTCGATGCTTGAATCGACATTGCAGATGACTGCTTCTATATGAAATGGTTCGCTTTCTGGTGAAGCGAACGGACGCAATACACTGCGTCAGGTTATTCACAACCACTGATTCTATTACACTTAGAGCCTGTTTGAGAGGATGATCCGCTTTTTAATGAAACGGCAAGACGCTGTGGTCAGCGTTAAGTCACTCACATACACTGTCTCTGTTCTTTACCAGAATCCACACGTCACTGGGATCCGGCTCGAAGGACCAAAAATGTTCGCACGTATATTCGATGCGACCCGAGTTCTATTTTCGAGTCGACGGAGGTTGTAAGGCTCCGTCCGAAATGTCTTGACACCGGAATTACGCGGATCCCTACTCGTTTTACTGAAATAGGGCTAGTAAGTAAGTTGAATGCAAAATATAAGGAAACAGTGAAGTGATATATATTTAAGGCAATAAACAAGTATAACAGTTTAAAAAACGGTGAATTGTGAATAACATGTAATTATTTTGCGCTAACCGTTCTGCGCTGACGGGAGCTGTTATGAAGACTGGTCTTAGTTGACCCGCTGCCGGACTCGTCCGATTTCTTGAAGTGAGTCCGGCGTGGTGGCTTTGACCTGATTGGCCAACGTTGTCAGTGTCAACCAATCAGGTAATTTCCCTAGGACCAAACGCGCCATCTATTCCCTGCGCCCTTGGCGCGCCTTTTCTGGGAAAGTGGCTGAATTTGGCGGGAATCGCTTGGTCAAGAAATTTGGCGGCAAGGTTTTCTTACCTGCCCGCGTAAGGCGGCAAAAAATGTAAAGACACCCTACATCTGCGATGCACGTGCGAGCGCGTTGACCAGCGACCCTTTTAGTTGGCCTACCTTGGCTCAGAGTGACGATTTATGACTTAATTGCCGTAACTAATTTTGGCCCGTGTACCGGCCTAAACCGTCTAGAGAAATGTGCATCGCAGATGTATGGATTCGAAGACTGTTTGATAATAAATCATTGGTTCCTATTTTTAATAAAACCCGAAAGAATTATTCCGCGCATCATTGCAACGCTGAACACTAGTTTATCTGTGAGATTTTATATCAGGAAATACATTCGTCACGTACAGTTTATTCGAAGCTCGATGTAACGCGTATCCGTATTCAACGCCTCTATAGCGGCGAGAAGTTATTCGAGAGGCATTATCCGTGACAGTGTAGCCGAGAGTTTCAGCTTATCTTTTACCATTATTCGACAGTCGAAGGCAGCGCCATCATGTATCTTACGGTTGTATCCGTCAGGATTTGGTTACGGAAGTTTATCTGTGAGATTTCAATAGAACGAGTTCCTTCTTAACCCTTATACGTTATTCGAAGCTCGATATAACAAGATAATTTATTCGACGCTTTCATTCGTAACGAGTTACTCGGAAAGGATAAAATCACATGTTATCTTGATTCGTAATTTTTATTCGTTGGCTTCGAATAACTGGACATTGCGATCCTACGTTGCCAGATCGTAATACATACATATGTATAAATGAACGGTTTAAAAACTATGAAACTCGAGAATGTTGTAGCTGCTAGAAAGGAAAATTGTAGAAACTGGCGATTTTTGGATCTGTCTGGCAACGAAACATTTTTACAGCATGGGTACAGATCGCGCGATATAACTTTGCCTCCGAGCGGCCACTGAGTAGGCCGTGAGTTTGCCGTGCGTGCGAGAGAGTCCGACCGTCGCGTCGTCGTTCTTTTAATTCGATTCGGAAAACATACGATCGCACACGCATGAGTATCACGCCTAACCTGTTACTTTGTATGATACTCGTCCGTGTGCGATCGCACGTTTTTCCAAACGAATTAAAAGAACGCCGACGGTTAGACTCTCTCGCACACACGGCCTACTCAGTGGTCACTCGGAGGCAAAGTTATATCGCGCGATCTGTATCCATGCTGTAAAAATGTTTCGTTGCCAGACAGATCCAAAAATGGCCAGTTTCTACAATTTTCCTTTCTAGCAGCTACAACATTCTCGAGCTTCATAGTTTTTAAACCGTTCATTTATACATATGTATGTATTACGATCTGGCAACGTAGGATCGCAATGTCCAGTTATTCGAAGCCAACGAATAAAAATTACGAATCAAGATAACATGTGATTTTATCCTTTCCGAGTAACTCGTTAAGAATAAAAGCGTCGCATAAACCATATCGGTAGATCGAGCTTCGAATAACGGATAAAGGATAACGGATAAACCTTGCGCGACATCTGGACGTTCGAATAACCCACAAGGTTACGCATGAACTTCTTCCAGTAAAATCTGACGGATCAACTATGTGACCAAGTTCCGAGAGATGCGGGCGTCGGATATATGGTGGCAATGTATTCGACTGCCAAATAACAGTTGAAGATATCGAGAAACCTCTCGGATAGACGGAACGAATAAACTCTCTAAACCAAGCTCTGACGGATAAAAGTTACAGATAAACTCTCGCGCTACACCCGTCTTCGAATAACGAACAAAAGATACAGTAACTTTGATCTAAAGCGTATTTTAATAATTTTTTATTTAGATAATGCCCATCTCTGGTATGTGCATATACAGGGTGATTCATAAATGCATATGAGTAGATACTTTTGGGCGTAAATCTACGCATTAATGTAAGTAAAAATTTCATATGGACATATGTCCTATGTACCTACCTTGGTTTTCGAATTATGGATTATTAAAGAAAATGTTCAGGATGCCCGTCTCGTGCCTCAGACACGTTACTGCACGCCATAGCATTGAGCTCCACACTCGCTCGAAAATTTTGCGTTGTGGAATGTGTCCTGGCTATAACCGACATACTTCCAGTTTATTTCCGTTGGCACGGCCACATATAAACTGCATGTTGGTCATTCCAGCAGAAGTGCACATAACCATTTTGCCGATTTCATAATAATACTGAACTCGCGAAAATAAGGCACTGACAGCCCGGAGTTTTGTCTACTATATATCGATGGATATTGTTTGCAAACATTAGATAACGTCAAGACGTACTAAGACGAGCAGTGGCGTGTGTTGAGGCATCTTGAACCTTGTCTTTAATCATCCATAACTCGAAAACCAAGGTATATAGGACATATGTTCAAATAACGTTTTTACTTATATTATTGTGTACACTTGCCCCCTGAAGTATTGTCCTTGTTAAAGAAGTGTGAACCATTAAGGTGATCTTTAACAATAGACGGTCTATATTTTGTTTGCAAATTCTTTTTTTGGCACCTCTAAGATGGATTCCAATTAAAAAAAATGATTTTTGTAAAGTTTGATTCTAAATGTTTTTCGTGTAAAAGCCAAAATATATGTGCCACTCAACTGTTACACCAAGTCCAATTTCCAAAATTCTACATCTACTTATCTATTTTATTTTTTCTCTCATTTTCTGCTATGTAAAAGATCTTTCAAAATCAAAAGTCGCTTTATGTTACAGTAGCGTCATATTTATTCTACTTCACGTTGCATGACTGGGCACGGACACGGTCGTTTAGTCTTAGTTTCACTCATCAAGAAGTTCATTTCAGTGCTGCCATATCAACGCCCAATCAATCTATGAGTACTAAATCTCCAACCAGTCATCCAGAATTCCGTTAAAAGATTATTCCCAAGCTATTGGTAAATCAATAAACCCGAGCACTTCATTTCAAACATTTCAAAAAACCAAAAATGTATTTATCTCTCCAACAAAGTCATCATAAATTAACTAAATGATAATAAAACAAAAATAAGAATAAAAATACCCTTATTAAAAAAACTTTCAAACTAATATTATCCAACATCTGTCCAATAATTGCGCACAATGTTTTGGAAAATAAATTTTAAAAACTAAATATCAGATAAGGATCTACAATAACCTTTGTCAGACCGGTATTGCAGAACCTGATTTCGATGCCAGGTTTATACAGGGTGTCCCAAAAATGTCGGTTTTCCTTGAAAGGGGTGACTCAGGGGGTGATTTGAAACAACTTTTTCCTTAGCGAAAATATTGTCCGAAGCTTCGTTAAGGAGATATTAACCAAAAACCCCGACCAATCAGAGCGCGCGCCTTCCGCCCGAGTTCCCGCGGTAGCGTTGGTTACGCGGTTGGCGACCGCGCTTGTGCTACGAACGTACGAACAAGCAAGTCGGCATGCATCGAAGGAAACCGCATTACACAGTTTTTTTTTAAAGCAGAATCTTAAATAAGAATCATTTGAAGTGAGAGGACAAGAAGTACATAAATTTCGTTTTTAACTAAGGCATAAACGAAAAGGTAACGTAACAGAAAATGTACGACAAGTGATCGTAATTCGTCATTGAGGTAAAAATCCGTAGTTTAACAACGGCCAACACAACTAAATTTAAAAAATAATATTAGGTGTATGAATAAATTCTTTCCGACTGGAATTTCTATCGCGGTGGTATTCAGAAGCTGCTAGAAAAATGGCAAAAGGTAATTAACAATAATGGAAATTATTTCGATGATCGAGTTGTTTTCATATTTTTTAAATCGAACTTTTATTGTACCCTAAAATCGGAAAGAATTTATTTCTACACCTAATAATCACCAATAAATTAAACAAAACTCACCCTTTCGGACATTCCTTTCCTTGCTTTCCTTCCCTTTTCGGAAACCTGTGTCACTAGGCCACTGTACCGATCCTGGTCATCGGCGACCAGTGCTCAGCTGATCGCAGGGTCAATGTACCGAATATTCACTTCACTGCACGGCTACTAACACTGTTCACTTAATTTATATTTCACAGAACGTGTTGTACTTACGTTATAAAAATTTGTGGCCCCGAAAGGGGCCGATTACTGTTAATTACTGGGACGAGATTACTACTATTACCCGGCGAAAAGAAGACTCGTGGCAGACGGTCTCGGGCTGTGCAGTCCGCTGCTCTGACGATTGGTCGCGTCACCTATTTGGGCACACTTTTACAGACGGGGCACACGTATTTTGGTTATTGGCTGAAGTTGCCACATACATTGTCGCACCGCGCGGCGAAGAGATCGAACGAAACACGAGATCGAGTGGGATAGAGCGATCTGACCGACGATCGTCAAAACAAAACAATAGCGTAGGCTACAGCGGACTGCACAGCCCGAGACCGTCTGCCACGAGTCTTCTTTTCGCCGGGTAATAGTAGTAATCTCGTCCCAGTAATTAACAGTAATCGGCCCCTTTCGGGGCCACCAATTTTTATAACGTAAGAACAACACGTTCCGTGAAATATAAATTAACTGAACAGTGTTAGTAGCCGTGCAGTGAAGTGAATATTCGGTACATTGACCCTGCGATCAGCTGAGCACTGGACGCCGATGACCAGGATCGGTACAGTGGCCTAGTGACACAGGTTTCCGAAAAGGGTAGGAAAACAAGGAAAGGAATGTCCGAAAGGGTGAGTTTTATTTAATTTATTGGTGATTATTAGGTGTGAAAATAAATTCTTTCCGATTTTAGGGTACAATAACAGTTCGATTTAAAAAATATGAAAACAACTGGATCATCGCAATAATTTCCATTATTGTTCATTACCTTTTGCCATTTTTCTGGCAGCTTCTGAATACCACCGCGATAGAAATTCCAGTCGGAAAGAATTTATTCATACACCTAATATTATTTTTTAAATTTAGTTGTGTTGGCTGTTGTTAAACTACGGATTTTTACCTCAATGACGAATTACGATCACTTGTCGTACATTTTCTGTTACGTTACCTTTTCGTTTATGCCTTAGTTAAAAACGAAATTTACGTACTTCTTGTCCTCTCACTTCAAATGATTCTTATTTAAGATTCTGCTTTAAAAAAAACCTGTGTAACGCGGTTTCCTTCGATGCATGCCGACTTGCGTGTTCGTACGTTCGTAGCACAAGCGCGGTCGCTAACCGCGTAGCCAACGCTACCGCGGGAACTCGGGCGGAAGGCGCGCGCTCTGATTGGTCGGGGTTTTTGGTTAATATCTCCTTAACGAAGCTTCGGAAAATATTTTCGCTAAGGAAAAAGTTGTTTCAAATCACCCCCTGAGTCACCCCTTTCAAGGAAAACCGACATTTTTGGGACACCCTGTATTCATCCTGATGGTCTGACCAAAATTCCTCATTCAAGTAAAATAAATTATTAGGATAGAAAGAAGAATGATAGAAAGTGGCCATTTATACTTCCTCTAACACCTGAAATTGTAATAAGTAATTTTAATTTTAATAAGTATAAAACTTTAGGACTTTTAGAAGTTTAATTATTTACCGGAAATACGATGGGAAAATTGTAAAAAAGCAGATAAACAGGAACGTCCATTGAGCAACAATGTGAAAATGTTGACATAAAAATGATCATAACTTCGAAAGGAATCCGTAAAATACAACAGTTCGCACACTATTTTGCAGATGAAAGTTGATATTCTCACTCTACGCAATAGGGTGTGTCGATTTTGTGGGTAAATTTAAATTTTTTAAAAATTTTAAAACGACTAGTGACAAAGTAATGCTGTTTTTAATCCTGAATCTGAAACTGTATTCAGAAATTGATTTGAGTGAGGTTTAGCTACTTCAAATCACAGTTGAAAAAAGTGAAAATTAAGTAAGATTTAACTACAAATTACATATTCATATAATGCTTAAAGCGAGTCTTGCTTATATAAAAGCATGAAAATGAGAATAAAAATATGTGGAAATTAGTATTTATCAAGAGACACTCTGTGGCTATATTACGCCGAGACCCGCTATCAAGAACCCTGAGATTATCGAATCTCAATAACGGCTGATCCGATTAGATTTTGAATGGTCTTAATGGATAGCTTGGGTTTGATTTACATAAGAAAAGTGTCTTCGTTTTGTTCCTACGTGCCTTATGAGCTGAGATATATCAATGCAAAGTTGGAATTTGCCGAATTTTATGTTAAGAGATTTTTCTCCATCGTCAAGTGTAGGCAAGAGGGGCACATGAAAGGGAGAGGAAATGTCTCCAATATGCACGTTGTTCATTCGATGAAGGTTTCGGCACTTTCGACCAATCGCGTAACAAACACGATTTGTTGTCTCCTGACAGCCAGACAGAGAGCACATCTGTCAAGGTAAACGTAACCTAGCTAGTGTCAAACCATCATAACCTGCCAAGTGTCAAATAAGGTAAGTAGTCAACATTTTTCACATGTCACGGGTTTTTACACCATATAGGACACTGAATTATTGTCTCAATTAACAAGATAAGTCGCCAAATTTTTTTAATACATTTTTTATGTAGAGCTTCTAGAAACGAAGGGGACGCACAGACCTGGAAGTTGCCCCGAGAAGGTTCGACAGAGAAATATCTTCTTTCGCACAAGTTTCTAGAAATTTATACCAGGCATGTACAAAATAATAATATATTGTAACAAATTGCATTTAAATTGCCAGATATTTTTATACCAGTAAGCCATTTTTAATTTAGAGTTTCTACAGGGTGATTCTGGAGCTCCGCCCGACAATGGATGCGTCCTGGTACCCCGTGGCGAGGTCAAGCCCCCGCATTGCCCCACCGAATTTTAGGGCTTTCGACCCTTGAAGGGGTTGGAGTGCCTATTAAGAAGTGAGAAATATTCAACTTCCGCATTTCTCATCAGATCTTTGCGAAAACGACGCCAATTGATTCCTTATATTTCGCCGATGAAACTGACACCAAGAACGACGTAATTCGGAAAATAATGAAGGAAATTCCATGAAAAATTAATTTCCATAACCTCAAGCTAACTTCGTTAATAATAGTCCGATTTACAAGAAATTTTGTATGATTTTCATCGGAAAAACATATGGAATCCATCGGCATCACTTCCATATCCATACGAGAAAGAATAAAGAATTTTTTTTCTGAAACAGGTATGAAATCCTCGCCCACACAGCACCATAACATTGCAGCAAGATGGCAATGTTGCAACATAACATTGCAGAGACGTTGCAGGTTCAGTCCTATGTCCGCCTTCGCAATATTGCAGGTGTGTATTTTTGCAAAGTTGCGGCAACATTACGAATATGTAGTCTTGCAACGTTCCGGCAATGATTCTGCAACGAAACGGCAAAATTGTGGCAATGATCCTGCAACTCTTCAGCAATATTGCGGTGCGTATCCAGTTAAATGAAACACGCCGTAGAATCCACTCGACGTCATGTACATATTTCGAAAAATTTTGACAAAGTCATAGTTGCTTCAGAATATTGTTGTAATATTTCCACAAGTTTTCACTACAGTATTACACGACGATGTGCGCGCAATATTGCAGAAATATTGTAGGACCGTTGCCACTGGAACATGGCACGTTGATGTGCGCGCAATATTGCAGAAATATTGTAGGACCGTTGCCACTGGAACATCGCACGTCGATGTGCGCGCAATATTGCAGAAATATTGTAGGATCTTTGCCAATGGAACATTGCACGGCAACGTTCTTGCAATATTGTAGGATCGTTGCCACTGGAACATTGCACGACAATGTGCGTCCAATATTGCAGAAATATTGTAGGACTGTTGCCACTGGAACATTGCACGACGATGTGGGCGCAATATTGCAGCAATATTGCAGGATCGTTACAATGGAACATTGCACGGCAACGAAATTGCAATATTGCTGCAATATTGTAGGATCATTGCCACTCCAATAATGCACGACAATATTGCAGGAACGTTCCTATAATATTGCAATGCAACCTGCAACAACGTAATATTGCAGCAATGTCCCTGCAATACTGCTGCAACGAGGTGTGCTGTATGGGCGGTCGACCCCGGCAAATCGTGGTCTACCCCGCGCAGTTGAAGGTGAAAACGTGAAATATTCATTTCAGCGTATTAAAAAATTCTTTATTCTTTATCGTATCGAAATGGAAGTTACACCAATAGATTCCTTATGTTTTTCTGATGAAAACCATACCAAATGTCATGTAAATCGGACTACTCTTACATTAGGAATACAAATTGCTTGTGTAAAAGTAGTCCGATTTACATGATATTTGATATGATTTTCATCACATTGGCATGAATCAGGTAACGCATCATGTGAACAGTGTACAGGAAATTATATTATGTTTAAGAATGAATTAATATTGACGAAAGATATAGTTATTAATCGTTTACTATTATTTTCATTGCAAGGTGATAAAATAGTCAAAGCAATACGTAAATTTAATATATGTACTATTCCTACCACCAAAGTATTGATAGCTAGACAATCATATAAAGTTATGAATGCTATATTTCATAGAGGTTCATGTATTGAGGATGGCCATTACACCAGCATATGTAAAGAAGAAGGAATGACTAGTAGCTGGATTGAAGCTGATGACGTGCAAATTAAAAAAAGGCAATGGCCCAGAGGCGCTAATGATTACGCTATATTTTGTTCTTACAAAAAAATGATAGTAAATAAATAAGCCAATTGCGCCAATTAGATAATTGGTCATCAATAAAACTACAAAATGTGTGAAATCCCCACAAAATTACCTTTTTTAAAAAAAGGTAGAAAAAAGAGCGCCAAGTATATAACCCATTCAAAAAGAATCCCATTTAAAAACATTGTCGTAAATTAATACCATTCAAAAAGAATCCCATTTAAAAACATTGTCGTAAATTAATATAAATTTATTAATGTGCTATATTTTTTAACTTTACAAAGGTAATGATATACAATAATTGCGCCAATTATCACAATGACTATTTATACAAAGACAAAATGTATTAAATAATATTAAGCAGATATATTTTTATACAAATAAATATTTTAATACGAATAAATATTTTATTCAAAATACTTGGCGCTGCTCTCCGAAAAAAATGTTAATTGAGGGCTCGGATGCAATAAGGGGACTAGCGCTCGAAAATGCGAAAAAGAATTGTCCAAACGCTAAGAAATATTGGAAAATTAAATGTTGTTAAACTGTATTTTAAAAAATATAATGTCATAAAGCTCGTCACGACACACATTTTTTCTATTTACAGTTTTTTTATCGAATCATTAGTGTTCGAGATAAAAATTATAAATAAAAAAATTTTCTTCGACCAAAATCATTATTTCTTTAAACATAAATTGCGATAACTTGAGTAAATATTAACGGATCGTTATGAGACTTGAAACATAAAACTCAGAAAACTCTAGCGAAGCCGTAAAATGTATGCACAAAACCCTTATGTTAAAAAATGTAATAATATTTCATTTAAAAGTAATACTGGACATAACCCATGTCTTTCAACGTTGTGAGGAAGTCACGTCACGCGCGCCGCGCAGGCGTACGGCGCCGAGCCGATAAGCCGAGCTGTCTCGCGGGCGAAGATGTACGGCCTCCCGATATAAAGGCCGTGGCGAGCGAGATTGATAGCTCTTGTCCCGCACGCATTAGCCGTTTACGCTGCCGTACCGTACGTTCAAGACGCTCATATTTTTGACTCCGTGAGGTGTGCACGCGTCGACCATCGTCACGCTGTGCCGTTAACCAACCTCTTTCCGAAATAGGCCGAGAGCAATCTTGCGCCCTACCTTGCCTGTAAGGTGTCTCCGCGCCCTGTAGGCCAGAGCCCTATTGCACACGGGAACTCCGCTGTACGACTCTCGAACGATCGTGCCTGTTAAGATATTATCCCCCAGCTCGTCGCCAGCGCCGCCGCCGCGAGTTTTTACCGAGTCGAGTCTCCGCACCCGCAACCGTTAAGCGGAAACAAATGTAAACATAAACATTTAATAGCAATAAACATTGTTACTGTTTACCACGCATTACTCATTTGACGAACCCGGCCTTACCGACTGAGTCGGCATCTAACTCCTTCTCCGTCCCACCGGAAACCGTCTCGCAAACCGGAGACGGTCACAACGTTCGCCGTTAAAAAGTATCGAGGGAATTTTGAGGTACATATAACTTGCAGCGACAAAGTTTTTTCTTAATATGCAAGGAAGTTTTTCACCAATTTTCACACTGATTAATAAATAATTATAGAAGATATGACGATATATATTGTTGCGGGCACCCTATGGATAGGATCCATGGCCCGCTATAATAGACCGAACCTGTGCGCCGATAAAATTTTTTCTATAATAGACCGAACCTGCGCGCCGATAATATTTACTTTTAAAAATTATATGATTATATATTACAAAAAAATATTGCGATATTATTTTCGAAATATTTAGTAACATTTCTATTATAGTATTTACACGCAATATTTACAATATATACACTGTTCTGTTTACAATATTCTGTTCTTTTATAAATTTTTCTTTTTCTCCTTTTTCCTATCTTTCCTTTTTCATTTTCTTTTTGCTTATCTTTTCTTCTTTATACAATTTATTTTTGATTGAGGTCGTGCTTAAAAATTTTTTGCCAAAATCTTGTCCACTGGAGTTACAATATTGCAGTGAATTTTCAAAGTCTTTACGCTTTTCAGCAGTCACTCCTACTCCGCCTGCCAATGACGCTTTTTTCAAATCTTCCCCTCCAATAGATGTTTTAATATTTACAGTAGTAGGTACCCCATTGTAACTATAATAAACATCTACTTGCCCATTGGGAAAATAAATGATATGTACGATTTGACTTATTTTAATTTTCTTTAAATCTTTGTTCGGCGTCAATAAACTTTCGTAATTTTTTATTGCAATTGTTGTGGCATCTATCATCTCGAAGGGGGGATATCGCGCCGTTCCAATTAATTCCACGTATTCTCCTTCGGTTTCGATTCTTTCCCGCATCTTTTTTTTCTTCCCATATAATCCAAAATTCCTATCACATTGGCAATACGAGTGACCTCGCACCGGAAATAGATGCTGAATTTCTACTTGCAATTCCGTAGATATCATTGAAAAAAATTGGACCATCGTATAGTTACGATTTTGTCCACCAGTCGTCAATAACAGTTATTTGTGACCAAAATCATTTAAACAAAGATATTAATTCTTATTCCATAACTTTTAAAATTAAGTTATAACAGTTACGGTCTCTGAATTTAATACAACGATCTTGTCTGAATAAAATATTGTACAAATAAATTACCTCATTTTGAAAAACAATTTTATTTCGAACAAGAAACACTCGAAAATATAGCCTAGCAAATGTTTTGTTTGGGACGCTGTAATAGTTACCGTTGTTATGTGACGTCCCACTATTTTTGCGCGGTCATAACTAGAATCTTCCCTATAAACCACTCCACAACTCCACCAAAACCATCTCTAACTTCAACTCTTACCCTTTTTCCCCAACCGGCAGATCATCTAGACGATGCACCTTAGCGGTCCCCATCTCTAGATGATCAAACACGCAATCCCCTTCCCCTCCTCGGCCTTAGAGGCGCGATCTCCTCCCACACATATTTTATATAAACAAGTCCCTCGTCCTAAAAACCCACATTACTCGAGACCACGTCTCACCCCTCTCTATGACCAATCAAAATCCCGCAAACTCCATCCAACGGTTGAGTATACCGTTCAAAGCCCAAAGGACCCCCCCCCCCCCGAATATGCTATTGCGGCGCATATTTCGCGCATGACTCATCAACACGAGCTAATTATAGAACATATTTTAAACATGAGTCATCGCGCATACCTCAAATTCCACGCATACCAAACATTCCAGCGTTTCCTATAAATACAAGCGCCACATGGACCGCGCACCTTCAGTTCGGCAACAGCTGTGACGTCCCACTATTTTTCGCGCGGTATTTTAACACCACTTCCTCACAAATCAATCCACAACTCCATCAAAAACCCTCATACTCAAGCCTTACCCCCTCTTTCAAACCCAACCGATCGTTTAGACGATATACCTTAGTGGTCCCTATCTCTAAACGGTCAATCCAGATTCCTGACCGTTTGGACGATGCACCTTAGCGGTCCCCATCTCGAAACGGTCAATCCATAATCGCTGATCGCCTTGACGATGTACCATAGCGGTCCCCATCTCAAGATGGTCAGCGACGACCTCCAATTCCCCTCTTCGACTTACGTGGCATGACCACTTCCCTCCAAATCTACTTCAAACAAATCCCTCGTCTTTAAAACCCTCTCTTAAATCGAGACTATGTCTCATGTCCTCTCTATGACCAAAGAAGTCAGTACCCCGTTTACCCCTATCCGATACGACTTCCTAAACTCCACCAAATGGGTTGAGTATTCCGCTTCGAAAGCCTACATGTAAAAACACCTGAAAACTAAATCTATTTATAATGTAAATGCGACGCATATTTACCCTCATGATCAACACGTGATCATTACCGCGACGCAGATTTGGCGTACGTGCCATGGAACACATCGCACATACCCTTCACTCATTACCAGTACAAGACAAGGCCATATAAAACCCCTAAACACAAAACTATTAATAAGCCGTAATGCGTCGCATCTTCAAAGAGAGCCACCGGCGCCGGGAATCGAACCCGGGCCGCCCGCGTGCTGATCAGCAGCGTTAGCCACACCGCTACGCCGACTCTCCGCGGTCTCTCTAGTTCCGAACTCCTATCTAACCGACGCCACCTATGGGCCACTCCGCACCATAGGCCGTCTTCTCCGAGCGCTCAGCGCCTACAGCTCGGCCATCCTGACCATTGCGGCCGTCCTCGGCCGCGTTCCTCAAAATCCCAACCACCGTGGAACCGGACACGCCAAGCACGAGAGGCACCCCACAATATCTCACAGGAGCGTCACCATATGTTTACAAGCAGTACGAATACCAGAGGAATCAGAACACCTAACCATTATTAAAGAAAATCACGCATCTGCCTTAGCCGGACACAAGGGAGTAACCAAAACGTATAACCGAATTCGACACCATTACTTTTGGAAAGGAATGAAGAAAGCCGTGGAAGACTATATTAGAACATGCGAGGACTGTCAGCGGAAGAAACTCGTCCGTGTTAAAACCAGGCAACCTATGATTCTAACTGACACGCCTGGACAAGCCTTCGACAAGATTGCATTGGACATCGTAGGACCCGGGTGCCGGGTAGTTTCGGACGGCTTCAATTTTCCCCAGATCGGGTTTTATCCCTTGCTCGGTAATTATGTGACCTAAGTACGCGACTTCCTTGTGTAGGAACTTACATTTGGAAGGTTGGAGTTTGAGCTTCGCTTCTCGCAAACGGTGAGTAAGTTTCTTAAATTTAATTAAGTGCTCGGTAAGGGAACTTGCGTAAAGGACGATGTCGTCCAAATATACGAACATTTCGGTGCCCTGGAGTCCAGTAAGGGTATGATCCATTAGACGTTGGAAGGTAGCTGGCGCATTACAGAGTCCGAATGGCATCCTTTTAAATTCATAGTGTCCATGTGGCGTCGAAAAAGCTGTTTTATGTGCGTCTTCAGGTTTCATAGGTATTTGGTGAAATCCCGAAGCAAGATCGAACACGGAAAAGTATTTGGCTCCCCCCAATTGGTCCAATATTTCGTTGATATTAGGAATTGGGTAAGCGTCGGGAACGGTCTTTTTGTTTAGATCCCTAAAATCGAGTACCATTCGCCATAGGATTTCTCCATCGGGTCCTGGTTTCTTAGACACAATCCAGATTGGTGAATTGTAAGGTGATAATGAAGGCTTTATAATTTCTTGGTTTAATAATTTTTGTACTTGCTTATCGATTTCTTTCTTGTGTACTGGAGGGAAGCGATATTGTTTAGTATTGATAGGCACTGGGTCTGTGGTCTGGATCCCATGCTGGATAGCGTTCGTATGACCCAACTTCTCATTTGGTAGATGGAAAAGGTCATGGTATTTGTTTAAAATTCCTTGGACATGGAGTTTTTCCTCCGGATTCATATGTTCCGTTGAAATTAGTTCGAGCACTTGTTCCATCCTTGTTGCGGATTTTTCAGAAATTGTCGATGGTTCCTCACCCGACGCAATAGTATAAGACTCAAGGAAGTCAGGGTGGAGGGTTGATCTGGCATAATGCACAGGGGGTGAGAGTGAGTGCACTTTCGCAGGTGCCTCAGTGTGGTGGATCGACGGATCATGGGGTAAGAGGGACTTGTTTGGATTTAGTGCGGGGGTAGGAGTGACGCATTTAGACGTCATAGTCCTTTTTGTTCGTCTTTGTTTGGGTTCTGGAACCACAATTTCAAATTCTTCCAACTCAACAGTAGGTGTTGTGATCGTTATGTCTATTTCATTGGAATTTATTATCTGTAAGTAAGCTTTGCCGTCTTGATTACGGACAAGAGCATTACCAGCATGAATCCCAGTGCCTAAATCTAATCTAGGTAAATATCCTTCCTTTACGTCTGAATTTGATATGTTTATAAAAGAAACAGTTTTTGATCTAGCGGGTATCACGACTTGACCTCTGTCTACAAACGGAATAGAATTTCCGTTGAACTCCAACTGTTTTTTCGAATAATGTATAGAGGCATCTTGGTTCATAAAGAATTCAGTTCCTAGTATTCCGTGTGGTTTAATAGGGAAATCGTTTTCGACCACGTGGAATGTAACGTCGTTACCCAATAAAGTTATTTCTATTGTCCCGAGGGTGGAAACGAGGTCCTTAGCAATCCCTCTAAGTTGTACCTGTTTGTTTGCGTCTATATTTTGAGATTGTTTTACGGCGTGAATTTTCAATAAGTTCACTTCAGAACCTGTGTCAATCATTAGTTCCGGTGTTATTTCGAAATCTGGAGACCGGATAATTACGGACGGGGTTTCGCCAACAGTATTCAACCATGCGGTGGCGATCCTAAGTTTGGCATTCCCGATTCCGTTTGTGTCGTTATTGGACGCGCTCCTGTTTGGCCCGTTCCACGGTACGCCTCCATAGTTGGCCGTGGGGGCAGAACGTTTCCCGAGTCTCGCTCCTGGAAGGTTCCGGGGTTCCTTTCGTTGCGGTTGAATAAGCGTTTCCTGCACTCCGAAATTAGATGTCCGGGATTTTTACAATACGCACAAATGCGCAACTCCGTAGGTCTTGAGGGAGGAGGTCGAGTTTTGTCCCAGTAGGGGACTATTGGATTAGGGGCTTGATTACCATATCCTGTTACTCGGTTTTGGGGATATCGTTCGGTCGGTCTATAGTTCAAACCTTGGTTGCTTCTACAGGACAGTGCGTCGTGCCCTGTCTTATTGCATACTTGGCATACGAGTTTAGGTGCCTTCTGTTCTGAAAACCTTCGGTGGTCCCTGTCCATGTTCTTATCCACGAGTACGGCTGCCTCGAAGGCTTCTTCGAGCGTTTCGAAATTATGTTGTAATAACATTGTCCTTACGTGAGGTGGAAGACCATCAATGAACGAGTCCAAAGTTAGGCGATCCACGTCTAGGGTTTGTGCGAAATCGTGGCGATATTCTCTATTCTCCTCCATGATGGCGAATCGGAGGTCCTTAACGCGTGAAATGTATGCCAACATGTGTTCGTTGGTTCCCTTAATAATATTAGCGAGTTCCCCTCGGTAGTGGTCCGATGTCTCGGCAGGGGAGAAAGTGCGTTTAAGTTGTTTAATTAAGTCATTTACGGTTTCGAAGACCCGATCCTCAACCGCCAAGTACGCGTGGTCTTGCAGCTTGTTTATCAACAACCTCGCTAGCTGGGGTTCGGCTTGCGAGGGAACCAGAGCCTTAGCCCTATTGCAAGCTCTCGCGAATTGCAGAACGGACATGTTGTGGCCGTTAAATTTTGGGACGGTTTCTATCGCGTCCTTTAATCTGATCTGGGGCAATGGATCCTGGTCCGGAACATGGTCACGAATCAGTGTCTCAGGTTCTTTATTATATCTTAACACCGGTTTTCTATCGAAACGGGAGGAACCCGGCGTGGCAAATTTATTCGCGAATGGTGGGGGAGTAAGAAGTTTTTCTAGCATCCCTTCCACTCTTTGCATCCTTTCGTCCCAACCTTCCAACGTGGGGCCGCCCGATTTGGTAGTTACGTCCGAATGCATTTTGGGTTCGACAAATTTCGTATGTAAATTTTCGATTACTGCTCCTCGTTGTTTTAGTGTTTCGATTTTCCCTAATAATTCGGTAGTCGCGGTGTCTATAGGGTTCATGGAAGAGCCCGCGCCTTGGTTTATTGCATAAGGCTCATCAGTTTCGTCGTAATCGGACATGTTAAAATCGTTTTGACTCTATTTGTATTTAAAATTGATCGGCCAATTTTTGGGCGCCCGGTAGCCGTTTTTCGAGCTTAGTGAGTTCTATCCCGGGAACCAATAATTATCAACCCGTAATGGTTCCTGTTCAAGAGGAGAAAACGTTCGGTGCACTCGGAGCAACTACTTAAGGGACGCGTTTGTAACAAGGGGTTTTTGCAACGAGGGCACTTTGGGAATGTATTAGTAGATGTATAAAAATGTTCCTGATCGATTTCGTTTACTTCACTCGGATCCAGATCAAAGCAGTCTAGGCAAATTTTGTAGCCTCCCGTGGTCGTTGCTACACCGCCCGAAGCACATGTCAGTTCATTAGTGTATGCCAATTGGTTTATAAATTGGCGGTACGGGTTTGATAGTTGTTGTCGTTGGAATCTGTTACGCATACTAGGTATAGGAAGTAGAGGGTAACGTGCGTACAGAGGATCAAATTTTCAGTTAACGGTATTCAACCGTCCCACCTCTCTAGTGTACAAAGTTATATTGCTACATTAGCCGTTACTTAGAATTCGGGATGTTCTATGCTCGTTTGGTTATTGAATTCGCGATGGCTCTCGTTTGCTAGGAGGTACCAATCAGAACACGCGACACAACTGCTCACGGGGCAGATTTGAAACAGAGCGGAATTGCACCATGAGCAATTGGGAGAAACTGTCGGCGTCTGATAATAATGGACTTGATATAAAGTTTCTACATTTGTTGGATCTACTTCATAGCAGCTCGAACAAATGTCGTCTCCTTCGTAAGTTGTAGCTATTTTCCCGGAGACACAGATCAACCACCGCATATGTGCCGTTAAAATTTGTAATCTGCGGCCGCGGTAATTTAATGTGCCACGAAGTGGGTTTTTAATGCACATTTTTAATAGGCCTTTGTGGGTGCCGTATAATAGAGAATCTATTTCTATTATCAACGAACGGATCCCACCGCTGTCACCAAAATTATGTCACGTCCCGGGTGAAGGTCTTTGGGAAAATGACATATGGGGGTTTTATTCGAAGGGAATGCAGGCGCGAATGCCAGATTCGTGGCACTGCGGAGAGTAGGATGCAGGCGCGAATGCCAGATTCGTGGCACTGCGGAGAGTAGGAATTCAGGCGCGAATGCCAGATTCGTGGCACTGAATGTTCGAAGGGATGCAGGCGCGAATGCCAGATTCGTGGCGCTGCGGAGGGTAGGATGCAGGCGCGAATGCCAGATTCGTGGCACTGCGGAGATTAGGAATTTTAGGCGCGAATACGTGATTCGTGGCAGAGATGGGCAAAAATTTATCTAAAAGTTTTAAGGAAAGATAACTTTCGGTTATCCTTTATTCGTACTTGTTTTTCTGAAGAATATATTCAACCTAGTTTATCTGTGAGATTTTATATCAGGAAATACATTCGTCACGTACAGTGTATTCGAAGCTCGATGTAACGCGTATCCGTATTCGACGCCTCTATAGCGGCGAGACGTTATTCGAGAGGCATTATCCGTGACAGTGTAGCCGAGAGTTTCAGCTTATCTTTTACCATTATTCGACAGTCGAAGGCAGCGCCATCGTGTATCTTACGGTTGTATCCGTCAGGATTTGGCTACGGAAGTTTATCTGTGAGATTTCAATAGAACGAGTTCCTTCTTAACCCTTATACGTTATTCGAAGCTCGATATAACAAGATAATTTATTCGACGCTTTTATTCGTAACGAGTTATTTGGAAAGGATAAAATCACATGATATCTTGATTCGTAATTTTTATTCGTTGGCTTCGAATAACTGGACATTGCGATCCTACGTTGCCAGATCGTAATACATACATATGTATAAATGAACGGTTTAAAAACTATGAAGCTCGAGAATGTTGTAGCTGCTAGAAAGGAAAATTGTAGAAACTGGCCATTTTTGGATCTGTGTGGCAACGAGACATTTATTTTTATAGCATGGGTACAGATCGCGCGATATAACTTTGCCTCCGAGCGGCCACTGAGTAGGCCGTGAGTTTGCCGTGCGTGCGAGAGAGTCCGACCGTCGCGTCGTCGTTCTTTTAATTCGATTCGGAAAACATACGATCGCACACGCATGAGTATCACGCCTAACCTCTTACTTTGTATGATACTCGTCCGTGTGCGATCGCACGTTTTTCCAAACGAATTAAAAGAACGCCGACGGTCAGACTCTCTCGCACGCATGGCCTACTCAGTGGTCACTCGGAGGCAAAGTTATATTGCGCAATCTGTACTACGAACAAGCAAATCGGCATGCATCGAAGAAAACCGCGCAAAATAACAAATGAAAAAGACGTAACATACAAAATCGAATTTTTTATCATGTTTTAGTTGTCATTTAAAGTGAATAATTAATAAAGGATACCTAAATTGAGAAAAATCATGTCAAACTTAAAAAGACGAATACAGTTTTTTTTTACAACAGAGTCGAAAATAATAATTATTTGAAGTGAGAGGATAAGAAATACGCAAATTTCCTTTTTAACCAACTTCAAAAAGGAGGAGGTTATAGATTCGACCCGTTTGTTTTTTTCTTTATATGCTTGTCGCCGCATAACTCCTCAGCATATGGACCGATTTTGATGATCTTATTTTTATTCGAAAGAGGGCGATGCGCCGGTGATCCCATCCTACACTGCACCAATATTGGCCCAATATTTTGTCACTTCTGGTTAATAATAAAGACTATTGTCACCTAATTATTATTATTTTATGTACGTACCGCGAATATCTCCTCAGCATGTGATCTCAATATATATAAAACTAAAAAGTTAAAAATAAGCAAAAATTATAAAAAATTGAAAACCGACTTCAAAAAAGTAAAAAAAAATAATTTTTTCCCTTATTTAATCTACGAATCTCATATTATTTAAGTCGGAGCCTCATCATTTACACTATGTAAATCTGGAGACGCCTTAAAAAATATGACAGTCGTAGATTAAATAAGGGAAAAAATTATTTTTTTTACTCTTTACTGCAATTTTATTTTTTTGAACTCGATTTTAATTTTTATTAAATTTTTTTTGTTAATATCGTACAGACGAAAATGTAATGTACCAGGAAATGAACTAAAAGTGATCGTAGTTCGTCATTGTGATAAAAATCCCTAATTCATTAACGGCCAACACTGTTGCTGATAACGAATAAGACTGTTTAAAAAGCCCGAAGGAAAATTTATGTACGGAAATTGGGAGAATTATGGCCGGAAATTAGCCATAGCCTGCGTTAAATTGAAAAAATAATAATCACCAATAAAGTAATTAAAACACCCTTTCCGAAATTCACCTGCAGCTTGAAAACCTGTGTCACTAGGTCACTGAACCGATCCTGGTCATCGACGGAGGCGCCCGGTGCACAGCTGGTCGCAGGTATGCGACACCACCTAAAAGTTAATGGTCGCAACGTCAATTGTGTCCGGGTTAATGTATCGAATATTCACTTCACTGCACGACTACTAACACTGATCACTTAATTCATTTTTCATGGAACGCGTTGTTCCTACGATATAAAAGTTGGTGGAAATGAATTTTCACTTGGCGCTCGGAGCCGTGGGTACAGCCGCGCAAATGCTCGTACAGCAGTGGTTGCGCCTACGTTGTTCTGGGTATAAACCTAAAACATCGCGTAATACTCTAGTGTAGAAAACATTTCTCTGACGCGATTGCTAACTGACTGACAGGAATATTTCCAAGGCGCTATCCCCAAGTAGTTTCTCTCTTTCCATTATGAGTTAACTCCCACCTCGATAACAGGTCTTAGGTAAAAAGAAGCCAGCACATTTTCGAAACACACGTGCTTTGTAGAAGCGCAACGAACGGACTGTCGTGCACTTTTACAAAAGTCCGCGTTCCGCCGTTTTACTGCCAATGTACCCATTGAGATAGGCAGCAAACCCCACGTGTTTCGGTTCGGAAGGGTCCGAAGAGAAGAGAAATAGAAAGTCTTCGAGTTGCTATAAAGAAGAAAATGCATACCATTCCTGTTTCCCTTTTCCGATACCCTGAGTTCACATCTGCTACGAGGCGGAACCAGATAAGCCATAAATTACCCAAAACTGTAGGAAACCGTTCTTTACCGCCGACTCGCAGGACAATACGGTCATAAACCACGACCCTAGCGAAATGATCAGTACGATCAGCCTGATGAATTTTTGGCTGCTTCGACGGTTCGTTCCTTGCACTTCTGTAAAACACTTGTGTTTCGAAAATGTGCTGGCTTCTTTTTACCTATGGCCTGTTATCCTGGTGGGAGTTAACTCATAATGGAACGAGAGAAACTACATGGGGATAGAGGAAGCTCCTTGGAAAAATTCCTGTCAGTCAGTTAGCAATCGCGTCAGAGAAATGTTTTCTACACAAGGGTATTACGCGATGTTTTGAGTTTATGCCCAGAACAACGGAGCCGCAACTACTGGTGTACGAGCATTTGCGCGACTGTACCCACGGTTTCGAACGCCAAATGAAAATTCATTTCCACCAATTTTTATATCGTAGGAACAACGCGTTCCACGAAAAATGAATTAAGTGATCAGAGTTAGTAGTCGTGCAGTGAAGTGAATATTCGATACATTAACCCGGACGCACTTGCCGTTTCGACCCTTTACTTTGAGTGGTGTCGTATGTGCCTGCGATCAGCTGAGCACTGGGCGCTACCTTACCATAAATCTTTTCGTCCACCGATGACCAGGATCGGTACAGTGACCTAGTGACACAGGTTTTCGAAAAGCAAGGAAAGGAAGGAAAGGAATGTCCGAAAGGGTGAGTTTTATTTAAAATGTAACAAAATGGGACCTTTTAAAATATAACAATTTGTGTATTATAAAACTTTGAAAAGTCGCAGTATTCGAAAATAAGAAATGTGAAAATTTGAAAAAAAAAATTCGAAATGATACATTTTCTAAATTATAAAAGTTTTCAAATTTTGGTCGTAGTATAAATTCGATAAATAAATCGACAATTGAAACGAATAATGTAAGGTATATAAAAATATGAAGAATATGACAATGTAAAAAATTCCCTATCCAAAAATTTGTAAATTGGCGTTGTTAAAAATTCGAATCATGTTAAAATCGAAAATATTCCAAATATCTACCATTTCAAAATATCTGAATTCGGAAGTTTCATATCTGCTACGTTTAAATGTGAATACAATTCTAAACTCAGATCAGTAAGCTATCGCGTGACTTACATTATTGTTAATCATTCATAAAAATTAGAATTAGATTGTAATTGTACTACCTTATCGCTTATTTACCACGCTTACATACAAAATAGTCAATGTTTAATTGTACCTCATAGATGCATTTAACTAAGTATAAGGGAAGGAATTCGTAAAATGAGGGAATAATGTTATTAGTAAAGTAATTCAGTTTACTTGTCAATAAAGTTTAAAACAGTATTTGCTCGTGAAATAACATGATAATTTTAGTTTGTAATATAATTTGTACTTATTTGTATAAATAATTTGTACTTTTTTGTATAAATAATTTGTACTTATTTGTATAAATAAATTGTACTTATTTGTATAAATAACTTGTACATGGGGTATAAAATGTAATGGTTAGTGTTTTTAGGGGGGAATCTACACCTCTGGATCGGAGGGTATTTATAGAAAAAACTAAGCGCAAAATTATTTCTACACATTGAAAATTAATGTTAAAGTTTTTTTCACGTCAACGCACTCTATTCAATAAAATGAAAAGAAGTTAAAAAAAACATATGTCGCAAATGCATTGTTATGACACAAAAAGTTGTTAAGGTTTAACACAAAAATTAGAATATATAGAGCCACTCACACAAGCAGTGGCTCTCGTTTCCTCTCACTCACGCTCATATTCTTTTCTTCTCGCCTTTAAAAAAACAAAGGCATCATGATCAATCATGATCAATATATCTATTCGCGAAAACACAGCTGGACCTTGATACGAGTGTGAGTGAGAGAAAGAGGAGCAAATAGGAAAACTATATGAAGCTCCCGAAAGAGCGAAACATCTACATGCTACTACTTGTGTGAGTTGCTCTACGCACTCTAATTTTTGCGTAAACTTTAACAATTTTTTGCGTCGAAACGGTGCGTTTGCGGCACATGGTATCTTTTGAACTCTTCTTCTTCTCATGGAGCAGAACACATTGATGTAACAAAAAACTTAAACATTAATTTTCAATGTTATAAACAATTTTGCGGCAAGTTTTTTTTACAATTGTCCACCAATCCAGAGGTGTAATTCCCCCCTGAAAGCGGTGTCTATCACTTTTTATACAACCTGTACATACAAGATTCATGCCCGGTTGTAGCATCCGCCTTGCTACTTCATTGCACCACCCTCCTGGCCGCTTGCAGCACCCGCCGCGATCGCGGTTGCATCGGTGTCGTCCCGTCCAGTTCCACCATCGGCCATCCCATCCTTGTGCCCGGTCGTATTAACCTTCTGTCTGTGGGAATTTCAATCTGTTTTTTACTATATATTATTTATGTAATATATTTGCATAAGTTCCATTTATTCGTTACTCACTTATGCATTTTCAATTATGATTTTCATATCTCCATATACTGGTGATTCCCTTTCAAAACTACTCTTCTTTCGAAGAGTTGGTCCGAGGTCCTATTCCTCTTCGGTGAATTTGCCATTGTGGCGTAAGAAAATAATCTTTCCACGGGTGCGGAAGACGGAACTGGGGTATTATATTTATAGAAGATAGTTTTCAAATGGGGATATTTTTCCAACACTGGAAAATCCTTTCGACAGTCTTCGAAAAAGTGTAGAATCTGGAAATAAAATTTGAAATTCATATTATCCATGGGTATGTTTATCCTTACAAACCATTAATTTATTAAGGTGAAAGAAATTAACCAACCTCTAATGAAGCTTTTGCGGAATAATCTGTCCTTTCTGCCGTCCCAGTTTCCTCCCCGAAATAAAAAAAATCGTCGGTCGACGTTGATGCTGATGGCACTGCTTGTGTTGCTATAGGAACGTTGTGCTTCTTCATTTCCTGGACTACTGCAGTTTCTAAACTATTCATTAGAATAGTTGTGTAGACATCCTCTACACACGCAAACCACCGATTTTTAAATTTTGGATGGCTCATGGCAGCTATTGCGGCACATTTCGATTCTTCCGTAGAGAACGTGAATATATTATTGAATCGTTTATTAATGCTTGCTAGTAGCGAGGCACTTATTGTAGTACAAAATTTCCAGTCATTTAATGCTAATATAATTAATTTCCTTCGCAATGAGAATAAACATGGGGCAAGCGTTCCATAAAAAATATCTTTATCTCCTTGCAAGATGTCAATTGCTTGGGCTATTGGTGCTGTGCATTGTATGTGTTCCTCTATGTATATTATGTCATTTTCTTTTAATATATTTTTTGTCCCCAAAGCTTTACCAATTTCTACAAGTTTTGGCTTCAGTTGTACAATTTGTTGTAGTGAATCATACAATGAGTTCCAACGGGTGTCCCCCGGTCTTTTCAAAATCTGTCCCGTTATATTTTTAAATATTTCGGATGATTTCGGTCTATTGCACGCTTTCCATAACACGTTGCACTTTTCCATGACATCCTTATGGGTTGAAAGTAATTCTGGTGTACTCTTCATGGCTTGCATCAGGTCGCTTGTGACGCACAAATGCAATGTATGTACAGCGCATCGAATATGTCGGGGCAATACATTCTCTGGAACTGCCTGTATGGTTACTGCTTCTTCGTCTTCTGCTTCGTCTGCTGCTTCTTGTTCTTCTTCTTCCTCTCCTTCTTCTTCTTCTTCTTCTTCTTGTTCTGTCTCTTCTCCTTCTCTTTCTTCTTCACCGTTGACCGGGTTGATTGTTTCATTGTCCTCTATGATAATACAATGTAGTTTGACACCATATTCCTTGAAGGCCTTCACGAAATTGCTGGCATTATCGGTGACAGTCGCCACAATTTTCCCGGTGTCCAAATCAAACTGACTGTGTATGCAATGCAGTAAATTTTTAATCCGGTCGTAAGAATGCGTCCCGCAAAATCGTCGACAGCCTAAGGCTGCAGATTTTCTTTCGTAATTTTGCGTTATCCAGTGGGCAGTTACACCCAGAAAACTGCGTTGTTTGCTACTCCAAATATCCGCTGTGGTGCAAATAAATGGAATACCTGACAAGTCTGATTTTATTTTTTGCGTTGTTTCCACATATAGCCTGTCAATACACCGGCCTATTGTCCGTCGGCTAATATTTTTAATTTTGTTGGCCAATCCTAAATTGTGAAACATCCTTCTAAAATCCACATTCTCGACAACTTGTAAAGGAAGCATGGCACTAATGATGAATTTCGCCATATCCATTTGAAATCTGTTTTGAGACCCTGCACCTTGATAGACAGCATTCCTCCGTTTTATTCGTTCCACTTGATCTACGTATTCCAAAAATTCCGCATGGTGTTTCCTTTTCAAGTGAGAGCGGAAGTTAGAGGTTGAAGACCATTGTCCTTTAATTTCCTGTTCCGGGCGGCACAAATTACACCTCGCAATCGCGTTGGTTTGATTACATTTTTCATGTAACACGGTGTAGTACCTTCCCATAAAAATGGTAGGGAGTACTGCACGTGTCTCTAAACTCCCTGACGAATGCGATGAGTTGCTTCGCGCGTCCAAAACACTTCCTTCACTTGTACTCATAGTTCACTATACTATAGCACTACACTTATTGCTAACACTAATTGTAATTAACACAAAACGTATTTTAACAATAAATGTCTTAGGTGTACTAACAGTATTCTAACTATCCTACACTGTATAACTATATTAATTTAAAATACACTTCTAAATTAATACTATACTGCCCTATATACTATTTATTATATTCTAGGTAGATATACTGAGAAATTATGAAAATGCTCTTCGATACTCTCTGCGTGAATGCTTGCTAGAAACTGATTCGAATTTTCTTCTTGCTGCACTCTTCGACTGCGAAACATAAACATTAGTCCCACATCTTTTCTCCTTCTACACCCCCCTCCCCCCCCTGAAGGAGAAGTGGAAGGACCCGCGAGGTCCGCGCATTGGAATATAACCAAATACTCTCCAGCGGAATAGAATATTCAATGAATAAAAATACTAATTGTAATATGCATTACTACTCGACCCTGTATTATTAATATATATTTGTATTAATATTTTTATTACACAAGTTTGTACCGTTCTTGCATAGTATAATACTACTATCGTACAATGAAAGAGAAAGAAAAGAGAGAAACAAATATATGTTTATAATCAACAATAAATAACAATTTATTTTTCAATTACAAGTAATAACTTCTCATTCAGAATACATGGCGTATATTTTTATTTACATGATTTTTTAATTGATATGTATACCTTTCATTTTTTTACAACCATCATATTTTTTCTATAAGTAATTTACTTTTTATATAAATTATATCTTATTTCTAATATCATATTTTGTGAAACTACATTTGTAGTACAACCCCTGGCAATAAGTTTTCGACCAAACGCAATGGTACGAAGTCAACGAGAAACACCACAATTTTTTGTACGTAAAACAATGCGGTATAAATTTAAAACTCGTGGTAATGTTAAATTGGTTTAATATGAAGTAAATACAACAAAAATAATTAAGACATTCGTTTATTATCTACTAAAAAACAATGAACAAACAACAGGTTGCTTGGAAAAAAGTATTTGGCCAAGGGAAGCTCTGGAAAAAAGTATTCGACCATATAAATTTGCAAAGAAATGAACAATAATTTACTTAAAATTCATATTACCTAATATTTAATTACATTTCCACGTGCCCGTATAACCGCTTTTATGGGTTTTGGCATTGGTTCGATAAGATTTTCGCATTCTGTCAGTGTGATTTCATCCCACGATGCCTTAATTGCTTTGTAAAGATATTACGCATATATTTTTAATGAAAAATAGGTTTGGTGTACCTACTGGCTGGCCTTTTTTCAGTTTTATTCCGATTATTCTGCAAATAATCTTGTATTCCTTTGCTAAACTGTTTTGCTGCAGTATGGAGCTCAGTATCTCAGTGTGGCGCTATGCTAGCGAGTAAGAAATTTGTACGTTTATCGCTCGATGTCGACTGCGTTCTCACTTTCATCGTGTTCTCACTCGTTACCTCTTTCACAAATCACGCAGAGTGCAATAAAGCAATGTATTGAAAACATAAGTTAACGAACTATTTCGAGATCAGTCAATTATTGTTAGCTAGCGACCGAAGCAGGTCGAAGAAATTCAGCATGCCACCACGCAAGCATTTTTCTGACGATTTGAAGCAATGAATAATTAAACTTCTGGACGAGGGCAATAGTCAACGAAAAGTTGAAGAAATTTTAAATTGTTCCCATAGTGTGATTAGCTATATAAATAAGAAATTGAATGAAAGTGGAAGTGTAGTTAATCATACAAGATGTGGACGTCCTCGTTCAACGTCAAAAAGAGATGATCGACAATTATGACAAATTGTTCAAAATATGAGGCGAGGTACGTCTAAGGAAATAAATGGAAAGTGGGCACAAAATGTTTGTGATCGTACAGTGAGAAACCGATTAAATGAAATAGGATATTCATTTTGCAAAGCGAAGAAGAAACCGTTTGTTACGAAACAGCATAGGAAAAAACGTTTGGAATTGTGTGTAAGGAACACCGGTACCTATTGGACTGCGGATGATTGAAAAAAGAGATTTTTACCCCAATAGAAAATTTATGGGCAACGTAGAAACTTACAAACAAAAATGAGCTTCGCGAAGCTATTATTAAGACATCATGGGATGAAATCACACCGACAGAATGCAAAAATCTTATAGAGTCAATGCCAAAACCGCATAATAGCGGTTATACGTGCACGTGGAAATGTAATTAAATATTAGGTAATGTGAATTTTAAGTAAATTATTGTTCATTTCTTCGCAAATTTATATGGTCGAATACTTTTTTCCAGAGCTTCCCTTGGCCAAATTCTTTTTTCCAAGCAACATGTTGTTTGTTCATTGTTTTTTAGTAGATAATAAACGAATGTCTTAATTATTTTTGTTGTATTTACTTCATATTGGACCAATTTAACATTACCACGAGTTTTAAATTTATACCGCATTGTTTTACGTACAAAAAATTGTGGTGTTTCTCGTTGACTTCGTACCATTGCGTTTGGTCGAAAACTTATTTCCAGGGGTTGTATCACATACATACAGCGAGTCACGTAAGTATTCGACTGCTCGCTACTAAAACTGAAAACAATAAAAATATATGTTGGACTTCAGTTCTAAAAGTAGTGCTATAACTACTATAAGACACAAGTATCGAGATTATATGTATCAAATTTGAAATGAATCGGATAATATTTGCAGAAGTTATGAAACATTTATTGCAAAGATGTACCTAATGGAACAGGCTCACAAAAGTATTCGAACGACATCAATTATACGCACCTTATTTCGTATTATTACCTTATAATAATATAATTATATTTTAATATAATTACCTTATAATTACATAAAATCAGGTGCGTATAATTAATGCTGTCCGAATACTTTTGTGAGCCTGTTTCATTAGGTACATCTTTGCAATAAATGTTTCATAATTTCCGCAAATGTTATCCGATTCATTTCAAATTTGATACATATAATCTCGATACTTGGGTCTTCATGTAGTTATAGCATTACTTTTAGAACTTAAGACTAACATGTATATTTTTATTGTTTTCAGTTTTAATAGCGAGCGATCTTTCGTGACTCACTGTACACCTCCGTTCCTTTTGATTGTAATTTTGAAAATTTCAAATTCAAATTCAAAATTCCAATTTCTCAAAAAATGACAGTCCTTTAAACGTGAAAAAATGAGTTTCGACCTACAAATGTTCCGTTTCTTACGTACAAACAATAAATTACAACAGATATCCGCGAAGATCATATGATAAGTAGGTAGTACACAATTGAGGGGCCCAGTGGAAAAGAGGTACATGCCACCGTTTCATGATTTTTGACCCACCGGGAATTTTCACAAACTCCCCGATGGCCAGTCCGCCCCTGGCCATGACTATCCAAGAAGGAAAACCGATAGACACTTCAACACGATGTCATAAATTAGGTCCTTGCAGGAACTGCGTCCCTGAATTCCGAGTACCATACCTTCCAAGTGTTTTCCGACTGCGACGTAGGGATTGTCCATCCTTTAAATAATGGATATCGGCACTATCGAAGGTTTACAACCGCAGATCAACTCATTCAATTAACTATGTTTATACTTCTCTTTCGACCATAGCGAAGACAAGGGAGGCCCTTGGTGGCAAAATCATTATCAATTATTTAAATATATATTTTGTGGTTATATAATTACATATAATTACAATATTACAAATTAAAATTATTATGTTATTTGACGAGCAAATATTGTTTTAATCATTGTTGACAAGTAAACTGAATTACTTTATTAATAATATTATTCCTTTATTTGATCAATTCCTTCCTAAGGGAACTTAACTATAAGTAGTTAAATGCATCTATATGCTACGAGGTACAATTAAACAGTGATAATTTCGGATACAACTATGGTAAATAAGCTGTAACAATTATATACCCTAGTAGCATTTATTTGTTGGGAGTTTGTTGGGCCAATGACGTGTTATCCGTTGGCCAACTGTTGAAGTGTCGCGCTATTTTTAAATGGGCCAACGATTGTAACCAACGTAGGCCCAACGTCACTTAACACGAAGGCCCAACCGAAAGTTTCTTTCCATAGGCCCAACTGGGCCCAACTGAAGGCTTCTTTCCAAAAGACGTCTTAAAAACGTCCAGAAGGCGTCTTAAAGAACTTCAAAAGACGTCGTAAATACGTCTTCTTCAGGTCCGGTTTAGGAAAAAAAAAAAAATTCGCGGTGAGGAGAATCGAACCCAAGCTTTCCACTTACAAAGCAACCTTTTTTTTTTTTTTTAATTAATTATACTTTGCAGAAAATATACATTACATATGTAGCTTACTATATATACAATGTACTGTGCGCTTACTGCTTTACAACTAGTTCCTGCTTACAAAATACTTAGCTTAACCTAGGGATATTACTGTATGTACTTAGTCTACTCGCTTACGATTTTGCTTAATACCCTGTTCTGATTGCTTTTATACTTAGCGATAATGACTGGAGTACAGGAAAGGAATGTATGTACAAAGCAACCGCTGTTCGCAGCTGACCAACACACTTCCTTGTAAACACTTATAATTTCTAGTTACATAACTAGTATTAATTGTTTATGAAAACTGTGCAGTGACGCGAAATATTCTACAAAATATCATCATCCGACCTTTAGACTCATTCCTTAAAATTTCACATTTGTCTTAAGACAGACGTCCTCATTACGTATTTATAAATAAGAAAAGAAAAATCACAACAGGGTTTTTGATGTAGCAAATTTTCTGACGTTTGTAAGACGATATTTAATCATCGTTGTAAATTTTTTGTTAATTAACCAACCATAGTAATTGTAGGCCCAACATTGGATATTCGTAGGCAAACTGTCGTAACTTTTTGTTAATTAACCAACCATAATAATTGTAGGCCCAACATTAAATATTCGTTGGCAAACTGTCGTAACTTTTTGTTAATTAACCAACCATAACAATTGTAGGCCCAACATTGAATATTCGTTGGCAAACTGTCGTAACTTTTTGTTAATTAACCAACCATAACAATTGTAGGTCCAACATTGAATACTCGTTGGCAAACTGTCGTAACTTTTTTGCCGTAGGCCCTGTGTTGGGAATTTGTAGGCACAAACACTAACTATATCCCAACTAATTCCCAACTGTTGGCAATCGTTGGCCAACCAAAAATGCTACTAGGGTAGGTACGATGTTCAATAATTCACTGTTCGTCAAAATTTAACTTTTTTCGGACTTGTAACATTCAATAGCCATTTGCAATAGATTTTTGTGCGCCGCAAACGAATCCACAAACCAGTGGTCGCCATCACCCTCAGTTTCGAGAAATTTGATTTTGAAAACAAATGCACATTTTCAACTTTGAACATCTTTTGTGTTCAAAAAGTAATAGTTATTCGGTTGCTTGTTCCGTCAAATTATTGTATGAACCCTCGCGAACACAACGATATAAGTTATTATTGAATTATAAACATTTAAATATATTTCAACAACGATTATGTGAATTGAATGTAACAGATCAAAATGGCTGTTGGACAGTGTTATTTGCCCTGGAGGCGATGGGAAAGTTATAAATATTAAGCGTAAACTGATTGAATCGTATTAGATTAGGTTCTCTTATAAACACATACTTCCCAGCCAGGAAACGAGTGAAACGAATGCTATCTTACGACAACAAACGCCAGACTCTAGGGCACTCACAAGAGAAGATCGGTGAGTGACACGCCGATTTACGAAAATGAAACAAAATATTTTTTCGAAAATTGTTTTCGGCAGATATATAGACCTTCAGAAACGGTATAACATTTATTTGCATGTTTTTTTTTACATCTTTCGTAATTTACGAGTTATCTTCTTATACTATAAAGCGGAAAGTGTGTGTTTGTCTGTCGCCGAAAAACTTTCTAACGGTAAAGTCTGGGGTCGCGAAAGGTATCTCGGCTCATTATGCCTGGCTAATCCAGATGAATGTGACTATTTTCAGCTCGCTACGTCCTTCCCTTCTCGAGTTATTAGTTAAAATAAACGAATAGTGTCTACGATTCCAATCCGCCGATGGCTCGCGAGAGAGAGAGACAGAGCGTAGGCATGTGAAAGACGAAAGGAGACAGAGTATCTCTCTACGTAGCAAACGGTAACGCCGCGCGACTCATTCGTCACCTCTCGCTCGCTCTCGGGTACCTCGGGTTCTCTCACTCTCGACCGAATGATTCCAAGAAGTGGTGCGGATAGCGACGACCGCTTAACGCATACATTGTTGAGAATGTTGGGATGATCCCTGAGCAAGAGATTCTCAATAAATAATTTGTGGATGACTGAATTAGTAAAATTGATTTGTTTTGAAGTTTCTTTCTTGCAAGCATCAACTTTTTTTCAGGGAAATATTATTTGGGACGGTAAAATTAGAATCTAAATTCCGGGCGAAGCCGGGTAATAAAGCTAGTAAGCGCATAAGTAAAAGAGGCGACTGGGATAAAAGGGGTAATTTCTCCCTTGAAGGGCGAAAGTAGCACGAATCGAATACGGCAAAGTTCTTAGGTTGGTCCTACAAACAATCCAGAAAATTTGCATGAAAATCGTCGTGTATTTGACTGGAGGGTCACATTTTCCCGTAAGAGATTAACGAAAAAGAAGTTGCGCTGATGAGAAACAAAACCCTGCGAGTTAAAGAATTATGCATTTTGGATTTCCTAACACCTGTAGAAACATAAACATCGCGCAATATAACTTTGCCTCCGAGTGACCACTGAGTAGGCCGTGCGTGCGAGAGAGTCTGACCGTCGGCGTTCTTTTAATTCGTTTGGAAAAACGTGCGATCGCACACGGACGAGTATCATACAAAGTAAGAGGTTAGGCGTGATACTCATGCGTGTGCGATCGTATGTTTTCCGAATCGAATTAAAAGAACGACGACGCGACGGTCGGACTCTCTCGCACGCACGGCAAACTCACGGCCTACTCAGTGGCCGCTCGGAGGCAAAGTTATATCGCGCGATCTGTACCCATGCTGTAAAAATAAATGTCTCGTTGCCACACAGATCCAAAAATAGCCAGTTTCTACAATTTTCCTTTCTAGCAGCTACAACATTCTCGAGCTTCATAGTTTTTAAACCGTCCATTTATACATATGTATGTATTACGATCTGGCAACGTAGGATCGCAATGTCCAGTTATTCGAAGCCAACGAATAAAAATTACGAATCAAGATATCATGTGATTTTATCCTTTCCGAATAACTCGTTACGAATAAAAGCGTCGAATAAATCATATCGGTAGATCGAGCTTCGAATAACGGATAAAGGATAACGGATAAACCTTGCGCAACATCTGGGCGGTCGAATAACCCACAAGGTTACGCATGAACTTCTTCCAGTAAAATCTGACGGATCAACTATGTGACCAAGTTCCGAGAGATACGGGCGTCGGATATATGGTGGCGCTGTATTCGACTGTCGAATAACAGTTGAAGATATCGAGAAACCTCTCGGATAGACGGAACGAATAAACTCTCGAAACCAAGCTCTGACGGATAAAAGTTACAGATAAACTCTCGCGCTACATCCGTCTTCGAATAACGAACAAAAGATACAGTAACTTTTATCTAAAGTGTATTTTAATAATTTTTTATTTAGATAATGCCCATCTCTGATTCGTGGCACTATGGTGTGTAGGATTCAGGCGCGAATGCCAGATTCGTAGCACTGAACGACCAGGGAAGGTTTAGATAGTTATGGTCCCTGTGGTGACACCCGTTAGAGCACTTTGTTTTGGTTTTACTAATTGGATTTACCGTTGCATAGACGAAAGAAGTTATACGTAATAATTCTGAGAAACTCGTCTAAACGTGCGGCTATACACAGGCCATGCAAAAGTATGTTAGTAAACACGGCAACCGCTCTCGCGTTCGCGAACTAGAATCAGCTGTTTCGTTAGCTTGTTTGTTTGGTTTGACGGCTTTCGTAGCTGGAGGATCTTTACAATGATTTGAAACGTTATTTTAGAGATAAGAGCGATTGTTTATTTTTATATCACTTGGTAAATATATATATATCGATGCGTTTGACGTTAGCATCTGCACAGGGACATTTATATAAACTATAATATATGTATGAATATGAGACATGTGAGTAATAGCAATAATATTAATGTAATGGACTAAGGATTAACATATAATAGGCGTCTAGCGGTAGACAATTATGTAAATAGCAATAAGCATAAGCAATGAAGAAAATAAATATACAATAAGCAATAATAAAATAGAAATATATTAGATAATACGAATGGAGATGATATGCACTAAAGAAATAAGTAGTTGTAATCGCTTACGATTGATGTCGTCGATAATAGAACTGAGTCTAACACTTTAAAATGCGCGACTTGTCAACTATGACTCTCCTTCATGAGAAGTTCCCGTAGAAGAAGCCCTCTGGCCGTTTTGGGCCTTGTATTTATACTATTGTCGGGATTGTTAGGGACGAAGAGTGTGCGCGGTATGCACCTTGACTGATCTTTGAAGATGCGACGCATTACGGCTTATTAATAGTTTTGTGTTTAGGGGTTTTATATGGCCTTGTCTTGTACTGGTAATGAGTGAAGGGTATGTGCGATGTGTTCCATGGCACGTACGCCAAATCTGCGTCGCGGTAATGATCACGTGTTGATCATGAGGGTAAATATGCGTCGCATTTACATTATAAATAGATTTAGTTTTCAGGTGTTTTTACATGTAGGCTTTCGAAGCGGAATACTCAACCCATTTGGTGGAGTTTAGGAAGTCGTATCGGATAGGGGTAAACGGGGTACTGACTTCTTTGGTCATAGAGAGGACATGAGACATAGTCTCGATTTAAGAGAGGGTTTTAAAGACGAGGGATTTGTTTGAAGTAGATTTGGAGGGAAGTGGTCATGCCACGTAAGTCGAAGAGGGGAATTGGAGGTCGTCGCTGACCATCTTGAGATGGGGACCGCTATGGTACATCGTCAAGGCGATCAGCGATTATGGATTGACCGTTTCGAGATGGGGACCGCTAAGGTGCATCGTCCAAACGGTCAGGAATCTGGATTGACCGTTTAGAGATAGGGACCACTAAGGTATATCGTCTAAACGATCGGTTGGGTTTGAAAGAGGGGGTAAGGCTTGAGTATGAGGGTTTTTGATGGAATTGTGGATTGATTTGTGAGGAAGTGGTGTTAAAATACCGCGGGAAAAATAGTGGGACGTCACACAGCCACCTTCAGTTCGGCAACAGCCACCTTCAGTTCGGCAAGAGCCACCTTTAGAGTCACTTAAACCTTTAATTCAGTAAATCTTCAGTTCGGCAACAGCCACCGTCAGTTCGGCAACAGCCACCTTATATCGAATTTATCAATCCAGTTATTATATAACTTCAGTGAGTGTGTGTGTGAAGGATTATTCCTCTACTCAACAATTGTAAGCGATTACTACGTTATTATTAACCATAATATAAGTGCATATCGCCTCCATTATTATTCATTGCTAGCGCTTATTGCTTTATTTTGTTATCCTTATATTCTTTCGCTTTATTATTTTGCTAACGCTTATTCAATTAAATTGCTTTGTATTACTTATACGCATTGGTTAAGCTTGTTGCATTCACGTCAACTGCGTTAATTCTAATACTTACGCGTTTCATGCTCATATATATATATTACTATTAATACCGTTTATATAAATGTTTGTCCTAATGCTTAAACGTCCCACGCATTTTGTATAATACTTCTACCGCTATCGCATGAGGTACGCATGTCATGTTCATAAGCGTTTAAATAAATAACGCTTTTATTTTACACAACTATCGACTTATTGCATCACTCCAGCAAATATCCAAGTCATAACAAACCATCGCAACGGCAGATATTGTGTCGCGAGCGCCGGGAGTTCTTACAGTGTTTACAAGCCTTACTTTCGCTTACCGTCTCGCACGTCTATTAGAAAGAAATACTAAGCTTGGCTCCTTATCTCTATGCAGTGGTAAATCCAATTACCTAGCTTAACAAAAACCACCAGTGCTCTAACGGGTGTCACTCTGGTGAGCGATCATTGCTAAACCCTCCCTGGTTGATTGCGGTACGAAGCTGGTCTTCGAGGCCTCAATTCCCATTCACCTTGCGGTACGAAGCTGGCCTTCGAAGCCAAAATTCCCATTCACCTTGCGGTACGAAGCTGGTCTTCGAAGCCAAAATACCTTTTACCTTGCGGTACGAAGCTGGTCTTCGAAGCCCAAAATACCTTTTACCTTGCGGTACGAAGCTGGTCTTCGAAGCCCAAATTCCATTTACCTCGCGGTACGAAGCTAGTCTTCGAACCTAAACCTCCTGTACTTCCCCAACATGTCTCAGTCCTAAATCCCGCCACCCAGGACGTGACAGTTATTACAAAACTATAACGGTGCTGCTAAAATTTGTGTTACATTTATCTAAAAAGTGTGTTGACACGCTTTTATTACTAAATTAGAGGTCAGAAATATTGGCTGGACAAAGTGACCGAGATAAAGTGAACTAAATATTGATTAATATTATGCCGAATACTAATTCACAAAATGGACGGAAAAGGGCGAAAAACGAAAAGGCCTGGAAAAGAAACGTTGCAAAAATTTGCAGAAATGAGGTAATTTATTCGTACAATATTTTAATCAGACAAGATCGTTGTGTTAAATTTGCTCGAATAGTGTGAATCTATACAATAATATCTAGTATTAATAATAACTGTAGTAAAGGATTAATAATAAATATATCTATTTAGTAATA
Organism: Andrena praecox; assembly: GCA_963932275.1. NCBI lineage: Eukaryota > Metazoa > Arthropoda > Insecta > Hymenoptera > Andrenidae > Andrena > Andrena praecox. Next base: position 33,905,507 of record OZ010731.1, read on the forward strand.
ATAAATGTAAATAATAATATGAAAGTAAAACTTTCGTAGGGATTGGAATACAAATCACGATCGGGGAAACCCGTTTCCAAAAAACAGTTTATCGAGATGCAAACCTGTTGCCCAAAGAAGTGTTTTTTGAAAATTGACTTCGAAAACCAGAAAAAAATGCACGAACGCTTTTGGAAATGTAGTGATTACCAAGCAGGAAACATTTTGATAAGTCAAATGCTGGAAATAAAAGATTCTGCACATTATAAACGAATACAATGGAATTTTTATTGCCGTATTGAGGGCCATAACATTGTTGTTTGTAAAAAATTTATTTGCAATGTTTTCGGTGTGGGGAAAAAAGGATTGAGACAATTAAAAAAAAAATGATGAATGAAGAAACTATGGACGATAAACGTGGAAAACACGAAAATCAGATCGTAAAATTAACTGAGGAAGTAAAGATTTTAATACAAGAACATTGCAACAGTATTCCACATTCCGAGTCGCATTATTCACGGGAAGATACAAAATTAAATTACTTTGATGATAAGACGTTAACTTTGTGAAGTCTTTATTATTCCTTTTTATATTATTACAAGTCTGTGACAAAAAATAATTATATTCCAATCGATGAATCGACGCACAGTGTTACGAGTATATGGGCGTTCGGGACAAAACTCATAACTTCTGAACTAATCAGTTTTCGTTCTAAGTACCCTAATACTTTTTTAAAGAGAATATGAAACTGCATCGATTGGTGTATAAAAAAATATACAGTTCCATTAAAAAAATTAAGCCGATCTTGATTTTTCAATGAATAAAAAGTTTTTTATTAATATTTACTTTTGCAATTTATTGTCAACTGAATACTGATTAACTTTTGTTCGAAACATTTTTTTATCAAATTATTTTTAACACGTGTATCGCGTTTAAAACTGAAGACAGCATCCAGGATGGAAAAGTCATGGTAGATATCGTATAAACAATTGGAAAAAGCATATCGGATGTGTAGATTCACATAAGGGTCTTATGCTCGAGGAGACCTAGAGACTACGCTAAGGGCCGGAGCGGTGAACGTCTTAATAATATAATATAAAGTTTAATATTCCCTAAATTAATATACAAAAAATCAGGGAGGTATTATTTGGTACTTGTTTTGAAAGTCCCATCGAAGTTGGTAAACATTTTACATAAAGAATTAGTACAAATTGTTAGTATTGTAAAAAAAATTACTGTATGGTTAAAAGAAGTACATTATTGTTCTCTTAAAATATAAAAAGAATGCATATTTTTTATTATACTAATTCTGCATCAGATTCGGAACAGGTATCTGTATTTGTGTCGGATGAATCATTTGTTATTATGTTTGGTTTTATGTTTGGACTGTGTTTTTTTTTAATATTGTTGCATTTCTTTCTATACTTTGACACTGCTGGATCGGAGTTTATAATAAGTAAATTCAACAAATATTTATTACAGTTCTGCCTACAATTTTTGCGGGTATGATGTTCTCGCATGTATCTAACTTCTTTATGTCTTGCCTCTATGGCTTCTTCAGACAGTTTTCCAATCGGTATTATTAGCGCCCTTTACACGGACGTTCTTGCGCGCGGTCCGGCGCGTCGCACGCAAAAGTACGTGAAGCCGGATCGTGGCGCTCCTGCGCGCGGGCCAGAAGGTCGTACCCGTCACTACTTACTGTTAGAGACAGCGAGTTCGGGCTCCCATTTCTACGTCGACTCCACATGCTTTTTACACGATCCACCGCAGTGGTGTATTGTGTACTACTTGTTCGATATATATCATCGATCTGCGAAACGATCGGCAAGACACGATCGCGATATACGTTCGCGAAAAGTATCTCAAATTCCTCGATATACCAGGCTTATAGAGGATATCATAAATGCTGTTACTGTAGGGTACACTGAAACATCTGTTTTTAGGAAGCTACATTTGGTTGACCTGAAGGTGCTATAAATTCTGGAAATGGTTTATGACTCAGTTATAACGACTGTAAAATTTTACAAGGGTACTTTAAAAAATGTCCAAATGTTTCCCCGGCAATGCGATGGCAAATGAAATTGCAGTTAACACATTCACTGTTGTAACGATCATAATATTATTACTATCGACGGCAATAATTACCATGTCACTGCTTGTTTTAATATAAAAACTAATATTGATAGACAATAAATACATATAGGTATGCAAGTGATGTTATATCTAAGATAAATGATGAAGAGATGTAATATGCAAGATGTTTTGAAGAAGGGGGTGGTCTTCTGATTACTCGTGATGCAGGTCAAATTTTTCACCCACGCTCTTGCGTGGCGCGCAAGAAAGCACCACGATCCTGCCCGCGCGCCAGAAAGCACCACGCTCCTGCCCGCGTTCCAACCTCGACTCCAGAAGAGTTTACATAAGAGACAGAAAAGGTAGTTGGAAAAGGACAAAACGGCACTTGAAATCAGGCTCGTCGCGCGCCTCAGGTTTTCCGACAGTGCGGACGAGTCTGAGGCGTGCGACGAGCCTGGCTGCCGATCCTGGCAGCCAAGACCCCAGAGACAACGCCGTCGATAAGCCGTGCCTCGATGGGTTTCGAGGACTTCGACCCTCGAGACCAGGGGGGGGGGCCGTACCATGTTGCCCCCTAAGACGTGGCGAATCGAAAATTCTACATTTCGCACCGGATCTTGGCGAAAGTGACGTGGATCGTTTCCTTATGTTTTTCCGATGAAAATGGTCCAAAAACGACACAAATCGGATTGTAATTAAGGAATCTTCATAATAAATTGATTTCCATAACTTCGTTAAAAATAGTCCGATTTACATGAAATTTAGTATAATTTTCATTTGAAAAACGTAAAGAATCCATCGGTATCACTACCATATCGATACGATAAAGAATAAAGTATACAGTTTTTCTGAAACAGGTGTGAATCCTTGGCCAACCGCAGCGAATCGAGAATTTGAAGGGAGGACGACGCAGGCGGATCCACGCGCGGTCAGCGGACTACCCCTTCTCTTCCTGTATCTTGTCTCCGCGAGGCGTATTGATTGTGGATAATACCTGACTCTTAAGGGATATTGTTTCATGCATGGGCATACATTATTATATTGGAAACACCGTTCCTCGAGGAGGGGGTACCTTCCCTCTGAGAATTCGTCCGCAAAGGAGGAACCCTCTCCCTCGAAGTAGAGGTGGCGAATGCCACATCTGGTTGGGGAAAACCAACCAGGCTGATCGGCCCGATCGACTCGCCAAAGTCGCGGTTTATGGCCGTATTGTTCCGCGAGTCGGCGGTAGACAACGGTACGTTCGGGTCCGAAGTCATCGTGTGCAGTACCCACCGACAGACCAATATACGGATTAACTCAGACTGAACAATATCACCACGTTTTTATTGCCCTTTAGAAATCTGGCAAACAGATGTTGTTGAAACGTTCTAGGAAAAATAATACATTATCGATCGTAATAAACCAATGAATTTCCGCCTGGCTCTGAGCCCACTTTTGTCCCGAAGCATGCAAGAAAGATGCCACCAATATAGCAATTAAAAGGTATTATCCACCATCAATACGCCTCGCGGAGACAGGACATAGAATGGAAAGGGGTAGTCCGGTGGCCGCGCGTGATTGCACCTGCATCGTCCTCCCTTCAAATTAAAAACGGATTCCTTATCTCTCGAGTATACACAAGCGTTGAAATATCAAAACAAAAACTACCTCCACATATGCGCTGCGGAAGAAGGGAAGCCGTACGAAGGACGAGAGCGTTTTGCATTTCCTCCTGGACTCATATCGGCACCTTTTGTCACGCTTTGACCAATTATATTTGGCCATAACCACCTCCACTCGGAATTTTTACTACGGAGGGAGGAACCAATGCTTACGTTTTAAGGGAAAACACGGAGCAAAGGCAGAATCAAACGAAAAGTCGAGGTGTCAATAAGTACGTATACACATACTTCTGCTACGTTAGTGACTTGCTGGGTGATAGCTATCGTTGAGTGATAGATATTCGTGAATATAAATAGTAATTCACCTAGTACAATACCTACAATTATGACAGACGACACAAAGTGGAGTAACAAAGCCGTGACAGAGCTCCTTACTTTGTACAGAGGAATGCCTTCTCTGTGGAAAGTAAAAACAGATGAGTATCTAAATTGAAATTTACGCAAAAAGTGCTAGGACGAACTCATTGCATATTGCAAACCAATGTTTCCACAAGCGGACAAGGACTTTGTTTCCAAAAAAATTCAAAGGCTCCGTGGAACATTCCGGAAAGAATTTCGGAAAGTAGTGGCATCCACACGGTCTGGGAAGGGGGCTGATGACATATATGTGCCAACACTGTGGTACTACGATTTATTGCTTTTTACGAAAGATCAAGACATCCCAAGTGCCAGCATATCAAATATCGAAGAGGAGATACCTCTCCTGGACTCGGCGGAAGCGGTGAGGGACGAACCCGAACCAATTGAGATCCAAGATGCAGACGTACATGACATGAACGACACTGATACGCAGCCTCACAATCAAGTAAGTTTATTTATGACCTCATTTATTTTATTACTACACTCCTAAAAAAAAAAATAAGCGACGACTTTCCTGTGTAAAATCAGTATTCATTGGTGGTTGTATGTACGCTTTTTTTGCCCTGCATATTAATGTCTCTTTGAAGTAATACTCAGAATTTGTTGAGCTTTCTTATCGCATATATACATAGATACATATAGTCGGTGCCGCAAGCTTCTCCAAAAAAATATTTTCTGATGGTCGTGGGTGTGAGGACTGTTATAGTCATTTAAAATGACAAAATTAAGACTTATTTTCTTTATTATGGTTGACGCTATGGCTGGAATCACGGACGAGTTTCTATCTTGTAAAAAATTAATTCTACACAACGAAAACGAGCTAAATGTCTAGCAGAAACCAAACATTTTTTTAAAATTCTGTCACTGCAAACTTTTATTCTTAGGGAGCCTCTGTGGCTCCAACTACGTGGAAATATCATTTCAATGTAGTACTGAAGGTAAACAAGAAACGGAATATAGTTTTACAATGGACACTGACAATAAAAAGGAAACATATGGTTGTCTTTTTATGAAATTATAGTTTATTAGGGTGACTAAGTATGTAGGTATTACAATTGCACATAGATTTACAGAATTACAATTGAATTACTTCATGAAGTATGATTACAAAATAATTCAATTAAATCGTATTCAAACAATAATATTAACGCATACGCAGATCGACTTAATGTACAAGGAGTGCAAAAAGTAATGATTGGAGATTTGTTAAAAAAAATTGGCTACACAAATCTTTATAACATTGAAAATGATGTTTCAACGATTCGATTGTATAGAGTTGTACGTATAGGCATGGGCCAACCCAATACTCTGCCGTTTTGGTAGTATATACCCGAATGGTGGGGTCTGGCACAGTGGCCCAAACTAGGTCAATGCACCTTGCACTACCTTCTGTCCCTTTAAACGTCGGATTGCGTTTGTTTACGTTTAGGGGTGCGCACTGGGCCAGATCCCACCATTTGGGTAGATGCCTTGTAGCGAGCACTGCGTCGATTCTGCTGGAGGTCGTAAATCTCCTCAACGCAATGTCACTTACTCTTGCGACGTCTTATGGTCACAAGAGCTCACTGGATTAAAACCTGAATGACAGGTGTGTCCTTTAATAAACTGAGACACCCGATTAACAAGTAACAAAGTATGCTTTATTGTATTTGAGATAGCCCTGTATTGTACAGAAAGTGGTGTCAATTGAACACGCTTGGAGTTTTGTTGGCTTCTGACGCGGAGGAGCCTGGCTTCACGCAGGAAGACTATAGATCCTCCCTCAGAGGGTGTGTCTTAGAACAAGAAGAAGTGGTCGAAACTAAACTATTGGTGAATCGTGATGTGGAAATGGTTCGAGGAAACGTGTACAGGAAAGGGAAACCTTAACAAATAAATCAGCCCCGTGAGCCGTTGGTCGCGCGGCCATCTGTTTATTATCGCGGCTGTCTGGAGACCCTTTGGCCGTGACGCAGGTAGATCGCCTGAATTTTTAGAAGTACCGTGACGCTACGTGTTTACATCCCTCGTATCAAGTAGGTATACGAGGCGCGGACTGACAAACCGAATGTTTAGCAGATGTGCTGTCGAAAAGGACAAGGCATCCTTGTGCGTCCTTGGTGCTTTGGTGAAACTAACGCTCAACATACCGCCCCCTTTTGAACGGTCACGTTCAAGACAATATGTATAGTGATTATAGAGATATCAAATGTTCCTTACGTTGAGATATAAATGATATACGCCAAACTATATACTAGTACGATGAATTACAAAAGAGATAAGCTATGGTCAATTAAACACACGCTTCGAATAAACGCTTAAAGTTCCCAAATTACATTATTAATGCATATAGTTCTGCACTGTGGTGTGATGTCGACGTAACGTAGATTCAAACGCAAGAAATGTCCATGAGAATTTAATGTGATTTCACTGGGCATTGTATGTGCCGTCAATGATCACCCAGGTTCGGTGGTTCAAGGTGCATCCAAGAACCATTTCGTCTTATTGACATTGCTAAAGTTGTGCTGTTCGTTTCTTAACAATCCTAAAGCGTTATATAGTTACACTAGCAAACTACAAAGAGATATAAAACACACATGAGATATAAAGAAGTAATGACTACAATTAATGGTTAAAAATACTTCCTCACCACTAACTAGTTCTAGTATTACAATACCATGTGAGTTCACTTAGCTTAATCACTAGTTAGCACTATGCCGTTCTAAACGTTTCTGGTCTTTATTGGACACCGTAATATTTACGGCAATCGCTTGTACCGACGGTCAACGCTATGACCGTGTACCGCACGTCTACCTGGCCGCGAGTGTCGGAACTGCCAGGTATGAGCTGTATCTGCCGTTTGACAAATCTAAGATAGCCTGCTATTGTCTTTAATCCCTTTCTGACTATAACGAATATCTGGTGCACAATTACAAATATAAGTCTCGCTATTACCAAATGTCGGCTCGAGAACAAAAACAATCATAACAATTTGCTGCTGAGTGATAGATTGACCAAAAATTGACAAAGAGTGACAAATGCAAATGATGAGTGTTGTGTGGGATTAAAGAAAGTTGAGTTGTGATTTAACAATAGGAACAATGCTCCAAAAATGCAAAGTTCCAAAGATAAACTACAAGTGATTTGAGAGTTTAGAATTCTGATCAGCATTCACAAAATATACTGAACTACGTGATTTATGTACTTGCATGTTTCACGCGATTTGTTGACCTTGACTGTGCTTGTGTGATATAACAAATCTGCGACTCGTACATTCGACTGCATGTGCGTGCATGCACGCGTGCACGTATGTGGTTTACAAAGCCAAACAAATAAGCTTCTAACCAATATCGTGATATAAAATGCGTTTACTTCAACACTTACACCTAGAGATTTATAGCTTCTTGTGCTATATAGCAGAATCAGTGACCCGCGTGAGTCTGTTAACGTGTATGGCGTGGTGTGTGTTACCATGTTGGTGTGCTTAAACAATACCTTTGTGTGTAAGTCCATGCTCCCAAGGTGTGTATGCAGTATCACTCGTGAATGTAATATCAATGACTTCATGAATTGAGCTGAATTTCCTATCCACGTATAGCGATTTCTACAACGTTTTATGCGCTTCCTCAGTCGGGGGTCGTAAATCCTCGGAAGAGTGTTCGCGAGCTTAGAGTTTTTCATCAACTTGCACGTTGATGCTGAACTAGATTTCCTATCTTCCTCGTAAGAGGTTATTTGTCCCGATGGCACGCGATACAAAGTATTATAAAAAGGCTTACGCGTTGCTAGCGTGTTGTTCCCTCCTATACGACAAACCGTGATTGGGATAATTATCGATACCATCGAGAGCTTTGTGCTATAAAGTGATCTACCTGACGCGGTCGCGAGTGGGACCGGCGCGAGGGCAAGTGCTTCCTCCGACAAAGCTACCTGCTGACCATAAAGGGTCCGTTGGGTTTTACCTGGGCCACAAAAATAAACCGAGTTGTAATTGCACAGATAAAATGATTGCAACCGACTTCCAAATACTGAATCTAAAAGAATTCTGTCGCATGTAAAATCTTCACGGTACTCGATTTCAAAAGAGTTATGCATTGTTGCAAATCTAGCATTAGGTTCTCGCGTTTGTGCATAATATGGTTCTATTGATGCACTACTTTGATTCTTCTCATCAACCTTGTCAGTTTGCTGATGAGGCATATCTACTGGTATATATAATGATCGACACGAATGTGATATTGTTGACTTGTAATTGTCGTCATTATTTTGCTTCACACAATGTAATGTGTGATCAGAAGAATGCGCAAGGGTTCTCCGGTCTTCTGCGAGATTATACGCGGTTATAGTGTTCACGATAGTTTGTGATTCGCATGATTGTGTGTTTGTGTGTGATGTCTGGTCTTCAGACTGATTGGTGTGGGTCACTGTGTCTGCTGGAGACATGGTGATGTTAGTATCGCACGATTCATTTTGCAATACATCCTCATTGTTTGATGCATGGTTATTGGAAAGACTAAGTGCAGAATTGTCATGTTCACCAAACACACTATCAGAAATATCTGAACTGAATATTTCTAAGGAACATGAAAGAACAGACGCCGCGTTTGATGGGAATTCCTTGAGAATATCCTCGGTTCGTGCTCGACATTTACAGTATAGAAATTTGAGGGCTAATCGTTCTCGCATCAATTGTCCTGTGTCATCAGCCATGTCTAAATCTGGCTGATCGTTTGCAAATGTGATATACTCGGCTTTTAGCTCTTGCCATGTATGTTCTACACGATAAAAGCTTACTGCGTTTTGAGTGTTGTAATCATCGAGTATCGCTTTAAATGCTTCGAGTTCTAATTTAAATGCTGCTCGATTGAGTTTTAGTGTACGAATGTGTTCTACCGTTATGTTTGCCATTGTGAGTTTGAGTGTTATGAATGCGTAGAACAAATGAGAATGATAGAGGTTTCAATAATTAAAAGAGTTCAATGAGTCCGACATTAGCAATTGGAACGGACTTACGTTTGTGTTGTTCACTCGCTATGGTTTTCGATCTGCCGCTGAAATGATATCCAAGGCGGCGCAGATGCTGCGTTGTATGATCTGCCGCTGGACCCAATGTCCCCGACGGCGATGATCCTGATCCGTGATCTGCCGCTGGACCCAATATCCGCGACGGCGACGATCCTGGGATGCTGCGAGAGGCTGCTGCGCTTTACCGGCAGCTCCTTCCTCTGCTGACCTCGAATAGATGCTATGCAGTCCTGTCCTTGCGTTGTTGAAGGTCCAGACTACTGTCCACGATGTGGAGATGAGAGGCTGCTGCGCTCCGTCGGCAGCTTCTTCCTCTGCTTTGCTCAATGAGGTTGTAAGCCTCCAAGGTTGTTGAATATGGAATGCTGCGCTTGCTTGGCAGTCGACTTCCAAATCCACGAGAGTTCTCAAAACTTGCGTTTCTTCAGCAGTGATGTCCTCGACAACTGCTTTAAAACCGTTGATATTGTGCAACTGCAGGTGTATAGGTTCCGGAACACGTCCAGCACATGTGATACACAGACCTAACGTTCTCGACGCTAGCGAATCTTTGTTAGATGAGTACTCGTTGTCTTTCACTCTACCGATGTCATATTGATAGTGTTTGCGGTAGCTTCCTGATGTCACCAGACCCGCTCGTCAAAGATGCTGCACTTACTGCACAACCGAATCTTTTGCCGACACTGGATGGTGCACTGAACTAAACTGTGTCACATTTGAATCCTGCCACTGATGTTGGGTAGCCATGGAATTGCTTCTCCCTGACTGCTGGATTCCGTGTGAAGGTGAACGTAAAACAAGAATTCTCCGTAACTCAATGATGTGTGATATGGACCACGCTCATAGGCGTTAGATCCGGCTCGAAGGACCAAAATGTAGCGAGCACTGCGTCGATTCTGCTGGAGGTCGTAAATCTCCTCAACGCAATGTCACTTACTCTTGCGACGTCTTATGGTCACAAGAGCTCACTGGATTAAAACCTGAATGACAGGTGTGTCCTTTAATAAACTGAGACACCCGATTAACAAGTAACAAAGTATGCTTTATTGTATTTGAGATAGCCCTGTATTGTACAGAAAGTGGTGTCAATTGAACACGCTTGGAGTTTTGTTGGCTTCTGACGCGGAGGAGCCTGGCTTCACGCAGGAAGACTATAGATCCTCCTTCAGAGGGTGTGTCTTAGAACAAGAAGAAGTGGTCGAAACTAAACTATTGGTGAATCGTGATGTGGAAATGGTTCGAGGAAACGTGTACAGGAAAGGGAAACCTTAACAAATAAATCAGCCCCGTGAGCCGTTGGTCGCGCGGCCATCTGTTTATTATCGCGGCTGTCTGGAGACCCTTTGGCCGTGACGCAGGTAGATCGCCTGAATTTTTAGAAGTACCGTGACGCTACGTGTTTACATCCCTCGTATCAAGTAGGTATACGAGGCGCGGACTGACAAACCGAATGTTTAGCAGATGTGCTGTCGAAAAGGACAAGGCATCCTTGTGCGTCCTTGGTGCTTTGGTGAAACTAACGCTCAACATGCCTATACGTGCAATTCTGTGCAATCGAATCGTTGAAACATCATTTTCAATGTTATAAACAATTTTGTAGCCAGTTTTTTTTAACAAATCTCCACTGGTCCAGAGGTGCGCATTCACCCCCCAAACCAGTGACCATTACTTTTTGAACACTCTGTACAGCAGGGATGCACAGACCGCGGCATTCCGGTGATTTGCTGGCGGCCCGCTCACCATGTGTTATTTTAATTTCAACAAGTCATAATATATTATACATATAAATAAAACAAATAATATATGATAGGTAACGTTCATGTTTTTTGGCGGCCCTCCCATAAGTCACAGTGAATCTATGTGGCCCTTGGTCTTACTAAGTCTGTGCATCTCTGTTGTACACAAAGTGTACACAATTCGATTATTATTAGCATATAAGTATATTAATACTATTTAACACATTAAATTCGCTTGTACAATAAATGAGAGAAAGGTAACTAAATGAAAGGGAATATCGCTAACCGAAGTTTGTTACACGAGTAGGTACCTATAGTCATAATATAGACATGAAAAATAAATATAAACATTTATCGCAATTCCTCAGATGATTACAGTAATTAGCACTTCAATTAATTGAAAAGTTTGAATTATGTAATTCAATTCCGGCGTAATTTAATTGTTATGTAATTAAATTATAGTTAATTGAAACAACACAACTGTACAATTGCACGATGCTCGCTCGACTTCATTACGCTCTCTCATCCTCTTCTTATTCCCATCCATACAATTATTCCTCTCCCACTCTGTCACCTGCTCTTGCTCCTTTCGACAATTATCCTATCACGCTCTCTCTCTCTCTCTCTCTCTCTCTCTCTCTCTCTCACACAAAAAGAGAGGTTTTTGGATATCCGCCTCCGATTACATTCGTTTTTGGATATGTTTTAGAGGAGCAAAAATAAGGAATACGTGTTTTTCTTATATTGGTGCGTTTAAATACTCATGGGGTGAAAGAACCCTTCAATGTTCATAAGAAGAGGTACAAAAGTAACATCATGCATACGGCAACTTATAACGCAAATGGAATGTATATCAAGTTTTATTCAACACAATGTTATAATATTCTTTAAACTAACAATAGCATCTTTTGTATCTCTTCTAATGAACTATGAGTGGTGGTTTCACCCTCTAAATATGCAAACAGACCGATATAAGAAAAACATCCAAAAACCGAAGGAATCGGAGACGTGGAACCTAGAAACGTCTCCTTGTTAGACACACGGTACACATAATACCCTGTATGGCACACTCTATCAAGGGGTCATGCCTACCTGTGAGGTCTGAAAACACAATTATTCTGGGTTTTATTTAAAAAACTTGAAGAGTTTTTAAATAAACGGTTGTGTATTCGAAAGTATATATTTTAAAGTTCTTGTAGTTTTTTGCAATGCAATATATAAATAAATAAAGGAATTATAGGTGATCTGCCGGCAGCGTTTTTTTATTTAAGCACTTTATGGTGACCGTGACTATAGCTTTGACCTGGTTCATCAGAAATAAAAAAATTCGACCAAATTTAGTTAGTATATTGGATTATATAGTGCTTAATCGTGGCTTATTTAATTTCGTTGCGTAAATTTTATTCTACAGATGAAAACTGATGTAAGAAAATGAAAAATGAGAGCGATTCTATGGCGAAAGTCAATACATTTACTATGACCAGCCGCCATTTTATAGGAAATTAATTTTTCGGGATAATGAACGATTAAGCACTGGATAATTTAATATACTAACTAAATTTGGTTGAATTTTTTATTTCTGATGAATCTGGTCAAAGTTAGAGTGATCACCTCAAACTACTGGAAAAAATATCGCTGCCGGGAGATCACTGATATTTCTTTTATTTATTTATATTTTCCATTCGAATAATTACTACAAGTAATATAAGATGTACACTTTCTAATACATAAAGCTTTGCTTAAAAAACTCTTCAAGTTTTTCCCCCCAAAAATCCCGAAAATACTTGCGTTTTCAAACCTTGCAGGTAGGCATAACCCCTTAATACAAAAACTCTTACGCTCTACCTGCAGTCAACATATCTTCCTGCCACGGAATACTTCCCTCTCCTACAAAATATTCTTTATACTTGTCCCTATTTTCTTTGGCTGAATTATTGATATTCCTGGCAATAGCAGGTTGCAAATTATGCATCTGTACCTCATCATTCAGACAATACCCCTCTATCTGCATACTCCCGTTGTTAGCAATGTATGCTTTACTCCGTCTTCGTAAAAAATTATGGAGTACGCATGTGGCTAACACCACATAGCATATATTTTCAACTTTCATGTTTATGGGAGTATGCAGCACTCGAAATCGCGATGATAAGATGCCAAATGCATTCTCTACGACGTTCCTTGCTCGTGATAATCTATAATTAAAGATTCGTTTATCGTGGTCGAGTTCTCTCTGAGCATACGGCTTTAAAAAATTGTCCGTTAAACCAAACGCTTCGTCACCTAAAAACTCAAAGTTTAAATTGTTCACGGTTTCGTTATTTGTTGGTAAATTCAATTGACCGTTATTTAATCGTGTACTAAATTCTGTATGCTCCATAACCCCCCCCATCCGATATTCTACCGTTTTTCTCAACATCTACAAAAATAAATTCATAATTTGAGTCCACTAATGCCATTAGTACGATACTATAAAAATTTTATAGTTGTAATAAAACGCTCCGGAACCCGATGGTGGAACAATTCGAATATGTTTGCCATCCATAGCACCTCCGCAATTGATGAAATCCCATTTTTTGTGAAACCCTTCCGCTACTTTCTTCCACTCGTCCTTGGTATTTGGGAACTATGAAAAAACAAAATACAATACAAAAATAAACAAAATTTAATTTCTTTGTTATTTCTTATTTTATTAAATTATTTGTGTTTTTTTTTGTATGAAGGACGAAGAAGTGCAACCGTGTGGAAGCAGAAATAAACGGCCAGCTGGCGAAATCAATCGGTGCGCCAAGAAAAAAAGAAATGATGACGGCGTCATTGAGGTTTTAAAAACTTGCGCTGTCGCGCTGAAAAACCCCACCACCAGCAGAATTGAAATATCGGAGTATGAAGCCTCAGGCATAAAAGTTGCCAAGCAATTAGAAAGGATGGATCCGGAGCAGGCTATTTATGCGGACACCATCATAACAGCCGTGTTGAGAAGAGGATTGTTGAAAACTTTAAAGCCTCACACAGATTTGTGTGACAACGAATGTAGGCTCTATGCTGTGCCGATCCGGGAACAGACGAACTTGAGCATTAATAATAACAATGAACATTCGTCAAATGTTGAAGGGAATTATAGTAGGAGTTATTAGAGTTTTATAGATACGATCGCGAATTCATATGAAAATCTGTGTATTTTTTTGTATTTAAACAATTGTCAGGCGCTTTGATTGAAAAGTTGCTGTGCGGTGTACAGCATAGCGGCTGTTCTATTTATCTTAAACAAAATATCAAAAGGAATTTTGTTTTTTAGGAAATTGCGCAAGTAATGAACCTCGGAACGCAGTAAAAGTTGCCGTAATTTTATGAATTTTGCAGTTTTTATACTCCCAATCGACCTTCATTATCTGCGCAATTTCCTGAAGAACAAAACTCTTTTTGGTGTTTTGTATCAGATAAACAGAACAGCCGCTATCTTGCACGCCGCACAGCAATTATTCAAACGGTGCTCCTGACAATTGTTTAAATACAAAAAAATACACAAATTTTCACATGAATTCGCGATCGTGGATTGGCCTTTCCCCCTTAATAACGACACCTACATATATAATTTCATTGATAAAGTATTATTGTTAGTCTACACGTATTATTAATTTGTAACCCTTACCTTTAAGAACTCTGTCCGTAGTGCATGATACAGTGCTTTGCACGTCTCAGGAATTATTTTTGATAACGAAGGAGCTGATATTCCCGTTGAAAATTGTAAATCTTCATAGCTACGCCCAGTTGCCAAAAATCTTAATGTGGCGGTAAGACGTTGCTCTGCGGTGATGCTTTGTCTCATAATTGTGTCCATTTTCTTAATTCTATTTTTGACTAAACCGAGTAAATCCTTAAATGTTTTCGAATCCATCCTCAAATAATTCCGGTAATCCTCTGGATAATTTTCTCTCAGTTCCCGCAGAAGGGGCTGATCGTTGCAATTTCCGCGGTATTTTTTCATCCAAACCTGGCGGTTTCTTCTTCTGGTTCTTCTTCGGTCTGCTACTGTTAAATGCACAGCAGCAGCAGCGACAACAACAGCAGCTATGTTCCGGTCACGGTTGTTATTCACCGCAAACATATCACTTTTTTTTGCTCACAGCCTTTCGTAAACCGTGTTCTTCACACAGGCTTCTTAAACTTGATGTGGTTCGGTGAAATCACACACCTAACCCAACACAATGTAGGTTATCCACAGATAACAGTTAACAATAACAATTAAAAATAACAATTAAAAATAACAATTAACAATAACAATTAAAAATAACAATTAAAAATAACAATTAACAATCACAAATAATAGAAACAATTAACAGTACCAAATAATGGTAATATATAATTAACAGTAACGATTATGAGTAAAAATTAACAGAAATAATTATCAGTAACAATTAATAGTAATAAATTAACAGTAAAAATGGAGAAACAGTAAGAATGCGTGCGCGGTACGTGATGTCTGAGAGCCGGTTCGAGACCAAGTGTCCGCTCCGTGAATTTTCGCCGGGTAAAAAGGAAAGACTAGACAGAGTTAGAGATAGCGAATAAAAGAAAAAAACAGAGAAAAAACATAGAGAGGGTGAAAAGAAAGCGTGGGATAAGAAAGCTGTCCCCCGGTTCGCAAAGGCCTGGTCGCCAAATGTTCCTGACGCTGACCAGGCCTGTGCGAACCCTTGACTCCAGGTACTTTTAAAGGAGTAAAAGTGAAAGTTAGAAACAGCTGAAGAGACAGAAAAAATAAATATGGCAAAGACGTAGTTTAGTATGAAAGTTGTACTTTTGTGTATCCATCACTCTATTCGGATAGCTAATGGACGAAGTTTGTAACCATGCAAACAAATATGTCGTGTTTATACCCGAGCGATAAGGGATCCGTTTGTAATTTGAAGGGAGGACGGCGCAGGCGGGACCCCGCGTGCGCAAACGTACTGGCGTTTCTCGCGATATCAGGTGTTTCTGAAAATATACTACCAGTGGCTTCCTGTTGTCGAGGTCGACAACTGTTATATTTAAATAGCTACAAAAATTAGTCCATTAGTACATTTATTACGGTTACTTTCCTTATATTTATTCTCTTTTTATTAGGTTCTTTGCTCGTTTTGGTCATCGTTCGGACCACGGAATGCCTACTCCTTTTATAATTTGTATTGTTTGTGTAAAAGTAGTCCGATTTGCATGATATTTGTGATAATTTTAATTGGGAGAACGCCAAGAATCCATCAGTGTTACTTTTATATCGATACGACGAAGAATAAAGAATTTCTTAATACGCTGTAATGAATATTTCACCCTTGACTGTGGGTCGCCGACCTCGATTCGCTGCGGTCGGCCAAGGATTCATACCTGTCTCAGAAAAACTGTATACTTTATTCTTTATCGTATCGATATGGAAGTGATACCGATGGATTTCTCATGTTTTTCAAATGAAGATTATGCCTACCAACTTTCATATAAATCGAACTATTTTTAACGAAGTTATGGAAATCAATTTATTATGAAGATTCCTTAATTACAATCCGATTTGTGTCGTTTTTGGACCATTTTCACCGGGAAACATACGGAAACGATTCACGTCACTTTCGCCAAGATCCGGTGAGAAATGTAGGATTTTCTATTCGCCACGTCTTAGGGGGCAACATTGTACGGCCCCCCTGGTCTCGAGGATCGAAGTCCTCGAAACGCATCGAGGCACGGCTTATCGACGGCGTTGTCTCTGGGGTCTTGGCTGCCAGGATCGGCAGCCAGGCTCGTCGCACGCCTCAGACTCGTCCGCACTGTCGGAAAACCTGAGGCGCGCGACGAGCCTGGTTTCAAGTGCCGTTTTGTCCTTTTCCAACTACCTTTTCTGTCTCTTATGTAAACTCTTCTGGAGTCGAGGTTGGAACGCGGGCAGGAGCGTGGTGCTTTCTGGCGCGCGGGCAGGATCGTGGTGCTTTCTTGCGCGCCACGCAAGAGCGTGGGTGAAAAATTTGACCTGCATCACGAGTAATCAGAAGACCACCCCCTTCTTCAAAACATCTTGCATATTACATCTCTTCATCATTTATCTTAGATATAACATCACTTGCATACCTATATGTATTTATTGTCTATCAATATTAGTTTTTATATTAAAACAAGCAGTGACATGGTAATTATTGCCGTCGATAGTAATAATATTATGATCGTTACAACAGTGAATGTGTTAACTGCAATTTCATTTGCCATCGCATTGCCGGGGAAACATTTGGACATTTTTTAAAGTACCCTTGTAAAATTTTACAGTCGTTATAACTGAGTCATAAACCATTTCCAGAATTTATAGCACCTTCAGGTCAACCAAATGTAGCTTCCTAAAAACAGATGTTTCAGTGTACCCTACAGTAACAGCATTTATGATATCCTCTATAAGCCTGGTATATCGAGGAATTTGAGATACTTTTCGCGAACGTATATCGCGATCGTGTCTTGCCGATCGTTTCGCAGATCGATGATATATATCGAACAAGTAGTACACAATACACCACTGCGGTGGATCGTGTAAAAAGCATGTGGAGTCGACGTAGAAATGGGAGCCCGAACTCGCTGTCTCTAACAGTAAAGCTGGGTTTACATTAGTCCAGTCGCTGGATCCAGCGAGTGGTTCCACTGGAAATCGGTCGAGGTCTACATTATTCCAGTCGCTGGGTCCAGCGAGTGAATCGACTGGAAAGCAGTCTCCCAGTCGTTTATGAACCGTTAAACGTGATAGATAATAATGGATTCACGCAAAAGAAGGATAAAAAAATCATCTGAAACTTGCTTTAATATTAATTTGTAAAGAAATTATTGACATAGTTGATGTAGAAATGAAGAGAAAAAAGCGAATTTGGATGCGAAACTGGATAAGGGATAGAAGTGAAAAAGGTGGCTCCGCGTTTCTTTTGCAACAACTGAAACCAGAGGATCCTTCTGAGTATAGATTAGCATTTGAAGGTTTGGTCTTCATTTAATTTCTTTGCCATTATTTTCTTCAAAATGCAAACACGTGTACGCTGTACCTACTACGCTTCAGGCGGCACCAGGCGGCACTGGACTGAGCCGTCTAGACCAGTCCAGCAACGCTGGAATGTTGTGTTCTCGATGGAGGGGGTAAACACTGGATCGGAAAGTAGACTATCGATCCAGTCGAAATGTGTTGGAATGACAGCACTGGACTGGAATGATCACACTGTTTACATTATTCCAGTTTTAATCCAGTGCTGGACTGGATCACTGGACTGGACTAATGTAAACCCAGCTTAAGTAGTGACGGGTACGACCTTCTGGCCCGCGCGCAGGAGCGCCACGATCCGGCTTCACGTACTTTTGCGTGCCGCGCGGCGTGCGACGCGCCGGACCGCGCGCAAGAACGTCCGTGTAAAGGGCGCTATTGATTGTGAAATACTATCTATTCCATGCACTAGTAGTTTGTGCATGCTTACTGACATATAATACCATCTATAATTACATAAGTAGAACGTTTTAGTTTCTTCTATTATCTTTCTAAATTCGACTTCATTAATTTTTTGACCACTCGCAATAACTGTTAAAATGATGCCGAAATTTAATATTAAATTATAATTAACCCCTGTTATGCTTGCACTTGTTGCGGGATCATTGAAAAATCTACGGGCGGTGTTCCCGTCATTTGTTGTTCCATATCCGGGTTTAGGTATATCTATTAATAGCCCCATTCGTTGCTTAAATTGGTCTTGGATCTTTTCTTTAATTTCGGTGAAATTTTTTTTATTGTTCTCTCCCATTACCTGCCACGTTTTAAAAGGCAATCTGTATGCAATATGGAGCAAATTTTCGAAACATCTAATCCATAAATGCAGAGATGATAGTCCATACTGGTACATACTTTTTTGGGGAGTTTTATTATAGGCAGCTTCTGTGTTCATTTGTTTTGGTGTGCAACCGCAAATATAACACACCTGAGATGACATTGTTCCCGATATTACATTGCATACGCTCCCGTCTATCATGGTAAATCGTACATTATGAGAAACAATCACTGTCGTGTCGTTTCGACAAATATTAGTAGGAGTCAATTTTTGTATTGAATTTGTTATATTACTGTACTCCTCTTTAACTAATTCTGGTGATTCTTTCGCGAAAATAAATTTAAGTGGTCGACACAATGATGTTGAGGACGGAGTTTGATTTTCCCAAACAGTATTTTGGTTGTCATTGTCGATCATATGAATGGGTACGATAGCTGATATAAACATGAACTCATCTGTTGTAGAGGAGTCAGTAAATCTCTGTTTATACTTGCTGTGACCGGAGCTTCCATCGAAGCCGCATTTTGTGAAAAGTGTTGCAGATTTTAAGCTTATATCCGATAGTTGAGGAAACAGTTTTATCCAATAATTCTTGCATGTCAACTTCCGCACCCTTTTCACTAATT
Source organism: Andrena praecox (assembly GCA_963932275.1). Classification (NCBI taxonomy): domain Eukaryota; kingdom Metazoa; phylum Arthropoda; class Insecta; order Hymenoptera; family Andrenidae; genus Andrena; species Andrena praecox. The sequence goes on from OZ010731.1 coordinate 33,924,763, forward strand.
TTACATTCGTTTGGTAACAAAGATTCTTTAAATTTTTTAATACTATAGTAACTAGGAAAAGTTTCTGGGTATAATGCATTAACTTTATATCGTAGAGTTCTGTATTGTTTTACTGACAGCTTCAAATCCAGACTCAAAGCTAAAGCTTCAATCAGTGATACTCCTTTATCATTAGAAACTTTCAAACCTTTTGATATTTCCACAGCAAAACCAAGTTCCTCAATTGATCTTGTTTCAATTAAGTCCTTAATTTTACGTCTCATTGATTTATCGGAACATTCTGTAAAAGGCTTAATTGGCCTCCCCCCTCTTAATATTACTTCATCACTTGGTCCCGCCTGAATTTCATCAATATAATTCATTATGGAATTGTTTATTGTGATTTTTGTTTTAAGCCATGTTGCATATCGCTGGGAAAGTCGATTGTACATTCTGTAACAACTTTCGTACTTTTTTTTTATCTTCAAATGAACAAATGTTGCACTTTCATGAATACATTCGTTGACCCAATCCGGTGCATCAATCAAATTGAAATTATCTTTAATTAATTTTGCAATGACAGTAATTTCATTTGGTCTCGAATTTTTCCACACCTTCAGGCATTGACCACAAGTGATGAAGTGATTCTGACCTAAAATAAAAATTAACTTGTTCAACGGGCCATTTTCCATTTCGAGATGTTACTTGATCAATTATTATAAATAATCTTGCTGTACATGTAGTAATAAAATTATAGACAAAAAACTTAGTCAACTAACAAACAAACAATTCATTCAGGAAACAAGATAATTTTTTAAATGACATAACTGACTGTTATTCAAGATTTTACTAATATGTATGTAAAATGAAATGAATATAATAGAAAAAAAAACATGTGTATGTATGTAAGAATACATTACCCCTTATCGGTTGTCGATTCATGTTCTGATTTTACTTTGCGTTCTCCGTGAAAACAAAAATTAGGAAGTATAAAATACTATAAAACTTTAATATGACTATACCAATATATAATAACACTATAAAAAGATAACACTAATATAAAGCACACTATACGCTGGTATTGTTGGTTATTATTGAGCAGATGGCCTTAGTATTAATTGGATTATAGGCAGATAGAACACAAGGAGACGCTTCATGGCAGACATACTTTTATTGGTGTGACAAAAGACGATCGGCATGGCAAGATGTCGATGCCGACTAAAACAAAAGAATTAACTTAGAGAAAAATTAACTGTTTATATTCGGCTATGTATTGCTCGTGGTTCCTCTACTGAGACTGAAGACAGCATCTACGATGGAGGACTATCGATGCATTGTATGAACAATAAGAAAAGGCGAATGTTTAGACTAACATAATTGTCTTATGCCTTCGCGGGACGCACGAGAGGAGCCCCAGCGACTACGCTAAGGGTCGGAGCGGTGAACGTCTTAATAATGATTTTGTCTATTTTTTCTGTTTCGTGCAAATTCGTGCAGTTGAAATTGACGTTAATATAAAGTTTAATGATCCCTAAATTTAATATACAAAAAATCAGGGAGGTATTTTTTGGTGTTTTTTTGTAAAGTCCCATCGAAGTTGATAAACATTTAACATAAAGAATTAGTACAAATTGTTAGTATTGTAAAAATCTGACTCAGCAGTTTTGAAGGTGTGACAGTATTAAACACAACTTATAAAAAGCAAATGAAAAGCATAAACATTCTGCCAATGGCACGTGTTTGAAAAAAATGCATCGAAATTTGTAATGAATTTCTAGTATCACTTTTGACAACAAATTAGTAAATTCAGCAGAAGTTATGGGTAACATTGAAACCTACGTTCCTTTATTAACATTATAAGATACAAGAATTTGTGGATCAAACACTTCGGATTCTTGACTTTTGTCCATTACACGTAACACTGTGCGACGTACAGAAAATATTTTAACTGTCACGTAAATTTTTCGTTCAAATCGCCACGATCCGATGTTTGTGATCTTTGCCACGCGTACGAAACAAATGGACAACAAAAAGATAAGTACGACGAACATAAGCTTCGAGTAGAACAGTACAATAAATTGAAAAAATTAAAATTATCGACCGCAAATGTGCTGCATTGTGAATTTGATTTTGGCCAAAATCTTCCACTACCGAAACTTCCAGTGAATGCGCAGTTTTTTCGACGATTGATCTGGTTGTACATATTTAATGTACACGTACATAAAAGTGATAGAAGCTACATGTTCCATTTCATGGAAGGCGGTTTAAAGAAAGGAGCAAATACTGTGTGCAATTTAGTACATTATGCGATTAAAAAAGAATTTGACTTGGACTGTTTCAACAAAATTTTTCTGTATTCGGACGCGGCAGGAGGACAAAATCGTAATTATACGATGGTCCAATTTTTTTCAATGATATCTACGGAATTGCAAGTAGAAATTCAGCATCTATTTCCGGTGCGATGTCACTCGTATTGCCAATGTGATAGGAATTTTGGATTATATGGGAAGAAAAAAAAGATGCGGGAAAGAATTGAAACCGAAGGAGAATACGTGAAATTAATTGGAACGGCGCGAAATCCCCCCTTCGAGATGATAGATGCCACAACAATTGCAATAAAAAATTACGAAAGTTTATTGACGCCGAACAAAGATTTAAAGAGAATTAAAATAAGTAAAATCGTACATATCATTTATTTTCCCAATGGGCAAGTAGATGTTTATTATAGTTACAAAGGGGTACCTACTACTGTAAATATTAAAACATCTATTGGAGGGGAAGATTTGAAAAAAGCGTCATTCCCAGGCGGAGTAGGAGTGACTGCTGAAAAGCGTAAAGACTTTGAAAATTTACTGCAATATTGTACCTCCAGTGGACAAGATTTTGGCAAAAAATTTTTAAGCACGACCTCAATCAAAAATAAATTGTATAAAGAAGAAAATATAAGCAAAAAGAAAATGAAAAAGGAAAGATAGGAAAAAGGAGAAAAATAAAAATTTATAAAAGAACAGAATATTGTAAACAGAACAGTGTAAATATTGTAAATATTGCGTGTAAATACTATAATAAAAATGTTACTAAATATTTCGAAAATAATATCGCAATATTTGTTTGTAATATATAATCATATAATTTTTAAAAGTAACTGTTATCGGCGCACAGGTTTGGTCTATTATACAGGGTGTCCCAAAAATGTCGGACTACCTTGAAAGGGGTTACTCAGGGGGTGATTTGAAACAACTTTTTCCTTAGCGAAAATATTGTCCGAAGCTTCGTCAAGGAGATATTAACAAAAAACCCCGACCAATCAGAGCGCGCGCCTTCCGCCCGAGCTCCCGCGGTAGCGTTGGCTACGCGGTAGGTGACTGCGCTTGTGCTACGAACGTACGAACAGCAAGTCGGCATGCATCGAAGGAAACCGCGTTACACAGTTTTTTTTTAAAGCAGAATTTTAAATAAGAATTATTTGAAGTGAGGGGACAAGAAGTACGTAAATTTCGTTTTTAAATAAGGCATAAACGAAAAGGTAATGTAACAGAAAATGTACGACAAGTGATCGTAATTCGGTATTGAGGTAAAAATCCGTAGTTTAATAACGACCAACACATCTAAAATTAAAAAATAAGGTAAACTTGTCGAAGAACTGGGACCTCGCCGATTTCGATGAGCTTCAGATATGTTGTCAAGATCATTATTTTGAACAACATTTCCCTTTAAACTTTTTGGCGGTCGCCCTTAGTTTCAGAGATATTGAGGAAAAACTTTTGCTACTACTACATTGAATTTTGCATATATATGTACGCCACCGTGGCAGCGTATGCGTCAGTGCGGGTCCGCCGCTTGTTTACTGTTTCTCCATATACCTCGCTGTGACCGGCAGACGATGTATATACCGGGTAAACCAAACGGTTCAATTACAACGGTTTAATTTATTCCAACGCAACGCATTCCAGTTTCCAACTAGTCCCGTATTAATACCCGGGACAAGTTGGAAACTGGAATGCGTTGCGTCGAAAAGAATCAACCGAAGTTTTACACAAATATCTCGGAAAGCGATACCACGCGTGCACCCGTTAGATACGCATGCTGTAGGTTGCTGCGCAGTGTTTATACAAACAGAAGACAACCGCCGACAGCGTGGTGCTGCACACACTGTCGCGGGCGTGCACGTATACGTAGAGTACGATTGTATAATAGCGAAAGTTTTCCTGCGAATATTTCGGAAACTAAGGCCGACCGCCAATTTTTTCAAAGGAAAAAGTTACTCAGAATGTCGAGTTTTGCAACATATCTGAAGCTCATCGAAATCGGCGAGGTCCCAGTTCTTCGACAAGTTTACCGGAAATTCATCAACTCTAACAAATCTCCTAATACCTCACCAGTCGTTATACATTACTATGTTGTTATGTTGTTATGATCAGGATGTTGTTAATCCTTGTGATATAGCCAACAGCATTGCAACACACTTCGAATCTATCTATACTAGTGTAACGTTCTCAAACGAGACTGTGCCGCGAGTTACAGGTGCTTCCACGAATAGAGCGGTTACTCGTGGAATTGTGGGATTGGTTCGGGTGGCGTGCGATAAAGAAATGAATTTCAAGAAACGAGAGTCCTTCTTTTAACAGTAAATAACAAAGATCATTTATTCAAGTAAAGGTTTTTGACACTAGGTCGAAATGATAGATAGATTTTGACACGGAGTCAATATTTAACAGAAAGGTAGATGATTATATAACGATGCGTCGGTCGGTAATAAAATATATAGTTTGAGTTTCGACGCTGAGTCGGTGTTACAGAACGTATAGTTGTGTAACGAAAATTATACTTAATCTCTAATTGAACATAGAAGCGCGACGCTAAGTCGGTATAATAGTGCTTAAAGATATGAGGGTACGATACTAAATCGTAAGTCACGACGCTAAGTCGGTATATAATATAAGAGTGACGCTAGGTCGATATTGAATGTTTAAGTGAGTATTGAGAGAGTTCCTTCTCTCAGATTCGGCTTCCTGTTGCCTATCAGCTGGCCCACGCTTTCTAGGTTGGAAGTAGAATTTAGGCAGTATCTTCTGGTGCCTATTAGCTGGCCCACGCTTTCTAGGTTTTAGGATAGAAATTTGAGGGGCTAATTAAAGCGGCCTCGGAATGGAAGGTTTTGAGGGGCTAATTAAAGCGGCCTCGAAATGGAAGGTTGAGGGGCTAATTAAAGCGGCCTCGAAATGGAAGGTTTTGAGGGGCTAATTAAAGCGGCCTCGGAATGGAAGGTTTTGAGGGGCTAATTAAAGCGGCCTCGGAATGGAAGGTTTTGAGGGGCTAATTAAAGCGGCCTCGAAATGGAAGGTTGAGGGGCTAATTAAAGCGGCCTCGAAATGGAAGGTTGAGGGGCTAATTAAAGCGGCCTCGAAATGGAAGGTTGAGGGGCTAATTAAAGCGGCCTCGAAATGGAAGGTTGAGGGGCTAATTAAAGCGGCCTCGACATGGAAGGTTTAGTTTGGTGTCAGGAATGAGTCTTAGATAAACTTGCGTTTAAACTGAGGGGCTAACTAAAGCGGCCTCAGTTCTTGGTTCGGTGGCAGAACCAAGTCTGCTCTCTGCTGCTGGCAGGCCCATATTTATACTGTTTGGCGATACCTTACTCTCGCCAATCGCTAGTCGCCTGGTCTCGCGTACCAATTATAATTAACATCCGGTTCCCGCCGGTTCGCGCTCTGCACTTAGTTTATTCCGCGTCCGGTTTACCGCGCGGGCTGCGCACGCGCGCTTGTGTCGTTCGCGGCACTGAATTCGCGGCTAGTTAGGCGGTCATGCGCATGCGCTGCGCGTCGCTTGATTCGCTGATTCCCGCCATATTGTGTGTCGCTCGCATATATTCTTAATACTATTAGTTTATAATGTCTCAATAATAAATGATAGAGAAGAAATAGAGAGGAAAAAAATGTGTATCGGTATCAGCGGTACGTTACATCTCGCCGCCCGGTTTTTCTCTCGTCTCGAGAGATGTAGATGCTGAGGTTTCCACTGCTTGGACCACTGGTTCGCGTGAAGACGTCTGGCTCTCCACCTCCTCCTCTATTTCCTGGAAGGTCCTCACGTCCTTGTTCGTCCTGACGGTCGTTCGAGTTGTTGGGGGTGGTGCGTTCCCCGATCCGCGAGATATGATTTTGAAAATTTGGCGGCGCTCCGCACACCTTGTTCGAATGTCTTTGAGTTGTCGCTAGTCCCGTCGTGGGGTGGCGCGTGTCGGATCCGAAGTATTTTTCTACGCTCGCTGTTCGCATGGTTCGGAATTTTTGCTACAATTACGGTATTTTGATTTTTACATTTCGTACAAGTCTCGATATATTGTTTAACGTCACGTTTCATATCCTGCCAATAATATGTGTCCCTAATTCTTTCGTAGGTTTTCGTTACTCCGCTATGTCTTTCTACTGAGGATTCATGATTCCTTTTAATTATTATTAATCTATCTTGTCCTGTGGGCAATTGCACAGTTCCATTGCAGATAGTGATGGCTAAGTTTGATTGCGAAAATATTGAATTGATTATGTTTCTAATACTTTGCCATGATATATTAGTTGTCTCTTTGGACAACGACACCTTGTTAATTTTCTTCTGTATTAACTTATTATAAAAATTTCTGAATGCAGTATGGTATAATTGGTGTGTTGTTAGATTTGGTATTACTATTCCAAAGATGGTTTGATTTACTTCGGATAATTGTACTATGCTACCTGCCTTAAATGAACGAGTTGATTTGAATGTAGGCATTTTATTTTCTATTAATTCTCTACCTGTACTCCCTATTGGATTCCCGTCCGTATCAATAAATATAGCTAATGTTTCTCTCCTCATCCATAGATGATCGTTTATTTCTTTTATATTTGATTTGATCGGATTTTGACTAAATGTACCAGGTAGTTTCTTTTCCTCTGATTTAGTGAATTTAAAGATTCTGTTTTGTGGGCATCTCGTAAATTGTTTGAAGTTACTTTCCTTGAAGGAAGTCTTAGTACCATGGACATAACCTACCCTATTATTTTTCGTGATTTCGGAATTTTTAGTTCGGATTTTCTGATGTGAATTTGATTTATGTACTGTAACAAACCCCCAAAATGCCCTTTTCTTTTTTTCTTGTCTTAATAAACGTAATTAGTAACTATTATAATACTTATATTCTTATTATTCTTACTTTAATAAGCGCGTTAGCATTAATATTAATATTAGCTCAGAGTACCGCGAGACGAGAGTGCAATGAGAGGGAGAATCGAATGTTGAGAGTGGGGAGAATTGAACGCATGCGCGATCCTCAGTCGATCGGCGGATCGGCGAGAGCAAGGATCGGGAGCAGAGAAGTGTGCAGAGCAATGAGTGGGAGAACCGAGCGTTTAACACGCGCCTGCGCATTAGTCAGTCGCTCTGTAGGCCGACTGGAGAGCGGACCATGCGAGAGCAGAATTGTCAATGCGTAATAGTCGAGCTCCATTCCTATTGGTGCGCTCCCAGTATCCAGAATATGTATAAATACGGGCACGATAGCCCAGAGAGATTCATTCGATCAATTCGATTCATTCGACTCGAAGCATTTAATGCTATTAACTCGACACAATTCATTCAAAGACATACAAGGATCATTTAAGGCAAATAGCCGATCCCGACGTAAATTAATGCTCCAACTTTGGAAGCCGCTTTGTAGGCCCCTCGGTTCTGTTGAGCGTTCCAACCAAGGCCATAGTCGCCAGGTTTGATGAGACGTTCCAGCCTTGGAAGCCGCCTTGTAGGCCCCTTTGTTTGAAGAAGCAAAGTTGTTAAATTCTTATTCTCAGGTTAGTAATATTACTCCTGAGCAACGTGGGAGGAAGATTATTCCAAGTGGCAAAATCCGCCCTTGACGAAACGGAGAAACAATTAAGAACGAGTCTCGACTTAAACATATTCAATCCTAAATCCTAAGCTATTACATAATTCCTAAGTCTTTCTACATCGACCAAAAGAGTCACTATCTATAAGCTAATTCCTAGATCCATAAGCTAATTCCTTCAATCGACTAAGACGTCGCTATTAGTTATTTAAGTTATATTACTCTAAATCGATCGATCAAACGGGCGTTCTTTTGTACCGACCAAGAGTCGCAACCCAAGACGATCAACTATAACCTTTTGTACCGACCGAGAGTCGCAACATAATTATCCTAATTTCTTTAATATTATAAAGCGTTAATTTTTGTTTGTTTGTATAATTTAGAAGTGTTTTATTGAATAAACACTATTAAGATTAATTCTGGTTCTTGAATTTTAATTCTTTATCGCACGCCACTCGAACCAATCCCGAAATCCTGTAAAACGCGTTACGCCACGCGTGGAAACGTTACAGGAGGTTATTTTTGGTGGCAGCGGTGGGATTGTAGATTTGCAAAATCGCGAATCTTGTGGCAAAGGAGACTTCCTCCTTTAGCGAAGAACGAGAATTTATCTTTCTTATTAAAGTAAGCGAAAACAATCAGTAATCATGCATCAAGCAGGCGCCCAGGTTCCTATAGATGAGGTAGTAGCCGAAATGCAAAATCTGCATCTAGACCCAGGAAATATGCGTCACCCGCAGATTAGAATTAGAGATGCCGCAGAGACGGTTCCGGCATTCGATGGGCGAAACATTTCTATGTATCAATATACAAAATGTTGTAAAAATGCGAGAAATATGGTCGCACCAGACGCCGAATATGGACTAGTACAAATAATAAAAAATAAATTATACGGCCAAGCCTCACGAGTTGTTTTGAATGGTGATTACAATACCATAGACGAACTGATTAGAGTGCTTAATTCTCGCTTTGCTCCACTACATTCGTCAATTCAATTATATGGAGATATGTCCAGAATCGCTCAACTACCGAACGAAGCGACTGTCGATTACAGTAGCCGTGTGTCAGAAATCCTCCAGCAAATAAAAACGTGTCATGAAACAGAAGTTCCCCAGAATGTCGCGCAGTATAACCAAACTGCGGAAATAAATGCTATTCGGACGTTCTTGACGGGATTGAGACCGGAGATTTACGCGAGAATGCGAACAGTTGACTTCGCTGATTTGGATAGCACTATCAGCGCCGCGATCAAAGCTGAAGCAGAAAATCAGGACAATTTAATGAGGAATAGATTCACAGAGGGCCTCTCATATTCTGTACAGTGCACTAATTGTTTTGGTTATGGGCACACAATAACGAACTGTAGTAGTAAACTCCCTGAGAGACAAATATCACAAATATCCTGGCAGTCAAAATTCTGCGATCATTGCCGACGAGTGGGACACACTATTCGAGAATGTAGGATAAGAAATCCACAGAACAATTCAGTATCGCGAACAACATCACAAGTAGAATGTAGATACTGCAAAATCAAAGGTCATACTATTGACCAATGCCGTAAGAGAATATATAATAACAATAAGAACCGCGAAAGGATTGCAAATTCTAAACCAGAAACGCCTAAAGCTTCAGACAATATACAACAAACTTCACCACAAAAACGAGGTACACTTAATTTGCAAATGTTAAGAATTGGAAAATCACCGAACCTTACTCTATCAGGGCCAGAATTTAATAAATCTGAAATCCAAATGATGATAGATACGGGTGCCGACTTAAGCGTAATTAAACAAGAATCAATTTCCCCTGACATTCCGATTTATACAGATGCTGTGTACGAATTAAAAGGAATAGCCGACAGTATTCTTCCTACTATAGGATATATTAAATTTAAATTCCTAAACACAGAAATAGAGATCCATGTTGTTGAAACATTGCCTATCATACAAGATGGATTACTAGGCACGACCTTCTTTAAAGAGATTGGAGCTAGAATAGATTATTCAAGGTCAGCTGTAGTAGTAGGAGACTATATTTTACCATTCAGTAATAGCAAAGTGACTATACCGCGCTTATCAAGAATTCCAATACCTACTCTTCCCCTACAAGCAAGCGAAAAACGAACTCGATCACAAATGACCACTAATACAGAATCCGGGAACCCAAGACCATTAAAACAACCAAAAGGAGATGCTCCTTCATGGGACTCAGACGACATAGACGACTCTGATGACCCAATGATGTACGACTATCAAATAAAACGAAAACTAAAACGAAAGCACCAGACTACGACGACCTCACCGACAGGTCGACCAGTCCGAAAACAGACAAGAGGAGAAGAATTATTAATCAAAGAACCCTTAAGAAATGAACAGTCCACAGATAGTTACGAAGTAAAAAGAGATATTCAGGTGTCAGTAGAGGTACATCCTCCCCCTAAATCAGTCGTTAGTCGAGAAGGACCAGGACCATCCAGAATGGAGGTCGATATAATGTCGCCCACGAATCAGCAAAGACAAAGTGGAGCCGAACCAAACCTGATTGTAAATCGACGAATAATTAATGAAGATGAAATAATGGAAATAGATGAAGGTGTGGAAGTTCCTAAAACCCACGTATATCGCGACCCTCCTAAAATAAATTCTTCTGGCAGCAGCAGTAGTAGCATCAGACTCATCCCTCCTAAAAAAGAGAAACCCTTAGAATCCAGCGGAACAGAATCGGGACGAGTATCACCATTAACATTAAAAGAAGAAGGAAAAGGAAATTATAAAATACTTCCTAAAACCCCTAAAAATAAAATTAAATTTACTAAACCTAATAAACCGGCGAAAAGGAATATCAAACAAAAAAGACTACCCAGGATAATAAACGATGTTCCAATTGCATGTAAAGTTATAGAAATAAATGATAACTTATGGATGAGAAGGGAGACGTTAGCAATATTTATTAATACAGAAGGTAATCCAGTAGAGAAGTCAGGAATAGAATTGAAAGAAAGGAAGATGCTTAAGATAACCTCAGAAATTCCATTCGAAATAGGTGAAGTAATAAGAATTTCAGAGGGAAGTCAGTTAATTTTAGGGATGGTAATACAAGATCCTCCGACGATACAGACATATGCCACTGTATTAGGAAATTTGTGCCATAACCTTATGGAAAGGAGAATTAAGAAGATATCATTGTCTAGGGGAGATAATAATACATTATGGGAACAAATAAAGAATATAATTAAATTAAAATTTGTACAAACCAATATCACAATAACTATCTGTAATGGAACCATACAATTACCTATGGAACAGGATAGGTTAATAATAATAAAAGAAAATCATGAATCACCAATAGGAGGCCATAAAGGAGTAACAAAAACGTACGATCGAATTAGAAGTTTATATTATTGGAAAAATATGAAAACAGATATTAAAGAATATATTAAAACCTGTATAAGTTGCCAAAGACAGAAATTAGTACGAGTTAAAACAAGGGAACCAATGGTGATAACGGACACACCATTAGACGCGTTCGACAAAGTATCAATGGATATCGTAGGGCCATTGCCATACACTCGTTCAGGAAAAAGCTACATACTCACAATACAAGACAATTTAACCAAATATTCATTAGCCATACCGTTAGTTTCATTCACGAGCGAAGAAATAGCCGAAGCGTTCATGAAACATTTTATATGTCAGTATGGATGTCCCAAAGCAATTCTGACAGACCAAGGATCTTCGTTTATCGGGTCTCTTATGAGAAAATTTGCAAGAGTCTTCAATATCAAACAATATAAAACATCCGCTTTTCATCCCCAATCGAATGGCTCACTAGAAAGAAGCCATCATGTACTAATTGAATATTTAAAACATTATATAACAAAAGAAAGACAATGGGATCAGTGGTTGCCACAGGCAATGTTTTCTTACAATACCAGTGTACATGAAAGCACAAAATATACTCCATACGAACTCATCTACGGAAGAAAGGCCAGACAACCATCTAGCATGACACAGAAAGACTCACTAAACACGTATCCAGATTTTGTCGATAACTTGATGAGTAAATTGATAAATATTCGCGAAATAGGCAGACGTAACTTAGAAAACTCGAAGTTTAGACAAAAACACTATTACGATAGAAAAGTATCATCCGTTCAATACCATAGAGGTGAAGAAGTAATGTTATTAAAACCAAAAAAGAATAAATTTAGTAATGAATATGACGGACCGTACGTGATTATGGACGTCCTAGAGAATAATAACGTGAAACTGGCAATAAGTCCCCGTGTCACTAGAGTCGTACACCAGGATAGGATTAAGAAGGCTTACATCTCACCTATTCACAATAATACTAGGGATCATAATCAGGCTGGTACCAATGCAGGAACGTGATTTCGAAAGGTGGGGAGATCCGCGAGATTAATTACAACGAAATCCAGTTTAAAAATTTAGTGCGCACTGAGATTTCGAAATCGCAACAAGCAATTATAGAAGCGAATAGAGAAGTAATAGAAGGTGATAAAGATAGTGAGCGTAGAAATAAATGTGAGTAAAAGATTCAAAAGAATAAACTAAATTAATAAATCGATAAGATTAATAAGCGGGATTTTCGAATTTTTGCCTTTAAAAGCATGCCGGTTTTCCACTCCCGTGCCTTTCGCCCAACGGACATGGACGAAGAATACTACGGACCATGGGATGGGATACTGCCCGAAAATTATCCCACAATTTATTTAAAATTAATGCGGTTAGTGTGCCTCCAAGGGCCGGGAATTATTTATGAAGACCGGTACGACATTTTTAAAAGGAAAATATGCCGAGAGTGCTACGAACAGTTACCAGAGAATCATAGGTTCTCATATCCCCAAACATTCAATCATCTCATCACCCGGGAAACAAGCGCTCTGGCGTATCGAGATTGCAAATTTTGTAACAAAACTTTATACACCGTATACCATGCGAGACGATGCCCCGAGTGCATCGAGATGTACTTTAATTTTGATGAGGAAGGAGAAGAAGACGACTTGCTCCGACAGGGGCACGCAATAAACGTAATCACCCAATGGTGATCACAAAATAATAAAATCTCAATTTCATTTTCCTTTCAAACTGCGTAGTGAATCTCCGTATCAATCCTGTCAATAGGGAAGAAAAAATAGGTCGCGAGAGAACAGATCGCGGAGATGAGAGAACAATGCCGAAATTGTGCGCAGTATAGTAATCGACAGCGATCAGTGCGGATCAATTAGCGAGCAATAACGTAACATTTTTCATAAACTACGAATTTAAAATAATAATAATAATGACGAACCGTCGTGCAGGTACAAAGAGAATAAAAACAAAAAGAATGGAAATCCAATGGAAAAATTTGAGTAAAATAGATATTCCTGAAAACTACTGGTGCGATTATATTAAATTATCCCCCTCTGACCCTCGACAACGGGCATGGAAGTACAATTTTCTCTTCGGCTCTGGACATGCACCACCTCCAACTACTGGAAAAAGATTACCGATGGTGGATGACGATGAAATCCAAAATTTCCAGTACATAGACGAAGAACTCAACAGCCCAAGCCCTCCACTTGACCCTTTTGAAACAACCATTCCCCAAAACCCTGTCTCTCGAGGACGAGAGATTACTCCCGGCGGGGAGATGTAACAAACCCCCAAAATGCCCTTTTCTTTTTTTCTTGTCTTAATAAACGTAATTAGTAACTATTATAATACTTATATTCTTATTATTCTTACTTTAATAAGCGCGTTAGCATTAATATTAATATTAGCTCAGAGTACCGCGAGACGAGAGTGCAATGTGAGAGAGAATCGAATGTTGAGAGTGGGGAGAATTGAACGCATGCGCGATCCTCAGTCGATCGGCGGATCGGCGAGAGCAAGGATCGGGAGCAGAGAAGTGTGCAGAGCAATGAGTGGGAGAACCGAGCGTTTAACACGCGCCTGCGCATTAGTCAGTCGCTCTGTAGGCCGACTGGAGAGCGGACCATGCGAGAGCAGAATTGTCAATGCGTAATAGTCGAGCTCCATTCCTATTGGTGCGCTCCCAGTATCCAGAATATGTATAAATACGGGCACGATAGCCCAGAGAGATTCATTCGATCAATTCGATTCATTCGACTCGAAGCATTTAATGCTATTAACTCGACACAATTCATTCAAAGACATACAAGGATCATTTAAGGCAAATAGCCGATCCCGACGTAAATTAATGCTCCAACTTTGGAAGCCGCTTTGTAGGCCCCTCGGTTCTGTTGAGCGTTCCAACCAAGGCCATAGTCGCCAGGTTTGATGAGACGTTCCAGCCTTGGAAGCCGCCTTGTAGGCCCCTTTGTTTGAAGAAGCAAAGTTGTTAAATTCTTATTCTCAGGTTAGTAATATTACTCCTGAGCAACGTGGGAGGAAGATTATTCCAAGTGGCAAAATCCGCCCTTGACGAAACGGAGAAACAATTAAGAACGAGTCTCGACTTAAACATATTCAATCCTAAATCCTAAGCTATTACATAATTCCTAAGTCTTTCTACATCGACCAAAAGAGTCACTATCTATAAGCTAATTCCTAGATCCATAAGCTAATTCCTTCAATCGACTAAGACGTCGCTATTAGTTATTTAAGTTATATTACTCTAAATCGATCGATCAAACGGGCGTTCTTTTGTACCGACCAAGAGTCGCAACCCAAGACGATCAACTATATCCTTTTGTACCGACCGAGAGTCGCAACATAATTATCCTAATTTCTTTAATATTATAAAGCGTTAATTTTTGTTTGTTTGTATAATTTAGAAGTGTTTTATTGAATAAACACTATTAAGATTAATTCTGGTTCTTGAATTTTAATTCTTTATCGCACGCCACTCGAACCAATCTCGAAATCCTGTAAAACGCGTTACGCCACGCGTGGAAACGTTACAGTACATACTCGGTTCTAAAGTTTGGCTTGGAATTTTTAACCGGTATTTCGTATTTTGAACAGGACGTGGTTTTATCATCACTTTCAAAAGGTAATGTGTTATTCCCTATTTCAACAGCTAATTTTTGATAGTTGATTATCGCTCCATTTTTTTGAAAAAAATCCGTTCCCAGTATGCCGTCTTGTGCGATGGGTAAGTTTTGAACTACGTGAATTTTTGCTACCGTATTTACAATTTTAGCATTAATATAACCTATGGTGGCGAGATGACCTTGGGTTATTCCATTTAAATCGTAAACAGCGTCTGTGTAAATTGGAATTTCGGGAGGAATAGAGTTTTGTTTGATTACACTTAAGTTAGCACCAGTGTCTATCATCATTAGGGCTTCGTTCTGACAGAATTCTGGTCCCGATAGAATTATGCTAGGTGCTTCCTTAATTTTTTCTGCTTGTAAGCTACGTATCGTTCGGCTCGGCACCGAGTTTTGTTGAGACGAGTTTAACATTTCTTGTCCAGGATTTTGAAATTCTTCACGACTTTGAATATTATTATTATAAATTCTTTTGCGGCACTGTTCGATCGTATGGCCTATGTTTTTGCAATATCTACATTCGGTTTGTGACACCGGTCTCGGCGCGGAATTACGCGGTGTGTTTACTTTCCTGCATTCCTGAATGACATGACCTACTTTTCGGCACTTTTCACAATATTTGGATTGCCAACTGATTTGAGCTATCTGTCCTTCCCGGTATTTACTACTACAATCACTCGCTGAGTGACCGTACCCGAAACAATTCGTACATTGTTTGGAATGCGATAGTCCTTCCGCGAATTTGTATCTCATTATGTTTTCCTGATATTCGGCTTCGGCTTTGATAGCGGCGCTAATGGCAGTGTCTAGGTCGGCGAATTCGACGGTTCGCATCCGTGCGTAGATTTCAGGTCTTAAACCTGTTAAGAATGCTCTGATTGAATTTACTTCCGCGGTTTGACTATACTGCGCGGCGTATTGGGGAACTTCTATTTCGTTGCAATGCTTGATTTGTAGGAGAATTCCAGACACTCGACTGCTATAATCAACAGTTGCTTCATTTGGTATCTGAACGATTTTTGACATTTCTCCATATAGTTGAATTGAAGAATGGAGTCGTGCGAAACGAGCGTTGAGGACCTTAATTACTTCCTCTATAGTATTATAATCCCCGTTTAGTATAACTCGAGAGGCTTGCCCGAATAATTTACATTTGATTAGTTGTACTAAGCCATATTCGGCATTCGGCGCGATCATATTTTTCGCGTTCCTACAGCATTTTGTAAATTGATGAATCGTAATGTTTCGCCCGTCGAAAGCTGGAACCGTGTCCGCGGCATCGCGAATTCTAGTATGCGGTTGACGCGAACTATCCTGACTAATTTGTAGGCGTTGTAATTCTTCTACAACTGCGTCTACGTGAGTTGGGGCACTACCGGTTGCTCCGTCGGTAGGCATGATTGAAAAAAAATTTTCCGAAAATATGCCTGATTTAGAAAGAAGGAATCTTGTTCTTCGCTAGGAGAGTATATTCTCCCTTGCCACACGTTCGCTATTTAAAGGAATATCAATCCCACCGCTGTCACCAAAATTGTATACCTGTGACGTTCTCCAACGAGACTGTGCCGCGAGTTACAGGTGCTTCCACGAATAGAGCGGTTACTCGTGGAATTGTGGGATTGGTTCGGGTGGCGTGCGATAAAGAAATGAATTTCACGAAACGAGAGTCCTTCTTTTAACAGTAAATAACAAAAATCGTTTATTCAGTAAAGGGTTTTGACACTAGGTCGAAATGATCGATAGAATATGACACGGAGTCAATAGTTAACAGAACGGTAGATGATTATATAACGACGTGTCGGTCGGTAATAAAATATATAGTTTGAGTTTCGACGCTGAGTCGGTGTTACAGAACGTATAGTTGTGTAACGAAAATTATACTTAATCTCTAATTGAACATAGAAGCGCGACGCTAAGTCGGTATAATAGTGCTTAAAGATATGAGGGTACGATACTAAATCGTAAGTCACGACGCTAAGTCGGTATATAATATAAGAGTGACGCTAGGTCGATATTGAATATTTAAGTGAGTATTGAGAGAGTTCCTTCTCTCAGATTCGGCTTCCTGTTGCCTATCAGCTGGCCCACGCTTTCTAGGATGGAAGTAGAATTTAGGCAGTATCTTCTGGTGCCTATTAGCTGGCCCACGCTTTCTAGGTTTTAGGATAGAAATTTGAGGGGCTAATTAAAGCGGCCTCGGAATGGAAGGTTTTGAGGGGCTAATTAAAGCGGCCTCGAAATGGAAGGTTCAGGGGCTAATTAAAGCGGCCTCGAAATGGAAGGTTTTGAGGGGCTAATTAAAGCGGCCTCGGAATGGAAGGTTTTGAGGGGCTAATTAAAGCGGCCTCGGAATGGAAGGTTTTGAGGGGCTAATTAAAGCGGCCTCGAAATGGAAGGTTGAGGGGCTAATTAAAGCGGCCTCGAAATGGAAGGTTGAGGGGCTAATTAAAGCGGCCTCGAAATGGAAGATTGAGGGGCTAATTAAAGCGGCCTCGAAATGGAAGGTTGAGGGGCTAATTAACGCGGCCTCGAAATGGAAGGTTGTGGGGCTAATTAAAGCGGCCTCGAAATGGAAGGTTGAGGGGCTAATTAAAGCGGCCTCGAAATGGAAGGTTGAGGGGCTAATTAAAGCGGCCTCGACATGGAAGGTTTAGTTTGGTGTCAGGAATGAGTCTTAGATAAACTTGCGTTTAAACTGAGGGGCTAACTAAAGCGGCCTCAGTTCTTGGTTCGGTGGCAGAACCAAGTCTGCTCTCTGCTGCTGGCAGGCCCATATTTATACTGTTTGGCGATACCTTACTCTCGCCAATCGCTAGTCGCCTGGTCTCGCGTACCAATTATAATTAACATCCGGTTCCCGCCGGTTCGCGCTCTGTACTTAGTTTATTCCGCGTCCGGTTTACCGCGCGGGCTGCGCACGCGCGCTTGTGTCGTTCGCGGCACTGAATTCGCGGCTAGTTAGGCGGTCATGCGCATGCGCTGCGCGTCGCTTGATTCGCTGATTCCCGCCATATTGTGTGTCGCTCGCATATATTCTTAATACTATTAGTTTATAATGTCTCAATAATAAATGATAGAGAAGAAATAGAGAGGAAAAAAATGTGTATCGGTATCAGCGGTACGTTACACTAGTGACAGCACACAATCGTTGCCCCTAACAACCGCTCATAACCTCGACGTTGGTTGCTTAGCTGTTGGTATTAGCGCCATATTGTGTGTCGCTCGCATATATTCTTAATACTATTAGTTTATAATGTCTCAATAATAAATGATAGAGAAGAAATAGAGAGGAAAAAAATGTGTATCGGTATCAGCGGTACGTTACACTAGTGACAGCACACAATCGTTGCCCCTAACAACCGCTCATAACCTCGACGTTGGTTGCTTAGCTGTTGGTATTAGCGAGATATTTGATAAGCTTAACGCATTAAATGTCACCAAAGGTCCTGGTGATGACAGCTTGCCTCCATTTTTCTTCAAATCATGTCCTTTCATCATGTCAATAATTTTCTGGATCATCTTCCACCTATCTCTCAAAACTGGCAAGTTTCCTACTAGGTGGAAATTGAGTACTATTACACCAATCTTTAAGTCTGGGGATAGATCGCATATCATTAACTACAGGCCTATATCTATCCTGAATGTTATGCCAAAAATTATTGACAATATCATTGCTGGCAACCTGTCTTCGTTAACCCCTTGGCAAACAACATTGTGTGGGACCCGTGGTACGCCGATTGGGCCAAAGATAGAAAGCACGGGTGAGATCCGTCGTACGTCGATCGGGCGAAACGTAAACAACAAGAGTTATGCTCGTGGTTAGTAGATACTACGACTTAACTGTAACGAGTTACGCCGGTGGGACGACGATCTTACCCCCCACCACTCGTCCGTAAATACCGAGAGACTCTCTCGCTGCCGAAAATGCGCGGACGAGGACATACAGGTTGGGGGCATAGGCCTATTTGAGAGAGACCGCCTGTGCGATTCCACGTTCGTGTGCCGACACTAGTTCTTGTGCAATATCAAGCCCTCGTGTAAGCGTCCGCTCTTGTGCGTCGACAGACTGAGTCTCTGTGCATTTTTCGACTCTCCACCTCCACGGTTCCCAGAAGGACAGCGTGAGCCATCCTCTGGACGCAGACCGACATCCGCCATCGATCTCCCGAATAGATTTATCTCCGTTCTCGAGAGCGTCCTTACAGTCTCCGATTCACCCGTGGGTTGTGCCCACTGGGTGACCGGATCCCAGACTCTCTGACCAGGGTCCAGTGGCAGGGTTGGCCCGCCAGGACACCGAACGGTCAAACCGTCTATCCCTTCCACACTCGCCGAAACGCTACCGACTACCGAGACCCGCGCCGAGATACGCGCCGCGATACACACCGAAGTACGCGCCGCGATACACACCGTAAACCGCGATAGCCTAAGGCCTAGTTTAAGCCGTTTACACACTGTGTGCCAGCATAGACCTGGCCGGGATACTTTGTACTCAAGGGTGAATAAATTGTCGTACTCTATCTCACCTTTGCGTACAGTCATTCGATCGGCGGCCCTGGACAACCGTCCTGAGCTGGCAATACGGCTCCTCCACCGTCCCACCGGTAACCCCGCGTTTAACGGTTACACAACTTTTCGCCGATGTCTTTTTATCTCAATTATTCCTTGCCGCATACACATGTATTTCACATCATAAGCCCCGTTAGTCGAGTTGCCGGCAACTTTGTTGCAACTGTGTAACGGGGCTAAGACGAGTGCGATTGACAACTTCGGACGCTGAGCGAACCGTAAAATGGCTCGACGCGTGACTCACCTCTGGTGTTGATTTTACGCCGGCCGTCGGAATTTAAATGGTATGCCAAGGGGTTAACTAAGAACCTTATCATTAACGAACAACACGGTTTCGTCGCAAATCGCTCTACATTAACTAATCTCTCGCTTTTTCACCATTATGTGTCACAAGAGATCGAAAACGGCCACCAGATAGATGTCATATACACTGACTTCCGTAAAGACTTTGACACGGGTAACCACTCGCTCATCCTAAATAAGTTAACCTCTTTGCGCTGTACTTCCGAAAGGGACCGGTGGCTGATCGAGATGAAACTTGGTGGGTATTACGAGGGGTGTGGAAAGACCCCAAATATAAAATTTTAGCTTCGGCAATTAATGCTTTCAAAAGATACAGGAACAATTATGCATAAAAGGGTACACCTTATCGATTTTTTTTAATCGCTTTACCACGGTCCCCCATCTTAACAATATTTCTGTTGACTTATACCGATACAACACATTCCACTTTCCAACTTGTCCCGGGTATTAGTATCGATTGGGACTAGATTAGTGCGGGGGGCGCTCGGCGGCGGGAGTGTTCTTGGGTTTGGGATCCATCCCCCCATCCCTCTCGCTGTGCGCCCGCCGCCGTTGCCTCCCCCCCCCCCCCGGGAAAGCTACAGCTTTGCGTGACGCAGGGTGGTGACCGTATGGGGGATCGATGGACCGGGTACACGTGCCTGCCCCCCCCCCCCCCGTGCAGCGCGCTTCACCAGGGCTGGTCCACACGCCCATAGGAGCACTGTTAACACGGATTTAGTAGCTACCCAGGCCGCGTGAGGTCTCTGAAACCAGTATTAATTCTCGGATTTTGTACTAGGTGGCACTCACAGCGTTATTCAGTCGGGGTAGTATCATAAATCATATCCTGTTTCTGAAATTTTGCGGGTCGCTTAGGGACGCTTGCTCTCCATCGCTCTCTCATTTTCTGGACATCGGTAAGTACACATCGTGTGAAGTGTTTTCTAGTTCGGAATTCGGAGTTTTAACCAGTTTTCCCGCCATTGTGTTTAGTAGCGTGCTGTATTTACTATTTATACCACAGGTATGTTCATATATTTTATATTTTTTTAACACTATACCGCCAAAGGTTTAATCTACCTACAAGCCGCCAATACCGGCCATATTGACCGGTACTACACACATACTAAATTTCTACTATTTGTTTCAATAATTTTTACGTACAAGTAATGTAAGTATGTATTTGCTTAAATGTATTAATATAAACTAGCATTATAGCATATTAACATAGCTACACAGCACATTCATTGCCGTAGACAATGTTTTGGCTACATTTTCCACAGAAATGCCTTTTACACTTTTCACATAATGTAAATGTTTTATTTTTAAATTTTTTTGCATAGCATGTACGTCTTTATGTGGATTTTGTTGTACTTGGTTATGATAATGTGTTCTGTTGACTTCTACTAGCTAATAGTCATAATGACCGGAATAGCAGTTCTAGTGTTAAAAGGAAGGCAAATATTAGTTATTTTAATTATTATTTAATTAATTTTAGGCTGCCATATGGCATTTCGTGTTCCGTGTTGTGTACCTGGATGCTATGGCACAAAATTATCACGTTATCGATTTCCAAATCCAACTGAAGATGTGGACCGTTTCAACCAATGGATGAAAGTAGTGGGCAATGAAAAGTTATTCAACATGGATGTTATTCCAGTGTCACGTCCCAGCCCCACCATGGGTCCGCGCCTGGTTAGTCTTCGCCAGCGCCGCTAGATGTCTAATCTTCTCACAAGTCCCCAACTCTAATCTCGTTCGTATATATACAAGTTCCAAGTTTATTCCTCTTAGTTCCCGTGTGTCTGGGGCAGGGGTCAGCTGTAGCCCTACTGATGAGTGTAGCTGACGGTCCCAAGACGAAACACAAATCTTTCTTTTCCTCCTCGATCTTCAAAATGCCAATCCACCTGCCCTGCGCAGTACTCCAAAAAGCGTGACCGGCCTGAGGGATTACGGTTACGCCGGAGGCGACGGGGCAAGATCCCTTTACGTTCCGGAAATCACACACCCATCGGTTTCGGACGTAACATCCAGTATACAATACTTATCGTATCTGTGGCAATCATTTTACAATTCATGATAAATCAACTAATCTTTGTCTAAAACGGACAGCTATCCCTTCTCAAGAATTATTATTTTCAGGTAATCTATGCTCAGAAACGTTACCAAGCACATCAACTATGGAAGTATACTGTAGAAGAATCATTGAATGTAACAAAGGATATGGATAAAGAATCGGTGCCACAAGAAGTTCCTGTTTCTCCAATAAGTAACTCACGTAAGTGTGATAAGAGAATTTTCATATTAATTTTTATATTAATCCTTATACTGATTTATATATCACAATTTTTGTATATTTATCGTTAAATGAAAATGAAATGTGAAGTTTATCACATCTGATTTTTATCTGTAATTATTTTTTTTACATTTAGATTCCAGTAACACATTATTACGAAGTGTGGGATTAAACAAGTCCACGGAGTTAACACCCACAGCCAAACGCTTGTACAAAAGAGGGAGAATGTTACGAAGTAAAGTTTCAATTTATAAAAAAAGGTCACAAAATTTTAAACGTAGATTGTATTTAGCCGAGAGAGATTTTAACTTTTCTAAAACGGACTTGCGGAAAGAAACATTCGAATTTTGTATTCAGCAACTAAAACGTATAAACATTAAACCAAGTAGATATACAGTAGATGAAAAGCTGATGAGCTTAACCCTGTACAAAACATCCGGTTCCGCGTATAGATTCTTATCAAAGTGGTTCAACCATCCTTCCAAAAATACAATTAGTAGATTATTAAATAAAATTCCAATAAGACAGGGCATTAATGAAGTAGTCATGAAAAATATTTAAAACGCGATAAAATCTTTAAAACCGAAAGAAAAATTCTGCTCTATAGTATTTGATGAAATGGCTTTGACTCCGTGCATAGAGTATAACGCGTTGCAGGATACGATAAAGGGGCTAAACAAGGGACAGATTGTGGACCATGCATTGGTGTTTATGCTGAAAGGGATTACAAAACCATGGAAACAAACGATATGCTATCATTTTAGTAAAGGTTCCACGAAATCAGAAGAAATCCAACGGTTGCTAAAAATTTTAATAGAAAAGTTAAATGATGTAAATGGTACGTAAAACGTTTATATTATATTGAAAGAAATCCAAGAATTCATGGTTTCAATTTATGATACTGATATTTCTGTAATTACTTTTATTCAATGTAATTAATCCTACTATCCTACTAATATAATAAATGCGAAAGTGTGTTTGGATGTTTGTTACTCAATCACGTCACAACTACGCAACGGATCTTTCTGAAATTTCGTATACTTGTACTTTAGGGCCGGGAATAACACATAGGATACTTTTTATCCCGATTGATTGCATAATTCCTGTAGGAGAAGGAATATACAGTATACATGTACTCGCCAAGAGCCAGGCCAGACCTACGCGCTAAGACCAGTGATGCCAGAATTGTGGGACGTGGGACAAATCCTTACCCCCACTATGATGTACAGTCGTCTCCCACTATGGTCTACCGCCGTCCCCCACTTTCTTCCCATCGCACTGCACACAAGCATATCCCAACTCGTGTCCATGTGCTCGGCAGCCGAACAAGCAGCGCACACGGACAGGAGTAGGGATATGCTTGTGTGCAGTGCGATGGGAAGAAAGTGGGGGACGACGGTAGGCCATAGTGGGAGACGACGGTAGATCATAGTGGGGGTAAGGATTTGTCCCACGTCCCACAATTCTGGCATCACTGGCTAAAGGTCCGTATCGACCTCGCGCGGCAAGCTCGCGCGGCACGCCGCGCGGAGTGGAGAGTCTGGACGCTGGAGAGACCAGGTCAGTTTGCAAAGCAACCGCGCGCTGCCTCGAGGAAAACTCGCAGGGTGATTCTCCAGCTACGCTCGTCACCCCGTGGCGAGGACAACACCCCGCAGTGCCCATCGAATTTTATGGCTTTCGACCCTCGAAGGGTTTGGAATACCATTAAGAAGTTGTGAAATCTTCAACTTCCGCATTCCTCATTTGCAAAAACGACGTCAATGCATTCCTGGTGTTCCATCGATTAAAATCATACCAAATATCATGCAAATCGCACTACTTTGACAGAAGCTATGTGTGTTCCTTATGTAAAAGTTGTCGGATTTACACGAAATTTGGCATGATTTTCATCGGAAAACCCCAAGGAATCTATCGGCGACACCTCCATATCCATACTATAAAGAATAAAGAATTATTTTATTTACTAAACAGATACAGGGTAATTCTCGAGGTACGCCCGACACCCCGTGGGGAGGACAACACCCCGCAGTGCCTCATCGAATTTTATGGCTTTCGACCCTCGAAGGGTTTGGAATACCATTAAGAAGTTGTGAAATCTTCAACTTCCGCATTCCTCATTTGCAAAAACGACGTCAATGCATTCCTGGTGTTCCATCGATTAAAATCATACCAAATATCATGCAAATCGCACTACTTTGACACAAGCTATGTGTGTTCCTTATGTAAAAGTTGTCGGATTTACACGACATTTGGCATGATTTTCATCGGAAAACTGCAAGGAATCCATCGGCGACACTTCCATATCCATACGATAAAGAATAAAGAATTATATTATTTCCTAAACAGATACAGGGTAATTCTGGAGGTACGCCCGTCACCCCGTGGTGAGGACAACACCCCGCAGTGTCCATCGATTTTTATGGCTTTTCCGGAAAAAGGTACGAATCCTGGGCCGAACGTAACGAATTGGGGTCGAGCCGACGCAGTCGAGGGTGAAATATCCATTACAACGTATTAAGAAATTCTTTTCTTCATAGTGTCGAAAGGGATGTGACGCCAATGGATTCCTTATGTTTTTCCGATGAAACTGACATCAAGAACGACGCAATTCGGAAAATAATGAAGGAAATGAACAATCCATTTCCATAACCTCAAGCTAATTTCGTTAATAATAGGCCGATTTGCGTGAAATTTGGTACGATCTTCATCGGAAAAACACAAGGAATCCATTGGTGCCACTTTCATATCTAGGCATTAAAGAATGAAGCATTTCTTACTACGCTGAAATTAATATTTCACATTTTCACCCTCGACTGCGGGGGCTCGACCCCAAATTCGTTACGTTCGACCCAGGATTCGTACCTTTTTCCGGAAAAAGCCATAAAATTCGATGGGCACTGCGAGGTGTTGTCCTCGCCACGGGGTGACGGGCATAGCTCCAGAATTATCTGTTTAAGATATAAACTAATTCTTCATTCTTTATAGTATGGATATGGAGGTGTCGCCGATGGATTCCTTGGGGTTTTCCGATGAAAATCATGCCAAATTTCGTGTAAATCCGACAACTTTTACATAAGGAACACACATAGCTTCTGTCAAAGTAGTGCGATTTGCATGATATTTGGTATGATTTTAATCGATGGAACACCAGGAATGCATTGACGTCGTTTTTGCAAATGAGGAATGCGGAAGTTGAAGATTTCACAACTTCTTAATGGTATTCCAAACCCTTCGAGGGTCGAAAGCCATAAAATTCGATGGGCACTGCGGGGTGTTGTCCTCGCCACGGGGTGACGAGCGTAGCTGGAGAATCACCCTGCGAGTTTTCCTCGAGGCAGCGCGCGGTTGCTTTGCAAACTGACCTGGTCTCTCCAGCGTCCAGACTCTCCACTCCGCGCGGCGTGCCGCGCGAGCTTGCCGCGCGAGGTCGATACGGACCTTAAGACCTCGGCGCTATCCCTACTACTTCTGTTTCACTTCCGTCCCGCGAATACGAGAGCGATATGGAACGATAACATGTCAGAGGGAGTGAAAGCGTGCGGGGAACGGTAGGAGACAGACGACGCGTTGATACAATGTCTCGCTCCGTCTCTCGAACGCCTGATACTCCGTCCTTTGCGTGCGCGACGGACATGAGCGTTTACTCGAAACCACGACCAGCTACCGCTTCATCGCACCGTGCTGCCGGCAAGACAGAAGCGAAGAATACACATTACTAAACGCCTAAACTACGTTACCGGATCATAACATCCTATCCTACTATCCTACTTCCTATCCTACTAATATAATCCTACTTTTCCTACTAATATAATAAATGCAAAAGTGTGTTTGGATGTTTGGATGTTTGTTACTCAATCACGTCGCAACTAAGAAACGGATCTTTTTGAAATTTTGAATATACGTAATCTAGGACCAGGAATAACATACGGGATACTTTTTATCCCGATTTTTTTTACCCAATCTGAACCAAATTTTGCATAATTACTGTCTAGAACCCTGTGGAAAATATAGGCTACTATGAAATCTGGACATACCACCCTTTCCCCCTTATTTCACCCCCTTGACACTCCGTGATAATCGAAGTTTTACCCGGGCAACGCCGGGTACTTTAAGCTAGTGTAGCATAAGGTCAGACCGAATTCTTGGATGTACCGCTCACGAGAACCTTTTAGCAATTACAGGTAATGGGTGCGTGTCAGGATACATAGGGTTATCTACAATTATGACCCGAAATTCACTTTACAAAAACATCAGAGAAGTATATTTTATTAAAAAAAGGTACAAAAAAGAGCGCCAAGTATATAACCCATTCAAAAAGAATCGCATTTAAAAACATTGTCGTAAATTAATATAAATTTATTAATGTGCTATATTTTTTAACTTTACAAAAGTAATGATATACTATAATTGCGCCAATTATCACAATGACTATTTATACAAAGACAAAATGTATTAAATAATATTAAGCAGATATATTTTTATACAAATAAATATTTTAATACGAATAAATATTTTATTCAAAATACTTGGCGCTGCTCTCCGAATTGATGTTGCTAAACTGAATAAATATGTATAAATTGCATTAAAATCTTTTTCTTTCTTTCTTGTGTGACGTCCCGGCCCCACCACGGTATCGCGACTTAGTGTCGGCGAGCGCCACCAGAGGTCTAATCTTCTCGCTAGTTCTCAATCTCCAATCCATTAGTATATATACAAGTTCCAAAATCATATCCTCTGTGTCCCCGTGTGTGTCTAGGGCAGGGGCCGTCAGCTGTAGCCCTACCGATGAGTCTAGCTGACGGTCCCAAGACGAAACACACCTCTTCTTTTCCTCCTCGATCCTTTAAAAGCCAATCCACCCGCCCCGCACAGTTTACTCCATTGCGGCGTAATCCGGCCGGCCTTAGGGCGCGACGGTACGTTGGAGGCAGCGGGGCAAGAACTCCTTGTGTCATTGTCCTAACCTCCACCCAGGACGTGACACTTGTCTCAGTGGTGTCTTGTCTTGTTTTATATTTATTAACCAAGACAATTAACATTTTTTTTCGGAGAGCAGCGCCAAGTATTTTGAATAAAATATTTATTCGTATTAAAATATTTATTTGTATAAAAATATATCTGCTTAATATTATTTAATACATTTTGTCTTTGTATAAATAGTCATTGTGATAATTGGCGCAATTATAGTATATCATTACTTTTGTAAAGTTAAAAAATATAGCACATTAATAAATTTATATTAATTTACGACAATGTTTTTAAATGCGATTCTTTTTGAATGGGTTATATACTTGGCGCTCTTTTTTGTACCTTTTTTTAAAAAGGTAATTTTGTGGGGATTTCACACATTTTGTAGTTTTATTGATGACCAATTATCTAATTGGCCCAATTGGCTTATTTATTTACTATCATTTTTTGTAAGAACAAAATATAAAGATCTATAGCGCCTCTGGGCCATTGCCTTTTTTTAAGTTGCACGTCATCAGCTTCAATCCAACTACTAGTCATTCCTTCTTCTTTACATATGCTGGTGTAATGGCTATCCTCAATACATGAACCACTATGAAATATAGCATTCATAACTTTATATGATTGTCTAGCTATCAATACTTTGGTTGTAGGAATAGTACATATATTAAATTTACGTATTGCTTTGACTATTTTATCACCTTGCAATGAAAATAATAGTAAACGATTAATAACTATATCTTTCGTCAATATTAATTCATTCTTAAACATAATATAATTTCCTGTACACTGTTCACATGATGCGTTATCTGATTCATGCCAATGTGATGAAAATCATATCAAATATCATGTAAATCGGACTACTTTTACACAAGCAATTTGTATTCCTAATGTAAGAGTAGTCCGATTTACATGACATTTGGTATGATTTTCATCAGAAAAACATAAGGAATCTATTGGTGTAACTTCCATTTCGATACGATAAAGAATAAAGAATTTTTTAATACGCTGAAATGAATATTTCACGTTTTCACCTTCAACTGCGGGGGGTAGACCACGATTTGCCGGGGTTGACCGAGGATTTCATACCTGTTTCAGAAAAAAATAATTCTTTATTCTTTCTCGTATCTATATGGAAGTGATGCCGATAGATTCCATATGTTTTTCCGACGAAAATCATACCAAATTTCTTGTAAATCGGACTATTATTAACGAAGTTAGCTTGAGGTTATGGAAATTAATTTTTCATGGAATTTCCTTCATTATTTTCCGAATTACGTCATTGTTGGTGTCAGTTTCATCGGCGAAACATAAGGAATCAATTGGCGTCGTTTTCGCAAAGATCTGATGACTAATGCGGAAGTTGAAGATTTCTCACTTCTTAATAGGCACTCCAACCCCTTCGAGGGTCGAAAGCCCTAAAATTCGGTGGGGCACTGCGGGGGCTTGACCTCGCCACGGGGTACCAGGACGCATCCATTGTCGGGCGGAGCTCCAGAATCATCCTGTAGAAACTCTAAATTAAAAATGGCTTACTGGTATAAAAATATCTGGCAATTTAAATGCATTATTATTATTTTGTACATGCCTGGTATAATAGAAACTTGTGCGTAAGAAGATATTTCTCTATCGAACCTTATCCGGGAAATGTCCAAGCTGTGCGTCCCCTTCGTTTCTAGAAGCTCAACAAAAAAATGTATTAAAAAAATTTAGCGACTTACCTTGTTAATTGAGACAATAATTCAATGTCCTATATGGAGTAAAAACTCGTGACATTGGAAAAATGTTGACTACTTACCTCATTTGACATTTGGCAGGTTATGATGGTTTGACACTACCTAGGTTATGTTTTCCTTGACAGATGTGCTGTCTGGCTGTCACGTGACAACAATTTGTTACGCGATAGGCCGGAACCTTCATCCAATGAACGACGTGCCAGAGACATTTCCTCTCCCTTTCATGTTCCCCTCTGGCCCACACTTGACGATGGAGAAAAATCTCTTAACATAAAATTCGGCAAATTGCAACTTTGCATCGAAATATATCAGCTCATAAGGCACGTAGGAATAAAACGAAGACACTTTTCTTATGTAAATCAAACCCGAGCTATCCATTAAGGCCATTCAAAACTTAATCGGATCAGCCGTTATTAAGATTCGGTAATCTCAGGGTTCTTCCAAAAACCGCTCGGCGTTATATAGCCACGAGTGACTCGCGCTGCGCATATACCTATATATACTTGGCGCGAGACACTACCGTGTCTCTTGATTATAAATAATCTTAAGTACAATGATTAATCTGTAATATATTTTTAGGTTTGAATATTATCGCTACTATTTGCGATCAAGGGTCCACGAACCAATCAGCCGTAGAGGGGATGGTAAATGATGCCAGAGGGATATATTTGAGAAACGGAATGCAACCGAAGCGGCGAATAATTATTAAAAATAAGGAAATAGTTCCCCTCTACGATGTGCCGCACCTAATTAAAGGAATTAGGAA
This sequence comes from Andrena praecox, assembly GCA_963932275.1. Classification (NCBI taxonomy): domain Eukaryota; kingdom Metazoa; phylum Arthropoda; class Insecta; order Hymenoptera; family Andrenidae; genus Andrena; species Andrena praecox. The sequence goes on from OZ010731.1 coordinate 33,954,247, forward strand.
CAACCTCCAGAAAAAGAATCTCGTGTGGCATAAGTATACAGAAATTATGGAGGCAACGTGGGAGGATTTATTAACAGCGTATAAAATAGACTCATCGAATGATATTATAATTTTACCGAAAATAACAGAAAGCCACGTAATTGAGGAAAAAATGAAAAAAATGAAAGTGTCGCATGCCACTCAAGTTTTTAGTCACCCCATGGCCGGAGTAATTACAATTATGGCTCAAAATAGTATGTATCAAGATTAGAACTACAGTATAGTAATTAATATAACTTATGTTGATATTTGAACTAAAAATATTTTTTCAGATATAACTGATATAACCGGCACATATAAAATGGAGAGTATGGCTTCCGGAACAGCGAAAATTTTAAACTTTTTTGATTCTTTATTCGATTCTTTAAACGGTGATTCAGTGAGACCTCCAATTGGAAAGATTTTACGAGGAACAGTGTCACGAAACACTCCTCATCTCTCCTTTTGGAAAGTTCTGTGCTTCCATCCCTAAAGAATTTTATTCTAACAATAGAAGGCTTTATTAATATACGGGACATTTTATTTTCTCGTGGTATCGATTTTTTTTCTTCTAAATCACTTAATCAGGATTGCTTAGAAATTTTTTTTAGCCAAATTCGTCAGGATAGAATCCGCGCAAATCATTTAAATTCTGCACAATTTGAAGAGTCATATAGATCCCTTTTAATTCAACATATTTCCGGTAGTCATTCCATTTCAGCTAATTGTGAAGAGATATTGAACACCTCGTTATTACAGCTACAAGATTTATTAAAATTAGGAACACCGCGACCCATACAGACATTTAATTTAGTAGAGAATCCGGACATTCATAAGGAAATTTACAATTTTGGTAATAGCGTACACAAACCCATTTCAAAAGTTGTTGTAACTAGTATAAGCCATTTTATATTACAGAAAGTAGTCAAAAAATTTAACTGTCGTTTTTGCTTAATCCACATTTTCAGGTCTTCTGTTGGGAATACAAGTTCTGAAGGGCGTATTATATTTACTGAATATTTTTTAAAATGTATTTATAATACTTATAATATTGCCAAATTAATTTTATATAAATTTAGTATACAAGATAATGTTAGTCGTACCATTAACCCGGGAGCAGGCGCATGTTGGTCTTTTCGACCGACGATTTCGAATGTTTTGAAACATGATACTCCTACATTTATTTCTAAAGGAACAGATGATCATTCCAGTCGATTTGGATTTTGCGAAAATATGACTTTAGTTTCTTACACACAGAAAAGAAATAAATGTGTATTACTTTTGTCTACAATGTACCACGATGACAAAATTATCCCAGAAAATAATAACAAACCGGAAATTATTTGCTATTACAATTCAACGAAGTCAGGGGTTGATGTTGTAGACGAGATGAAAGGTACATACTCTGTTGCGAGAGAGTGTAATAGATGATCACTAAGATTATTTTTTTCAGTTTTGAATATTGTTGTAACCCAGTCAACGACCGCGTGTTACAACCGTCGCGCATTCCGATGGCACACGCGAGCGCCAAAGCGCGGGCAACAACCCGCGAGCACCGTCAGCGTTTCCGACGAAACGCCGAAAAGCGAGCCGAAGGCGGCGACCCCGCTGGTCCCCGCTTCGCCCCGGACTAACTATAAGACTCTGTACAAACTACGAGCGCGGACAGATTAATAACAGACATACGCTATAGTACTCCTGTCACCCAGATCGGGACAGAATAAACTTGTTAACCTTACGGTGAGTTCTAACTCTTCAACCCGCAACGATCCCCTACCTTCGGTTTCTAACCGAATATCCTCGTCCCGGTATTATCACCCGAACCTTTCGGAGCCCGCTGGACGACGACTGCGAAGGACGACCCGGAGCACCCCGAGATTCTATCCAGAATCTCGACCCCAGGCGCCTTGGCATAACAATATGGCTGGAATAAACGCACAAATAATTATTAAAACTAATAATACAAAAAATACCTCGGTGCGACGTTACTGTTTAAAAGAACTTGCATTAAATTTAGTGCAAAAACATATATGTGCTAGGTCAAAAATCACAACATTACCGCGTCATGTAAAATACGAAATACAAAATATTAAAAAACCAAATAATGACCGAAGATCAGTACATCCTGGAAGATGTTATTTTTGTAGTACCAAAAAAAAAATAGAAAACAGGAAAACAATGTACTAAATGTAAGGCATTCATTTGTAATGAACATACATTATAGGTACTTTTGTAACGAATGTTGTAATGATGCGAGCGAATCTAGTTTATCAAGCGAGAAGTGATTAGTTATTTATTTCAATGACAGTTAATTATATTTATTTACTTTATATTTTATAGTTTATTTTCTTTCATTTATTATTATTTATTTCGTTATCAGATTAATATTTATTTTATCATAAAAACTGAAAATTATTTATGTATAACGATTCTGAAATAAGTAAAATATAATTTTATACCTACATTATTTATATTATTTTAGTCATTTTATTAAGATATTTCTCATTACATTACCGTCGGTCGAAATGATCGACGCGCGCCTACTAACGTAAGTAATTTGGCGCGCCTACTCCCGGGTTAAGATGTATTTACAAACACATGTAATTTTTAGTTTTACGTGTAGTCATAAGGATGAACTTACCAATTATATAATAGATTATATCCTGGCGTACATTATAAATAATATTTGTAAATATTCAAATAATATAATTAGGGGTAAATGTATTAGAAATAAACCAACGGTCTGTAATATATTACAACAAGCAATGTCTATTAGCGCGAAAAAGTGTAAAAGAATAATAATAAATTGTGAATGAATTGTATTCATTGTTGGTTGCTTGCTTGCTGCAAAACTAGGTCCAATTGGAATGTAATATTTCCCAAATAAATTGTAATGTAATATTTCTCAAATAAATTGTAATGTAATATTTTCCAAGTAAATGGTAATGTAATATTTCTCAAGTAAATTGTAATGTAATATTTTATAAATATATTGTATTTTATACATGTATGCAATTGGAAATTTTTAATTCTCATAATATAATTCGAATGTGGTGTCACGTCCTGGGTGGGGCGGTTAAGACTGTGACAAGGTAGGGAAGTATGGGAATTTAGGCACGAAGACCAGCTTCGGAGCACAAGGGTAAAAGGAGTATAGGCACGAAGACCAGCTTCGTAGCACAAGGGTAGAAGGAATTTAGGCACGAAGACCCGCTTCGTAGCACAAGGGTTGAAGGAATTTACGAACGAAGGCCAGCTTCGTAGCACAAGGCAACCAGGGAAGGTTAAGCTGTAATCGCACACCAGTGTGACACCCGTTAGAGCACCGGTGGTTTTTTGTTAGGCTAGGTAATTGGATTTACTCTTGCATAGAGGAAAGAAAGCATGCGTTGTATTTCTTTCTAATAGGCATGCGAGACAGTAACCGAAAGTAAGCCTTGTAAATACTATAAGAACTTGCGGCGTTCGCGAGTCGAGATCAGCTGTTGCGATGGTTTGTTATGGTTTGGGTATTCGAGGGATTAATGCAATAACGCGTAACGTTAGTTAAAACGAGAGCGTCGTTTATTTGAACACATATGATTAAGTCGTGCACTATTGATGCGATAACGGTATTATAATAATGCGTGGGACGTTAAGCATTAACACAAAACATTTATATAAACGGTAACGATAGTAATATATATGTATGAGCGTGAGTATTAGTTACGACTTAGTTTAACTTAACTACAAAGAGCGTAAGCAATATTAAATAAAGCGATGATCTTTAAACAATAGTAAATAATACAAAAGCCATAAGCGTTAGCAAATGAAAATACTTGAATGGATATAAGTATAAGCTTAAAAGTATAAACGAAATAAGATAATAGGCGTTAGCAACGATAATAATTGAATGGATATAAGTATGAGCAAAAATAACAAAATAAAGTAATATGCGTTAGTGATGAAAGAAGTAGATGAGTGGAGGCGATATGTACTCGTACAATTCGTTAATAATAAAAATAATGATAACTTACAGTTGAAGTCGCAGAGGGGTATTCCCTAGCACTGCACTCACTGAATCTAACGTGGATTTTAAGAGGTTCGTCGCACGTGGGTTTTACTGAACTGGCTGATTTTATATATATGATTGATGCTTACTGAACGAGGGTGTTTACCGAAATAAAGGTGCGCGGTCCATGTGGCGCTTGTATTTATAGGGAACGATGGAATGTCGAGTATGCGGGGAATGTTCGGTATGCGCGATGACTCATGCTTCAAATATGTGTTACGTAATTAGCGCGTGTTGATGAGTCATGCGCGAAATATGCGTCGCAATAGCATATTTGGGGGGTCTTTTGGGGCTTTGAAAAGGTGTACTGAACCCATTGGATGGATTTTGTATGATTTTGATTTGGGAGGTTTGAGGGTGGCGTGCATTTGATTGGTCGTAGAGAGGGGTGAGACGTGGTCTCGAGTAACGTGGATTTTTGGGGCGAGGGACTTGTTTAGGATTTAAATATGTGTGGGAAGAGATCGCGCCTCGAAGGCCGAAGAGGGGAAGGGGATTTCATATTTGATCATCTAGAGATGGGGACCGCTAAGGTACATCGTCTAGATGATCAGTGGTTGGGTTGTGGAGTGATTTTTACGGAGGATGCTAGTCATGACCGCGCGAAAAATAGTGGGACGTCACATGGTGTTAGTCAAAAGTTTAAAAAATTGAATTTGTTACTTATTTTGTAATATAACACAAATTAAGTGATGAATTCAATTTTTTAAATTTTTTACTAACACCACTTTCATAATCCCCGGCACATATAGTCATAAGTAAGGGATGCATTGAATACAAATTTTGAAATGCTCGCCATTAGTAATATAGTGCATATCCAACCCGCTAGATGGTGTTAATGCCGTGCTAACAAAATAATACCCGTAGTGGAAGTTCCACTACCCTGTATATAGATTATAAATTTTTTTTATTTTTTGTTCCGGGACTCATACATGCCGAGAAATCCGTCCTCCCGTGGCGGTGTTTTAAAAAAAGCTGTTTTCGACGACGGACTGTGTCGCCGCCATTTTGTATGAAAATGACAATAAAAAAAATTGTTTTTCGTACTCCAATATGTGTTAAATAAACCATCTGAAAAGAAATTCTATTCCGTTTGTCATACTCCCAAAATAAATTGTCATATTTAGGTCTTTTTTTCTGACTCTAGAGTGGTTTTACCCCTTAATTGGGTGACAGTGATTCGTACAAGCGTTTCAAGCATTTTGGTATTACTGTCATAGCAGTAATTGCTCATGTACATGAGACGACATAACCTTAAAATGAGATAAACAGTATGAGGTGAGCTGGCAGTAATTGGGTTGTTAGTAATTCAGTCAAACACATTTTAAGGGTGTCAGTAATAGATCCCGAAATATATTTTTGAAATTGATGAAGTTTTAAGATCCACCCAATATTTTTCATCATGTAAACATATTAAACAATAATAAATAACAAGAACAACATATACTTTAGTCTATAAGTACAAAACTATAAGATAATGTCATAGTCAATGCTTAAAGTGTCAGTAATCGGGTCCTTTACCCTATGTGTCTCGATGGCGCAATGGACTATATTGGATATAATGAAAACAATGGATTTTAGCGAGTAAGTAGGGCTAGTGTAATTCAACGATACCCTTAAATTTTGGATGACATGTCGCAGAGTCGTGTTGCCACGTCGAGTGTCAGAAATTTCGTGGCAACTTCTTTGAGGTGAGTGACCCCATGCGACAGTGGCTTTGACTACCCCGTTGACTCTACCCCTCGCTTAATTTTTTCCACGTGCACCGCTGTACGTGGGTTGCCTACTTTTAGGCATATCTTTAAACGCTTATAACTAACTAACGAAACCACAATCGCAATTTCGTTATTCTTGATTTTCGTCTTAGTCTGGTGTCTAGAATCGCCCGTTAAATATATTCCCACGTGTGGCCGCACGCTGTACACAGTATAGTAGGATATAGCAAATGTTTGGGGACCGTATCCTTAAAGTGGATTTGCTTCAATTATTGAACATACATACGTACAGATGCAAAGTTCGTCAACGCGTTGTTGGTTGTTGCTAGCATGTAAAAATAATATTATGCTTCTTCGGGTTTGCTCGACATCAGCCTTCTATACATTCATCCGGACACTTCATCGACAATTGTTTTACTGGAGAACCATCTTTCGAATAAGAGAAGATTAAAACATAACAAATCTTCTTCGCATTCAACATATTACGTTTTTTTTTCTAATTATAATAGTATAATTGTATTTAGCGCCTCCTCCTCAAGATCAAATCGTGGTACCCCTAATCTATGTCAGTACCGTCTCATTTTTAATATAAAATAAAATAAAACACGCATGCGTCGTCGGCCGCCATCCTCATTCTCCTTTTTTGTGCCGAAAGAGTCACATGTGATTACACGCAATGGATAGGAAGAAGTCATGACGCCGTGAGTTGTCCTCGGACGAAGAAAAGAAGCTCGCGAAGCGCTTTAAGAAATTGCAGAAGGAGCTGAAGAATATAAAGGAAAAAAGGGAGTCGCGTCATCGCAGGTGATCGGCTTCCGACTCGTCACGGAGTCATTCTGCAAGTAGCAGTAAGAAAAATTTCCCTAGCTGTTCATTATCAAATCCTTTTGCGGAAAAAGATTTACATACGTGATGTACGTAAATATCTACAGGCTCTAACCTGTACAGAAGTTCTAAAAAAGAATTGCTTACCAGACCTATTCTGCGTGAGCGAGTACGGGCCCTAACCTGTACCGAACTTCCGAAAAACATAAGCTGGTATCGCTTAACAGATCTAATTTGCGTGAGCGAGTACAGAATGCCTAATAAGCATAAGTAAGTAGGTTCACCAGACCTATTCTGCGTGAGTGAGTACAGGCGCTAACCTGTACAAGAAATTACTCTACTATATGATTATTCTTTGCGACGTAGGCTACGGTGTCCCTTATAATGATTTTTTTATATTTCAGAATTCGGTCCGTGACGCCCCCTGATTTATTTCCCTGATTCTGCAAAATTTCGGCTCAATCAAACAACTCAAAATTTTGCCTCAAGCGGGTCGGAGTTTCGAGCGAAACTGCGCTCTTGCGAACAACTGTTTTTTAATGTGCCAACCTGTATGTAACTCTCAGAAAGTCAGCGTGAGCCATCCTTTGGACGTAGGCCGACATCCGTTATCGATCTCCTGAACAGATTCACCTCTGTTTCCGAGAGCGTCCCTATAGCCTCCGTCTCACCCGCGGGTCGTGCCCACCGGGTGAACGAGCCCCAGGCTCTCCGAACACGGTTCAGTAGCAGGGTTGGCCCGCTAGGACACCGAACGGTCAAATCGTCTTTCCCCTTCCACTAAGGTAAATGTCCCAGTGGTTGGACACGTCCCGGTGATTGGACACTGTCATGAATTTCTGTTAATATCAAATTTAAAAAGAATATTCACGAAGTTCAGGAAATGCAATAATGCTTGTTTATTTCTTATACTAAAAATTAATAAAACAGTTCGAGGACTTTCATTTCCGGTGCGAAAGTGTCTCGACGTGTGAGAGAGCGGAGCGAGAGTGGAAAGCAGAAAAGGTGGTAGTAGGGCGTTTTAGGGAGTGAAAAGTGGGAGTGGAGGGAGAAAAGGGGCACGGAGAGAAGGGAGAGAAAGGGCGAGAAAAGGGGGCGTGAGGGAAAAGAAGAGGACAGGCAAGAGGGGCGGAGTTTTGGCGTTAGGGCAAGGCGGGAAAGGATTGAGCGGGAGAGGAAAAGGCGGCAAAGCAGAGAGCGATGTAGGGAGCGTCGTCCCCCTCTCCGCGGACCACGCTGGAGTAGGGAGCTGGGCAGTTGCCAGCGCTGTGACGCGCACTTCTCACTAGACTTGGATCGGAACTTTTGATTTGGGACAGTCTCCGACAAGGTGCTCTTGTAGAGCAAAGTCTGCCTGTGAACAAGTTTGTACTATTGTGTGGAGAGGAGGCCCATAACCTCTCTCCTGCATCGTTACTTATACGCGTAGGCGTTGTTCTGTGTTCACGTCCGCGTGGGCGATCCACGTGGGAAATAAAGGAGCTGTTCAGCACGGAAGTCAATTTTATTGCATTGATCCCCAATCAGTCGAATACGTAGCGGTAGTAGGGCCGCGGAGGATATTAGTATTTTTCTCTACCTCCACACATCCCTACAGCGAGAGGAAGAAAGCGACATCGGGCGGCGAGGAAAAGGACTAAGGAGATAGCAGAACAGTTGATAAGGAAGGGAGCGGAGGGCGAGGAAGAAAGGAAAGGAGGGAAGAAGGGAGATAAAGGACAGGATAAGGGGAGTGAAAGAGTGAAAGGGCGGCGGAGTAGAAGAAGGGAGCGGAAAAGGGGGAAGAGAAAGTGAAAACAGGAGGGAGAAAGAATGAACGCAGATAAATCAGTAAGAGAATTGAGGGCGCAATGGGCGAAGAGAAAGAACAGAAAGGGTTGCGCGATGGGAGGCATGTTGATGGCAGTGAGAGAAGAATTGATGGGAGAAGAGGAGCAAGGACAGAGAGCGGAGGAAGGGATTATGGTGGAGAGAGTGAGGGCGGGGGAGGGGGGAGATTTGGTCAGTACTGAGGGACAGACGGAGGGAGAGAGGGTTAATAGGGGGGGATTTCAACTCGAGAACAGGAAAACAGGGTGACAGGATAGAGGGAGGGGAGAAAGATGAGGGGAGAAAGGTATTGGGGGGGGGGAGGAGAGGAGATGGAGAATTTGCGGAGGCGAGGTAGCACCTGCTGGAGTGGTACACACGGGAGGATGGGGTGGACGAGGGTATAGGGGAAAAGATAAGGAAAATTTTGGACGAAGGAGGCAAGGGAGAGGAATGGATGAAGAGGTTAGAGGGAAGGAGGAGGGAGAGGGAAGGAGGAGGGAGAGGGAAGGAGGTACGGTGGAGAAGGGAGAGGGAGGGGGGACGGATGAAGGAGGGAAGGAGTGAAAGAAGGAATGGAATGAAAGAGAGGAAATGGAAGTCGAAGGTGGAGGGGAGGAGCGAAAGTAGGGGCGAGAAAGGCGTAGAATTAAGTAACAAGAACGATAGGTTAAGACTAAGTTAAGAACAGAGCGAGCGTGGCGTAGGAGAGGGTGAGTGAGAGGGCGGAGGGGGGGGGGGTGTCAGCGAAGAGAGGCGAAGGAGTGGAAGAGTAGTGTAACGAGTTAGAACCGGTGGGACGCGGGTCTTCCCCCACCACGCGCGCCTAGCGCGGCCCGCCGCTACCGAGCGCGGCCGCGAGATGGCCGCGCGCCGAGCGGCGCTCTCGCTTGCAAAGTCGGCGCGCGACCGCCTATAAGCCAGCGCGACGGGCCCGTTAGGCAGAGTCAGCCACGAGCGGTACGAGCTAACGGTTGCGCCTCTCCCAACGATCTCTTGCATACCACAAGCTGCATCGCTGTGCATTTTTGATTCCTCTTACCTCCACGGCTCCCAAAGGACGGCGAGTTCGCTTACCTCTGGACGCAGGTCGACATCCACCGTCAATCTTAGGGACAGACTTTGTCTGCCCCGGAGGACATCCTACAGTCTCCGTATCGTCCGCGGGTTTTACCCACTGGACGGTCGGGCTCAAGGCTTCCCGGTCAGGGCCATTGGTGGAGATAACAGCCAGGGCACCAGAACGGCCACTAACCCCTCCTACCTCCACCGCCGAAACGCACCGACCCGCGCACCGCGACCGCGACCGCGCCGCGCCGACTACGCACACGAACGCGTCCGTGACCCGCCGCGCCTCCGCCGCCGATTACCGACGGGTTAGGTTAAGCCTTGATATAAGCCGCACAGACCCTGTTAGCCAGCACAGACCTGGCCGGGTAACCCTGTACAGTAGTCATAAGAATAAAGACCGTCCACCCAAATCACCCCGCCTCATTCACTCGACAACCTCCACCCGCCGTCCGGTAGCTAACCTCTCCGGAGCGAGGTTACATTTGGCGCCCAAACAGGGACTAGTCGTAGTAAAACAAGTGGATGACCAAGGTGAGCTGGGTATACGGTCTTCCGAAGACCAAACTCGCGGACTGGGCGAAGGAGCAAGGGCTCGACGATACAGGAGACCTCGATACACTACGAGCTCGAGTGGTGGCCCACCTACGAGCCACCATCATGGCCGACGAAGCCACCGGACCATCACCGAAAGGGGAGTTCAGACCCCCGATCACCGACGAAAGTACGAACCCGGCCGAGGAAACGCAGGCCACCCCGGGGGAGGCGCCACTATTAAGCTTCTCTCCGGGGCCCAAACGCCAGACGGAGGAAACCGCCGTAGCCGCCCACGACACCCACTACGTGATGGAACGAGTAAGACGGTGGGGCGGCCACTACGACGGCGGTAATGGGGCAGAAGATTTCCTCGACCACCTGGACGACCTACGAGACGGCTACGAGGTCACGCCGGACCAAATCTTACGCTGTCTCCCGGGGATACTGAAAGGATCGGCCCTCCAGTGGTACAGAAACGAGAAGGCCGACCTCCCCACCTGGGACTCCTTCTTAGAGGCCTTCCGGGAAACCTATTTACCGAAGCCACAGCCACAGCCACAGCCCCTACGTCCCCAAACCCTCTTGACCCGAGTGGACGAGCGGACAACCGTCCTGCCGCCAACGCCCCAAGCCACGCCCTCCACCAGCACCAGCTCCCACCCCCCGGCCCCGGGACTGCCATGGAAGTACACCCCCCACCCCGCCGAGCTCCGGATAGACGTCCCGGCCTTGCGGGAAGGCCAGAAGTTCCGGGTGGCCACGCCCGGGGGATACACGGAGGTGAAAATGCTGCGGCGCCAGCAACTTCGACTGCGCTTCCACCCCCACCGTCCGTAGGACAGGCCCTCCGGCGGCTCACTAGTTTTAAGTTTTGGTTTAAGCGTTCGAAGGTGGTGGGTACCAGCTAAGTGTAATTATAAGGTGGTGGGTAGCGAATAAGTTGTACATAGACCAATGTAAATAAGAGAGGCGAGGGAAGACCGCGTCCTCCGAAGGGGGAGGGAGATGTAACGAGTTAGAACCGGTGGGACGCGGGTCTTCCCCCACCACGCGCGCCTAGCGCGGCCCGCCGCTACCGAACGCGGCCGCGAGATGGCCGCGCGCCGAGCGGCGCTCTCGCTTGCAAAGTCGGCGCGCGACCGCCTATAAGCCAGCGCGACGGGCCCGTTAGGCAGAGTCAGCCACGAGCGGTACGAGCTAACGGTTGCGCCTCTCCCAACGATCTCTTGCATACCACAAGCTGCATCGCTGTGCATTTTTGATTCCTCTTACCTCCACGGCTCCCAAAGGACGGCGAGTTCGCTTACCTCTGGACGCAGGTCGACATCCACCGTCAATCTTAGGGACAGACTTTGTCTGCCCCGGAGGACATCCTACAGTCTCCGTATCGTCCGCGGGTTTTACCCACTGGACGGTCGGGCTCAAGGCTTCCCGGTCAGGGCCATTGGTGGAGATAACAGCCAGGGCACCAGAACGGCCACTAACCCCTCCTACCTCCACCGCCGAAACGCACCGACCCGCGCACCGCGACCGCGACCGCGCCGCGCCGACTACGCACACGAACGCGTCCGTGACCCGCCGCGCCTCCGCCGCCGATTACCGACGGGTTAGGTTAAGCCTTGATATAAGCCGCACAGACCCTGTTAGCCAGCACAGACCTGGCCGGGTAACCCTGTACAGTAGTCATAAGAATAAAGACCGTCCACCCAAATCACCCCGCCTCATTCACTCGACAACCTCCACCCGCCGTCCGGTAGCTAACCTCTCCGGAGCGAGGTTACAGTAGGTTAAGCGATAGAAATAAGTCTAGGTTAAGGAAAGATGTAAGAGCGAAGAGACAGGAGGAAAGAGAAGATATCATGTAACCCTAAGGGGAAGACATTAAAGAAATACATACATACATACATACATACATACATACATACATACATACATAATAAAACAGTTTGGAAACATGATGTATTAATTGAAATAGAAATATTATTGTGTAGCAATCGCGAACTTGTATCATGACAAGCCGACTAAGTGTTCGACTAAGATTGAGTGCGTCTTTCATAAGTTCATAAATAATACGTTGACCACGTTTCTATATTAAGTAAACGTTTTTTAGACCTGTTAAGGTCTGTTTAATTGATAGCCATATATTTTCGAATGATTTTTCTTTTGTTTAAATTAAAACCTACCGTATCCATGCACTAGTACATGAGATCGCCGCTGGCCTAGCCATTGGACACTTTGTCCAGTGATTTGAGCAACCATATTTGTAGACGTGGCCCACTGTTTGGACGCGAATGAAGACATGCTATCTTAAGCATCATTGTGCCTGATTGTGCCCGTGCTACTTATTGAGTTGCTACAAGTAAGTAGAGCATTTAAATATTAATAAACTTGTCTAACTTAATTATTTTTTTATTTCTTCTTACATATTTTATTCACTAATTTTAGGTTTTTTTTAAAAACAATCTAACCTACAAGCATAAATACGTGTTGTATGAAATTATTAAAAAATAAATAATAATGCCACCAATAACAAAAATAAAGAGAAAATCATATACACAAGAAGCTGTAGAGAAGGCAGTCAATGCTGTCAAAAACGGCATGCCATTAAGAGCTGCTAGCAAACAGTATAATGTTCCCCGAAGTACCATTTTTATTAAAACCAAAGGGAAGATCTCCGTACACGCAACAATGGGTCCATCCACTTATCTGTCCAAAGAAGAAGAAGAAAGACTGCGAGTAGATAATTTATATTGGCTAGCGAGGATTTCCGGTCACAAAGGCGAAACTGTTAGACAGCGTCCAATCTTTGGTCACCGAACTGGGCAGAGAGACGCCTTTTGTCAACAACAGACCAGGCCGTCACTGGTTTGAAGCATTTCTTTGGCGTCACCCTCACTTGTCAAAAAGACTTGCTCAAACTCTGACAAGCACTCGTGCCTCAGTTACAGAGGTAGCACTACGTAGTTGGTTTAGAGAAGTGCAAGAGCATTTGATGACACTAAATTTAGTGTTAATTGAGCCATCAGGAGTGTTTAATTGTGACGAAAATGGTTTTCGACTCTGTCCCGAACTAGGCCATGTGATAGTGAAGAAAGGGGCCAAATCGGTGTACTCTGTGGTCAGTGGTGATGAGAAAGAATGCATAACAGTATTATTCATGACAAATGCTGCAGGAACTATGGTCCCACCCATGGTGTTACGTGGCTATAAAAGAGTGCCGTATAATGTTTCTAACAAAATGCCAAAGGCCTGGAGCATTGGTATTTCGGAAAGAGGCTGGATGACAGCAGAAACATTTTATGAATATGTTACAAATATATTTTATCCATGGCTAGTCAAAAATAACATTTCATTTCGCGTGGTTTTATATGTTAATGGACACTCGTCACATGTAACGATGCCATTGGTGATGTTCTCCAGAAGTGTCCACATAGAATTAATAGCACTGTATCCAAATGCAACGCATATCATCCAGCCGTTAGATGTATCCCTGTTCCATCCCATGAAGCAAATGTGGAGACAATGTGTGCTTAATTGGCGATTAAAAAATCAAGGCGAAAGGTTGAGAAAAGAAGACTTTGCTCCCCTTTTAAAAACTACTATTGACACTGTACATAATTTAGGAAATTCAATTCAGAATGGCTTTAGAGCGTGTGGATTGTTGCCGTTTTCAGCAGATGCTGTAAATTTTAATATTCTGGACAAAAATAAAAAACCAGATGTTGAAATTACTACTCTAGACTCCAGTACGAGCGACCAAAATGAATGTTCAGTTTCATATGAAGAACATTTAAATTGTTTAGAGAAAAACATTGATGAAATAGCGTTAATCAATTTTAAATTAGCTGAACCAACTGGAGTTTGGACTGGTGCTGCTGAATTCAAGCAATTATTCCTATTTTGGTTCAAAATGAAAGGAAAATGTGGTATGATTTAAGTAATAATTTAAAGATAAGAAAAGAGGTTGTTTAGATGTATATACTGTATATTAGACTTAAGTTAAATCGAGCGTTTTATTAGCTTTAAGGAAATTCTCGTCTCTCGCCATGCGACAGTCCGCTACGGCTGTCGTGATCCGCGACCACGGGTGATGACGGTGTCACCATCTCGCCGATCACCGGCGAAACAGTTGTTCTCTCCCCACTCTTCTCAGCGAGCTCCGTTTCCGCGAACGCGACTAAATCTGGCAGTCGATCTTCTGGAATCGGTACTGGACAACCGCTAATTACTTACATACGCTTTGATACTCGAACTCGCTCGAAAGAGAACCGGAGAGAACAGCAGTGCTCGGCAAAGAATATTCTCGCTTCTTACTAGTTTCCTCGTTCTAGTTTCTGGTGATTAAAGAATTCGCTGTGAATAAACCGCTAAATACCGTGACAATACTCGTGCTAGTTAAAACTTAAACTAAGCTAGAATTAAAACAACGAACAAAGTGGTCCTTCGAGCCGGATATTTATCGCGGTGATTGAAAAATCACTCTAAAAGAACAAAGGAATTTGTCGCGTAATCCGTTGATCCACGAGGCTTCGAACGTTCTCGACCAGTTTGACCTCGTAAACAGTGCCGGTCGTAGCAGTTTTTCAGCGACCGAACGTTCTTGAACCTGAAAAACAATGGATAAGCTTATAAACGAGCAGTGTACCTTGTTCAAACGAATTTCAAATTTAAAAGAGAACATGCTGAAGCTAGGGAAAAAGAAGATAACGAGAGGAGCAATCACATCTCGGGTGGACCTCTTAGAGACATACTGGACTACGTTTTGCAAGAACGATGCAACTCTAACGGGAGGTGCCACCGAAACCCAAAGGGAGAGTTTGTACTTCACTGAAGACTACATGAGCCTCTGCGAAGATGCGTACCTCAACCAAAAGGCTGACCTTCTCGACATTCGGGACTCTCTCCCTGTCCGAAGAAAGGAGACAGAACAATCTGGAACCGACTCCGACGGCAACGACTCTTCTCATGGGAGAACGTTACAAAAGATCGCACTTCCAATCTTCTCAGGCGACTACCAGCACTGGCCAAGTTTTCGAGACCTTTTCCGTTCTCTGATAATAAAAAACTCGTCCCTCTCGGCAGTAGATAAACTGCATTACCTGAAAACAAGTCTCTCGGGAGAAGCTGCACGTTTAATTCAAAACGTGACGATCACGGCGAATAATTTTAAACGCGCGTGGACAGCGATCTCCGATCAGTATGATGTGCCACGTCTATTAATTCACGCTCAATTAAAGGCGCTCATGTCTTTGCCCTCAATGAGCAATGGATCCGCGCAAGAATTGAGGAACTTGTTGCATGGAACTCGAGATGCAGTGGAAGCGCTGGAAACACTGCAGCTACCGGTCCAGCACTGGAGTGCGTGGCTGGTATTCCTGACGGCGGAACGTTTAGACGCCGAAACAAGGAAGGAGTGGGAAACGTCCCTCGGGCCTTCAAAGGAGCACCCCACGTTCACGCAGATCCTGGATTTCCTCAGCACTCAAGTCCTGGGCGCAGCGGCGTCGGAAGGCAGCGCCAGCAGATCAGCTGGCCAGCAACCCACTGGATCATCTGGACCTCGAGGAGATCGACGAATGCAGCCGGCCTCCAGCGGGGCGACGCGTCACCCCAAGACGCACTGTGTGACCAGCAACGAGAAGAAGAGTCCGAAGTGTGCGCTGTGCGAAGGAGAACACTTTATCCTGTTCTGTCCGTCGTACAAAACTCTGGGTCCTCGGGAGAGAAAAGATCGGGTAATACAAAAGAAATTGTGCTTTAATTGTTTAGCAGCACATTCATCTCGAGATTGCAAATCAAGCAAGCGCTGCCAACTCTGTCTGGGTAAGCATCATACTACGATTCATATTCCATTAGAACAAGGTACTGGTTCTCGAACTGATTCACAGGTGACTCTGCAAACGGGACTTGCTAGTCAAGGTGTACCTCCCTCGCTGAACTCGACCTCTCCGACGACACATTGCGCTCAGACCAATATGGGCGCTGCAATACTTCTCGCAACGGCCTTGGTTCGCGTGGCTTCCGTGACGGGGGAAGAAGTGACTGTCCGGGCGCTGATCGACCCGTGCTCCGAGGTTTCCTTGATAGGTGAGAGTATCGCACAACTATTAAGGCTTCCCAGGTCTCAATCAAATATTCCGGTAATAGGCGTGGCGAAAAGCAAAACATACTCGAGGGGTTCGGTAAATCTAACGGTCTTTCACCGAAAAAACGAGTCGGTGAATCTCTTTGTACAGGCCCTGGTACTTCCACGGCTGTCTTCTTACCAACCCAGTCCCGCTCAATTGTCTACTTCAATGCCGCACTTGACGGGTCTCGAACTTGCTGACCCGGAATTCTTATCCTGCAGGAAAGTAGAGTTACTCTTAGGCGCGGACGTATACTCGCAAATTATACTCGAAGGGTTAATACATGGCCCTCCTCGCACACCCGTAGCTCAAGCTACAAAGCTAGGTTGGATACTTACTGGCCCGATCACTGATCGGGGAATGCTCTCTGGCCGGAAAGCCGCTGTCACATTACAGTGCTCGACGGATGCCGATATCTCAGAACTTTTGCAACGATTCTGGGCAATTGAAGAGGTATCGACACCACTTACTTCGTTTACTAATGACGAAAGGGTTTGCGAGGAGCACTTCGCGCAAACGCATTCTCGGGATGACAGTGGCAGGTATGTCGTGAGACTGCCTTTCTCGCGTTCAAAATCCAGCCTCGGTTTCTCTCGCGCGACAGCCGAGGCGCTCTTGAAAAAGCTCGAAAAACGATTCCGAAATTCTTCCGAACTGGAAACGGCGTACCGCCAATTTATGGAAGAGTATGAATCCCTTGACCATATGACTATGGTCACGGGAGACTCTCGTGATAGTTCGAGTCACTATTATCTACCTCATCATGGGGTAATACGCTCTTCTAGTACTACCACGAAACTTCGTGTAGTTTTTAACGCGTCGTGTAAAACGACCTCTGGTCTCTCGCTCAACGACCTCGTACACAAGGGTCCTAATTTGCTTCCGGAGATATTCGATATCTTGGTACGATGGCGTCTTCACCCCGTAGTGTTCTCAGCGGACATAGAAAAAATGTACCGCCAAATACGAGTGCATCCGGACGATTGCGACTTCCAAAGAATTCTTTGGCGGAAGAACGCGTCAGAACCGTTGCAGGCTTATCGACTGCTCACTGTCACATACGGGATGGCGTGTGCGCCTTACTTGGCCATTCGTACACTAAGACAATTGAGCGCGGACGAAGTTGAACGGTACCCTTCTGCCGCGTCGTGCTTGCTTAACGACGTCTATATGGACGACGTAATTTCGGGAGCCGATACAATTACAGCGGCGCTCCATCTTCAAAGGGAGCTACTTTCCTTGCTCAAGGCGGGCGGTTTCAAACTGCGAAAATGGTCATCGAACATGCCCGAGCTTCTCGAGTCGCTGCCGCACGACTATGTGGCAGTCACTCCGGAATTGTCGTGCAACTTCGAGGGCACCTTTTCCTTGCTGGGACTGAAGTGGCAAACCACTTCAGATTGTTTCTTGTTTTCCGCTACGCCTAAAAACCGAGAAAACGCTCTTACAAAGCGTATTGTCTTCAGGGAAACCGCGAGTTTGTACGACCCGTTGGGATTTCTAGCTCCGGTAATAATCGCAGCGAAAATTTTCGTTCAATCTCTCTGGCTTATAAAACTGGGATGGGATGAGCCTCTCCCTTTAAATCTTACTGAAACCTGGGAGCGTTACTACGACGGGTTGGGCGCTCTCTCCTCATTGAGGATACCTCGATGGCTTGCCGTTAGAACGGAATCCGGTACTTATGAATTGCACGGCTTCGCCGACGCGTCGGAAAAGGCGTACGCCGCAGTAATTTATCTACGTTCCTTGTCCTACGAAGATGAGCCCCCTCGCATTAATCTGGTCGCGGCCAAAACTAGAGTCGCGCCTCTAAGGCAAATTTCGTTGCCACGGCTCGAATTATGTGCCGCCACACTACTTGCTCGACTAGTAATACGCGTAGTACAAGCTCTGAAATTACCTCTGAGCGATGTACATTTATGGTCAGATTCCACGATTGTATTGAGCTGGCTACAGAAACAGCCCTTTCAATGGACGACCTTTGTCGCCAACCGCGTCTCTGAAATTCAGACGACATTGCCAAATGCGAGGTGGCATCACGTTAGGACTAAGGAAAATCCCGCGGACTGTGCTTCGCGAGGTATACATGGAGATATGCTAGTCAACAACACTCTCTGGTGGCAAGGACCGTGTTTCCTAACACAAGGTCAGACAGCCTTCGAGTCTGCCCGAGTGGTCGAGTTCAGCACGACGGAGGAAACACGCACGAAGTCGGTTAATCACACGACTAAACTAGACGACGATTCCCCGATATGGGAAGTCGTAGTCAAATATTCCTCGTTTAAGAAACTAAATCGCATCACAGCGTGGTGCCTTCGCTTTGTTTCTCGACTTCAACGAAAGTCTTCGCTCGCAAGTCAGTGCAGTTACCTGACTGTTCCTGAATTAGAGGTAGCCCGACTTACCTTGATTCGAGTGGTGCAGCGCTATGCCTTTGCTCGAGAAATCTCGACTTTGGAAAAATCCGCTTTTGTCTCCCGAGGCCCTCTCTCGCGTCTTGCTCCATTTGTGGATGCCGAGGGCATCCTTAGGGTCGGCGGTCGACTAAAGCATTCTACGCTTGACTTCGACGAAAGACACCCAATTATCCTACCGGAAAAGGGAAATTTTACGATTTTAATTATACGCGATCACCATGAGAAAGCGCTTCATGGTGGTACGCAACTTACTTTAAGCATGCTGCGGCAGAATTACTGGATTCTTCGTGGACGTCGAGCTGTCCGTACATACATAAACTCTTGCGTGAATTGCTGGCGATGGCGAGCCAAGGCGTCGCAACAACAAATGGGGAATCTACCTTCCCCCCGCGTGACTGCTACGCGACCTTTCCTCAACTCGGGAGTTGACTATGCCGGTCCCTTTCATACGAAAACATCTCCCGGGCGCGGTCAACGCACGCGAAAATCTTACGCAGCAGTATTTATATGTCTATCCACTAGAGCGCTACACTTAGAACTCGTGTCAGATTATACCACGGCCGCTTTCTTAGCCGCGTTTCGACGATTTGTCTCTCGCCGAGGCCATTGCGCTTCCATGCGTAGCGATTGCGGAACTAACTTTGTAGGCGCCGACAAGGAGCTTCGGCAGTGGTTCTCCGCTGCAACCTCCGAACTGGGCGAGCTAGCCTCACTACTAGCTGACATGGGTACTACGTGGATTTTCAATCCCCCAGCCGCTCCTCACTTCGGCGGAATCTGGGAGGCCGCGGTGAAATCCATGAAATTTCACTTGCGTAGAGTTATCGGGGATACCCCGATGACTTTCGAGGAGATGTCTACGTTGTTGACGCAAATCGAAGCCTGCCTCAACTCTAGACCACTCTTTCCGCTGAGTGACGAACCGGACGATTTTAACTTTTTAACACCCGCGCACTTTCTTGTAGGCTCTCCTTTGATAGCCGTGCCGGAGCCGTGTCTAGCCGCTGAACCAAGCAATCGACTGACGCGCTGGCAATTGGTTCAACAGATGAGAGACCACTACTGGAAACGCTGGGCAGCAGAGTATTTGCAAACATTGCAAGGTCGACACAAATGGGTAACGGGCCACCCAAACGTACAGGTGGGCGACCTTTGTCTCGTGCGCAACGAAGCTGCGCCTCCAACACACTGGCCCATCGGACGGATCACCGCTGTGCATCCGGGAAAAGACGACCTTGTCCGAGTCGTTACGGTAAAAACACCGTATACGACGCTACAACGGCCGATCGCGAAGATCAGCATCTTTCCCTCCGAGCCAGGCGGAAGCGATCCGAGGCAATTCTCGCCATCAAAGCCTGAACTTTCCGCGTCACCGCGCGCTAGCGAATAACATTCGTCGCGTACCCGCGACGAAGGCGGGCGGAATGTTTAGATGTATATACTGTATATTAGACTTAAGTTAAATCGAGCGTTTTATTAGCTTTAAGGAAATTCTCGTCTCTCGACATGCGACAGTCCGCTACGGCTGTCGTGATCCGCGACCACGGGTGATGACGGTGTCACCATCTCGCCGATCACCGGCGAAACAGTTGTTCTCTCCCCACTCTTCTCAGCGAGCTCCGTTTCCGCGAACGCGACTAAATCTGGCAGTCGATCTTCTGGAATCGGTACTGGACAACCGCTAATTACTTACATACGCTTTGATACTCGAACTCGCTCGAAAGAGAACCGGAGAGAACAGCAGTGCTCGGCAAAGAATATTCTCGCTTCTTACTAGTTTCCTCGTTCTAGTTTCTGGTGATTAAAGAATTCGCTGTGAATAAACCGCTAAATACCGTGACAATACTCGTGCTAGTTAAAACTTAAACTAAGCTAGAATTAAAACAACGAACAGAGGTTTTACACAATAAGTGCTTAATGACTTAATTTTTTTTTAACTTTGGAAAATTTAGATAACAATGTAAATAATAATAAGTTAGGTGTTACCAATAATGTGCTTCAAACCTGGTAATGTGGAAACTAATAATTGCATGATACTAAATTTAGATGAGGATCAAGGAAGCAATCTAAATAAAAATATTGATTTGCGGGAAACTAATAACGACGTTAATGTACTTAACACTACTACATTAGAATGTAAGTGGATTAAATAATCTGTAAATCCTAACTGTAAAAATATTTTCTTATTATTTAAGATATGGATCGTTATATTTATAGGTAACTTAACTGAGGAAATCAATGTCGGCGAATTTATAACCGAGGAAATTGATTTTAAAGACTATAATAATTAGTGATGCCATTCTGGCGAGGCAAGATCCTACTAGAAAAGATTTGGAAGTTTCAGAACAGTTTGAAACTGCAAGTGACTTGCCCACACAATCTAGTTTTCAAGGTTTGTACTTATACTTAAAGTGTATAAAATCTTTTATTATATAATGATTCATTACAAAATGATGAAGCACATCTTCATTATACTTACAGAAAGAATTTTGGATAAAGTAAACTTGATACAAAATGAAATGTCTTTACCATTCCCAAAGACATTATTTTGGCCAAAGCCAAGTGAAAAGAAACAAAACGGAAAATGTAGGGAAAAATTTCCCTCAGTGGCGACTTACGAGGAATGGCTACAGTATTTTTCTCACAAGGAAGAGCAAAAGCTCTAAAAACAAAAGGAAATAGAAGAAAGAAAACAAAACAGGATTGAAGCAAGAGGAAGAAAATTAGAAGCGCAAGAATTGAGGAAACGGATAAGAAAAGAAAATTTGGAAGAGTCAAGGAGACAAAAATTAGCAGCAAAGGAAGCTAAATTAAAACCAAATATAAAGCCTAATGTATTATAAAATTCACTACGAAATAAATAAATATTGTATAGTACTGTGTAATTAATTAATAACCCAAAGTTAAATGAAAGATGTTTTCTTTTATTGTAACGATTGTGTGTGCGTCTGTGTGTGTGTGAGAGAGAGAGAGAGAGAGTACGTTTGCGCGCGCCCAAATATTTGAGGTTATACAATTATAATGAGGTTTTATTTGTATATTTTATTGTTTTCATATTTGTTTTCTAACTGCATAAAGTTCTGCAATATAAAGAAATGTTGATTATTGTTTTATCAACGATTTTTATTCAATTTTATTTTATGTCCAAACATTGGGACAACTAAATCCAATCACTGGGACATGCCGTAAATTCTGTCCAATCACTGAGACAAGTGTACGCTTTTATAAATCATAAATTTTAATATTTTTGTTTATATAAATGATAGTCTATTATACATTTTCTGAAAGAAGAAGACTCGGTCTAACGATTGGATAAACATTTAGTTTAAATTATATTATTTTTACTTATAAAAAGTCGTAGTAACGCAACCTTCGCCTTAAACGTCCAACCACTGGGACATTTACCTTACACCGAACCGCTACTGACGACCACGATACGCGCCGTGATACGCGCCGCGATACACATGTAACGTCCTGCGACGAGCCGCCATTAAAAATTCTTCTTTTATTATATTAATTCTTATTATTCTATACTATATCATATACCTAAAACGTTGTATTAGTAGTAAGACAAGAATGCACGTATGGGAATGCAAGTATGGACGAATGCAACCGAGTGGTCAGTGAACAAACTAAGTGAAGTGAACGCATGCGCAGTATCATTCAACCGAGCGAGTGATTCGAGTGCGGACCGCGAGCGGACCAAGTGCGCATGCGTGAGACGCACGATCGGCCGAACGGCAAGTGAAAGGCGAGTGTAACGCTTCATTGGCGCCAGCTAAATACGAAAGCTAATTGGTGCGCGTAAAGTGCGACATGTGATTGGACCGAGCCAGGTTCACCAAATAGGTATAAATATGGGCCCGCCAGCAGCAGGAAAGGAGAGAGAGATTAGCAGAGATCCTCGAGATACCATAAGTACGCACCACTTAAAACAACCCAACTAACTAACATTCACTCCGAGACGCTAGAATAGGCACCACGCTTAAAATTCCACATCCAAGCCAAATTTCACACCAAGACGCTTGAACCGGCATCTTGGATTTCCAAAGACATTCAATATCATTCACAATGTACCATCTAAGGCTGCTTAAATAGGCACCTTGGCTACCATATGGGTATGCTCTAATCAAGCTACCTGGCTACCATCTGGGGCGCTCAACTAGGCACCTCAGCTACCATCTTAGGCTGTTCTTGACAAAGCACCTGAGCAACGTGGAATCTACAACTAAGGAGGCTTTTAACGGAGCACCTTAGCACCAATCCTAGAAAGCGTGGGCAAGCTGATAGGCAACTGGAAGCTATTGAAACCTGAGAGAAGGAACCCTCTCATTATCTTGACTTAAACATTCTAAATCGACCAAAGTGTCATTCCTTATACATACCGACCTAGCGTCAAATTTATATCGTATGTCTATTACTATTTCTTTTCGACCGAGCGTTAAATGCTATTTTCTTTCGTTCAAAGCGTTATTTCGAACTCTTACCGATCGGAGCGATATATATATATATATATATATATAGGTTAGTTAATTTTCTGTTCTGTCGACTTAGCGTCACGAGCGAAAATCGAATAATATTCTGTTTAACCGACAACGAGTCGTCACGTAATCATTTTCGTTCCTTTACAATCTCACGACATCGCGTCGTACTTGTTCAAACCAAACCAATTCTTTTGAATAAACCATTTCTGTTATTTATTGTTAAAAGAAGGACTCTAGTTTCATGAAATTCATTTCTTTATCGCACGCCACCCGAACCAATCCCACCATTCTACGAGTAAACCGCGCTACTTGTAGAATCCCCTGTAATTAACGGCAACGTCTCGTTCGAGAACGTTACACACACCGCGACTCACGATAGACTATGGTTTTGATTAAGCTGCTATCACACTATGTGCCAGCATCAGAGATGGGCATTATTTAAATAACAAATTATTTAAATGACGTATCAAATATAAGAGACTTTAGTCTTATTCGTCATGAATAAGACTAACCCGAGTCAATTGTTAATCGAAGCGCCCATGATTGAAGTATTGGGGATTCAATCGTCGGCCATGATTGAACTACTTCAATCATGGGGATTCAATCGTCGGCCATGATTGAAGTACTTCAATCCTGGGGATTCAATCGTCGGCCATGATTGAACTACTTCAATCATGGGGATTCAATCGTCGGCCATGATTGAACTACTTCAATCATGTGGATTCAATCGTCGGCCATGATTGAAATACCTTCAACCATGGGGATTCAATCATGATCAGTGTTCTCGTGTTCAATCGTAACTTAGTCGATTGACGCTCGACTTACCTTGGCGAGCCTCGAGACTCGCGAGAGCCTTTGATCGATGCCGCGCGAGGCCCGAGCCGAGCGACATTGTATCGTTCACCCGTCTAAACTGGCGCCTGAAGTTGCTCGGCGATGTGTCATCGATTATACGGAAAGTGAATTTCTTTATTTTTCATCGTATCAATATGAAAGTGACACCAATCGATTCCTTGCGTTCTCCCGATTAATTGGTCAGAAAATAATTTAAATCGGACTATTTTTAACGAAACGGGCTTTCAATCCGATTCAAGGTCCCGACTTTAAACATCCGAAAAAAATACTACCATATTCGCTGAAGTGTTTTCTATAAAATAACTCTATCTGTGGTTGGCAATTTGTATATTCAACGTTAAAAATAGCGGTGTGCCCCGTTGCATGTAAGCGAGCCGCGCGCTCCGCTTTTAAGGCACGGTTATAAATATGTGTAATGTGCGCTACAGAACACCCTTGAAAGGGTCGATTTTAATGTGTGGACTGTGGACACGCAACGAGGCACCTTGTACAATATTACTATTATTATTATTATTAAATGTCTTTATTGCAAAACAAAACATGAAGCCGCGTAGGCGAGTGGTTGCGCGCATCGTCGAAATCAGCGGAGAGAATACAGTCTTCCGATTGTTGAAAAGTCTTTGGGCTCGGATTATCAGGAAGGACCTACCCACTCCACTGTTTTGCTTTCTTGCTACGAGCGAGGACCTTCGGGCCCCAGTAGGCCGCCCGTTGACTGCCGAGAGCAATAAAACCGACGGGCCACATAAAATGTTCATGTTTTTGATAAGTGTTGATGAAAGCATTAATAATCCATTCCTCATGTCTTCCCGATGAAAATGGCCCTAAAAATGATATAATTCGGACCATAATTAAGGATATTACGTGAGAAATTTATTTGCAGAATTAAAAGCCCGTTTCGTTAAAAATAGTCCGATTTAAATTATTTGCTGACCAATTAATCGGGAGAACGCCAGGAATCCATTGGTGTCACTTTCATATTGATACAATGAAAAACAAAGAAATTCACTTTCCGTATAATCGATGACACAGCGCTGAGCAATTCCAGGCGCCAGTTTATACGGGTGAACGATACAATGTCGCTCGGCTCGGGCCTCGCGCGGCATCGTTCAAAGGCTTTCGCGAGTTTCGAGGCTCGCCAAGGTTAGTCGAGCTTCAATCGACTAAATTACGATTGAATTCGAGAACACTGTTCATTCAATCATGATTGTATCTCCATGATTGAAGTAGTTCAACCATGACTGACGATTGAATCCCCATGATTTTAATCATGAGCGCTTCGATTAAAAATTGACTCGGGTTAGTCTTATTCATGAGTCTCGAATAAAATTTTCGTCTTTTAGTCGAACTCAATTTTTTATTTGAAATAATTTTTTGCCCACCTGTGTTCCATGCTGAAGAGATTCATATGATACCATCATGAGCGAACTGAGCGATACTGCAGCTGCTGTGTCAATACGACGATTTGTTTATATGTTTCGTCAACCGCCTCAATGCAAATAAAGTCGCCGGCGATCGACCGACCGAGGATACCGAAAATGAGTATCGCGATACTGTATCTCACGAGAATCGCGGTCAGAACGCTCCTATATACAATACATGTACTGCCGGTATCCATCATACGCGAATATATTATATACGTATCGTCGTGTGAAAGAAGTCTTAGTGTCGAATAGGCATTGTTACAATCAAGAAGAAACTTAGTGCTTCTTGGTTTTTGTCGGGCTCCGGATGTTTCTAGTGTTTCAGCTGCGAATTCCGAGGGGAAAATCAGGCGGGCAAACAGACGGGAAAATCATGCGGGAGGTTGGGCGTTGCTAATTGTCCCTTGTTTCGGAGAGTCCCGTATGATCCTTATCTGCTGTTGGCGCCATGCTGGTGGGACGCTTAACCTTCCGGCGGGCGCGCCCTTTTTCATAACGGGAGCGGGCGCGTCGTGTACAAAGTACACCGTGCAATGAAATTGGAAATTTGAAAGAATAAGACATGTTATTGTAATATAAACATTATGCGGTGAAAGTTTATGGTATTTAAAAGCTTATTAATGATTTATTTGAATAATAATTCATACAAAGTATCGTATAAAGATCGAAGAATGAAAAAAAAGTTATTCATCAGATTCAGACTGACTAATTTGACAACCTTCGCAAATAACAGAAAAGTTAGAATGTTTTTTACAAACAAATCGAGTACATTTGTGACATTTTAAGGTGGTACACGTATTTTTGCAAAACCTGCATCTTCCTCGCTTTCGACCGTGATTATCTGATTGCTCTTCCTCTGCAGGAACATCGAAATATCTCAGCTCATAAGGCACGTAGGAACAAAACGAAGACACTTTTCTTATATAAATCAAACCCAAGCTATCCATTAAGACCATTCAAAACTTAATCGGATCAGCCATTATTGAGATTCGGTAATCTCAGGGTTCTTCCAAAAACCGCTCGGCGTTATATAGCCACGGGAGTGTCTCTTGATATATCGTATAAATTTTTATTTATTTATATTATTTTTGGATAAGAAGAACAATGCTTAATATTGATAATAATAATAATAAAACAATAAAAATATGCAGAAACTATACTTGCCTTGATCTCGATGATGTCGCGTGAGCGGGCGCACCGGTGTACATTGTACACACGACGGAAACCGTAACTTTCAAATATTCGTAAAACCTATATAACTTGTACTAGCAACACGACAACCACCGTTTTCGACAGGCAAAGAGACACTGCAAGAATACCTCGGGGAGTCAGGACCCTCAAACCAGTGATGCCAGAATCGGGACCGGAGTTCTCGAGAATTTCCCCCACCACGCATGCACACTACGCCGGAGCTGCGTGTCCGTGAGCTCGGCGCTTCGGACAACGTCGGGAAGACGAGAGAGAAGACGAATGTGTGTCTTTCTCTCTCGCTCTTGAAACGCTGTGATCCAAGGAGAGGTGCAAGCGACACGCGGCCGTGCGCGATCTTCTCGAGTGCCTCGAGATACACTTTTCACTTTCTGACATATGTATAATACTCTTGTAATGAAAAAAAAATTGAAAAAAATTTTGTTACGGAAATCACGTTTTAAGACCTCCTGATCACGTTTTGACTATTTAGAAAAGAGCTTTTTTTCTAAATATCTCATATATTTGTTAACACGATTACGTTTAAACGGCAAAATGGATTTCAATGAAACTTTATATTTAAATGGTTCTTCGATTTTTCAGATATACGAACTAAATTCTACATAAAAAAAAGTTAAATAAAGTTCTTCTGTAACTTATTTAACAAAGAAAAATGTACATTCATAATTTCTTGTTTTCATTTTAAATTTCCGTACTTTTTATTTGAGCTGTTTCTATTTTTCAAACCTTAAAATGAATTTTTTTATTAAAAGATGAATATTTTAATACTGTAAATTAGTGAACTTTGTTAAAATTAGAATCCACTCTTGGCCAGTACCATGCACGCTGTAGCAACCTTCGATAAAAAATATATTTTCAGGGTATGATCTAAAGTCTAAAATCTATACGTAATCACATTTCTCGCTAGAGTTTTCGATAATCATATCAAGTTGCGACAAAGAATCACGCACTGTTTACAAATTAATTACGCGCAGCGTGCACGGTACCGCTCGATGAAAACTACGGGAAAGTGGTGGTCTCTTCCATCGGGAGCGAAATGTAAACAATTGGTTATGCAAAGCTAACATCGCGATACATGTTGTACACTAAAATGTATAAAAACATTACTAAAATAGAAAAGAAAGGCAGCACGTAAATATATCAATTGGGTTCGAAATATTGACGAAATGTAAGACTGAAATAATGCTACAATTGTTTACATTTCCAACGGATAGAAAGCAAGCAGAGGAATTTACTATAATACATGCGACAGAATTTCGATATAATTGTTACATATAAAATGAATATAATTAAGAATATACATTTATTTGTACAATTATCTCGAAGTTCTCTCTATAAATCATATGTACAGCAAGCAAGCGAATTTATTGCAAGGATAGAACAAGAATTGCGTGGGGTAAATCGAACAACTATTTACATATTCGCGATGTCCAAAAATCGAATGAAATAGAAAATGGATGAAATTGATAATATTCTGGACATCACCAATTTGCATTACCCGACGTAGAAGAAAAATCCGCGAGGCCATCAACGGCATGTAAACGTAAACTACTCTTTTGCTTCTTCGCAAAAGTTGCATATAAATTCTCAGATGACATGAGAGATAGATGTTTGTCATCTACCTCCATGGTCTGAGCTGTTTCCCCGTGCGCCTTTAATGCCGATTTCGTTGCGCAAATAGCATCGACGATGGTCGAACAAAGTCGGTTTCGTTTCTTGTTCTTTATGTCGGGAAGCATGGAAAACGATCTTTCAGCATCGGCGTTTGAATTTGGAAGACTTCTAATGGAATTTAATAATTCCTGCAAACATGGATATTTAAATGAGCCTTGATCGTTTCGCGTTAACAACACCGTTTTCCAAACATCATCGAAAGCTAATGTACAAAGCATCTGCTTGTCTGTATTTGCAAAATTCAGGTACAATGTCGACCATTCGTTTTGCAAACCGTCTTCGTCGAAACCGCCCAATTTCTGAGCAATAAAGAGAACACTTTTAAAGGAAGTGTCTCTGTCATTATCTACTAATGCCAAATGAGGCTCAAAAACACATAACTTGCTCAGAAATTCGTCATCGATTGGCAATCGATTACGAATTTCGTTTGCAGCCGTTATGTAAAACTTAATACAATTTTCTTGAACGGTTTGGACAACATCGGGTTTGCCTTCTGCAACTAATTGACAAAGAAAAGTGTCACAATCCGGACCTAAATGAATACTATTAAATGCGATTTGATTATCGCCTCTTGAAAAATCTATCTAGAGACGCGGTAGCGTCTCGACGCCAAGTACAGGTTAATTTTACTAAATCCATGTGCTTCAAAAGCTGCGGATTCAAAAAATTACGTAAACTATTATACAAAAGTGTTTTGGCAGTATTTTGAAGCAAATGGATTCTGGTTTGTTGCGATTGAAAGAATAAACTAAAGTCATTAAAATACTCTAGAATTAAAATACTCTAGAACGTATTTCAAAAACATAAGATATGCTTTCGCTTCTGGATTTTGCATGATGATAAGCACATATCCCCAGACTTTGTTTTCTCATCTACGACCAATTCTTGCAGAAAGTGCAACACACTGTCCCAATTTTCTAAAAGTGTAACTACGGATGAGTAACGCGATAACCATCGCGTAGCACACAATTTTAAAATTTTGCGACTTTTCGATTTTTGGACATCGCGAATATGTAAATAGTTGTTCGATTTACCTCACGCAATTCTTGTTCTATCCTTGCAATAAATTCGCTTGCTTGCTGTACATATGATTTATAGAGAGAACTTCGAGATAATTGTACAAATAAATGTATATTCTTAATTATATTCATTTTATATGTAACAATTATATCGAAATTCTGTCGCATGTATTATAGTAAATTCCTCTGCTTGCTTTCTATCCTTTGGAAATGTAAACAATTGTAGCATTATTTCAGTCTTACATTTCGTCAATATATCGAACCCAATTGATATATTTACGTGCTGCCTTTCTTTTCTATTTTAGTAATGTTTTTATACATTTTAGTGTACAACATGTATCGCGATGTTAGCTTTGCATAACCAATTGTTTACATTTCGCTCCCGATGGAAGAGACCACCACTTTCCCGTAGTTTCCATCGAGCGGTACCGTGCACGCTGCGCGTAATTAATTTGTAAACAGTGCGTGATTCTTTGTCGCAACTTGATATGATTATCGAAAAATCTAGCGAGAAATGTGATTACGTTTAGATTTTAGATTTTAGATCATACCCTGAAAAAATATTTTTTATCGAAGGCTGCTACAGCGTGCATGGTACTGGCCTAGAGTGGATTCTAATTTTAACAAAGTTCACTAATTTACAGTATTAAAATATTCATCTTTTAATAAAAAAATTCATTTTAAGGTTTGAAAAATAGAAATAGCTCAAATAAAAAGTACGGAAATTTAAAATGAAAACAAGAAATTATGAATGTACATTTTTCTTTGTTAAATAAGTTACAGAAAAACTTTATTTAACTTTTTTTTATGTAGAATTTAGTTCGTATATCTGAAAAATCGAAGAACCATTTAAATATAAAGTTTCATTGAAATCCATTTTGCCGCTTAAGGGGGGTCACTCAAGTGAAAATGAACTACCAGTTATTTTACAGATAAAAAATTGAAAATATGTTTTTCCATATTATTTTTTACGCTGGAATGAATTATGTAAGAATTAATACAGTGACATTTTTTTTCAAAAATTTAAAAAAAAAATTTCGAAAAAATTATTCGATTTTAAAATCCATACCCTTATATCTGTAGTATTGTATACAAAGACTGCAGAAAAAATTTCAGCTCGAAAACTTCATTTTTGTCCGAGTTATAAAGTTTTTATGTTTTGGCGTAGTAACTAAAACGCTCCTGCTCCGTACGTTGGACCTTCTTCTTCTTGCAATGCCTGTTCTCTTCGTGATTGTGCAGTTCGTATCATTTTTCTTACACGTTTGTATCTTTCGGAGGCTTTCTGTTTATACCTGCGTGCTCGTTCTTTGTGACGGTGTTGAACAATTTTCAATGATTGTTCGCTCATTTGCATTTGGTTATCCTTGAATGCATGAAATATTCTTTTCGTTCATCCTTCATTACATTCAGTAACAGCTTCTGCGACTGCAGCTTCAACAAGATATTTGGAAGGAAAAATCAGGGAGTCGAGACCGAAGCAGAAACCGAAATTCTGACCGGTCTTGACCGGTCTAGCGACCAGTAACCGAAGCGAAAAGGGACCGATATTGCGACCGTAACAGTGAGAGGTTGCGAAAAGAAACCGAAACTCCAGACCGATTGCCTCTCGGTCGGGAATCTCAGACCGAAGGCCTGACCGCTCTGGCGACTGGTCGGAGTGGTCGGTTGACCGGTCGAGTTAATTTATGGAGAGGTTTCTGTTCCTCTCCATAAATTACGAGTCGGAACGGTTCGGAGCAGTTCGGAGCGGTTCGGTTCTGTTCGGATCGGTTCAACCTAGCTGAATAAGCCGGGAAGGTATGGATGCTGTTCCTGTCGCTCACACTGTTTGTCACTCTCGTCACGGGTTTGTTGACAGCAGACTTTTGCAGTTATTTGTTACTGTACCACTGTCCATTTCAAACTATGTCGATTTGCCGAGATATTATTGTATTTCAAACACTAGTTATGCATTATTTTAACAGAAGTAGTTAATATAAATAAATTATTGTTAATATAGAAATAAGAAGAAAATGATTGAATTTATAATTTTTCGTATGGATATTTTAAAAGTATGTCCAAGTGTCGAAAAAAAAACAGAAGACAGGAATGTAATAAAATGTAAATATATATTTAACAATAGCATAAATAACAAATTTTACAGCAAAATTTATTACAATGTTTCAATTTTTATCTCTCGGAATAACATATGAAAACATTATTTAACATCTTATGAATCAGTTGTATAAGCGTTACATATTCAATTTTTATTACGATATACATGTATAAGAAAGGAGTGTGGTACATCGGAAAATACTCCTGTGATGCGGGTGCGAGTAGTACATCTAACGTAAGAACTTTTGGGTATAACCCCTATTGAAATTCAAACAAAAGCAGTTAAAGAAATCTTTCGCTGGCATAAATGACACCATTAAGGCGGATACGGTACCAGTCGATTTTATGTTTCGTCCTGATTGAAGTAATGCGGGGTGCGAGTGGTACTGTAAACCGTCCGCAATAATGCAGCGCGCGGCTCGCTTACCTGAAACGGGGCGCACGGCTGCCTTCGATGGCTAATTACGACGCTAATTTTAAAAACTCCCTCTTTAAAAGGTGCTTATTTTGTAGGTAGAATTTCAAGGTATTTGGTAATACTTCTTTCAAGCTTTAGATTTCCAACCTTCGAGGAGAATTTGTAAAATAAGAATTTGTTTTGTAATTTACCATGTTACAAAAATAATTTTTCAATATGAAAATGTATTAATCAAATAGGTCAAACCTTCTAGAATCCCCAAAATGGTATAATAACTTTGGTGCTGATTTTAACGAAATTTATGAACTTTATTAAAAATGTAACATAATGTTCTTATGATAATGTATGTATAAAGAAGATCAAAAAACTTTTTTTTCGGATTTTTTAAACAAAAAATGTCGGCACAATAGCCTTACAGCCGATACATATTTTCTATTTGAATCATTCCACGGTGGAATTTATCACGTCCTCATTTTTGTTTTACGTTAGATGTGCTACTCGCATCCCAGAAGATATCTACTCTGTGATAAGCAAAGATTGTACCTTATATTTTTGGTCACTCTACATGACTGTATTTTCCGATGTACCACTCTCCTTTCTTATACATATATCTCGTAATAAAAATTGAAGAAGTAACTCTTATACAGCAACTGATTTAAAATTTATAAAATAATATTTTCGCATCTTATCCCACGAGATAAAAATTGAAACATTGTAATAAAGTTTGCTGTGAAAATTTGTTATTTATGCTATTGTTAAATATATATTTACATTTTATTACATTCCTATCTTCTGTTTTTTTTCCACACTTGGAGTAACAAATCATTGCAACAATGTGCTTTAAAAAATCCCGTCATGAGAGAGATAAACAATGTGAGCGCTAGGAACAGCATACATATCTTCCCGACCTATTCAGCTAGGTGGAACCGAACCGCTCCGAACCGCTCCGAACCGCTCCGACTCGTAATTTATGGAGAGGAATAGAAACCTCTCCATAAATTAACTCGACCGGTTGCGACCGGTCAAGACTTTTGGTCGACCGAAAGTCAGAGAGAAATTCTCTCTCAGTTTTGGTCGAGAGAAAACTCCTGACCGCTCGTCGCTCTCTAGTTCGGTCGAGAGACCCGTAAATGCCATATTGGTCGCTCTCACTGACCGCGACCGCGACCGAAACCGAAATTCTATCGGTCTCGACTCCTTGGGAAAAATATCCTTTGGACACTTACGCCATATCATGCTATGCAAACTTTCATTAGAATTTTGCGTAAGCCATTAGAGAACCATACGCGACGATATACCACGCAGTTTCGACGGATACGAAACCACAACATTATAAATGTCCATCGGGTGAAGAATCATGGTGTTTCTACCAATCAGCAATTGCGAAAGGAAGAAAACCTGGTTCTCATGCTAAGAAAATAGGAACACCTATCAGAGAAAAATTTCTGGATAAAATATTACCAATTTATAATAGACTAAGCGATGAAAGACTGCTCCGTCGTTGTGCACAATGCCTTACGCAAAATTCTAATGAAAGTTTGCATAGCATGATATGGCGTAAGTGCCCAAAGGATATTTTTCCTTCCAAATATCTTGTTGAAGCTGCAGTCGCAGAAGCTGTTACTGAATATAATGAAGGATGGACGAAAACAATATTACATGCATTCAAGGACAACCAAATGCAATTGAGCGAACAATCATTGAAAATTGTTCAAAACCGTCACAAAGAACGAGTACGCAGGTATAAACAGAAAGATTCAAACGTGCAAGAAAAATGATACGAACTGCACAATCACGAAGAGAACAGGCATTGCAAGAAGAAGAAGGTCCAACGTACGGAGTAGGAGCGTTTTAGTTACTACGCCGCAACATAAAAACTTTATAACTCGGACAAAAATGAAGTTTTCGAGCTGAAATTTGTTCTGCAGTATTTGTATACAATACTACAGAGATAAGGGTATGGATTTTGAAATCGAATAATTTTTTCGAAATTTTTTTTTAAATTTTTGAAAAAAAAATGTCATTGTATTCGTTCTTACATAATTCATTTCAGCGTAAAAAATAATATGGAAAAACATATTTTCAATTTTTTATCTGTAAAATAACTGGTAGTTCATTTTCACTTGAGTGACCCCCCTTAAGGGGTTAGGCCACCTTGGACGGAGCAAAATTGCAGTCATTTTCGGCATTTTTTTTAGGAAGATAATAAAATAAACAGAAAATTTAATATGAAGCCTGTTATTATACAACTCTCGCCGGAAAAAAACGTATTTTTTTTCTTACAAAATGGCGGCGGTAGAGCCGTGATACGCAAGATCTTGTGGAGCGACATTTTCCACGGTGTTCAACCTCACGGCTATACCGTTTGACTTAGAACAAAAAATCGAAAAGCTTTATTTTCTGCATGCCTAAAACTATGGAAGTACGTAGCGGTTTTGCGATATCTTGAATATGTTCTGTGCAATTGACACTTTTATAAAAAAAAAAAAATGTAGTTTTTCTCTCCATGGTCACCATTTCGAGACAAATTAATGTTTCTGGATTTCCCTACGTACTTCCATAGTTTTAGGCATGCAGAAAATAAAGCTTTTTGGTTTTTTGTTCTAAGTCAAACGGTATAGCCGTGAGGTTGAACACCGTGGAAAACGTCGCTCCACAAGATCTTGCGTATCACGGCTCTACCGCCGCCATTTTGTAAGAAAAAAAATACGTTTTTTTTCCGGCGAGAGTTGTATAATAACAGGCTTCATATTAAATTTTCTGTTTATTTTATTATCTTCCTAAAAAAATGCCGAAAATGACTGCAATTTTGCTCCGTCCAAGGTGGCCTAACCCCTTAAACGTAATCGTGTTAACAAATATATGAGATATTTAAAAAAAAGCTCTTTTTTAAATAGTCAAAACGTGATCAGGAGTGCTTAAAACGTGATTTCCGTAACAAAAATTTTTTCAATTTTTTTTTCATTACAAGAGTATTATACATATGTCAGAAAGTGAAAAGTGTATCTCGAGGCACTCGAGAAGATCGCGCACGGCCGCGTGTCGCTTGCACCTCTCCTTGGATCACAGCGTTTCAAGAGCGAGAGAGAAAGACACACATTCGTTTTCTCTCTCGTCTTCCCGACGTTGTCCGAAGCGCCGAGCTCACGGACACGCAGCTCCGGCGTAGTGTGCATGCGTGGTGGGGGAAATTGTCGAGAACTCCGGTCTAGAGCTGTACGAGTACTTGAATATTCGGGTAGCTTGAAAACCGAACCAATCCGGGACTCGGTTTCCGAGCCGAGCCAGGTACCCGAAAGAACCGAGCGGCTCGGATCGAACCAAGTACTTGAATTTTTTTCAAGCGGCCCGAAAGAACCGGGCGGATTGGTTAGAACCGAGCGGATTGGATAGAACCGAGCGGCTCGGATAGAACCGAGTACTTGAATTTTTCCAAGCGGCCCGAAAGAAACCGGGCGGATTGGATATAACCAAGCGGATTGAATTTTTCCAAGCGGCCCGAAAGAAACCGGGCGGATTGGATAGAACCAAGCGGCCCGAAAGAAACCGGACGGCTTGGAAAGAAACGAGCGGTCCGAAAGAAGTTCGAGCAGATCGAAAACTATTTGTCCGATTTATTTCAAACTTGGTACACATATTCTTAATGGTATTATCTAAACTGTATGATATCATTTTTTATGCGATAACCCATTCGTATATAATAAACGTTTTAAGTTTGTCTTGTTAGGTAAAAAATGAATAGTGATATTTACCTTGCTCTCATTTGTACAATAAATTTTTTCTTCTCAAATCTGTATGCTACCTTGTAGATATTTGATTAATGAACACTAGAATCATGATCTTTCTGATGTTAGATAAACCTGGGCATCATAATTTGATACATCGCTCGCGCGCGTAATATTTATACAACATATGCCTTAATACATGCTCTGCACATAAGAATTAACGAAATAATTTCCAACCTCATACTATCTGTAAAAAGAATTCGTCTAACCCCTTAATAAAGGGTGTTGCCTGTTAATGGCTAAATAAGTATAAATGAATATATAAAGAAATAGGTATAATATAGACTGCGGAATTTAGTGCAAATGCATGTTTTTGTAGTAATGGATTAAACAAGTGGGACTTTGACCGATCTATATTTCATCATTGAGAGGATTTAAAAAATATATTTGTAATTTTGCATATTTTGGGTATTTTTCATGGTTCTTGCATATACGGAATTTGTTTACAAATTAGCTCGAGTAATTGTTAGAAGTTGCTGAACCTCGACTTTAAAATTTAATAGCTTCATACCTATGTTAAAAAGTTTATGTAAGTGTAATAGTTACATTATATTCAAAAGTTTAGTAATTTAATAGCAGGTACAGTGATACTTGTAATAGTTTGTATAATGCACATATCATGCGAATGTACTGATAGATTGTATATTGATGAAACAAGATTATATGAATTTTCTAATCCCCACGGAAGTGCGTACAATTTTTTTTATTTAATTAATGCAAGAACGCAGTACCAATCCGTTTGAATGAGGATGGGGAATACTTCTGCAAGAGCGTATGAAATTACAAGAAATGAAATAATTATATTTAACCCTCCGAGTACTGGACTTCGAGTCTTTGCAGACCCACACTGATAGTTCACTAATACATATTCACGGTCGCTCGAGACCCTCACCGATACAGTACTCAGGTGGGGATGGTCGCTCAAGCTCGAGATCCTCGCCGAAATACTACGGAACGTGGTGGAAGAGGGTTTCGGATTACGTTTGGATACTTGTTCTACATATACGAAACAATAATAGGGTTGCGATTTGTGAATTATAAAAAATGATGTTTATTCAACATTTATATTAGTACGCGTATTGCATAAAAGTGTGCGGTTTTCTGTACAGTGGTTTTTACACACATATTTTTTACAAGAATCACATACAGTGTGATATTTATTATTGTTCCCCACACAGAAACAACATCTACTACGCTTGTGACCTGCTAGTTTTTTCTTCTTTACAATTTTTCTTCCCGTCGCTTCTATTGCGATTGCAACATTTGCATGTAGCCCTCCTTCTTCATTTTCAAATTTAATAGCCCGTCTATCAATATTTTTTTGCTAATTCTTCTAAAAATAACTTTCGCCTCATTTTTGACAAATGTCTAAGTTCCCATGTAGGATTCTTAGTATGCCATATAACAAAAGCATTATATGCGGCGATGTCGATATAGTGCATAGATCAGGCCTTCCCAAGTAGGGGAAATCTGCTCCCAAAACAGATGTTTCGGTTCTCCCTCCAACGCTGCGCCTTAGCTGCTAAGACCGCTAAGGTGGGACGAGTTCTGCTACCCTCTCTCCGAGGGCACAGTAACGTCGCTGGGAAGCATGTTGGGCGCTTTAGGGCGAAAGTACCAAATGTGTCAAATTTTTATAGGTACAAAAATATATACATATTATATACATGTTATAGATTCTATAACTATGCTATAGATTCTATAACATGTATATAATATGTATATATTGTACAAAAATTTATAAAATAAGTAGTGATTACATTTTCATAAAACTGAATAAAATGTATAACACATTTGCATTGTACGAAAGTTGTTTAAAATATAAAATGTAGGTATTTATGTATTGTACGAAAATTTAGAAAATAACTACTACTTGTATTTTTATAAAAATGAATATATTTTCTAATGAAAAGACATCACTACGATTATTGTATTACTGTATCGTTGTATGTAATACATTTTTTTAAATTCTTTTTACGTCATTTTGAAATGCTAGTTTAAATTTTAATTTTTCCTTCTATTTTTAAGTCATTATGAAATTTCCTATAAAAATTTGACACATTTGGTACTTTCGCCCTAAAGCGCCCAACATGCTTCCCAGCGACGTTACTGTGCCCTCGGAGAGAGGGTAGCAGAACTCGTCCCACCTTAGCGGCCTTAGCAGCTAAGGCGCAGCGTTGGAGGGAGAACCGAAACATCTGTTTTGGGAGCAGATTTCCCCTACTTGGGAAGGCCTGGCATAGATAATGATAATGGCCAACGGCGGGTGCAACGCCTACAAGAGTATTCCCTTACTAATTTATCTAAAACATCTACCTCACTTTTTGTGGAATTATAATAGTTTAACAAAGGTAACAAAATTACGACACAGGAAAAAATACGAGAATGCAGCGAAGTGTCGTTGTCGGCGATGCATTCGCGAATGCCCCAAGGCAACGCAGTCGCTTCGAGCTTCTGACTCTTTAGGCCCCAACAAAGTCCCCGGAAAACCCCGGTTTATGACACCCCCAAGCGCGAGGCGCTCCTTGACGACAGCTAAATGACCGCTTGGCTACGCTCTGTGTAAATTAGACAGAGTAAATTCCGACTAAATTCCGCAGTCTATATTATACCTATTTCTTTATTTATTCATTTATACTTATTTAGCCATTAACAGGCAACACCCTTTATTAAGGGGTTAGACGAATTCTTTTTACAGATAGTATGAGGTTGGAAATTATTTCGTTAATTCTTATGTGCAGAGCATGTATTAAGGCATATGTTGTATAAATATTACGCGCGCGAGCGATGTATCAAATTATGATGCCCAGGTTTATCTAACATCAGAAAGACCATGATTCTAGTGTTCATTAATCAAATATCTACAAGGTAGCATACGGATTTGAGAAGAAAAAATTTATTGTACAAATGAGAGCAAGGTAAATATCACTATTCATTTTTTACCTAACAAGACAAACTTAAAACGTTTATTATATACGAATGGGTTATCGCATAAAAAATGATATCATACAGTTTAGATAATACCATTAAGAATATGTGTACCAAGTTTGAAATAAATCGGACAAATAGTTTTCGATCTGCTCGAACTTCTTTCGGACCGCTCGTTTCTTTCCAAGCCGCCCGGTTTCTTTCGGGCCGCTTGGTTCTATCCAATCCGCCCGGTTTCTTTCGGGCCGCTTGGAAAAATTCAATCCGCTTGGTTATATCCAATCCGCCCGGTTTCTTTCGGGCCGCTTGGAAAAATTCAAGTACTCGGTTCTATCCGAGCCGCTCGGTTCTATCCAATCCGCTCGGTTCTAACCAATCCGCCCGGTTCTTTCGGGCCGCTTGAAAAAAATTCAAGTACTTGGTTCGATCCGAGCCGCTCGGTTCTTTCGGGTACCTGGCTCGGCTCGGTTTTTCGAGCCGAGTCAGACTCGGCTTGCTTTAACCGGGTACTTGAACAGCTCTACTCCGGTCCCGATTCTGGCATCACTGCCTCAAACTGATTTTTGCCTGCCTCCCCACCATAAAACCGCCGCGCGTGTACTTTGTACACGGACGCGTCCGCCGGAAGGTTAAGGGGGGAATCCTATTCTTTGGGCTATAAACAGCGAAATTTTAGATTTCTTTTTTAAGAAACTAGCGATTCGAATAATGTGAAATTTTGACCATGTTTTTATGCATCTTTGAAGAAATTATAATTTTTTTGTATTATTTTTTAATAACAAATATAGGAGTTATGCATGATCGACCATCACGTCGCCGTTGTCCGCCGCGCTGGTGTGCACGATATTTCTATAACTACTGAACCGATTACCTTCAAATTTGACCTGTATGTCCAACAAACATTACTTTGTATACTTTGATGAACTAGGATACCGATAAGTGATATACTTCTTCCATTACATAAGAAAATTGGCGCAAAATTGTATAGCAAAAGTGAAAGTTTCAGACTTTTCAATTTGAAAACTCTCGACATTCCTTAAAAAATTTTTTTAGTTTTTCTGGCCCATCAAATTATGGCCACAATATGTATACCGTGAAACGCCGTTTCCTTTTTCTGTTTTAAATTACCAGGAAGATAAATATCATGCACACCAGCGGACGACGAATTTTGCGCGGCATGTTAGTCGGTCATGTATAACTCCTATATTTGTTATTAAAAATTAATAAAAAAAACTATTGCATCCTCAAAGATGCATCAAAATATGATCCAAATTTCAGATGAATCAAATCGCTAGTTTCTTAAAAAAATATCCCCAATTTGGCTATGTTTTTAGTCCAAAGAATAGAATTCCCCCGTAACACCGCCGCCTTCCTCATTCCGTGGTCAGATCCTTTAGGAACAGAGACCTTATTCTTTAACAATACGTCTGGTCGCTTGTCATTTCTAAACAATTTCTTTCTAAACAATTTTATGTTATACTCGATAGTTTGGAGACGCGGAATCGCAAACCATCATCCCATGCTCACCCATGAGGGTGCATAGCTTATGTGAAAACTCCATCTGAGACTTAACCTTCCGTGCACCACGTGAAGAAATGTAACACTCCGTACAAGGTGGGGTATGACACCCCCCAAAATAAGTAAGTCTTATACATATATATATTTGTGTAAGATTGTTAAAAATGTTATATATATTTATTATATTTATATATTATTATGTTATATACAGGGTGTAAACGGTATACGTAGCAATATTTTAGGGGGTGGTAGGGGAGGCCCAATGGAACATAAAAGTCCTATGACATATTGTCCGATCTGTCTCCATTTTGCAGTAATAATGCCTTAAAGTTTGCACCATGCATTTGAAACGGATAGTAGCTCGCGCATATTGGTGAGACTAACACATTGAAATAGGGTGTTGACCTGTGACCTTTCATGTAATTCCCAAAGTGGTGTGTTTTTCGGAAGGAAAAACTCTTAAGGTTTATCCTCCAGCGACTCGACTCAAGGAGATGCCGCATGGTACCCCGTGGCGGAGACAACGCCCCGCGATGCCTCACCGCATGTTTATGGCTTTCGACCATCGAAGGAGTTGGAATACCCATTAAGAAGTGAGAACTCTTCCAGCTCCGAATTTCTCATCAGATCTCTGCGAAAATGACGGCAATCGACACATCTCGTCATCTTTTGGTTATCATTTAAAGTGAATAACGAATAAAAGATAAATCGATGAAAATCATGTCAAATGTAAAAAGTTTATTGTGATAAAAATCCGTAGTTCAATAACGGCCAACACTGTTGCTGATAATGAATAAGTCTTTTTAAAAACCCCGAAGAAAAATTTACGAACGGCAATTTGGAGAATTATCTCCGGAAATAAGCCATAGCCTGCGTTAAATTTAAAAAATAATAATCACCAATAAAGTACCTAAAACTCACCCTTTCGGAAATTCACCTGCAGTTTGAAAACCTGTGTCACTAGGTCACTGAACCGATCTGGTCATCGACAGACGCGCCCAATTCACAGCTGGTCCCAGGTACAGGACACCATCCAAAGTTAAGGGTCGCAACTAGTGATGGCTAGAACCGTGATTTGTGAATCACGAGTGATCCGATCACGTTCGTTCCCAATCACGGTGATTTTTCACAGTGATCCGTGATTTTCGTGATCGCTTCTGATTGGTGCAGGCAGAACAGTGATCGCTTCTGATTAGTGCAGGCAGAACAGTGATCGCTTCTGATTGGTGGAGAGTATGACTGCTCTTTGCACGCTTCCACATAACCCCAATTTCTAATTTCTCTCGAAACATTCTCAAGTCCTCACTGTTCTTATAGAATTTCAGTTGTACACTTTGAACCAATGTTATCGTTCTTGATCTATTTAAATTAACGAATATTTATTCACTTTAGTTAAAAAGTATAATGTATATGTGAATACTTTTAGCCAATCAAATCAGTGCGTGCATACATTGACTATTTATGAATTTTATACTATGGGCGGTATTTTCACTCGTTGCTGGTCGTTGCTTATCCTTAAGCAAATGCTTAAGCATTCGGCATCCTTTATTAGCTACTAGGTTAGTAGAAGATGCAGCATGCTTAAGCATTTGCTTAAGAATAAGTACCGACTGAAAATACCGCCCTATATATTCGCTGAATTAACACATTTTGACTATAACACAAGCTATATTGAAGTATTGTATAAAAAATAATTCAATCATGATCAAGAATTAAAGATCACAGTATTCACAGTGAACAACTTCACTCGAGGTAAGAAAATCACGATCACCGTCGTGATTTACGTTAAATCACGACCGTGATCGTGATTCTGCGATCACGGTGATAAATCACCGTTAGTGATTTTGCACTCCATCCCTAGTCGCAACGTCAAGTGCGTCCGGGTTAATGTACCGAATATTCACTTCACTGCACGGCTACTAACACTGATCACTTAATTTATTTTTCATGGAACGTGTTGTTCCTACGTAATAAAAATTGGTGGAAATGAATTTTTACTTGGCGTGCGGAGCCGTGGGTAATTCCCGCGCAAATTCTCACGCTGCAGCACTTGCGTCCTCGTTGTTCGGGGGGTACACACAGAACATCGCGTAATACTCTTGAGCAGAGAACATTTGTCTGCGACGTGATTGCTGACTGCTGACTGACAAGATTTTTTCCAAGCGACTTCTTCTACCCCCAAATAGTTTCTCTCGTTCCATTATGAATTGACCCCCACCAGGCCAAGAGGCTTCAGGTAAAAAGAAGCCAGCACATTTTCGAAACACACGTGCTTCGCAGATGTGCAACGAACGGACTATCGTGCACTTTTACAAAAGTCCGCGTTCCGTCCTTTTACTGCCAATGTACCCATTGCTTCGAGGTAGGCAGCAGAGACCACGTGTTTCGGTTCGGAAGGGTCCGAAGAGAAGAGAAACAGGAAGTCTTCGAGTTGCTATAAAGAAAAAAATCCTGCTTCCTGTTTGCCTTTTCCGATACGCTGAGTTCACGTCTGCTACGAGGCGGAACCAACTAAGCCATAAATTACCCAAAACTGTAGGAAACCGTTGTCCACCGTCGACTAGCGGGACAATACGGTCATAAACCGCGATCCTAGCGAAATGCTCTGGCCGAATGTTTGGGAACTAGCAATTAAAAAGTATTATTCAGCATCAATACGGCTCGCGAAGAGACACAGGAAGAAAGAGAGCATGTAGTTCGCTGACTGCGCGTAGTCCCGCCTGGTTCGTCACCTGTGTGAAGTTAGCCCCCCCTTTTTTTGAAAACTTAAAATTTCTTGGTTGTACTAGTTTGTACTAGATTTGTACCGCGTTGTACCGTTGAGAGCTTTAAAAAATTCCCAACCGTTTTCGAGAAAAATGGAAAAAACCAATTTTCAGGCTGCCCCCCCCCCTTTTTGGAAAACATCGATTTTCACGATTGTACTACATTGTACTAGTTTTACCGAACATTGTACCGTTGAGAGCTTTCAAAAATTCGAAACCGTTTTCGAGAAAATGAGAAAATTAAAAAAGGGGCTAGCCCCCATTTTTTGAAAACATCGTTTTTCGCGATTGTACTGCATTGTACTAGTTGTACCGAACATTGTACCGTTCGAGAAAATTGTTTAACTCTTTTGGTTTCCGAGATAAATCGGAATATCCAAAGTGTAGATTCGTACTACTGAAAAAAAATCTGAAAAATTAAAAACTCTTGCTTGTACTAGTTTGTACTAGACTTGTACCGCGTTGTACCGTTCGAAGAATATGTTTAGCTCTTTTGGTTTCCGAGAAAAATCGGAATATCCAAAGTGTCGATTCGTACTACTGAGGAAAAAAAATTTGTGAAAAATTAAAAGTTAATGAGTTTGTCAAGTCGCCAGGGCCGCTTTTATACTGTTTCGAGCACCGGGTATAGGCCCGTGCATAGCCTACTGGTGCTCGCAGCGGAAGACAACAGAAGGTCGGCCTCCGTCAAGAGGACGATCAGGAGGCCGACAAGAAAAGAGTCGGATACCGTACGTCCTAGCGTTCGGACGTACGCGTACTATAATCGGGACACATAATTGTATCGCCAATAAAGCAACCGGTCGTTTAGTGTGTGCCCGTGTCTTTGTTCTACCCGTTGCGTCGGGGTGGCCTGTACTGGAAACGCCCCGGCGCAACAATACGTTTGAGGGCCCCAGGCGCATCATTATGAGGCGGCAAACATTTTTCAGCTGCCTCTAATTTTTATATTATGAATTTAATAGTTAAAAACAAGTATTTTATTTTGCAACTATAACGGGACTGTTTTTTATAATGCTGTTTGCGAGGAGTAAGGTTTTAAAATGTGTCCCCATAGAGCAGGCCTGCACAGCGAGCCTTTTTCAGCGCCTAGCGGCAAGCAACCAGCCGTACGCCGTTACTAAGGATAGAATCGGTGAGGCGAACTGCAGTAGTGTAGGTGCGGGCTCGTAGCCGCGTAGCGTAAGTATAATTCGCCTCACCGATTCTACTCTTAGTAACGGCGTACGGCTGGTTGCTTGCCGCTAGGCGCTGAAAAAGGCTCGTTGTGCAGGCCGACCATAGAGAGTGAGGCCACAGCTTGCGCCTAATGCTCCTATGGTAAACGCGACCCTGTACGTTGCGTCGCGTTTTACGTATCAGGGTGAATGCCAATGGCGCGTGGCTCGCCCACGTATTGGTACGCGATATTTATCGATAACTGTACATATCGATATTTGCCTGTCGATATTTTGATATTTTTTATCGATATTTCAAACACTAATATTTACAGTTATCGATAATTTTATTCAAAATATCGACAATTGTTACTGCACTTTCTTCCGTTCAAGCCAATTGAAGCTAATAATTTTCAAATTACTACGTGTAAGTAAAACCCCATAAAAAACTTTCAAAAAGTAAAAAAATTACGCCAAGTACATGAAACAAATAAATCACAAAAAAATAAAAGATAATAATATAAATCACAAAAATATAGAAGAAAATATATATCACAAAAAATAGAAGATAATAATATA
Source organism: Andrena praecox (assembly GCA_963932275.1). Classification (NCBI taxonomy): domain Eukaryota; kingdom Metazoa; phylum Arthropoda; class Insecta; order Hymenoptera; family Andrenidae; genus Andrena; species Andrena praecox. The sequence goes on from OZ010731.1 coordinate 33,998,730, forward strand.
AACCCCCCAAAAAATAGAAGAAAATATACAATATAAAAAAAGATGTGAAATCAAAATGAGCTGCAAGTACATAAAGGTGCTTTCCAACTGCCCTTAAGATGACACAACTACATAGACACAGCTAAAATGCTGTGTTCATACATTCCATTACTCATATCGCGGACATTTTAATTACCCCATCAAAAAGAATCCCAATTAAAAACATTGTCGTATATTAATTTTTGGCTTTACAAAATTAATATACAAAATTGCGCCAATTATATATATATATATAAACTTTATTATTCCCCTCGGGGTTATAATCTTTCCTTACACTACACTTACACATCAATCGTTACATTACACTTACATCTATCTTATCCTACACCTTCTCCTTTTCCTTACATCTACCTTAACCTATTCTTAACCCTATTCTATTCTTATCTTCTACCGCTCGCTCGCTCGCACGCTCGCTCGCCCGTCCTCTCTCCCCCCTGGACCTCCGCTTCCGCTCGCCGCCCTCTCACTCCCATCTCCTCATTCATTTCTCAGCTCATCTCTCCTCTCATCCACATCCCTCCCTCCTTTCCTCTATTTTCCTTAACCATTCTTCCCCCTCTCCCTCCTCCCCTAATACTTCGCCCACCATCTCCTGCCATCCTCTCTCCACTCCCCACCCCATACATACCTCCCACACATGCTCCCAGGACTCTTCCTCCCCACCACACACCCTACACCTTCTTTTTTCCGCCTCCTCCCAATATCTCCCCCCTCTTACTCCATTCCCCAGTCTAAACTTTGCCACCCTTTTCCATCTACCCTCCCCCCAACCCTTCTTCAGATATCCCGGTACCCCCGGCCCCTTCACCCTCCCATACCATCTATTATAACTCGACTCTCCAATCTTTCCCCACCTCTCCTCCTCCTGCATCTTCCTTTCCCTGTCCACAATCTCCTCCCCCCTTATCCCCCCCCTTTCCCTCCCCCTTTCTACCTCCTCCACTGTCCATCCTCTTTCCCCAAAGAACTGCTCCCTTTCCTTTTCCCATCCCTCCAACACCCTTCCCCTCTTCCATCTCCCCTTCAACTCCTCCAAACACAACCTCGCCAGCTCCCCTCCTTCTCCCTCCTCCAATTTTTTCTCAAATCCCCACGCCCTCATCCCTGCCCTTCCCCTCAACATCCCCCTTTGCAGCTCCTCCCTGACCATATACCCCGGTGTCTCTCTGCTCACCCCTAACACCCACTTCAAGAACCTATCTTGCATCGCCTCCACTTTCCCCCTTTCCCTCCATCCCCACACCTCCACCCCATATCCCACCACCGCCCACACCAACCTGTCAAACAACCATATTCTTTTGCCCCAGTCTTTCCCGAATAACCTTTTCCCCAACCCCCACACCTTCCCCATTACCGCAGCCCCCTTCCTCACTCTCTCCCCAACATGTTCCTCCTGCCCGCCACTCCTCATTATCGTATAACCTAAATACTTAAAACTACTCACCTCCTCCAGCTCTTTTCCCTTCCATCTCCATTTCATTTTCTTCCACCTCCCCCCACCCCTCCTACACCTCATTATCTTCGTCTTTCCCACGTTTACCTGTAAACCTTTCCCATCCATATATTTCTCCAGCTTTCCTATCATTCCCCTCATCCCCTCCTCATCCTCCGCTATCACCGCCACGTCATCGGCATACGCCAGCGTGTATATTTTCCTCCCCCCTACTTTCACTCCCCCCCATCCCCCCCTCTCCAGCTCCTCGTCCATATCTGCTGTGAGCAGCGTAAATAGGCTTGGGCTTAAGGGACAGCCTTGCCTCACCCCCCTCGCTGTCCAGAAGATCTCCCCTTCCTCCTCCCCCACCCTCACCCTACACACTGTCTCCTGCAACACTTCCCCGCACCTCTCCACCAGCCCTTCCCTCACCCCCCTCTTCCTCATCGCCTTTAATAACACCCCCCTATCCACCGAGTCAAACGCAGCCTTTAGGTCCAAAAACAAAATCAGCATTTTCCTTTCCTTCCTCACCACCTGCCTGTTCACCAAATAATTCAATACATAAATATTGTCCATACATCCAACTCCCCTTCTGAACCCCGTTTGACTCGGTGGCAGCAAACCCCCCCCCCTCCACATCCGCCCTTAATCTTTCAGCCAACACAGAGGCGTAAACCTTGTACGCCGTCTGCGTTAACGTAATTCCCCTATAATCTTCTACTTTTTCCCCCGCCCCTTTTTTTATCACCGGCACTATCACCCCTTCTTTCCATTCCTCTGGCCAACCCTCCCCCCTCCATACCCTATTACATATTACACACAGCCCCTCCATCACCTCCTCTCCCCCATACTTCCACACCTCGTTTTGAATCCCATCCCCTCCCCCTGCCTTCCCATCCTTTAAGTCCCTCACCACCCTTTCCACTTCCTCCCGCCCCAGCTCTCCCTCTTCATCCGCTTCCCTCCTTCTCTCCCCTCCCATCCTCACCCTCCATTCCACTCCTCCTAGTAATCCCCTAAAATACTCGTCCCACTCCCTTATTTCTATTCTTTCGTTTATCCTCCTTTTCCTCTTCCTGACCTTGTTCACCACCTTCCACACCTGCCCCTCCGTTCTTGCACCCTCTACTTCCTTTTCCCACCTCTCCACCTCTTTCTTCTTCTTTTCCTCACACAACTTTCCATATTCTCTCTTCCTTGTCCTATATATACTCCCATCCCCTCCCTCCCTTCTCCACCTCCTCAATTCCCTCCTCACCTTACCCTTTTCCTCTCTACATTCCTCATCCCACCAACCTCCCTTCTTTTCCCCCTTCCCCATCTTACTCACTGCCTCCTTTATTCTATTGCTCAGCTCCCCCCATTCCTCCTCTACCCCCATCTCCCTTACCTCCCTTTTCCCAAATCCCCTCCTAAATTCCATTCTACCTTCCTCTGTCCAATTACCCCTCCTCCCATTCCGCCCTACTCCTTTTTTCCCAGTCACTCCCTCCCCCCTTCCTCCCCCATTTACCCAAATCACCACCGGGTGGTGATCTGAGTCAACCTTCTCCCCTATCTCTAGCCTCTCTACCATCTCCCTAGTCTCCTCATTCCCTAACACGTAGTCTATTACCGATACCCCCCTCCCACCGGCAAACGTCCATTCCCCCTCCTCGTCCCCTTCTACGCTCCCATTCAAAATCCCCCACCCCCTTTCCTCCAGGTATTTACACAATTTCCTCCCTTCCCCGTTCACCTCCTTATCCTTTGATCTTCTGCTATTCACACTTTCTCCCTCCCCCTCACCCCCCTCCCCTACCTCCCCTCCTTGCTCTCCTGTCCTAGCATTAAAGTCCCCCCCTATTACCTTTCTCACTCCCCCCTCCCTCTCCTCCGTCCATTCCCCTAGCTCGACTAGCTTCCTATCTATATCCTTATTCACATAAACCCCTACTATCCTCCACCACTCTCCCCCCATTTTCACTTCCCTCGTCAACACCCCTTCTATTTCCACCCTTCCTTCCCCTCTCGTTTCCAACCCCTTTCTCACTCCCATCAACATCCCACCCATAGCTCTCCCCTTCTTATTCTCCCTCTTGGCCCATTGCCTTTCCCATACATACCCCCTGGGAATCTTCCTCTCCACCCACTCCCACTCCCTCTCCTCCAGCCACGTTTCGCTCAACACGAATACATCCCACTCCTCCAACCCCTTCCAAAAATCTCCATCTTTTCTCCTTAGTCCTGCCACATTCCAGAACGCTACTTTAAAACTCCTCCCTTCGCTCCTTCCTTCCATCCTATTACTTCCTTTCCCCTTCCCCCCTGCCCACTTCCACCGTTTCCCTGCTCCTCACTCCATTTTTCCCCCAACTCATCCCATGTCTTTATCTTCCCGTCCACCCACATCTTCATATACCCCACTTGTACTTTCCTTCCCCTCTCCCTCTCATCTTCTGCCTCTCTTTCTATCCTCCACCTCGTCTTTCTCTCCTCCTCCGTTAGGTCGTCCTCTATTCTTTCCCTCCTACCCCTCAACTTTTTCTTCGCCTCCATCACCCTCCTTTTTTCCTCCCTCCCCACCAGTTTGACCAACACCATTCCACTCCCATCTCTCCCCGCTCTACCTATCTTCACAGCCTCTTTTATTCCCTCCACCTCCATCCCCATCCTTTCCCATAACTTTTTCACTTCCCCCTTCACCTCCTTCCCCTCTATATCTATCCCCCTTACCACCACATTATTTTTTCTTCCCTCTCTCTCCTTTTTATCATGCTTTATCTCCATTCTTCTCACCCTCAATTTCCAATCCTCCCCTACCCCTTTTTCCCCCCCTTCTTTATCCCCTCCGCTACTTTTTTCCTTCTCCCATCCCTCTACCCTCCCCATCACTTCTACCAACCTCCTGTCCCTTTCTATCATCCTTTTCTCCATCTCTTCTCTCCTTGTCTTTTCCTCTCTCATCTCCTCCTCCCACCTTCTCCTTTCTTTTCTCCACATTTCCTCTTCCCTCCTTCTTTCCTCCCTCTCCCTCCTCATCTCCTCCTCCACCCTTCTTCTCTCCTCCCTATCCACCCTCATCTCCTCTCTCATTTCCCTCATCTCCCGCATGATTTCCCTCAATGCTCCTTCTAACCCTCCCATACCTTCCTCTTTCCCTACCCTTCCCCCTTTACTCCCTCCCACTGGTGATCTCTCCGTTTTGTCACTCCTTTTGAACTCCTTCATCTGTTTATCTTCCCCTCCCTCTTCCTCTTCTCTATCCTTCCTCTTTTTACCCCATACGCTTTCCACACTTCCCACACTCCCTACACTACTTCCACTATCCTTCCTTCCTCTTTCTACTTTCTGACCCCTTTCCCCCACTTCCCTACCTTTTCCTTCTTCCTTCCCTCCTTCCCTCTCCCCCTTTTCCTTTCCTCCCTCCATTTTCCCTCTCACCCCTTGACTTTCCTTTATTCCCTTTCACCTCTTCTCTCTACCCTTTTTACTCTTCTCTTCCCACGCTCCTTTCACTTCCCTAACCGTTTACCCGTTTACCCGTTTAAATTTCCCTCCTTTATGTCACCTGTCCTACTTCCTCCTATCTTCCACAGAGCGCGCCACCCGCCTATCGCCTCTCTTCCCGCCTCACGCCACGCTTGTCACACTGCCCTAACCTCCAAATCTTTCTCTCTCTCACAATCCCACCTCTACACCCCACACCGTTCGCCCTTTCCCTTTACCCTCTTCCCTTCGACTCTAACACTTCCCCTTCTCCACTCCTCACCACCCTTTCCTCACACTTTCACCACACTATCCTCTCGCTCACGCACACCGCTCCTATCGCACATCAATCTTCCACGCGACCGGAAACGGAAGTCCAATTGCGCCAATTATAACAATAGCTATTTATAAAAAGAAAAAATGTATTAAATAATATTAAGCAGATATATTTTTATAGAAATAAATATTTCAATACCAATAAATATTTTATTCAAAATACTTGGCGCTGCGAAACCGAAAAAATGTTAATTGTCTTATTAATAGTAAATTAATAATTTACAATAACTCCCTTACAATCTAAAATATATAAACATATACATATACATATTACAAACGCAGTCAGATTTATTCTACATATATTTAATTCTAATATCATACGTAGCATATGCACACGCACACATACACACATTCACGAATGCACGTACAAGAAAGAAAGAAAAAGATTAATGCAATTTATACATATGTATTCAGTTTAGCAACACCAATTCGGTTTCGCAGCGCCAAGTATTTTGAATAAAATATTTATTGGTATTGAAATATTTATTTCTATAAAAATATATCTGCTTAATATTATTTAATACATTTTTTCTTTTTATAAATAGCCATTTTTATAATTGGCGCAATTTTGTATATTAATTTTGTAAAGCTTTTAATTAATTTACGACAATGTTTTTAATTGGGATTATTTTTGATGGGATAATTAAAATGGCCGCGATATGAGTAATGGAATGTATGAACACAGCATTTTAGCTGTGTCTATGTAGTTGTGTCATCTTAAGGGCAGTTGGAAAGCACCTTTATGTACTTGCAGCTCATTTTGATTTCACATCTTTATTTATATTGTATATTTTCTTCTATTTTGGGGGGGGGATTTATATTATTATCTTCTATTTTTTGTGATACAAATTTCCGTTATAATTTGTTTGCTGGAGAATATCTATTACAGATTACGCAAGGTTAAATTACTTTGGGGAGGTATGATACATGTATCAAACCGCCCTTGAATGTAGAATTTTAAAACAATAATTTTAACAACACTTAACCTTAGACTGAAAGCAACGAGAGTTGGTACATATGTGTAATATTGAGGGTATTTTCCAGTGCAGGTAACGATGGTTCATAACAATCAATACACAGTGACAAAAACCTTTTATAAATAAAGTACAAACTTACGTTTCCAAACACCAAAATGCACTTCCTTAATAAAATAATTTCAGGATAATAAATTACCTTGAAGCAATCGTAACTGAACGCGATCTACAAAGCGTCCTCTATTGCTGAAGTGTACGCTTCTCTTTTGTTTTTTATGTGGGAAATATAAGAATGTATCAAGCCTCCCTATGTATCAATCCTACCCCTTGCAACAGTCCTGCAAGAGGTAGTAGGGGGGCACGTTTAGCGGCCCGTACTCAGCAGGGTATCGGTTAAGACACCCCGCTGATTAGATGTGGAGGAATCACCAAGGTTCCTGAAGTGGGGTGGTTGTCTTCGCGGACAAACCTTGGTGTGCGTCATCACGTGGAATTTCCCTGACCCGTTGCAGAGAAAGTTCCAGCTCTTTGTATTCCGAACTACAGTAAAAACGGGGACTTCGAACCGTGGTGCCTTCTGCCACATCTGGCAATAGCTATAAAACAATTTAGTCCTAAGCCTTCGCGACATAAACCAGACGCGGTTGACAGGATCCAGACCCTAAAGGTCTGCGCACACATATCCGTTCCGTGTCCGTGTCCTTTCCGGCGTTGCCAGTGGTAAGAAGAGGAAGGGCGTAGAGGGTCTCTTATTCTTACCACTGGCACGCCGGAACGGACACGGACACGGAACGGATATGTGTGCGCAGACCTTAAAGGTGCGTATCGACTTTGCGAGGATTTCTCGCGAGGCATGCCTCGCGGAGTAGAAAGTCTAAAAACTGTATGCCTCGACCATGGGAACCATCCTCGACTTTCCAAAGCAGCCTCGCGTGACAGGCTCCCGCGGCAGCTTCGTGCTACCTCCAGCATGATATTTGCCTAGGCGTATGGGTGACGTATGCAATGTGCATCTTGTAACAATATATATGTATATTTGCTAAATAAGAATATATAAAATAGAAATACAACGGTTTTAAAAAGCTCTATCGCGAAATCGATCACCCGTCCGGCAAGACTGTTGTCCACCTAATGCCCGGTCTTCACTTCTTCTTCCCCCCACGCAAAGTATGGAATCGCAGCAGTGAACTTCGTAACGACGAATTAACGTCAAAAACGCGAGCCGTCATGGGATGAAGCCGAGAGCCCGCGGTCGGTGTTAAAACACGCTCTCAATCTGTAACACATTATGTGATGGAAATACTTAATTGTTGCTTAATAAGCTTACAAAATTTTATCGTAGAATTAGAAGGCGTGAAACATTACCTGAAATATGGTACTTATTGCTTTCTGCTTTTAATACCGATTGCTTTTGACGTAGAATACGTCTTACCTTTCAGGCCAGCAGTAGGCCCCCCCCCCCCCCCAACCAGAATATCGAGCGTTACATTTTCATGTAACGTTTGAAATTGCAATATCTTCTAAACGACAAGACATACACGCTTATACGACATACCAATCGACTGGCGAAGGAACAAAGGATATTAATTGTGCAATATGTCCGCGCTATTGCATCAGCCAGCGCGGGGAGAGGGGGAGGGGGGAGGGTCACATTTTCCGCCGCTCGGCGCGCCTGAAAATTAGTATATCTCGCGACTCCGATGAGATAGAACGTTCCGTGACGTCCCATTGTAATCGTCTCATCGAATACTATACCTCCAGTGCACAAAAAACCGGCGATATTGTTTGTAAGACAGAAGAATCGAAAGTGAAGTTTGCAAATCTGTGTCTTTCAACAACATGTCGCGGTATACGGCTACTAAACGCGTACAAAACCACCGTAAACGCGTAAAGGAGAGTATAGAAGATCATGGTGAACCAAAAAAATCCAAAAAGACAAATGCTGAACGTCAGAGGGAATATAGACAACGCCTCAAAGACAAGGGGCACGAGAGCCGCGCGCAGCACACGAGTACAGCAGACCCGCAGCCGAGTACATCTGCCGTTCCTGATATTTGTATCACAGTGGACGACGCGGAAAACGCAAACGCCTGCGAAAATGATGCGTTGGAGGTTATGCAATTAGATACACATGACGAGAAATACGAGGAAGACCGCCTGACGTCGCAACTGTATCGGCCAATCGATTTCACTACAATCTATCAATTAGCAACAAAGCATTTCAACAATACATTTCTTAAAAATTAATTTGGATACACGTGTCATATTTGCGACAGACTGTGGTTCCAGATGGACATAAAGACGGTTACTCATAATGTGCTGCCGCTGCTTCAACCACAATTTCCCAATGAAAACGTCGCAAACTTTAAACTATGCAGTTACTGCCGAACGAATTTATCAAAGGGGAAAATACCGCCGATGTCGAGATCGAACGGGTTTCAGTATCCGCCGAAGCCAGTTTTGCCGCCCCTAGATCCCATAACTGAGAGACTTGTATCGCCACGAATACCTTTTATGCAACTTCGTCGGCTGCGTCACGAGGGACATGCTATAATCGGTCAAGTGATAAATGTGACTGTTAACAATATGGTGACTTCCCTATTATTTGATGATGTGAGCGTAGACATCGAAGTGCCGATTGTGATCATGGGAGATTTCAACGTCGACGCACAGACTAATCCACGTGTGCTAGAATTCACGAAGGAACACTTCAATTTAGACCACGTGCCGACGCCACCGACTACGCTGGGTAACCCCACCATCGATTTGAGTTTCGCCAGAAATATAAGTGTCGATCTCTTCCCTTATATTAGCTACTTCTCGTATGATAAGCGCATTTTAAATAAAATCTTGCTTCACCCACTATGAAATAAATAAATAAATAAAAAAAAATTTGTACTTTGTACAATTAAATATGTCTTCGTTCATTGTCTTTCATACCACGTAAGCAACTCTACAGCACGCGTCACGTATTCTACGTTTTAAAGGATTCCGGCCGTGTCTCTGACACAGCCACCGTTACTTTTTTTTTAATTTTGCAAAAAGTCCGCCTGTAACAAATGATCGTAGACATTTCGGTAAGTGTGGTATAAAAGTAAAAGTTTGTTTCAATACTTCGTCGAACATCATGCATACCTGCGACACGCCCGTACCAGCCTGGCACAGGTTGACCGAACTGGACTCGGCACCCTTACGTATGCAAGTAATTTGCAACGTAGATCATCATCTGCATGTTTTCTTCGGTCTTCTGTCTGTCTGCTCCTGTGAACTTAGAAATGGGACTGAAGAAATTAAAGGGTGAATTAAATTTATTATTTCCTTCGTCACCTTCTTGGGAAAGTTACGGCGGCGTCGATCCTCCCGCGTGATCGTATGATCCGCGAGGAGCAGTGTCCTTGCTGACTCAGTCAGTGTTCCTGCGCTTTACAGCGCGGTGCGACGCCTAATCGATTAAATTATTATTTCTTTCGCCACTTTCATGGGAATCGGCGTGAATCCACTCGCGTGACCGTATGATCCGCGAGGAGCAGTGTCCTTGCTGACTCAATCAGTGTTCCTGCGCTTTGCAGCGCGGTGCGACGCCTAATCGATTAAATTTATTATTTCTTTCGCCACTTTCATGGGAATCGGCGTCGATCCACTCGCGTGACCGTATGATCCGCGAGGAGCAGTGTCCTTGCTGACTCAGTGAGTTGTTCTGCGCTTTGCAGCGCGGTGCGACGCCGGATAGTTTTACTATTATTGAAAAATTGAATAATACGGTTTCTTTACTACATCGTGTATACATACACGGTTAACCTAGCGTGTGTGAGCGGACGCACACACCTCAGCGCCCAGTGAGACGCCATCCTTAACATATATACATAAATGCGGCTTTAAAGCTATCATCTTCTGTACGTATGTCGCCTTATTTTTCAAGTCATCGAACTCGAACCAGCGATCTTGCTGGTTTATGAGCGCCGTGTAATGACCAAGGAATTTCATGTGTGACCCCCCGTTGTAAGTCACAACACCTGCCAACACGTAATTATCGCCCTCTATCTGTAGTGTTAAAGGAAATTCATTTAATAATACTCTTCTACTCTGATTTTCGAAACTTATTTCAATAAAAATAAATAGTCCGCAAGAATATTTGATATGCATATGCTTGTTGCAACACCGTTCCTGCAATTTTGGATCATTGCTGATTAAACTTTGCAAGTCTTTCAACCCGCATCTTTGCATCGTGTTGTGATTAATTGGAAATAACACAGATTTTCGATCGGATGTTGATCCGCATATATCACACGAAAAATTTTTTCGCACAAATACGCAACATTAGATTGAGCATCTATAATCTGTATATTATTTGCCAGTGTTGGTTTGACAAAAAATTCGATGCTTTTTAATAATAATGCTCGCATTTTATAAATTCTGTTACATGGGCCTTTCCCTAAAAATTCTCTTAAAAATTGAAAACATTGTTTCTCGCTGTTTTGGATATTGTTTCTTATGTTATCATTGTAACATGAGTGAGCTAATATTTGCATTATACTATCAAAACCACACGTATTTTTAACTATTGTTTTTGTGCTCCTCGTCATTAGAATTGTACACAGGTTTCCATTCATAAGGATTCCAATGCCAAAGGATCTGGCTGTTTTTGCGTTTGCATCCCAATCAGGCCTCGTATCTAAGTACGTTCGATTAATCTTTTTGGGATCGTTTTTGTTGCGCTAATTTTGTTCATATTGTAAATCCTTATTTGAATCAATTGCGGAGTTCGACTCAGGTGTATCAGCTGTTATAGTACAATCATTTGTGAACACAGTAATCGTTGGTTCTGTTTCATTATCGTCTTGCGCCACTTCTTCTATTTTAATGGATTCGTCATTCCCATCAGTGTCAGATGTATGTGTACTTTCTCGAGCTTCTGCCATTGCTAATTTTGCTCTACCAGAAAACGATTTTATGTGAATACTTAAAAATTTGTCCACGCGCAGCGGTCTTGGTAAACCATTTAATAAACGATGTTTGATATCGTTCATTTCTGATTCGACGGCACTGGAACTAGCGTGTAATTTACCAAATTGAAATTACTGCATCATTAACCCAGTATATAATGGAAAATATGGTAGTAAATTACTAATGCTTTTAGCCATTTCCGGGCTATAATATGGATTTATGTCTGTACCATTTTTTTCATTTTCACCTTGATTTTTAATATTTAAGCTAAACTCGCGACACCATGAGAATACCAATGCTTCATCGTCAAAATCTTGTGACTCTAATTCGAGGTCTTCAAAATTAGACTCACACGTGGGATTGTTATTTGTTTCGACATCTGCCATTTCCGCGAACTTTTCCTTACCCTTAATGACATTTATCATGTAAATGCGAGCCTCTTCAGATAATGTTTTTTGTCCACATTCGTCTAAACCGCATGTCTGTGCATAACATAAAATTAATAAATGTTTGGCGAAGACTTTAAAGTTTGCAAAAGCTGTTTGATTCGTCAGTTGCCCCATAGCCAATACATAGAAGGTTTTGACTTGCGGATGAAGAGATTTTATAGGCTTCCAACGTGATACAAAATGCATGTAATGGCAAATGTCGAGTCTTACGAATGAACGTGGCAAAGTCATAAGTGACTCGTTTGTTAAGCATAGAAAACATTTGGATAAATAATCTTTTAGATTTTTACATTGTGCGAAAACTGGCGTTATAGCACCCAACAGCGCTTTGTCGAAATCACAAGTTACCTCTTGTGGTAGTGGAAAGTTAGTTGTGTGAGTGGAACCGAGACGAATTATTTCATACAGCCAAGTTTGTATTGCGTTTGTATTCTGTGTAGAGCTTAGCATTTGGAACACTGGCATTTTGGATGTAGGTGTCTCGGCAACAATTTCATATAAATAAATATGTGGGCACAAATTTCCATCAGGCCTACGCAGTTTTTTAACAAGTGATCCAGTGGCATCGATAAATATTCTACGATAATATTGAATATAAACGGCTGTTTGTTCAACTGTCCAGTAATGCACGAAAAACGGATCTAAGCCTATAGAGTGAATAGAACCCGGATGATATTTATATTTCATTTGTAGAATGCTGTTTACTGGATCGGTTGAAGTAATTCCTAAATTTTTGTTTATTAATTGCTCCTTAGCTTTTCGCAACACGCATGGTTTCGGTAAATGTGGAGGCTCGGGATCACCAATCTCCATCAGATTATCTGCTTCTGCTCTTCGCCACATGCTAGGCAAAGTTTTATTATCGACCATCGTTTTTGCAATTGTAATTCTACGACTACCTTTTAACTGTCTTCTTTTGTTATGTTTGATGGTCGATACGAAACCTTCCACTTCGCATTCTAAAGTCACGTTCGATTTGTGCACAGGTTTATTTATAATACATCCCGCAAATTTAGCCTGGCATTCGAAACAAGATCCTGATATTTTCAAATACAAACCCTGTTCTGAAACTTAACACCTTTTGAATGCGAAGGGACACGGAAGTTTTGCTTCTTTTAATATAGCGCGAAACAGTACGTCAGACAATACGTTCGAGTTTGACCTTTTGTGTGTGCATATTCCACGTTCTCAGGTTTTATTTTTATCCACTCTTTATGTGACAGGGTCAAATTAAACCGAATTACGTTATCAGAAAAGCTCTCCGTCGAAGCATCTAAAATCAGTAAAAGACAAATCTTCTTGAATATTGTAGAAATCTAATACTTTTTTCCAAATATTGTATCGATTCTGCTTGCACATGATATAAATATACTTCGGTTTCAGTATCTGATTCATACGATCCGAAATATCTTTATAAATTGCATCGCTTGGTACAACAGGCAAGCCACGATTATCAGCCAGGTGCTTATAATCTTCTGAGAGAATTATATCCAAAAGTTGATTTGCAGTATTCATTTTGAAGATCTGTATAATATTGTGAATAAAGGGAACCCTGAATGAAAAAAGGTTGGTCCAACTTTCTTAATCTTTAAGTGACTTCGTACTTCCCAAATAGAAGGACAATTAAATGTGCTGTAGATGTAAAACAGAACAAGCCCAATCAATCAAGCAAATAACACACATATAACTTGAACGTAATTAGCAAAAAATTAACGAAACACCACCTAACACGAACAAAACGAAACACAAACTGAACAGTAACTTGCATAAGGTGTAAAATGCATAAGAAATGCTTAGAACGTCTCACTGTGCAGTTGCTGCTCGAATGGTTCTGTTTCAACTGAATGCAGACAGAAAGTCGAGGGCTTATTCGAAGGATTATCTACACCATAGTGTAACAAACCCCCAAAATGCCCTTTTCTTTTTTTTTCTTAATAAACATAATTAGTAACTATTATAATACTTATATTCTTATTATTCTTACTTTTATAAAGCGTGTTAGCATTAATATTAATATTAGCTCAGAGTACTGGGAGATGCGAGTGCAATGAAACAGAGAATCGAGTGTTGAGGAGTGGGGAGAATTGAACGCATGCGCGATCCTCAGTCGATCGGCGGATCGGCGAGAGCAAGGATCGGGAGCAGAGAAGTGTGCAGAGCAATGAGTGGGAGAACCGAGCGTCCAACGCGCGCCTGCGCATTAGTCAGTCGCTCTGTAGGCCGACTGGAGAACGGACCATGCGAGCGCAGAATTGTCAATGCGTAATAGTCGAGCTCCATTCCTATTGGTGCGCTCCCAGTATCCAGAATATGTATAAATACGGGCACGATAGCCCAGAGAGAATTCATTCGACTCCAAGCATTCAATGCGATTAATTCGAGACAATTCATACAAGGATCATTTAAGGCAAATAGCCGATCCCAACGTAAATTAATGCTCCAACTTTGGAAGCCGCTTTTTAGGCCCCTCGGTTCTGTTGAGCGTTCCAACCAAGGCCATTGTCGCCAGGTTTGATGAGACGTTCCAGCCTTGGAAGCCGCCTTGTAGGCCCCTCAGTTTGAAGAAGCAAAATTGTTAATTGTTATTCTCAGGTTAGTAATATTACTCCTGAGCAACGTGGGAGGAAGATTATTCCAAGTGACAAAATCTGCCCTTGACGAAACGGAGAAACAACCAAGAATGAATCTCAACTTAAACATATTCAAATCCTAAATCCTAAGCTGTTACATAATTCCAAAATCTTTCTAAATCGATCAAAAGAGTCACTATCTATAAGCTAATTCCTAGATCCATAAGCTAATTCCTTCAATCGACTAAGACGTCGCTATTAGTTATTTAAGTTATATTACTCTAAATCGAACGATCAAACGGGCATTCTTTTGTACCGACCAAGAGTCGCAACCCAAGACGATCAACTATATTCTTTTGTACCGACCGAGAGCAACTTAATTATCATAATTTCTTTAATATTATTAAGCGTTAATTCTTGTTTGTTTGTATAATTTAGAAGTGTTTTATTGAATAAACACTATTAAGATTAATTCTTGTTCTTGAATTTTAATTCTTTATCGCACGCCACTCGAACCAATCCCGAAATCCTGTGAAGCGCGTTACGCCACGCGTGGAAACGTTACAGGAGCTTATTTTTGGTGGCAGCGGTGGGATTGTAGATTTGCAATATCGCGAATTTTGTGGCAAAGGAGTAATCCTCCTATAGCGAAGAACGAGAATTTTTCTTCTTTGACAATTGCGAAGTAAGAACACTAATCATGGCTGAACGTGATCCTGTAAACGAGCTGGCAGCCGAACTGCAAAACCTGCACCTATATCAGGACAATATGCGTCATCCTCAGATTAGAATTAGAGATGCCGCAGATACGGTTCCGGCATTCGATGGACGAAATATTTCTATCTATCAATATACAAAATGTTGCAAAAATGCGAAAAATATGGTCGCACCAAACGCCGAGTATGGACTAGTACAAATTATAAAAAAACAAATTATATGGCCAAGCCTCACGAGTTGTTCTAAATGGAGATTACAATACCATAGATGAACTCATTAGAGTACTTAATTCTCGCTTTGCTCCACTACATTCGTCAATTCAATTAGATGGAGATATGTCCAGAATCGCTCGATTACAGTAGCCGTGTGTCAAAAATTCTCCAGCAAATAAAAACGTGCCACGAAACAGAAGTTCCCCTGAATGTCATACAGTATAATCAAACTGCGGAAACAAATGCTATTCGGACGTTCTTGACGGGATTGAGACCGGAGGTTTACGCGAGAATGCGAACAGTTGACTTCGCTGATTTGGATAGCACTATTAGCCGACAGTATTCTCCCTACTATAGGATATATTAAATTTAAATTCCTAAATACCGAAGTAGAGATTCATGTTGTCAAAACATTGCCAATTGCCCAGGATGGATTATTAGGTACAACCTTTTTCAAAGAAGTAGGAGCCAAGATAGATTATGCTAGATCAGCTGCAATAGTAGGAGACTATATCTTACCATTCGAAAATTGCAAGGTAAATATACCGAACCGATCAAGGTGTCAAGTGCAAGTTAAAGTTCTCGCCTCAGATCTTAGAACCGGATATGTATCTAAATTAAATTTACATCCTAAAATTCTTATGGGAAATGCTCTGGTTACCAATAATAATGGGCTAGCTAATCTTTATGTTATTAACACATCTAATAAGGATATAACATTAGCGATACCACCCATACAATTAGAACCCTATGAGGAAGTAGAGATGCCAGAAATTCTTGAAACCCCAGAGCATGTTGAACAAGTATTAAAATTACTCCGTACTAATCATTTAAATCCTGAAGAAAAGGAAAATATAGAAAAATTAATTACACAATATTCTAATAGATTTCATCTCCCTGGAACAAGACTAGAAGCTACCAATAAACACTAAAGTATCGATACCCGCAGGTGCATAAGGAAGAAATTAATAAACAAATATGCGAATTATTAAATAATAATATTATTAAATCTTCATTTTCTCCTTATAATTCTCCAGTATGGATAGTCGCGAAAAAACCAGACAGTAAAGGAAACAAAAAATGGAGAGTAGTAATAGATTTCCGTGATCTAAATGACGAAACAATAGGAGATGCATATCCATTGCCGAATATACTAGATATATTGGATCAACTTGGTAGTGCCAAATATTTCTCAGTATTTGATCTAGCTTCAGGATTCCATCAAATTCTGATGCATCCAGATGATAAACATAAAACAGCATTTTCTACTCCTTACGGACACTATGAATTTAATCGAATGCCGTTTGGATTGCAGAATGCCCCTGCCACATTTCAAAGATTGATGGATCAAGTTCTTACAGGATTACAGGGTGTAGAATTATTCGTGTACTTAGACGACATAGTAATCTATGCTCGCTCACTTCAGGAACATGCAATCAAATTCGAAAAGTTAATGAAACGACTTAGGGAAGCAAACTTAAGTCTGCAACCAGATAAATGTGAATTTTTAAAGAGAGAGGTAGCGTATTTAGGACATATTATTAGTAAGAATGGAGTTCGACCAGATCCAAGAAAATTAGAAGCTGTTAAGGATTTCCCATTACCAAAAACAATAAAGAACGTGAGACAGTTCCTTGGACTGGCTGGATACTATCGTAGATTTATAAAAGATTTCTCGTAAATAGCTAAACCATTATCAGATCTAACAAGGAAAGATAACAATTACGTTTGGACGAGTAAACAACAAGAAGCATTCGAAATATTAAAAGACGCGTTATGTCGCGAGCCTATATTACAATATCCGAATTTTGACGCTCCATTTATTGTTACAACGGACGCTTCTGGATACGCCGTGGGAGCCGTCCTCAGTCAAGGAGAAATTGGAAAAGACCTTCCGATCGCATATGCCTCGAGAGTCCTAAACAATGCTGAAACACGTTATGCACCAACTGAGCGTGAATTACTAGCACTAGTATACGGCCTGGAACATTTTAGACCCTACGTATATGGCAAGAAATGTAGACTAATAACACAGTACAACAAATTTTGACTTTTTTTCGGACTTGTAACACTCAATAGCCGTTTCTTATAGGTTTTCATGCGCTGAAAACGAATCCGCAAACCGTTTGTCGCTATCACCCTCAGTTTTTGAGAAATTCGATTTTGAATAAAACTGGAAATTTTCGAATTTGAACATCTTTTATGCCGAAACAGTAATAGTTATTCGGTTGCTCGTTGCGTCAAATTATTCTATGAACCCTCCCGAATACAACGATATAAGTTATTATTGCATTATGAACATTTAAATATGTTTAAACAACGATCAAAGGGAAAAGGACACCCGAAATGCACCCATTTTGGCAGATATCCTTCAATTTATTTCCAAAAATAAGGGTCTGGGAGAAAATCTGACCATTCCACGCGATGCAGCAGACAGTTTTCCTTCGGAAAGCGTCAACAGAAGTGGTAAGTCTCGTTTTGTTTTCAATACAGAAGCGAAATAGTTTGGCAAAACGCGCGGAACCGGCAG
Source organism: Andrena praecox (assembly GCA_963932275.1). Classification (NCBI taxonomy): domain Eukaryota; kingdom Metazoa; phylum Arthropoda; class Insecta; order Hymenoptera; family Andrenidae; genus Andrena; species Andrena praecox. The sequence goes on from OZ010731.1 coordinate 34,016,407, forward strand.
TGGTAGTCAACGGCGCGGCGGCCCGCGCGGCGTCCGGCGCGGCCTATCCACAGCCGCTCGCGCGCGACTCTCCCCGTGCTCCAATATTGTATTTGTTATTTATAAACTATTTATTAAAAAATTATTAACTATTACATAATAAACTATGTAATATATTTTCTGTAATTTCAAACTTTGATATTTTGGATATGCAAGGTGTCGGCGCTATGTGTGTTCAGTTAGGTACATCAGTTCCTAATGTATTAAAAATACCAAAGAACTGTTCGTGTGAAAATCATACTATACGACGGGGTAAATTCATTGTCGAACACGATTTTTTTACATTATTATTTTTAAAAGATACAGGGTTATCCATTTAAGACTGGCGGCGCTCGCGCGAGTACAAATGATAACGGCAACAGCGTCAAACGCATTCTTACTAGTGCAATCATATGTCGATACATCCGCTATCTATGGGCTGTTGCTAAAAGTATAGGTTCGTGTAGGTCATGTACATGTTGCCGTTCTCATTTGTACTCGCGGGAGCGCCGCCAGTCTTAAATGGATAACCCTGTATCTGTTTAAAATAATAATGTAAAAAAATCGTCTTCGACAATGAATTTACCCCGTCATATAGTATGACTTTCACACGAACAGTTCTTTGGTATTTTTAATACATTAGGAAATGATGTACCTAACTGTACACACATAGCGCCGACACCTTGCATATCCAAAAAATCAAAGGTTGAAATTACAGAAAATTTATTACATAGTTTATTATGTAATAGTTAATAATTTTTTATTAATTAGTTTATAAATAACAAATACAATATTGGAGCACGGTGAGAGTCGCGCGCGAGCGGCTGTGGATACGCCGCGCCGGACGCCGCGCCGGACGCCGCTCCGTTGACTACCACTGCCGGCTCCGCGCGTTTTGCCAAACTATTTCGCTTCTGTATTGAAAACAAAACGAGACTTACCACTTCTGTTGACGCTTTCCGAAGGAAAACTGTCTGCTGCATCGCGTGGAATGGTCAGATTTTCTCCCAGACCCTTAGTTTTGGAAATAAATTGAAGGATATCTGCCAAAATGGGTGCATTTCGGGTGTCCTTTTCCCTTTGATCGTTGTTTAAACATATTTAAATGTTTATAATGCAATAATAACTTATATCGTTGTTTTCGGGAGGGTTCATAGAATAATTTGGCGCAACGAGCAACCGAATAACTATTATCGTTTCGGCATAAAAGATGTTCAAAGTCGAAAATTTGCAGTTTTTTTCAAAATCGAATTTCTCAAAAACTGAGGGTGATGGCGACAAACGGTTTGCGGATTCGTTTTCAGCGCACGAAAACCTATAAGAAACGGCTATTGAATGTTACAAGTCCAGATGGCTGTTGTACTGTGTAATGGATCATAAACCTCTAGAATGGCTGTACAAATTAGCAAACCCAACTTCAAGGTTGATGCGATGGAAAATTAGGTTAGCTGAGTACGATTACGAAATCATTTACAAGCCCGGGAAATATAATACCAATGCCGATGCCTTATCAAGGAATCCAATATCTACTTTTCCCCTACAAGCAAGCGAAAAACGAACTCGGTCACAGATGACCACTAATACAGAATCCGGGAATCCAAGACCATTAAAACAACCAAAAGGAGATGCTTCTTCATGGGACTCAGACGACATAGACGACTCTGATGACCCAATGATGTACGACTATCAAATAAAACGTAAACTAAAAAGGAAACATCAAACAACAACATCACCGCCAGGTAGACCAACTAAAAAAAAATTAAAACCAGGTGATGCAAACGACGCAGACGATTCAACTGATTCTGATGATCCGATATTAGATCACTACCAAATTAAACGAAAACTAAAGCGAAAACACCAGACTACGACGACCTCACCGACAAGTCGACCAGTCCGAAAACAGACAAAAGGAGAAGAATTATTAATCAAAGAATCCTTAAGAAATGAACAGTCCACAGATAGTTATGAAGTAAATAAAGATATTCAAGTGTCAGTAGAAGGACATCCTCCCCCTAAATCAGTCGTTAGTCAAGAAGGATCAGGACCATCCAGAATGGAGGTCGATATAATGTCGCCCACGAATCAGCAAGGACAAAGTGGAGCCAAACCAAAACTGATTGTAAATCGACGAATAACTAATGAAGACGAAATAATGGAAATAGATGAAGGTGTGGAAGTTCCTAAAACCCACGTATATCGCGACCCTCCTAAAATAAATTCTTCTGGCAGCAGCAGTAGCAGCATCAAGGTAGACTTTCCAAGCCGCGATCGGCGGCGGCGGCCGGCGGCGGCGGCGGGCGGGCGCGGCCGGCGGCCAAATTTTAAGCACCGCTCTTATGGAGAAGCATGCATCCGTTTTCTTGGCCGCGTTTTCGAGCGGCCGCGACCGCGCGTCTGCTACAGCAGCAACCTGGGCTACTCGAGACCCAACACAATGCGATGAGTGTCTGTTTTCCGCCATGATGGCGGAATCTACTAGCCGCGCGGCTAGCCACGGCGGCAAATAGCTTGACTTCTCAAAACGGAGTCCTAGCCGCGGCCGCGCGGCGATCCAGCGGCACAGTGGGACAAAATATTTCTTGTAAGCAAATAATATGAGGTCCTGAAGAAGGGAAAAATATCGTGGTGGCTACTTCTGATCTGTGTGTAAACACGTGTCAAAGTTTGCATTTTTTTTTCTTGTGGAAAATTTTGAATCGAGACTTTTAAATTTTGATGATATAAAAGACCCAAATTTTTTGGGAAACGAAATGAGTAGTATCGTTTTTGGTAAGCAATAGCAAATAATTAGTTAGGTTATTTTCCATATGAAACCCATTGAAGAAATATCAGCAATTATCGGCTTTTTAGTTACCCTCCGGGAACTTCCGAGCAAATTTATTTTTTGTTTTATAATCAACATATATGTGGCTTTGCAACTGCGAAAACAAGATTTGGCAATATTTACCAATCATGGAGTAATTACCTGTATTCTATGTCGCACAGTGAGGCTAAATCCCAAGAAATACGGGAAAATTCAAAAACATCATATTTTTCGCACTGAAACTGCCGAATATAATTAAGGAAGTTCATAAAAAAAGTATTAATATACAACTCATACGGAGGATTGACGTTATTTAAAAAAATAATGTCAATAATTACAATAAAACTAGAACAATTTGATAAATGTACCTACATACTATGGAAAGTGCAGAAATATTTGCAAACTTATATCCATGTTATCCTATATACCAAATACTGTTTACAAAGTGTTAATACATTCCTACGAAATTGTGCAATATTGGGGCAACCTTCCAATCGGCTAATTGTGTGAAGGGCCTCAAGATGCCAGAAATAAAGGTTTTAAAAAGTAAAGAAAAGATTGTACGCTCAAAATATTCTCATTGCAATACAAACGAAGGTGTTTTAAACTTTTTATCGATTTCTTCAGATCCAGTACTAGTGTTTTATAAATAAGTTTCATAAGATTCGACATTTTGATTGGAAAAAGTGGAATGTTGAATTTTTTCTCTATTCTTGGGATTGACGCCCACTGTGCGTTGGGACAAAAGCGGGATCGGAGCCAAGCGAGAATTCATTCGTTGTTTTCGACCGATAATTTCATATTTTCCCAAGACCGTTTCGACAACATCTGTTTGCCAGCATTTCTAAAGGGCAGTCAAGAACGTAGTGCCGTCTTTAATAATTTTAGGCATTCTTCACTCTAACAATGAGTTAATCCGTATATTGCTCTGTCCGTGGGTTCGGATCCGGACGTAGGTACTGCTATTAACCGCCACGCCGACTCGCGGGACAATATGGTCATAAACCGCGACTCTGGCGAGACGCTTTGGTCGATCAGCCTGATTAACTTTTTGGAATCAGATGTGGCATTTTCCTCCACGAACAAAATAAGAAGATGTTCATAGGTTAGATCGAAAAATGTTTCCCCAACAATGGAGTAGGAAACGAAATGACTCTGAAGAAGTATCAGTACGTCTCGCGGTGAGACACAGGAAGAAACGGGGTAGTCGGCCGACTGCGCGTGTTCCCGCCTGCATCATCCTCCCTACAAAATTTGAGAGAAAGCACTTATCTCTCGAGTATAAACACGCGTTGGAATATCAAAACAGAAGCACGCGCGAACGTATTCGGTACGAGAGAAGGTGGGCCATAGGAAGGAGATATTACTGGGCAGAGGTGAAAAGCTGCTGTTTCAAAGGAATGCAGGACTGATTGGTTATAATATAATTTCCTCCCTATGGCTTACCTTCTCTCGCAACCAATACGTCAGCGCGTGCTTTTGTTTTGATCTTCCAACGCGTATTTATACCCAAGAGATAAGGGATCCGTCTTTAATTTGAAAGGAGGACGATGTAGGCGGGACCACGCGCAGTCAGCGGACTCCTACCCCTTTTCTTCCAGTGTCTTTCCGCGAGGTGTATTGATGGTGGGCTTGGTGGATAATACTTCTTAATTGCTAAATAAAAACTGAACGGGCTGACTTATGTCCCTAGGACGGTGAAATAGGGTTCGACGAAACGACCGCCGTTGTTTGTCATTTACCTACCTCGTTGGAGGCCTCGGTACTTATATGTATACAGTCAGTGTAAAAAGTATTTGTACAGCGACCAATTTAAAGTAAAACTTTGTATATCCATGTCAGTAATACATTTTAACAGAAAAAGATGATTAATAAATATTCTTAAATGTTTATAGAATAGATCTTGTATAAACAAATTTTTATTCCCTTTAACATTTACAAAAATATCAATAAAAGCAGATAAACGTGCAGAAATAGACCCGCAGTAAATATTCGTGCAGTTAAATAAAGGATCAATAAACTATGGAAATAAAATAAATATTTAATGTTTTAATAATTTGTGGGATTGCCTTTTGATTTTATAATAGCTTCGAGGCTTCTTGGTATGAGATTTATTTAGTTGGATGTTATAGCAGGTTGTATTTGTATTTTACTCTACTACTACATACAGGGTGATTCTCCAGCGCCGCCCGTCCTTTGACACATCTCTATAGATGCCGCATGGTACCCGGTGACGAGGACAACACCTCGCAGTGCCTCACCGAATTTTATGGCTTTCGACCCTCGGAAGGGTTCGAATATCATTAAAAAGTCAGAAATGTCCAGGATTCCCGCATTTCCCACCAGATCTTTGCGAAAACGACGTCAATGGATTCCTTATGTTTCACCGATGAAACTGACACCACGAACGACGTAATTCCGACCATATGAAGGAAATTCCATGAAAATTTAATTTATATCATTTCAAGTTGTCTTCGTTAATAATAGTCCGATTTACATGAAATTTCGTATGATTTTTATCGGAGAAACATCAGGAATCCATTAGTGTCACTTCCATATCGATACGATAAAGAATAAAAAATTATTTTATTTCGGAAACAGGTATGAATCCTCGGCCGTAGACCCTTTCAAGTACGCTCGAACCAAAGTGGGACCCTCAACGCTGCGCGGCCGGAGTCTGGCCGCCGCCGCGGGCCACCGGCCGCGCCCGCCCGCCGCCGCCGCCGGCCGCCGCAGCCGATCGCGGCTTGGAAAGTCTACCTTCAGACTCATCCCTCCTAAAAAAGAGAAACCCTTAGAATCCAGCGGAACAGAATCGGGACGAGTATCACCATTAACATTAAAAGAAGAAGGAAAAGGAAATTATAAAATACTTCCTAAAACCCCTAAAAATAAAATTAAATTTATTAAACCTGCTAAACCGGGGAAAAGGAATATCAAACAAAAAGGACTACCCAGGATAATAAACGATGTTCCAATTACAGGTAAGGTTATAGAAATAAATGATTACTTATGGATGAGAAGGGAGACGTTAGCAATATTCATTAATACAGAAGGTAATCCAGTAGAAAAGTCAGGAATAGAGTTGAAAGAAAGAAAGATGCTTAAGATAACCTCCGAAATTCCATTCGAAATAGGTGAAGTGATAAGAATTTCAGAAGGAAGTCAGTTAATTTTAGGAATGGTAATACAGGATCCTCCGACGATACAGACATATGCCACTGTATTAGGAAATTTGTGCCATAACCTTATAGAAAGGAGAATTAAGAAAATATCATTGTCTAGGGGAGATAATAATACATTATGGGAACAAATAAAGAATATAATTAAATTAAAATTTGTGCAGACAAATATAGTAATAACAATTTGTAACGGAACCATACAACTACCTGAAGAACAGAATAAAGTAACAATAATAAAAGAAAATCATGGGTCACCAGTAGGAGGCCATAAAGGAGTAACAAAAACGTACGATCGAATTAGAAGTTTATATTATTGGAAAAATATGAAAACAGATATTAAAAAATATATTAAAACCTGTATAAGTTGCCAGAGACAGAAATTAGTGCGAGTTAAAACAAAGGAACCAATGGTGATAACGGACACACCATTAGACGCGTTCGACAAGGTATCAATGGATATCGTAGGGCCATTGCCATACACTCGTTCAGGAAAAAGCTACATACTCACAATACAGGACAATTTAACCAAGTATTCATTAGCCATACCGTTAGTTTCATTCACGAGCGAAGAAATAGCCGAAGCGTTCATGAAACACATATGTCAGTATGGATGTCCCAAAGCAATTCTGACTGACCAGGGATCTTCGTTTATCGGGTCTCTTATGAGGAAATTTGCAAAAGTCTTCAATATTAAACAATATAAAACATCCGCTTTTCATCCCCAATCGAATGGCTCACTAGAAAGAAGCCACCATGTACTAATTGAATATTTAAAACATTATATAACAAAAGAAAGACAATGGGATCAGTGGTTGCCACAGGCAATGTTTTCTTACAATACTAGTGTACATGAAAGCACAAAATATACTCCATACGAACTCATCTACGGAAGAAAGGCCAGACAACCATCTAGCATGACACAGAACGATTCACTAAACACGTATCCAGATTTTGTCGATAACTTGGTGAGTAAATTGATAAATATTCGCGAAATAGGCAGACGTAACTTAGAAAACTCAAATTATTATGTTTTTGTATTATTATGTAACAACACTATTATGATAGGAAAGTATCATCCGTTCAATACCATAGAGGCGAGAAAGTAATGTTATTAAAACCAAAAAGAAACAAATTTTGCAACGAATACGATGGACCGTACATGATTATGGACGTCCTGGAGAATAATAACGTGAAACTGGCAATAAGTCCCCGTGTCACTAGAGTTGTACATCAGGATAGGATTAAGAAGGCTTACATTTCACCTATTCATAATAATACTAGGGATCATAATCAGGCTGGTACCAATGCAGGAACGTAATTTCGAAAAGTGGGGAGATCCGCGAGATTAATTACGACGAAATTCAGTTTAAAAATTTAGTGCGCACTGAGATGTCGTAAGAATTCGAAGCGAAATAATAAGGCGAATATAGAAGTGAATAATAGAAGGTGATAGAAATAGTGATTGTAGAAAAGAAATGTGAGTAAAAGATTCAAAAAGAATAAATTAAACTAATAAATCAATAAGATTAATAAGCGAGATTTTCAATTTTTGCCTTTAAAAGCATGCCGGTTTTCCATTCCCGTGCCTTCCGTCCAACTGATATGGACGAGGAATATTACGGGCCCTGGGATGGGATACTGCCGGAAGAATATCCCACAACTTATTTAAAACTAATGCGGCTAGTGTGTCTTCAGGGACCGGGAATTATTCATGAGGACCGATACGACATTTTTAAGAGGAAAATTTGTCAAATGGGTTATGAGCGGTTAGCGGAGAATCACCGATTCTCATACCCACAAGCTTTTAACCATCTCCTCACCCAAGTGAATAGTGCCCTCGCGTATAGGGACTGTAAATTGTGCAATACACAATTATATACGGTGTACCATGCGGGACGATGCCCCGAATGCATCGAAATGTATTTTAATTTTGATGATGAGGGAAAAGACGACAACTTGCTCCGACAGGGGCATTCAATAAATGTGATCACCCAATGGTGATCACAAAATAATAAAATCGCAATTTCATTTTCCTTTCAAACTGCGCAGTGAATCTCGGTATCAATCCTGTCAATAGGGAAGAAAAAAATAGGTCGCGAGAGAACAGGTCGCGAAGATAGGAGAACAATGCCGAAATGGTACGCAGTATAGTAATCGACAGCGATCAGTGCGGATCAGTTAGCGATCGATAACGAAAAATTTTTCATAAACTACAAAATTAAAATAATAGTAAAAATGACGAATCGTCGTGCAGGTACAAAGAGAATAAAAACAAAAAGAATGGAAATCCAATGGCAAAATTTGAGTAAAATAGATATTCCTGAAAACGGTTGGTGCGATTATATTAAATTACCCCCCTCTGACCCTCGACAACGAGCATGGAAGTATATCTTTCTCTTCGGCTCTGGACATGTACCACCTCCAACTACTGGAAAAAGATTAACTATGGACGAAGATGTTCAAAGACTCCAGTACATGGACCCCCCGGATCAGAGGGCCCCCCGGTGAGGAGGAGATAACCCGGGGCCGGGGGAGGTAGGGTGGTGGCGTAGTTTTGTGCGTCACCCCCGCTCCCCGTCGGCATTACCCCGGGTCGGAGGCGCCCTTTTCAGGGCGCCTCGGGAAGGAGGCGGCCTTAGCCGCGAGTTGCCCGACGGCGGAGTTACGATCAGGGGGGGTCCTCGTGTCAGAGCCCCCCCCCCGGGGAGCAGCCGACCATCTGCTGCTCCCCCGGGAGCCGCGCCAGTGGCGCCGTCTTTAGCGCGCTCCCGAGGAAGGCGGTCGAGCAGGTAAAGGGTGAGTGCGGCGGTCAATTGACCATATGACCTAGTGCCGCCTCCCCGCCTGGCCGTGACCCTTCGGGCCGCGTCCGGGTCACTGCTCCACCGCGGGGGGTCGCGGGGTTGGGGTGCCGGGGGGCACCCTCATCCCCTTACAACATCATGCGACCCCCCCCCCCCAGAAGTGGCGTCGCGGACGCGTGGTCCGTCTCGCGTCGCCGGAGTTTTGGGAGTTGTTGAGCGCGGAGCCAGCATTTGCGCTGAGGGGGGGGGGGGGGGCAAGCGAATGTATCGCTAATTTGCTCTCGCACAAGTCCTCCCCCTCGAGCGTGAGACTCCGCGCCCGAGGACGACCACCGTGGAGTTTTAGTGGGTGCAAGCCCCACATAACCCCGTCCCTCCCCCGGAGGGCGGGGTATCCGTAGGGATTTCTCCACGTTAAAAAAAAAAGTATCTTTTGAACGCATTAATTCCCGAAGCTATAATTTTATATTTCGGGTCTGTCCACAACCCTCGTAATACCCACCAAGTTTCATCTCGATCGGCCACCGGTTGGGGCTAGATTAGTGCGGAGGGCGCGCGGACGCGTAAAGCATGGTAGCGAACCGTTGTGAGTTTGGCGATGCTAAAAATGAGACTGTGGTTACAAAATTTCAAAAATAAAAAATAGGGTAACGGAAGGGCTCCCGGGTAGGGAGGCCAGGATCAACGTAAAAAAAAAAAAGTTCCAAAATAATTAACAATTTTTTATTAATATTTCGGAAACTAATAAATACCCGAAGCTACAATTTTAGATTTAGGGTTCACACCCCCTCCCCACCCCTCCCACAAAACCTCATCTCGATCGGCCACCGGTCCCTTTCGGAAGTACAGCCAAAGATTTTTCTAACACAAACATTTTTATATAGTACCATTAAGATATTATTTTATTTAAATTAAGATTCAAAAGTATTAAAATGAAAACAAGTAATTTACTTTCCAAATCATATTTATGAACGAAACTAGAATCTGTATTTTAATAAGAAACATCGTAGGCATTATACAATATAAGAGTATGAAAAAGAATTACTGAATTTTTTACACGTAGTAATTTGAAAATTATTAGCTTCAATTGGCTTGAACGGAAGAAGGTGCAGTAACAATTGTCGATATTTTGAACAAAATTATCGATACCTGTAAATATTAGTGTTTGAAATATCGATAAAAAATATCAAAATATCGACAGGCAAATATCGATATGTACAGTTATCGATAAATATCGCGTATCAATACGTGGGCGAGCCACGCGCTATTGGCATTCACCCTGATACGTAAAACGCGACGCAACGTACAGGGCCGCGTTTACCATTTCGAGCATTTGGCGCAAGCTGCGGCCACACTCTCTATGGCCGGCCTGCACAGCGAGCCTTTTTCAGCGCCTAGCAGCAAGCAACCAGCCGTACGCCGTTACTAAGGGTAGAATCGGTAAAGCGAACTATACTTACGCTACGCGGTTACGAGCCCGCACCTACACTACTGCAGTTCACCCCACCGATTCTACCCTTAGTAACGGCGTACGGCTGGTTGCTTGCCGCCAGGCGCTGAAAAAGGCTCGCTGTGCAGGCCTGCTCTATGGGGACACATTTTAAAACCTTACTCCTCACAAACCGCATTATAAAAAACAGCCCAGTTATAGTTGCAAAATAAAATACTTCTTTTTAACTATTAAATTCATAATATAAAAATTAGAGGCAGCTGAAAAATGTTTGCCGCCTCATAATGATGCGCCTGGGGCCCTCAAAAGTATAAAAGCGGCCCTGGCGACTTGACAAACTCATTAACTTTTAATTTTTCACAAATTTTTTTCCTCAGTAGTACGAATCGACACTTTGGATATTCCGATTTTTCTAGGCAACCAACAGAGTTAAACAGTTTCTTCGAACGGTACAACGCGGTACAAATCTAGTACAAACTAGTACAACCAAGAAATTTTATGTTTTCAAAAAAAAGGGGGCCTAACTTCACACAGGTTGGTTCGTCCTATCTTCAAATTAAATACGGATCCCTTATCTCTCGAGTGTTAACACGCGTGTAACGTACCGCTGATACCGATATACATTTTTTCATTTCTATTTCTCTATATCAGTTATTATTGACACTTTATAAACTAATAGTATTAAGGATATATGCGAGCGACACACAATATGGCGCGAATTCAGTGGCGCGAACGACTCAAGCGCGCGTGCGCAGACCGCGCGATAAACCGGACGCGGAATAAACTAAGTGCGGAGCGCGAACCGGCGGGAACCGGATGTTAATTATAATTGGTACGCGAGACCGGGCGACTAGCGATTGGCGAGAGCAAGGTATCGCCAAACTGTATAAATACGAGCCTGCCAGCAGCAGAGAGCAGACTTGGTTCTGCCACCGAACCAAGCATTGAGGCCGCTTTAGTTAGCCCCTCAGCTAGACGAAGTTTATCTAAGACTCATTCCTGACACCAAACTAAACCTTCCATTTCGAGGCCGCTTTAATTAGCCCCTAAAACCTTCCATTTCGAGGCCGCTTTAATTAGCCCCTCATCAACCTTCCATTCCGAGGCCGCTTTAATTAGCCCTTCAAATTTCCATTTCGAGGCCGCTTTAATTAGCCCCTCAACCTTCCAATCCGAGGCCGCTTTAATTAGCCCCTCAAACCTTCCATTCCGAGGCCGCTTTAATTAGCCCCTCAAACCTTCCATTTCGAGCCGCTTTAATTAGTCCCTCAAACCTTCCATTTCGAGGCCGCTTTAATTAGCCCCTCAAATTTCTATCCTAAATCCTAGAAAGCGTGGGCCAGCTAATAGGCACCAGAAGATACTGCCTAAATTCTACTTCCATCCTAGAAAGCGTGGGCCAGCTGATAGGCAACAGGAAGCCGAATCTGAGAGAAGGAACTCTCTCAATACTCAACTAAACATTCAATATCGACCTAGCGTCACTCTTATATTACACACCGACTTAGCGTCGTGACTTACGATTTAGTATCGTACCCTTATATCTTTAAGCACTATTATACCGACTTAGCGTCGCGCTTCTATGTTCAATTAGAGATTAAGCATAATTTTCGTTACACAACTATACGTTCTGTAATACAGACTTAGCGTCGAAACCCAAACGATATATTTTATTACCGACCGACACGTCGTTATATAATCATCTACCGTTCTGTTAACTATTGACTCCGTGTCAAATTCTATCTATCATTTCGACCTAGCGTCAAAAACCTTTACCTGAATAAACGATTTTGTTATTTACTGTTAAAAGAAGGACTCTCGTTTCGTGAAATTCATTTCTTTATCGCACGCCACCCGAACCAATCCCACAATTCCACGAGTAAACCGCTCTATTCGTGGAATCACCTGTAACTCACGGCACAGTCTCGTTTGAGAACGTTACACGCGAGAGATAAGCAGGCCCGTTTGGTTAGTTCAGGACCAATCGAACTTCAAGCCCACCTTCTCTCGAACGGAATACGTCGACGCCTGCTTTTGTTTGGAAATTCCAGCGCGTGTTTAGACACGAGAGATAAGTAGGCCCAAATGGTTAGTTCAGGACCAATCGAACTTCAAGCCCGCCTTCTCTCGCACGGAATACATCAACGCGTATTGTCCCTGAATTGGGGGACAATCCGGGACATGTATTATCCTGATGCCAGAAGACATCGAAATGTCCTTTACCGTTTCACGTCTAGGTCGCGATTGTAAAAATCAGAAAAAGTACTACCACATTCGCTGATATGTTTTCTGTAAATTAAGCTTATTTCTAGAGTAATGCAGCTGATATTAACGTCGCAGTAAGCTGTTAAAGGCAATGGTGCGCCCCGTCTCAGGTAAAGCAACCGCGCGCGATTACAGTCAGCTGACCGTACCGCTACCACCCGACATTTCTTCAGTGATGTCAAAAAACAGATCGACGGAATTGCAGGAGAATTTTACTAACCCACTCTTGACCAATGATACTGTTTTTATAATAATCAGATTTGTGGGTATCCCGGTGGTTTTCACACGTGCGGGGTTCGTACACACGTTTTGCTTAACGCTACTTATTCTTATTCTACTATTTACACTTACACTAGACTGCTTACTCTAACTTAATTCGAACGTGCTTAATCTAATGTTATTATGTACTAGAGTCTATGCGTGATGGGCGCGGAAAATGACAAAAGACTCGCGAGGCGGCCACTGGACAAAAGCGTGTCTCGAACCGCCGCGTGGCGCTATATATCAGCTGATCGCTTCGAGAAAGATCGGCTTCTCGAAAACGCGCTCTGCGCAGGCGCGCCGGTAGGGTCCGCTGGCTCGATTACCCGCTCGAAGTTTCTCGATCCTCTAAACGTCTCGAAAGTTCTCGCGGGACAGCGGAACCGCCACAGATTTATAAGTTACAGCTTGTCTTTATCTTGATTATTTGTTGAAAAAGTGTCATTGCTCAACGGAAACCACGAGAAGGTGGTGGGCTTTTTCCATCAGGAGAGGATAAGGATGGGTCAGGAGGATGGCATGGATAAGAGTGAAATGCCGGGGCTAACGGTTGGAAGTAAGAAGGCCCGGTCATAAATTTTAAACACTACTGACCGGCCATGTACCTTAATTCTTTCGATTGCCGGACTTCCTACGTTTCTGTATTACTTCTTTGACATTGTTTCTGACCAATCGCAAAAATTAACTGCGTTGGTCGTCAACGTAGTCTAAAGAAGGACGCGGTTTATGACCGTATTGTTCCCTGAGTCGACGGTCGAGAACAGTGCGCCCCGGTCACCATGTTGTCCCACCCGATAATGAAGCAGTATATGTCCCAATACGGTTCCCAATTTCAATAAAATTCGAGTTATGGAGAGAAAGCAGTGATGGATTTTTCGTGGGATTATCTTAGTGTATGTTACTCACTTCACTAAAAACCAGCACTCAATCACTCACTCACTCACTCACTCACTCACTGGCATTATTAATGGACACTCTGTTGCACTACACTACTCACAATAAATGTTCAAAGAGGTCTCCCTCTGTCTCTACGCACTTTTGAAGCCTTCTGATGGAGGAATAGCGAACATTCTCGCACACCCCTTGTTCTTTAATAGCTTCAAATGCTGCGATTATCCGTTGACGTAACGTTTCTACGGTATCAATTTCAATGGAGTATACCTTTTGTTTTACATACCCCCAGAGGAAGAAGTCCAAGGGAGTAAGATCTGGAGATCGTGGTGGCCAATTTATTGCCCCTGCACGACCTATCCAACGACCCGCGTAGACATTATTTAAAAAGTCCTTCACAATATTCGCAAAGTGTGGTCCAGCTCCATCTTGCTGGTACCACATGTTCCGCCGAACATTCAATGCAACATCTTCCAAAACAATCGGTAAATCGTTCTCCAAAAAATTTAAATACGCTTCACCTGTCAATCTTGCTGGTAGAAAGAAAGGGCCCAAAATGTGATCACCAATTATCCCAGCCCAAACGTTGAGGGTCCACTGAGTTTGATAACTTCTGATGGTGGTTGCATGTGGATTATCATAACTCCACACATGTGAATTTCTTGTGTTAAAAACACCTTCTCGCGTGAACGTACTTTCGTCTGTCCACAGAATCCTTTTTAAGGTGCCCGGATTTTGTTCATACGCGTTCAAGAGCCACTGACAAAACGCCACTCGAACTGGCATGTCGCGAGGCAGTAGTGCTTGTACACGACGCAGGTGGTATGGATACAATCCTTCTTCTTGTAAAATACGATGTGCCGTCGATTTCGGTATTCCTGATCTTCTTTCAATGTCACGCACACTTATTGTTGGATTTTCTTCCACGAAATCGATCACTGCTTCCTCATTTTCCACGGACCCGTTGCTTCTTGTTCTTCCCCTCTTACTGTTATCAGAACGAAATTGACCAGTCCTTCTTACGTTCCATATCAACCCCGTCATTATTTTCCTGGTTATGGGACGCCGATTGGGATACTTCTCATTGTATGCGCGTACAGCAGCCACGATGTTGGTGTCACAGCTCCCGTACACCACGAATATATCGTAATACTCTTCGTTGGTATACATTGTCTGCCAAATGTACGATGATAGCTCTGTTAAAATCCGTTCGCTTTCGCTCCAGAAACAGTTCTGACTGTCCCATGCTAGGTATTACCAGTCGTGCCCCCACAACGTCCTCGAAGATAGGTACATTATTGGTCATTTCAATATATGGAAAACAAAGAGATAGGTTGTGGAAGGGATAGACAGGCGAAGGAACGGTGTCGGTTAGGCGAAAACGTTATGATCATTTCGTTATAAAATTTATTATGAGGCTAAGTCAGGAAACGTACCACGGGGGTGCTATTGACAGTGCGTTTCGTTTCTATCCTCTCCGCCCTTCGTTTCGTTCGTAAAACTCATTTCGTATACTAAGGGGTTAATCGGTATACTGCTTCATTATCGGGTGGGACAACATGGTGACCGGGACGCACTGTTCTCGACCGTTGACTCAGGGAACAATACGGTCATAAACCGCGACCATCTTTAGACTACGTTGATGACCAACGCAGTTAATTTTTACGATTGGTCAGAAACAATGTCAAAGAAGTAATACAGAAACGTAGGAAGTCCGGCAATCGAAAGAATTAAGGTACTTGGCCGGTCAGTAGTGTTTAAAATTTATGACCGGGCCTTCTTACTTCCAACCGTTAGCCCCGGCATTTCATTCTTATCCATGCCATCCTCCTGACCCATCCTTATCCTCTCCTGATGGAAAAAGCCCACCACCTTCTCGTGGTTTCCGTTGAGCAATGACACTTTTTCAACAAATAATCAAGATAAGGACAAGCTGGAACTTATAAATCTGATTATTATAAAAACAGTATCATTGGCCAAGAGTGGGTTAGTAAAATTCTCCTGCAATTCCGTCGATCTGTTTTTTGACATCACTGAAGAAATGTCGGGTGGTAGCGGTACGGTCAGCTGACTGTAATCGCGCGCGGTTGCTTTACCTGAGACAGGGCGCACCATTGCCTTTAACAGCTTACTGCGACGTTAATATCAGCTGCATTACTCTAGAAATAAGCTTAATTTACAGAAAACATATCAGCGAATGTTATAGTACTCTTTCTGATTTTTACAATCGCGACCTCGACGTGAAACGGTAAAGGACATTTCGATGTCTTCTGGCATCAGGATAATACATGTCCCGGATTGTCCCCCAATTCAGGGAATTCCGTGCGAGAGAAGGCGAGCTTGAAGTTCGATTGGTCCTGAACTAATCATTTGGGCCTACTTATCTCTCGTGTCTAAACACGCGCTCGAATTTCCAAACAAAAGCATGCGTCGACGTATTCCGTTCGAGAGAAGGTAGGCTTGAAGTTCGATTGGTCCAGAACTAACCAAACGGGCCTGCTTATCTCTCGTGTGTAACGTTCTCAAACGAGACTGTGCCGTGAGTTACAGGTGATTCCACGAATAGAGCGGTTTACTCGTGGAATTGTGGGATTGGTTCGGGTGGCGTGCGATAAAGAAATGAATTTCACGAAACGAGAGTCCTTCTTTTAACAGTAAATAACAAAATCGTTTATTCAGGTAAAGGTTTTTGACGCTAGGTCGAAATGATAGATAGAATTTGATACGGAGTCAATAGTTAACAGAACGGTAGATGATTATATAACGACGTGTCGGTCGGTAATAAAATATATCGTTTGGGTTCCGACGCTAAGTCGGTATTACAGAACGTATAGTTGTGTAACGAAAATTATGCTTAATCTCTAATTGAACATAGAAGCGCGATGCTAAGTCGGTATAATAGTGCTTAAAGATATAAGGGTACGATACTAAATCGTAAGTCACGACGCTAAGTCGGTGTGTAATATAAGAGTGACACTAGGTCGATATTGAATGTTTAGTTGAGTATTGAGAGAGTTCCTTCTCTCAGATTCGGCTTCCTGTTGCCTATCAGCTGGCCCACGCTTTCTAGGATGGAAGTAGAATTTAGGCAGTATCTTCTGGTGCCTATTAGCTGGCCCACGCTTTCTAGGTTTTAGGATAGAAATTTGAGGGGCTAATTAAAGCGGCCTCGAAATGGAAGGTTTGAGGGGCTAATTAAAGCGGCCTCGGAATGGAAGGTTGAGGGGCTAATTAAAGCGGCCTCGGAATGGAAGGATTGAGGGGCTAATTAAAGCGGCCTCGGAATGGAAGGTTGAGGGGCTAATTAAAGCGGCCTCGGAATGGAAGTTTGAGGGGCTAATTAAAGCGGCCTCGGAATGGAAGGTTGAGGGGCTAATTAAAGCGGCCTCGAAATGGAAGGTTTGAGGGGCTAATTAAAGCGGCCTCGAAATGGATGGTTTGAGGGGCTAATTAAAGCGGCCTCGAAATGGAAGGTTTAGTTTGGTGTCAGGAATGAGTCTTAGATAAACTTCGTCTAGCTGAGGGGCTAACTAAAGCGGCCTCAGTGCTTGGTTCGGTGGCAGAACCAAGTCTGCTCTCTGCTGCTGGCTGGCCCATATTTATAGTGTTTGGCGATACCTTGCTCTCGCCAATCGCTAGTCGCCCGGTCTCGCGTACCAATTATAATTAGCATCCGGTTCCCGCCGGTTCGCGCTCTGCACTCAGTTTATTCCGCGTCCGGTTTATCGCGCGGTCTGCGCACGCGCGCTTGAGTCGTTCGCGCCACTGAATTCGCGGTTAGTGAATAGGCGGTCATGCGCATGCGCTGCGCGTCGCTTCATTCGCTGTTTCCCGCCATATTGTGTGTCGCTCGCATATATCCTTAATACTATTAGTTTATAAAGTGTCAATAATAACTGATATAGAGAAATGGAAATGAAAAAATGTATATCGGTATCAGCGGTACGTTACACGTGTCTAAACACTTGCTCAAATTTCAAAACAAAAGCACGCGTTGACGTATTCTGTGCGAGAGAAGGTGGCCTTTAAGTCCGATTGGTCCCAACCTAACCAATCTGCCCTGCATCTCTCCCAAATGGTCACTGTCTTGAAGAGGCTTCACAGGAATTTCTCCTCCCCAAGGCCCACCTTCTCTCACACGGAATACGTCAACGCGTGCTTTTGTTTTTATATTCGAGCACGTGTTTATACTCCAGAGATAAATCTTTAATTTGAAGGGAGGACGAATAAGGAGGGCCCACGCGCTGTCAGCGGACTACCCCCCTTTATCCTGTGTCTGAACGCGAGGCGTATTGATGATGGATAATCCTTTTTTATTGCTATATTGGTGGCATGTTTCTCACATCTGGTATATTTAGCTGATCGGCTGAAGCGTTTCGTCAGGGTCGCGTCATAAACGCGTGACCGTTTTAAGGGACTCCAAGGTCGGGTACGCGACTCTGGCCACTGGCGGTGAAAGGTCTAGGGCAGGGGTGCACACTAAGTCTGCCCTAGGGCAGTCGATGCGCCCTCGAGCTCGACCGTGGTTTGCTCATTCCCCACTCCTCGGTATAAGGTCTCGTGGTGGAGAATTCTATGACTGCAGAGGCCGTATGCCCATTTGTCTTCTCCAAGGAAAATATGGTATTGGCTCGAGCTTCCCATTGTTGCCCCAACACGGTCACTGGAAAGGCCCAGTTTATGCTTTTATGACACCCCCGTGTTAGCGACCTCAAGCGGTGGGTTAAAATTGACTCAGGCACAGGATACGGAGGGTTAATTGAGATTTGAAAAATGTTTAAATTTTTGTATGCAATAATAATAATTTTGTTCAAATTTATAATGACAGCAGTAAGAAGGGTTTAAAAAAGTTTGTAGCTGGCGAACATGATTCTGGCTGTCGCAGTCATCGAAAACAAAAAGCGCAAAATTTTTTTAATCTCCGTGGTTATCGTGTGAACTAGAATGAATTATTTGCAAAAATCCAATTTTGCAACACAAAAACCTATCATATGCTTTTCCAAAAAATTCATGTTTTCATTTGAAATACAACAATTTTTGTGCTTTTCAACATTATTCATTCAACATAAACTAAAGTTCATATCATAACCACACTCATATAGATTAAGAAAAATTGTACGTTTTTTTGTTTCAGATGTACATATTACGATACCCAAAATCATGCTCGCCAACAACAAACTTTTTTTCAAACCCCTCTTACTACTACCATTATAACTTTGAACCAAATTACTATTATTGCATACAAAAATTTGGACACATTTTTCAAATTTCAATTAATAAAAGTACAGATATTGGAATTATAATACTCAATACTTTGCTTTTAAAAATTCCCCAAAATGTGCCTTATTTTCGGAGCGTCAAACTCTGGAGACCCCTGCGGCAGCTTTTGACGCTCCGCTCCCACTACTCAGGCCGCTCCCCACTCCATTGACGGACTCGCTTGTCCTGGAATGAGCTCGGAGCTCGAGCTCGAGCTCAACTCGAGCTCGAATGTGCGCTCGCGCCCGGAATTGGGGGTCCTGTGCACCCCTGGTCTAGGGGGTCGTAAGACTACCAGCCCTTTACGTACAATCCGGATGTCCGTGTTTTCCGCGCGTCAGAAAAACACACTTCCACTAGCAGGTATCCGCCGCCGAACTGCCAATCAGGGTTCACACGAAGTCCCTCACCAACCCTGATTGGCTAAAGAAATCACTGCCTCTGCGACCAAGTTCCACGTTGGTGATATCTTTTGCCACAGAAAACGCAGAAAACTCAGTCAAGACACAACAGTCATCACACTCTGTCTCCGAAACCTGACCAGACGTTTAGACTTTGCTGACGCCATCTGTGTGAAATCGCTGATCGTGCGACGCCTGCTCGCGAACTGCCTTTAAGTGGAAAAGTGATTTTGTGAAGCATGGAGACCTATGCGGGGTATTCGTGCAACGACATGTTTAATATGATTGTGCTGTACGGGGAGGCTGGCTGCAGCGCATCACGCGCGAAGCAATTGTACGCGGAACGTTTCCCAAATCAGCGACAACCATCCCGGCAATTTTTCATCAATTTGTGTGAAATATTGCACACTACGGGTTCCTTTTTCCCTCGCATCGAAGGAAGAGGACCAAGAAGGGATATCGATAGGGAAGAGGAAATCCTTCATCATATTCACAATAACTCTGCCCGCAGTACGAGGAGTATTACTCGACAAATGGGACTATCCCATACGTATGTCCATCGCACCTTGCGTGATGAAGGTTTGTAAAATTTTAAAACGAAATTCCGAACGGTACAGATAAATAGGGCGCTCACTCAATAGGATTCTACTCGTACTTACTTTAGCTTCCACGCTACCATCTATTGCGAATTTTCCTACACTCAATTTTTTTTAACTAAACATTTTTTTGCGAAAAAACCCATGTTTCGGGGACCCTATCGTTTAAACATTTGGCAATCATCGGCCAGTTGTTTCTTAACACTGCCCGAGGATAACGCGATAACCACGCATGTGTAATTAAGGAATATCTTTGGTTTTTTTATTTTGGATGATCCTGTCTAAAGTTATCGTGGCGATAGTGCAGGCCAGTTTTTTTTTACAACGATGCAGCACGTAATGCATATCAGAGGCAGGGGTGGGCAAAAATGAAATAAAAAAATTGTTTTATACTCTACATTTATAGACGCATAAAGAGCAAAAAATTTTAGACCCAGACATGGAATCCTTTTTTAGAAAAAATCATAAAATTCACCTATGTTTTCGCGCGATTTGACCGGGGGGTGCCTTTAATATCTGAATCGCTGACCTTATCCTCGCTATCGACTAATGATTATGATATTTTTTAATTTATCTTTTGTTTCCGCATATTTCACTAATAACACAAACTCCCACTAATTAAAAAATCATTAATCCAAAATCCCACAGGCTTATACCCTTACCACTCACAACGAGTGCAGGATTTATTACCTGCGGATTTTGAAAGACGGCGGACATTCTGCCGGTGGTTTCTCGATAGAGTGGAACAGGATGACCATTTCCCGGCAATCGTACTCGCAGCAGATGAGTCAACGTTCACACGTTGTGGAATAATCAAATCCCCATAGTGTTGTGACGGGACACTTCCAGCATGAGCTGCGGCTAAACATATAGGCTGAGGTCGTAGGCGATCGTCTCCTCGGACCACATGTTTTGCCGCAGTGTCCAGATAGCGCAAAATATGCTAGATTTCTTCGACGGAATTTGCTACTTCTACTAGAAGATGTCTGCCTGGCCACCCGAAGAGATATGCGGCTTCTTCACGACGGCGCCCCAGCCCATATGGGAAGAGCTATACCAGCTATAGGGCGAATTTGGGGAAACCGAGTAATTGCACGGAATGGTGCGGTTCCGTGGCCGCCAAGAAGCCCGGATTTAAATCCAATGGATTTTTACGTATGGTGCCACATGAAAACATTAGTATACGCCGACACCGAATTTGAAACCTTAGATGAATTGCAGGGTAGAATATTTCATGCTACTAACGTTATACGTGAGCAGCCTGGAATATTCGCCCGCGTTCGGGCTAATTTGTTGCGTCGGTGTCAGGCGTGTCTAGATGCAAACGGCCATTATTTCGAGCATCTTTTATAAATAATTGTAGGTAGCGAAATTTGTATTTCTTTACTACACATTCACGTAAGAGTAGCCGCGCATTGACAGCAGCTTGTTGCGTGACAGTTTAGTCACACTCAAAGGAAAGAAACAGTTTAGTCGCTTCCTGAAAAAAAAAACAACACGTTTTACAATAACGTCGTCAAAGGAGCTTACATCCATGTAAATCAATGCATTTTTCGTGAGCGTTAAAACTGTCGCGCAACAAATTGCCACCACACCAAACACGTGTAGAGTTTTCGTTCACTTGTTTGTTATTTTCTAGCTGACGACCCTAAGTGCCTCCGCCACTCCAAACAGATCCTTAATGGGACCGCTACTGTAAGGGGTCCGTACTTTCTCGGTTACTGGGTCATCTTGAACCGCTCACAACGGGCGGTCTTTGTGCTACGGCTAGGGATTGCAAATTTACCGACATTTTCAATTACCGGTAATTCGGTAACATTTTCAATCAAAACCGGTTTACCGATAATTTACCGGTATTTTTTAAGGTATTGAAAATATAAGAGTAAACATTACAAAAAAAACTTTTTTAACTCTAATCGAGCATTACAATAAATATATGCTAATAAAACTATTCTGTTAAATGAGATAACACAAAATAGATATATTTGTGTAACTATTGACAATACTTATTAATATGGATCTTCACCACGAAAACAATGAAAAGAATCTTATCTTACATACATAATTAAATATTTTTATTTAACAATTTTTTTAACAAATAAGCACGCAAGAAACATAATTTGTCTAAACTTTGGTCTCCTGATCGCGATCTAATTTTTGTCCAAAGTAATCCAGCCACGAATAAAGATTCCACTCTCAGATTCTACACTCGTTGGTCGGATAGTCATTAAGAAATCATATGCCATTTGTACCTATACTCGTTTCATCCTAAGAAAAATCCCGTTCCGCGCAGGGATGATTCTGAGGAGGCGCTGGTTGGTCATACTCCCCACTTAATCGCCTACGTTTTTCTCCGTCTTACCGCCTGTTACCTCTCTGTCAACTGTTCCGCACGCGACGCCTTCATATACACGGTGGCACAATTATTTCCGAATACGCACGGCAACCGCCTGCGTTTTATAAAAATTTGAACAAAAAATCTTATCGTTCCTTTGAATATAAATCCTAAAAAAGACGTAATAAATGGCATTCTAAATAGACTATTTAGAACACCTCGTTAACTGATGTTATATCTGTTCGGAACCAAAGAATTACCGGGTAGATACATTGCACTCCTGCAGTATTGACATTGACATCGGTCACGTCACGCCCTCGAAGGGGCAGGGAAGTCGGCAGGTAAAGTTCTGCGAGCAATAGCCTGCGTCGGGCCCGTAGGCGGTAGTGGGGGCTGCGCAGAACGGCCACAAAACGGTCGGGGCATAGGATTTTTCTTAGGATGAAACGAGTATATATATTTTCTCCTTACTATTTCTACTTGAAAATACGTCCATTGTTTTGATGACTTGATTTAGATTTTTAGTTCTCTTTTGGCTTACAAGGGGACCTTCAGGACTGTCCACCTCAGAAATTGTTTATACTTAGTATACATGAAGGTCTTCACTCGGACTTTCATTTCCCGAAGCAGTAAGGCGCACTTCCCATCCAAATTCGAGAAAATCGACTTTGAAAAATGTGGAGTTACCTTATATGTATTTGATAAAAATTCATGACCAAGGAGCAGCGTGGGTCAGTGCGTAGCGCTCCCGACTAGCAAGCATGAGGTCGTCAGTTCAAATCTCACTATTGGCACTATTTTTTTTTTTTTTTTTTTATTCATTTGCATACCTACACCTTTCACATGCAAAGTTTATAAAATTCATGCTAATTAACAGATATGTAAACATCTGTTATATGTATGGGTGCTCCACCTCCCTTGCTTGAAAAATCGTACTTTTTATTGCACATATTAATTTTTAAATACGAATATTTACAATGAATTAGATTTTTCGTCCAAAAATAAAACACGTAGAATAGAAAATGGAACTTGAAAACGAGATAGTGGCGAACGGCTGTTAGCATACCCACAAGGGTCGCGTACATCGTGGCACGAAAGGCATATAAGTGCGTCAACCGGGGGTGTTCCAGTGACCTGCCCTTGTTTTGATTTTATTACTCTACGCGGCGTACCTGGATGCATTTTACAATTAGTCGACTGTCGACTCGTTACTGTTCGACGTTTTGCCCTTTTTTCCCCCTTTTATGTTTCGCCAAGCTCTTTCTTGCAAGCTGCCTGCTTTATACAACTACCCGGACCTTAAACATTTACAATTAGGGAAAAACCCCACTTTGGTGGGGCAGACACGATGTCCTATGGAACCAATAGGTGTTAAAAATCGCAGTTCACTAGCTAATGAGCTTTCGCAGCAGTAACACGCAGAATTCGGTTCATCAAAATTTCGGAATAAGTGAACGGTGTACGGTTCGGTTTGTTGTGAGTGTACGGTGTGCAAAAGGCGGTATCATGTCAGATATCGAATCCGTTGATATGCCTGACCCTTCGACGGTACGGGAAGATGCTGATGGAGGATACAGCTGCCAGGAAGTTGACAAATTCCGGTTAAAAGACGCTCTTGTGTATTACGAGCACCTCCTTTCACAAGATGGACTTATAGCAGAAAAATCTTCTGCGGTAATTAGTGAAGAATCGATGCTACTCGCAGAAGATCTTTATAAATATACTATAGAAATTCTGTCTGACAAGAAGTTTGTCAGAGATGCCGAGTTAATTATGGCAGACGAAGACGAGGATGAAAACAGTTTCGAAGAAGTTGGAGGATCGGATTCTCCCGACGAATCCCAGTATGAGCCGGAAGAAAAGAAGATAAAAAGCCAAAACAATATTCCAGTAGCTTATAAAATAAAAGTCTGTAATATAGCTAAAGCTTATCCTAGTTGGAGCCTAAAAACTTTACACAAAAAAGGATGCTCCCGCTTAAATAATATGAAAACCCTGAAGAGATGGGAAGATCAAATTAAAAGTGGTGGATCCGCGATTGAAAAATATGAGATCATCGATTCGTGGACATACGATCGCTTCACGGAAGCTCGACAATCCAACCAACAAGTTACGACCAGGAACTTGCAACAATGGGGTTTGTCTGCTGCAAGTCAATTCGATGGTTTCGATTTTAAAGCTTCTGCATCGTGGGTTGAGCGATTCAAACGAAACCATCGAATTCGACAAAGAAAAATAACGAAATTTGTATCAGAAAAAGACACCGCAACAATGGAGGAAACGTTGAGCTCTGCCGAAAATTTCCGCGTCCAGGCTCGTGCTTTAATACCGAATTTCGATCGAAATTTTGTGATCAATACGGACCAAACAGGTATTTAACAAATTTTATTACTTTTTATAATTAATCAAAGTATAGACTTTTGAATAAGTAATATAGTCTATTTTTTTAAATATTTTTTAGGATGCCAATACCAGTCCACTTTTGACAGAACCCTCGCAAACCGAGGATCAAAAGTGGTCCATGTTCAAAGGCAAAATATGAACAAGGTAACGCATTCATATACAGCCCAATATAGCATAACTTTGTCTGGGAAATTGTTACCCCGCGTCTTCGTGTGCCTGCAGGAGACAACAGGATCCTTTGGACCCCAGGTTCAAAAACGGGTGGACGAATATGTACAAAAATATCGAAACACCGTCGTCACATCGTCGAAGTCGGGAAAATTAACGAAGGTACTATATGAGGATTATTTAACGAGCACGTTAAAACCGTATGTAGGGGAGGAAAAGTTCCTTTTACTAATAGATTCTTGGGGAGGGCAAACGAACCAGGAAATGTATTGCGAAATTTTTCAAAATGAGCATGGTCTACCGACATGCACCGTCAAAGTTATACCGCCGAAATGCACCCCATTGGTTCAACCTTGCGATGTGTATTTTTATAGGCAGGTAAAAATTTTAATAAAGCGGATTCAAAATTGCGCCTACTTGATTGAACAAGGACGCGAAGTTAATTCCCGCGAAGATTGTATCAAAATCCATTCGATAGTGCACCACCAGATGTCCTCCCCAATATTTTCTAATATGCTACAATACGCGTGGTTTGCTGCAAAACTGTGCGACAATAGGGAACTATTTTATAATGTGAATGAGGTATGCTTTGCTCTGGATATATTGAGAATAGCTTGCGCATGTAAGAATTCGGCGTTTATACGGTGTGCTAGATGCCGTGTAACGCTTTGCTTTGTCTGCTTTTACGATGCGTATCACTGCGGCTTGTGTGACACAAATAGTTGACGCGTAAAGCGCCAGAGTTTTTATATTTTTTTGCGTTTTGGTACTCATAGTTTGTAATATGTATATATTAGATGTAAGTATTGTATATATCTGTACATATGTATTTTCGATAATTTAGGTAGCTTGCAAGAAACAGCTTGGCGAAACATTATAAAAGGGGGCAAAAAGGGCAAAACGTCGAACCGTAACGAGTCGGCAGTCGGCTAATTGTAAAGTGCATCCAGATACGCCGCGTAGTGTAATAAAATCAAAACCGGTAAATGTGTACGTTCGAGATCCAGGGCAGGTCACTGGAACACCCCCGGTTGACGCACTTATATGCCTTTCGTGCCACGATGTACGCGACCCTTGTGGGTATGCTAACAGCCGTTCGCCACTATCTCGTTTTCAAGTTCCATTTTCTATTCTACGTGTTTTATTTTTGGACGAAAAATCTAATTCATTGTAAATATTCGTATTTAAAAATTAATATGTGCAATAAAAAGTACGATTTTTCAAGCAAGAGACATTTTTAAATAAGATGTGTGTTTTTAATTGAAAGTGATGTCCATCTCCTGGGAGGTGGAGCACCCATACATATAACAGATGTTTACATATCTGTTAATTAGCATGAATTTTATAAACTTTGCATGTGAAAGGTGTAGGTATGCAAATGAATAAAAAAAAAAAAAAAAAAATAGTGCCAATAGTGAGATTTGAACTGACGACCTCATGCTTGCTAGTCGGGAGCGCTACGCACTGACCCACGCTGCTCCTTGGTCATGAATTTTTATCAAATACATATAAGGTAACTCCACATTTTTCAAAGTCGATTTTCTCGAATTTGGATGGGAAGTGCGCCTTACTGCTTCGGGAAATGAAAGTCCGAGTGAAGACCTTCATGTATACTAAGTATAAACAATTTCTGAGGTGGACAGTCCTGAAGGTCCCCTTGTTAGAGTTAATTCTTCATGAGATACTTCGGTTTTCGTCTTTATTAGTAATTGAAGTTTTTTTCACTGATAACGATGTAGACCGAAATAACGAACGCATATATGCGCTATATTGATATACGTAATTTATCGAATTACCGGTAAAAATTGGACGAATTACCGGTAAAAATTGGACGAATTACCGATAAAAATTTGAGGGTATTTCTCGCGATTTACCGGGAAACCGGTAAACCGGGTTACCGGTATTGCAATCCCTAGCTACGGCTCATCTGTGTGCGTGTAGCGACGATCATTTCCACAAACATCTCCGATGTTTAAACCTTTATAACAGCTAAACTATACGAGATACAATAAAATGTATTCAGACCCTTTTACTCTACTGGTGGTCTCCAATGTATTTGCAAAATTATGGAATCCTGCGACTGTTAGTTTAGCGTATAGACACGTTAACTTTGAGGCATTATTACTGCAAAATGGAGACAGATCGGATACTATGTCATAGGACTTTTATGTTCCATTGGGCCTTCCCTACCCCCCCCTAAAATATCGCTACGTATACCGTTTACACCCTTTATATTTATTATATTTATATAACATTTTACACTCGCAAAGCGTTTGCTGTACTGAGCCACTGTCACTGCACCACAATGCACGAAGCGGCTAGGTAGCAGCTCCAGCTACTCAAAGAACCAGCTCTCGCAGTTTCCTTCTCCGAGATCTTCCTTCGACATTTCAGTGTACTGGAGTTTGTAATACCCCACCTAGTGCACGGGGGGTTAACCCTGCTATAAACCCTCCGAAAGCGTAATAGCGTAGAGCTATCCGCCTTCGAATCATTTTGAAAACACAAAGTCGCTAACATCCATTTACATGTAAAATTTTAGGAGCTTTGGTTCTCATTTTCTCACTACTCCATCGACCTCAAATTTCACAGAAATCATTTACTTCCAAAGTGGAACTATTCATGGGGTGAGGGTCCTAAAAAAAATTCAAAAGGCAATACATAAGGACCACTCTAATATACATATATATTTCAATATTCAAGTGCAAGAAAATGATAACCATGTCCATTCGTATTTCACGTAATTTAATATCATATGTATATGTTTAAGAAGTAATATAAATGCATACCGAAATTCAATAAATGCATCAGTGTATGGATTGCACTGAAGATACCAATTAGGACACCAGTCATCTTATGAAGGTATATGTGTTGATCCAACGGCAGTACTGAATTAAAACCATGACTTCGGAGAAATGTAATGCACTGCCGCAACATAACAGTTAGGATGAAGCTGCAGTTGAAATTTAAGCACTGACCTGCATTGAAACATTTACGATACATTAGCTGTGCAAACGTTTAATTTTAACTGAGATTGAAGATACGGGTCATCGTGTAACTAACACTCAACGTTTTCCTTGTAAGTAACAGGTATATGTATGTATGTAGAAGAGAAACGGGAAAACTATTCTTCACAATCACACGAAATCAGAAATGTAAAACAATTAGCTGATTCTGCTAGATCAGGCTTGTGAATTAAGTGCTCTTTTCGGCCG
The DNA here is from genome assembly GCA_963932275.1 of Andrena praecox. NCBI lineage: Eukaryota > Metazoa > Arthropoda > Insecta > Hymenoptera > Andrenidae > Andrena > Andrena praecox. Next base: position 34,044,458 of record OZ010731.1, read on the forward strand.
ATTTTCAGAAGCAACGCCCTCTTTCCTCCGCCGCGCGTCTTGGCCCCCGCGGCAGCTACGCTGCTCGGAGCTCCTCAGGCCCGTAACACGTGAACCGCGCGTGGCGCATTAGGGCGACATTCGTATTAATAGGCTTCCACATCGTCCCAGAGAGCATGATTGTCGATGCGTTTTTGTTTTGTCAACGCACCACGCGCGGTTCACGTGGTACGCGCCTGAGGTGGCTCGAGCATTACGGCAGTCGTGGGAGCCAAGACGCGCGGAGGGAGAAACAGGGCGTTGCTTCTGATAATCGGTCGAAAAGAGCACTTAATTCCCAAGCACGTGCTAGATGCTGAAACCAGAATTTCAACGGAGCATTAAGCACTCAGCGATTGATTAACCACGCTTCCACAAGGTGCCGATGAGATATTAATTGTAAATCTTTGTATAGTGTTCATCATTATTGTATGCTATGTCACTGACAAGGAGAAGGCACACCTGCTGCAATCGGTTCTGGAATGAGACTAGGTGGACATTGTAGTACACACCTAGTGTTACAAAACCCTTAAGGGTTTTATCAAAATGGGCCTTCGTTTTCGAGAAATTTGAGTTCAAAGTTTTGCGCGATACTAGTAGTTCAGTTGCGCAAACGTTTTTTTCGGTTCGGCTACGGTGCCGGAGGTCTTCGGTTCGATTCCCATGTTCCCCCCTTTTTTTTTCTTTTTTTTTCTTACCGTAGTAATGCAATAGCTGCACCTAAAATTATTTTGCGTTGTAATGGCCGTCAGCTATTCGGCAGTCTGCAGCCTCGACGACTTCGGCATATTTTTCAAATATATAAAATCACTCGCACTTGTAGATGTAGTAAATTTAATGCATCATCGATAATAATAATAATATTAATATTGTTGCAATGATATTATTTGTAATTTGCGGTTTTATTATATTTATATTATATCTGTACTTGTATTATACTTGTAATTTGTAATCATAATACTGTATGGAGTATTATTGTAATAATATATACTATTAACATCATTATTGGAATAAAATAAAAATTGTTTGACGCAGCCATTACAACGCAAAATAATTTTAGGTGCAGCCATTGCATTACTACGGTAAGAAAAAAAAAAGAAAAAAAAAGGGGAACACGGGAATCGAACCGAAGACCTCCGGCACCGTAGCCGAACACCTTTTTTTTTTCCTAAAAGTCATTTTATTGGAGCCATGGGTATAATTTTACAATGTTATAAAACGGAAACAAAAACATACATTTCTATATAGTTATTATAAACTCATCTGGCCAGATGGCACTTATAGAGTGTGTCAATGTGCTCGATAGGGAGCTTAAAGGTAAACCATTACAGTCATTTTCTTTCTTGTAGTTTCCTACTTGGGTGATTAGGTTTGACGTTTTGCGCCCTGGGAGTTTGTTTGGCGTGTGGTTCAAGAGGGAAAAAGGCGCTTCAGTATCTTGCTTATAGATAGAGATAAATAATAAATGCTAACTTAATCTAGGTGTAAAAAGACTAACTTATGGCTACTTATTCTAGGTTTAGGCTATGTTATACTAGGTTATTCTAAGTTATACTAGGTTGCGCTTGATTTTTACAATATGTACATATGATACAATATAATGCAGTTTGTATTTCGGTAATGTATAGTGCCTGGTCTGTGTTTTTGTGTGGCTGGTGTGTGGGTTTTAGGCCGAAATATATTTTTTTTTATTTTTTTGAGGGGGGGTCAAACCACCAGTGTTTATGGTTGGACTTTGGTCGCTTGGTTATGTCTTTGTTGGGTAATTTTGTGCAGAATTTGAAGTGGGCTACTCTGTTTTGGGTATTTGGGTAGTGGGGGGGATAGTTTAAGGCTTTCGGGAGGGTGCCCCGATCGATGTGGTATATTATGGGTACGTTGTTATCGTCCGTTAAATAACCTTCCCTATCCAGATAAGGGAATAGTTCTGGTGGGGTGTATCCTGTTTTTAGTGTTTTTTGGAAGTATAGGGGTTGAGGGTAGAAGGGGGAGTGTATTAGGCTATTGTTGGTATTGCTTGCGGCTTTAGCGAAGTGGTTCCTGCAGAGGTTTAATATGTGGGAATCGATTCTGGTGATATTTGCTGTGTTAAGTAGTACTTCGTTCCTGTAGTGTTTCTTGTAGTTTGAGTGTTTGGATCTGTACATTGTTAGGCATGCGCGAAGGACATATCTCTCGAACAGGCGTAGTTTCTCCATTTTTTTTTTTTTTTTTTTTTTTTTTTTTTTTTATATACGGGAAAACCCTTTGGTGCATAGAATAGAAAAGATCAGTAGAAAAATAGTACATAAAAGTAGAAAAATAGTACATAAAAGTAGACACACGAAAACAGAACACATAAAACCAGAATGAAATGGTGCCAAGATACAGTACAAGCAAAAAGAATAGGATAAGATACAACAGAATAAAAGAATAATAGGAATTAGCGGGAACTAATAACCGCCTTATTCGCAGCGCGCTTAAAAGAGTATAATGAATGGCAGAAGAAATCAACTAAATGCGCAACAGAATTAGAGGTTCTACATAGTCTATCCACACAGTTGTTCATGCCATAAGTGGTAGAATGTTTACACAGCATAAACAGTTGTGTATTCCTTAGCGCTCTGGGCGGTACATTAAGTTTAAATAAGCTTAAAAGCTCCGGACAGTTGATGTGGTGATTTATAACTTTAAAAGTCAGTATTAGATCGGATAAAAACCTTCGCTTTTCAAGAGGAATATAGCACAGAGTGGAAAGGATATGCTCGTAATCATGAGAAAATCTATCAAAAGGGATACGCAGCTTATATGCTGCATATCTCAAATACCTATGCTGGATGCTCTCCAAAGATTTGATGTGGCATATACGGTAGGGATTCCAGAGACTAGAACAATATTCCAAATGAGGGAGAACAAGGGTGGTGTAAAGAGTGTTAAGCGTCTTTGGGGTCCTAAAGTCAACGGCAGCTCTCATTAAAAAACCGAGGGCTCTAGAGGCAGTAGCTCTAATATGGGCATAGTGTCTTCTAAAATCCGCCGAAGCAGAGAAGATAACTCCCAGGTCGCGAATGGAATCCACAGAATCGAGAGACTTCCCATCAATGTTGTACTGAAACTGAATATTAATGTTCAAACTGCGGTGGAATTGTATCACATGGCATTTAGAGAGATTCAACTGCATACGATTTGTGAGACACCACAAGGCAACATTAGATAGGTCCTCCTGCAAAAGCTGTGCATCCATAGGGGACCGAATAGAGCGATAAATTTTTAAATCATCGGCAAACAGTAGAAATTTACTATGCACAATTACCTCAGAGATGTCATTGATGAAAAGAATAAACAATATCGGACCAAGATGAGAGCCTTGAGGAACACCGGATGTAACATCAAATACGGTAGAGAGAACATTAAAGCATTTTACAGACATCGTCCTGCCGCGGAGGTAACTGGCCAACCAAGCCAACGCAGTACCACCAATTCCAATCGATGCAAGCTTACTTATTAAGATAGAGTGACTGACAGTGTCAAACGCTTTGCTGAAGTCGGTATAGACAGCATCCACCTGGCTACCCACTTCCAGTTCATGTGAGATGTAATGGTGATAGAGCATGAGATTTGTGGAAGTAGATCGTCCAGAGACAAAACCATGCTGTTCGTTAATTATGGTACTTGTTGACAGGGTGGCCAGTTTGTCAGCAATTATGGAATCTAATATTTTGGGCATAACATTCAATATAGAAATAGGTCTGTAGTTGGAGATTAACATTTTGTCGCCAGATTTAAATACGGGGACAACTAAGCTAGATTTCCATCTCGTGGGAAATACACCCGATTTTAAAGACAAGTTGAAAATGCGCCACAAAATTCTGGCAAAAATAAACTTACACGACTTAAAGAATACTGGTGGGATGGCGTCATCCCCAGCGCCTTTGTTAACATCCAAGGAATTTAGTTTCGCAAATACTTCACCTATGCCAATAGTAAGATTATTTAGATCTAATGTAGAGGTACCATTAAATGTAGTAGAACAGTCACGCGCAGCTTGAAAGGATGACTTGAAGTGATTCGCAAAGCCATTCGCAATTTGAGTCGGACTCGTCAATGGTTGATCGTTAAACAACATGGTGCTAGGTAATCTATTGGAAGATCTAGTTGAATTTATAAAATTCCAAAAGACCTTCAGATTTTCAGGTATCGCGACTTCAACCTCAGAGGTGTATCTAAGCCAGCAGGCACGAATGACTGATTTACTTTCAGCTCTGAGCTTGGAAAAAGCTAAGTAGTCGCAGAAGCGATTGCTACGCTTGTATACCTTGTGCGCGAGTTTTTTTGCCCTGATTAGTCTAATAGCGTTCTTTGAATACCAACGAGGATACGATGACCTTATTACAGTGTAGTGCGGAACAAAAGCACCGATAATGTCGTTCAAGTATGCATACAGAGTGTCAACTGCCGAATCAACGCACGGTCCGTCGAGAACACAGTCCCAATTTACGTGATTAAGGTGATTTATTATCGAGACGTAATCGGCAGCCTTAAAGTTGGCTCTGGTAGTAACAATAGGATTACTGATACACGACGAAACGGGGTGCGACAAGACTACCTCAAATTGAAGGGGCGGATGGTACGAATCAGTAGATAAGAGTGGATCCACGGCACTAGAAGTAGTAATGGACCTATCATTGCTAAACATTAAGTCTAAAAAGGAACCGTAACAATTGGGAATAACATTGTGTTGAAGCAGACCCGCCATGTTAAAAAAATCGCACAAGATCTTAGTAGAACCGAGCATGGATGAATTTACGGAAATCACATCAAGTAATCCGTCCGTGTTTTCAATCCAAAAGACGCGAGGTAGGTTATAATCGCCAATTAGGTAAATACGTGCGTCCTGATACGAAATTGACAGATTCGCAACGGTTCTACCGTAGTCAGCAAATAAATCAGAGTTAGAGGCCGGAGGTATGTAAACAGAACCAAAGATGTAAGAAACGCCGCTAATCCGAACCAAAACATAAAGTTGCTCAATATGCTTAAATTCGGTAACAATTAACTGACTGCGATATGTATTACGGACAGCAATCAGAACACCGCCTCCACGCGCACATTGACTAGTTATAGAGTTCCTATCAAGTCTATAAACTAAGAAATTGGTAAAAATAGAGTCAATTTCCGTAAATGAGTCGTTTAACCACGTTTCCACTAGAATAATTATGTCGTAAATCGAGGAACTAAGAGCACACCGTAATTCACTTAATTTTGTCCTAAGGCCGCGCACATTTTGAAAGTACACCAGAGGGTTACGTATTAGTTTTTTTGTTTCGTAAAGTTTACAATTTTAGGCACGCCATTGACGTAACGGATGGTTTTATCAGAGACTCCGGCGTCAATAAGTTTATTTAACTCAGCTCTGACATCGCGCAGGTGATTTCGTTGTCGAAGAGTAAGATCCTCGTGGATGAAAACAGGGCCAGTGTACTTCCTCTTGTTTTTCAGCACTGACAGGACATCGGATCTAGAGTGAAGAGTGACACGAACAGGCCTGTGTTTATTCGGGATCCTCCTTCCAAGTCTGGTGACATTTATCCCCGACAACACAGCTGGTTGAATCTGTGTTAAGATTTCCTTCACAGAATCGGTGTCGAAAGATGAATCCCCAGAGGTAGCCGGTGGTAAGGAAGATGATGATTCTTCCTCCAGATTGAAGAGAATGATATTCTTCGATCTATTTTCTCTTTCCTTCATCTCCGACAACATATCCTCAAAATCAGAGTTTTGAACAGAGGAGGCTGTAGACTCACTTAATATCGACTCCAGTTTCGTCACTCTGTCTGATAAGTGATTGACGATCACTTCAAGTTTCTCGATGTGAGTCGAAAAAAGACCTTTTAACTCGGCAACGAGATCTTCCTTCAATTTCGAAATCTCCAATCTAATCAAGTCATTGACATTATTTGACGCTGATGGCGATTTCCAAGGGGAAGAACCCCTCGAAGATGAAGATAGTGAAGTGGCACAATTTAGGAGTTGACCATTTGCATGGGGATGACCGGTTCTGGGCGCACATGCCGGATGACATGATATGCCGCACGATGCACAAGAAACTGGATTGACTACTGCAGTAGAGCATCCCTTGCAGGTCTTCTTTCCCATTGCAGATAGAAGAACGAGGATGAAAAAGGCAGAACAAGACACAAGCCAAATACAGGAGAAAAAGAACGACACTTAATTTAAAATACAGTTAGACACCAAACTTGAAATACGTTAATCGAGCGCTAGTAAACACGTCCGTCCTCGACGACGTTCGACAATGATATGAGTTAGGGATATTGTACCAGATAGGACATGCGTACGTTATAATTGGTCTGATTAGTGAGATGTAGCTGAGGGTTTTACATTTGCTATTTAGGTATTTGGAGTGGAATAGGCGGGAGAGGCTCTTGAATGCTTGCTTTGCTTTGAGGAGTTGTGTGTCAATGTGTGTGAAGAATTTCAGTTGGGGGTCTAGGAGTAGGCCTAGGTATTTAGTTGTTTGCTTGTGTGGGGTTGTGATTTGGGAATTGGAGTTTTCTTTGAGTTGGAATTTTTTCCAGTGCTTACTGACGTCTGGATGGGCGTTTTTTAGTGTGGGGCGGAAGAGGATTGTTTCGCATTTTTGCGTATTTATTTTTAATTTCCAGTTTGCGAGGTAATTGTGGATTTTTCCGAATAGTTCTTGTAATGAGTTTTCTATTGTTGATGCTTTTTTGTTGGTGCAGTAGATTACTAGGTCGTCTGCGAACGCTATGGCTTTTGTGTCGTTTCCTTGGTTAAGGTCGAAGAGTTTGAGGAGGTTGGCGGTGTAGAGGTTAAATAGTACGGGGGAGAGTACCGCGCTCTGTAGGAGTCCGTTCTCCATGTTAAATGTTAGAGTTGAAGTATTTTTGCCGTCTGTTGTTAGGAATTGTTTGTGTTGTGTTGCATTCCATATTATTTTGAGGAGGTGGAAGGGGATCTTGGCTTTAGAAAGTTTGTATAGTAGTCCCTTCAACCAGACTGTATCGAAAGCCTTCTCTAAGTCGATCAAACATGCGCCCACGCATTTTCCGTCGTTCAGTGCCCAATATATGCCCGATGTTAATTTGTTTATTGCGTGTGTGGTGGAGTGTTTGTGTCTGAATCCGAATTGCTCTTCGGGAATTAATTGTAGTTCGTTGATGTAGTGTGATAGTGTGATCGTTTTTTCAAATATCTTGCTTATGTTTGGTAGTAGGCTTATTGGTCTATAGCTGGTGGGGAGAGCGCCATTTTTTCCTTTTTTTTATGTATATGGTTTTCGCTTTTTTCCAGTAAGATGGGAAATAGGAGTTGTTGAGGGCGTTATTAAATAGGATTGTGTAGAGGTATATAAATTTGCTCGGGAGTTTTCTTAGTATGGTATTGGGGATGCCGTCGTTGCCCGCTGATTTTTTGTTGTTTGTGTTTTTGAGTATTAATGTGAGAGAGTAAGTGTCGGTGAAGAAGTTGGGTGTGGTTTGTTCACAGGGGTTGTAAGAGGGATTGGTTTCGGAGAATAGTGTAGTAGTAACGTTTTGGGCTATGTCAGTCTCGATTTTTTCTTTAATTTCTTGTGCTTTGCGGGTGATTGTTTCGGAGAAGGTGCTGTGGCCGAGATTGATGTTTTGAAGGTTTGTTAGGGTGTATTGGGCTCCTAGTATGTTTAGCTTGTCGATTGGGTTACTGATGATTAGGAGGTTGTCTTTGTTTGTTGGTTGGTTGTTTACTTCAATGTTGGCCTTACGTAGGAGGTGTGTTTCGTTTTTATTAGCCGAACACCTTACTACCGCAGCTACGACCGTTCCTTGCAAAAAAAAACGTTTGCGCAACTGAACTACTAGTATCGCGCAAAACTTTGAACTCAAATTTCTCGAAAACGAAGGCCCATTTTGATAAAACCTTTAAGGGTTTTGTAACACTAGGTGTGTACTACAATATCCACCTAGTCTCATTCCAGAACCGATTGCAGCAGGTGTGCCTTCTCCTTGTGAGTTCTAGTGGACATTCGTTTTCATATGATACCAAAAAACTTAATTTTCTATTCAAAAGAAATTAAAGTCACCTTCATTATAATAATCCTTTCCAGATAATAATCCCTTGTAGATACTAGCAACCAACTTGCGACATTTATTGCATAATAAACTTCTTTTTGCGTAATAAAATTTTTGCCGCAAATTATTGCCTGCAAGTAGTTGCGAGAGAAATTTCAGTTAGTCTTGCGGAAAATATGCCACGTCTCACAATCAGGCGTGTCGAAGTGTCGGGCTGGTGGGCATAATGCCCGCTAGGGCAGCCAGCAATGCGGCGACCAGAGCTGAGGGTAAATTTTGACGTCACGAGCAGTTGTGGAGGAGTGGGGAACGGTGAGCGTGACGTGGCCCTCGCATACCTACGGGCACAGCGATATTACCTTTCAATGCGTTAGTTACGCGCGCTGAGCTCCCACTGCTCGAACTCAGCTAAATAGTCAGCTAAATACGAAAGCTAATTGGTGCGCGTAAAGTGCGATAGGTGATTGGAGCGAGCCAAGTTCCACAAATGAGTATAAATATGGGCCCGCCAGCAGCAGGAAAGCAGAGAGAGATCGGCAGAGATCCTCGAGATACCATAAGTACTCATTACTAAAAAAACTAAACTAACTAACATTCTCTCCGAGCCGCTCGAGTAGGCATCTCGATTAAAATTCCACATTCAAACCAAATTCACACCAAGACGCTTGAGTTCTTGGGTTTCCAAAGACATTCAAAATCATTCACAATGTACCATCTAAGACTGCTTGAATCGGCACCTTAGCTACCATCTGGGTATGCTCAAATCAGCTACCTGGCTACTATCTGGGGCGCTCAACTAGTCACCTTGGCTACCATCTTAGGCTGTTCGTGACAAAGCACCTAAATAACGTGGAATCTACAACTAAGGCTGCTTGTGACAGGGCACCTTAGCACCAATCCTAGAAAGCGTGGACAAGCTGATAGGCAACTGGAAGCTATTACAATCCGAGAGAAGGAACCCTCTCATTAACTTGACTTAAATATTCTAAATCGACCAAAGTGTCATTCTTTGTATATACCGACTCAGTGTCGTTAAAATAACGATTTAGTATCGTATCTCTATCATTCTATTTCTTTTCGACCAAGCGTCTATTACTACTTCTTTTCGACCAAGCGTCTATTACTATTTCTTTTCGACCAAGCGTCTATTACTATTTCTTTCCGACCGAGCGTTAAGTACTATTTTCTTTCGTTGAAGCGTTACTTCGAACTCTTACCGATCGAAGCGATATTTAAGTTAGTTAAATCTCTGTTCTATTATACCGACCTAGCGTCACGAGCGAAAATCGAACGATATTCTGTTTAACCGACCAACGCGTCATCACGTAATCATTTCCGTTTTGTTACAATTCCACGACACCGCGTCGTACTTGTTCAAATCAAACCAAACTCTTTTGAATAAACCATTTCTGTTATTTATTGTTAAAAGAAGGACTCTAGTTCATGAAATTCATTTCTTTATCGCACGCCACCCGAACCAATCCCACCATTCTACGAGTAAACCGCTCTACTTGTAGAATCCCCTGTAATTAACGGCAACGTCTCGTTCGAGAACGTTACACTGTCTAACCCTTGTAATATTGTTAGATTTCGTTCGAAACTATTTTCAGTAATTATTAATACTGCATGTTGGCGACTTAGGGCATCCGCATGTCGCATATGATCGTTTGTTCTAATTCGTAATCGTAATTTCTCAAGATAAGGGACCAACGCAATATTCTAGGGTTTATTTCTTTTTTTTTTTTCTAAAGTTTGTTTTAAACTATTGCAGTAGGTTGCGATCTTGAATCTGATTCCTTGTAAATAAATTCGAAAACGCTCGAGGGAGTAGATAATAGCTAAGGCTTCTAATTCGAAGCTATGATAACGCGATTCTGTTTGCGACGTACGTTTACTAAAATAAGAAATAGGGTGAAATTTCCCGTCAGCCTGTTTCTGCATAAGTACTGATCCGTAACCGTATGAACTGGCGTCACAATGTAGTTCAGTTTCTGCTGTATTCGAATAAATTGACAATATACACTCCTCACATTAATTAGCGGATCACTTCTAGGAGCCCGAAAAATAGGGCCAAGTTCACATGGTCATAACTCCGGTAAAAATAGTCGTATTGATATTTTGAAAACATGGTTTGGAAGCGTGGAACCTCTACTTTCAGCTGCTTTTTTCAAATTTTAGATGCATTGATTTTCGGTAAAGTTATAGGAATATAAAGAGCACTTGGTCAATTTTAAAAAATGTTCTTAAACTTTGCGATGTTCCACGGCGTGCATTAAATTTTTTACACACATTCCATTTACACCAATCGAAAGCGGCTACTTTCCTGTGTAAAACGCGAGTAATAAATTGCTTGTGCGATTTTTTTTGGCCGAGTTATTCAACTTTGAAACAAAACCCGTTTTTTTTATTTTAGTTGCTTCTAGCATGCGAAGAGATCATCGTAGAACGTTCCTTAAAAAACAAATAGAAAGATCAGACTTTCCTCTTTAAGACGCATCTTCGACTTTTTCGATTCGGTTAAAATTTCGGTCTCTGATGTCCTTTCCAACATATGCTTAAAAATTGCACAAATTCCATTTTCTCTTCAACTCGCTGTATCTTCGCGAGGGATGATCGGAACATCAATGTCTTAAGCCCATTTTAAAGCGGAGGGTCTGCCGATTCTTTTGAGTGCCACCGGAACCCGCTTCGATAATTTTTTACCTGTGGCCTTTATGTTTGAAGTTACCGTTTCGGAAAAATAAGGCTACAATGGTAATGTGCCGGACTGTCGTTCCCGCGAGGGCGATCGGCTCTTGTTTCTATCACCACTCGCCTACTTACGTAGGCGAAAGCAAATCGAGCTACGGCGACTTGTAAGCACATGTGCAGCTCACTGATGTTTCAACTTCTGCTACTGCCAGATACCACTGAATACGCTGTTAATATGCCACCGGAACTCGCTGCGATAATTTTTACTTGTGGCCTTTATGTTTGAAGTTACCGTTTCGGAAAAAGCTGTGGCATCAGCGGCCGCGTGACAGCCGTGAATGCAGTACCGCCGGCATTGGCGTCACCCAAGACATACCGCGTGAAGGTTGCTCGGTCGGATCTATGCCTCTTTTGTGAGAGTGTGTGTGTGTGTGTGTTTGTGTGTTGGAGATGGGGGTGAATCGATGGATTCGCAGGTAATTCAAAATCTTAATATGGTGTATTACCACCGCGATTTTGGATAACAGCCCGCAATCGCTGTCTCATGTTAATACAGCGACGTATTAGACGTTGAGGTAATCTGCGCCAAATTTCCTGTAATGCTGCCACTACCTGTGGCAGAGTTGTGGGACGAGGATTGTATCGGCGCAGTCGACGACCAAGCATGTCCCAGACATGCTCGATCGGATTCAAGTCAGGGCTTACAGGAGGATGAGGTAACACGGCAATGCGGTTTTCTCGAAGAAACCATCGTGTAAAAAGTGCTGTGTGACAACGAGCATTGTCTTGCATTATTATGAATGGGTTCCCAATTCTTGCGCGTATTGGAAGGACGTGCGGTTCAAGTATCTCAGCCACATACCGTTCAGAAGTTAATCCAGGAGGTGGTACCACGACCAACGGTGTTCGAGTAAACCTGGATATGCCGGCCCAAACCATTATCGAACCGCCATTGTAAGCAACAATGGGCTGGTTACAGTTCTGGTGAAACCGCTCCCCACGCCTATCGTTACCATGCAAACAAAATCTGGATTCATCCGTAAATAAAACATTTGACCAATGCATCTGTCTCCATCGCATATAACGGCGAGCATAGTCTAAACGCAACATCCTATGAGTCCTGTTTAGAATAGGAACGCGTACTGGTCGACGGGAACGAATACACCTCTCTTTAAGCCGATTTCGGACGGTCTGCGTAGAAACAGCACGCTGCAACCTACGATTCATCGTATTACGAGCCACATCTATTGCAGATACGTCACGGTGACGAAGAACGTGTCTTACAATACTTCTATCGTCCCTCGCGGTTGTCTCGCGTCTGCGGCCCTGCCCGCGTTGTCTACCGAACAGGCCAGTCTGCTGAAATCGAGAATGTGCTCGACTAATAACTGATTGGCTTACGCCCATCTCACGAGCAACCTGTCGTTGACTCGAACCATTTTCTAAAAGTGTAATGACACGCATTACTTCCACTTCGGTAAGCGAGCGCAGTGGCATATTAACAGCGTATTCAGTGGTATCTGGCAGTAGCAGAAGTTGAAACATCAGTGAGCTGCACATGTGCTTACAAGTCGCCGTAGCTCGATTTGCTTTCGCCTACGCAAGTAGGCGAGTGGTGATAGAAACAAGAGCCGATCGCCCTCGCGGGAACGACAGTCCGGCACATTACCATTGTAGCCTTATTTTTCCGAAACGGTAACTTCAAACATAAAGGCCACAGGTAAAAAATTATCGAAGCGGGTTCCGGTGGCACTCAAAAGAATCGGCAGACCCTCCGCTTTAAAATGGGCTTAAGACATTGATGTTCCGATCATCCCTCGCGAAGATACAGCGAGTTGAAGAGAAAATGGAATTTGTGCAATTTTTAAGCATATGTTGGAAAGGACATCAGAGACCGAAATTTTAACCGAATCGAAAAAGTCGAAGATGCGTCTTAAAGAGGAAAGTCTGATCTTTCTATTTGTTTTTTAAGGAACGTTCTACGATGATCTCTTCGCATGCTAGAAGCAACTAAAATAAAAAAAACGGGTTTTGTTTCAAAGTTGAATAACTCGGCCAAAAAAAATCGCACAAGCAATTTATTACTCGCGTTTTACACAGGAAAGTAGCCGCTTTCGATTGGTGTAAATGGAATGTGTGTAAAAAATTTAGTGCACGCCGTGGAACATCGCAAAGTTTAAGAAAATTTTTTAAAATTGACCAAGTGCTCTTTATATACCTATAACTTTACCGAAAATCAATGCATCTAAAATTTGGAAAAAGCAGCTGAAAGTAGAGGTTCCACGCTTTCAAACCATGTTTTCAAAATATCAATACGACTATTTTTACCGGAGTTAATTACCATGTGAACTTGGCCCTATTTTTCGGGCTCCTAGAAGTGATCCGCTAATTAATGTGAGGAGTGTAGGTTCCGATATAAGAGACTGTTTTAACTTCTCAAAAGCAACTAATTGTTTATCCTCCCATTTGAAATCGCTTTTCTATTTCAATAAATCATATAAGGGTTTGGCAATGGTTGCGAAATTCTTTATAAAGGGTGTAGCCGGATAAGCATAGTGAAAAGTGCCCCCAAACCAAATTGAACTTTGTTTGCGGCAATCGATAGGTTCCTCTAAGAAAACTATTTTTGCCAAGTTTCAACCCGATACCCCTACTACTAGGGTAGTTACAGGGTGAAACGTAATTTACAGTTTAAGCTCCATTACTTTTGTTCTATTGAATAGAAACTTATACGAAAAATCAGAGGCATTCTGCCCATTGATACACGTGTCTGTGAATTTTTTCAGAATTTTCAGTGGCAAAACAGAATTTTAAAAAATTCAAAAAGATTAAAAATTACGATTTCAAAGTCAAAATTTCAAATTACAACTTTTATATTTTTACAGTTTTGGCGTCTTTGTATGGTCATTAATGTCTAATTTTTTCAGATTTTTCGAAAGGGTGGAACGCAGTCGCAAAAATCAAAAACTGATATTTCTTACCTTCCCGTACGCAAAGTTGTGGCATGCTCGTACGACGAATATGTTTTGTTCATTAAACGGGTGTTATATGCAATTCTAAATACTTTCACATGTTTTAAATGAGTCAATGCAATTAATCTGATAGCATTTTACCGTTGATAAGGGTGAAGTTTTACCTAATTGCGTGTATAAGTGATGTCAGTATGTAATAAGTCTCTCCACGACCGTTCTTGGTCTTCACTTGAGGAACGGGAAGGACCTGATCCAGAAGATTTTTCCGGTGACGATGAAGATTCGTGAGGTTGCGGAAGTTCAGAACTTGGTTGGTAATGGGAAGTACTAGCGATTGATACATCCCGTTCTTCTACATTCACATTACTCTCCTTTTGATAAATAATCATACGGCACTTCCCACATAATACATCGCCAACAGTAACCACATTTTCCAAAATTCTGGACCACTTCTCAGCTTCAAATACCGTATTAATCTTCTTCTGCCAACCGACTGATTTCCTCAATGGAATATTACAATTAATACACCTAACACGACTAATATTCGACTTAACAGTGTTTATTTGTCTATCCGACATATTGTATATGGACACTATTTTATATTATATTATATTAATTTGTTATATAGTATATTATATTATATTATTTATATATTATATATTATAGTAATTATGTTGAATTTGTGAATTACACCAGTTTGTAGATTCCTTTTACATGTAATCACAAATGTTTACAAAATCACTCACACTCAGAAAAAATGTAAAATCAGTGCGTAAACGATAAGTAAATGTTTTCAATAAATGTATAACTTTATAATGTTACACTACTTCTGTATCACTAATTATACAACACTTTTTTATTAGACTTTTACCACTCTGCGACATTTACGATTCGTTCTCCACGACTTTACTTCAGGAACTGAATACGCGTTGCATGCATCTTTCACACCATGCACATTTTCTCTTTCTCTATTCTGTTTCTTGTCTCATTTGTTTAGACTCTCCAAGTTGATTCTACGAAATGAACCCCCATTGGCATCCGATACTCTTAACATAAACTCTTCACCTCGCTCACTCGTGACTCGATGCATTACGAACGCGTCATTCGTAACATAAACAGATAAGGGCAGATCGTGCGTTTCTAGAGACCGACCTACTTTTAATTACGCTTGACACATAATAAAAACCCCATCATATGATATTGTTTGCAGGAAGAGAATTCAAGAAACTACCAAGAACGGTCATGGAGAGACTTATTACATACTGACATCACTTATACACGCAATTAGGTAAAACTTCACCCTTATCAACGGTAAAATGCTATCAGATTAATTGCATTGACTCATTTAAAACATGTGAAAATATTTAGAATTGCATATAACACCCGTTTAATGAACAAAATATATTCGTCGTACGAGCATGCCACAACTTTGCATACGGGAAGGTAAGAAATATCAGTTTTTGATTTTTGCGACTGCGTTCCACCCTTTCGAAAAATCTGAAAAAATTAGACATTAATGACCATACAAAGACGCCAAAACTGTAAAAATATAAAAGTTGTAATTTGAAATTTTGACTTTGAAATCGTAATTTTTAATCTTTTTGAATTTTTTAAAATTCGGTTTTGCCACTGAAAATTCTGAAAAAATTCACAGACACGTGTATCAATGGGCAGAATGCCTCTGATTTTTCGTATAAGTTTCTATTCAATAGAACAAAAGTAATGGAGCTTAAACTGTAAATTACGTTTCACCCTGTAACTACCCTAATAGTAGGGGTATCGGGTTGAAACTTGGCAGAAAAAGTTTTCTTAGAGGAACCTATCGATTGCCGCAAACAAAGTTCAATTTGGTTTGGGGGCACTTTTCACTATGCTTATCCGGCTACACCCTTTTCGAAAGTACGATACGAACCCCAAATAACTCTGTAGCTCTCGGAAGATTTTGGGTATCGGGTAATCCGACACTGCGCGAATGTTTTCTTTTGTCGGACGAATACCTCTGTTATTAATTCGGTAACCTAAATATGTTATTTCTGTAAACAGAAAGGCACACTTTGAAAATTTTAATTCAAGACAGTTTTCATTTATTATCCCTAAGACTTCCTGCAAAATAGAGAGGTTTTCGGCTATAGTCTATGTAGCAATCAGAATGTCGTCCAAGTAAATTAATATTTTGCCATCGTCTAATAGGGAACGGAAGACCCTATTAATGAATCGCATAAAGAAAGATGGTCCATTCTTAAGGCCAAATGGCATACGTACGTATTCGTACTGGCCCATAAATGTAACAAACGACGTATATGAGATACACTTCTCTTCTAATTCAACATGATGGAACGCGTCTTTCAGATCCAGCTGCGTAAAATACGTTTTATCACGTAGAGAATCTATTAGATCCTCAATCCAGGGAATCGATAAATTGTCTCGAACTGTCATTTCATTAAAAAATCGAAAATCAATTGCCAACCGTCGTTTACCGCATTTCTTTCGTACGAATACAATCGGGCTGCTGTAGGGGGAGTTACTTGCCCGAATAATCTTCCGATCTAATAAATCTCGAATAATTTCGGCAACGGCCATTTTTTCGTCCCCCGAAAGACGTCTTGGGTTGAAATAGAATGGTTTATGTTTGGCTTGAGCACTAAATCCATTTTTAACTGGGTAAACTTGTCGAAGAACTGGGACCTCGCCGATTTCGACGAGCATCATATATGTTGCAAAACTCGACATTTTGAGTAACTTTTTCCTTTGAAAAAATTGGCGGTCGGCCTTAGTTTCCGAAATATTTGCAGGAAAACTTTCGCTATTATACAATCGTACTCTACGTATACGTGCACGCCCGCGACAGTGTGTGCAGCACCACGCTGTCGGCGGTTGTCTTCTGTTTGTATAAACACTGCGCAGCAACCTACAGCATGCGTATCTAACGGGTGCACGCGTGGTATCGCAGCAGCAAGGAAAGTAGTCCAACTTAAACTGAATTGCACAATACTAACAGTACATGCTACTTTTAATCTTTTATTATAATACAAAAATGTATTATTCTGACGAGGTGCTACTACTACAATGTATTCTGCCGTATACCTATCTACAGTACGCGTCCGTGGCAGCGTATGCGCCAGGATGGGACCACAGCAAATGACGAAGCTGGCCTTTGTTTACGAGATATTTGTGTAAAACTTCGGTTGATTTTTTTCGACGCAACGCATTCCAGTTTCCAACTTGTCCCGGGTATTAGTTTGGTTTGGGTTAGATTAGGGGGGGGGGGGCGCGCGCCCGCTCGCGGGCGCGTATAGCATGGTAGCGAACCGATATGAGTCGGGGTGTTGACGAACATCCGCAAGTTCACCCAGATCAGTTCGCTACCATGCGTTACGCGCCCGCAAGCGGACGCGCGCCCCCCCACCCTAATCTAACCCAAACCAAACTAATACCCGGGACAAGTTGAAAACTGGAATGCGTTGCGTTGGAATAAATTAAACCATTGTAATTGAACCGTTTAGTTTACCCGGTATATACGTCGTCTGCCGGTCACAGCGAGGTATATGGAGAAACAGTAGACAAGCGGCGGACCCGCACTGACGCATACGCTGCCACGGTGGCGTACATATATATGCAAAATTCAATGTAGTAGTAGGAAAAGTTTTTCCTCAATATCTCTGAAACTAAGGGCGACCGCCAAAAAGTTTAAAGGGAAATGTTGTTCAGGATAATGACCTTGACAACATATCTGAAGCTCATCGAAATCGGCGAGGTCCCAGTTCTTCGACAAGTTTACTTTAACTGTACTTTAGGAAACTCTGGTCTCGCGGGTTTTACGTAACATTCAGCTATGAGGGTTTTTACTCGATCTCGTTCCTTCCACGCTATCTCTTGGTTCACGTTAAGATTCAACGCATTAGAC
This sequence comes from Andrena praecox, assembly GCA_963932275.1. NCBI lineage: Eukaryota > Metazoa > Arthropoda > Insecta > Hymenoptera > Andrenidae > Andrena > Andrena praecox. The sequence continues at coordinate 34,062,112 of OZ010731.1, forward strand.
TCTGACGCATCATCGGCAACATCAATGTTCATGATTTCATGAATAACCGTATCCGTCTCTGTTGCAAAACTTCTTTTCCGCATAGTAACTATTTTCCTGAATCGAATTTCGATACCGTCATTGGAAATAAAATCTCGGCCCAACAAACAAACGTATGACATTGTAATACGCGGCACGACATAAAAGTAAATAAGGACTTCGGTATCTCGTATTTTTACCTGTTGTTTTAAACGCCCTAACACGGAAATCGGTGTCCCATTTATACCTTCGAATTTAACGTTTTCAAAATAAGGATCAATGCTTACGTCCTCAGGTATTTGATTTCTCTCTAAAAGGGATATGGGACTACCAGTATGTAATACTGCCGTAACCTCGCCTATATCTAGCCTAGCTTCTACCGTATAACTGGGTGTGGTGACCGAATTTTGTTCCACCAGATAGGTTGAAGCATCCCCCGTCGATGTTGAAGGTCGCGTCTTCCCCGTTTGCGCCCGCTGAGGACAAGTTCGCGTCTGGCAGTCGGGTGCTCCGCAAACATAGCAGGAACCTCTTTCCCTCTTTGGCTTCGCGCAAGCAGCCGCCACGTGACCCTCCTCGTTGCAGTTGTAACATCGGATGACGGAGATACCCGGACTCTCGGTTGGTAGATGTACCCGATCTGTCTCGGCCGTTTTTCCGCCCACCCCTCGTGCGCGATTCGACGCGTACATGACCGTGGAAGGTGTCTTCTCTTTCTTCATCGCGTTATAAATTTCAAAATTGTCTTTCAGCTCCTTAAAAGTTCGTGCACCGTATAATACTACTTTCGGGCTTGGCTCGTCTGTAATGCCGTTGACTACGTATTTGATCAAGGCTTGCTCTTCGATCTTCCCGCGCGAAGCTAACTCCTTCATAACTAAAAAATATTCTTGTGCCGATTCACCTTTCTTGATTTGGCGACGGCGTAATTCTTCGTGCAAGCCCGCACTGCCCAATTTGCTCGAAAATTCTTCCAGTAGGAGCGATTTTCTTGTCCATGAAGAAATACCTCGTTCTCCCTTGACAAAGAGGCTGGCTAACCCCTTCAGCGATTTCTTCGCAAACAGCATTTCCGACCACTTAAATAATTTCACGTCGTCTTCGAAATCTTTCACCCACGTCTCGATCGGGCAACCGTCGCTACCATTGAAAGTTCGAACAGTGTCCTCGACGTCGCGGAAGCTCACTGTAAACCTTGGGTATGGCCGCTGGTGTGGTTGATTCTTGTACTTCCTCGTATGCCTCGCTAAGATCCTCGTCTTCTTCATTTTCCTCGGCTTGGTCCGAGGCGTTGAACAGTTCAAAGTTTGTCAAATGCCGACAAATTCGCTTCGGGATGTCCTCCAGATCTCCCGCATAGGGTAGCCGTAATACAACGCAGATCGCTACAAGATCAGCTAATGTTAGTGTTTCGACCCACCACTTAACTTGTGCCCGGAATTCGCTTGAATCTTCCGCGAATTTAAATCCGGTAAATTCTCGCAGTCGCTGTCGGTCCCCGCGATCTCCGACTTCACCATAAATAAGGTTATGCAATAACCGAATCACACTTAACGGCGCTTTCGTAATGCTCTCGTCCAACCCGAGCACATCACGCAATTTTCCCATTTTGCCCGCTAGCTCAATATCAGCTTAGTTCACACAATCACTGGGCCTACCACAATTTTTGTACACGCGTAACAGTTTCTCGAACGTTCGATGGACGCGGCGCCACAGCCTCGTGGCACGTGCGATAGAATCAATATTATCAATCGATATTCCACGATTTCGAATTCTTCGGTATAATCCCACTTCTGAAGCTGTAGTATGATAGATGGCTCAATAATAAACGATATTGTAGCAAATAGAAATATGAAAATGTATATATTGAGAGAATAGTGAACATGAGACGTAATAACTGAACCGTTCAACGCAAGCCATCGAAGAAGACTGGTAACTCATCGTCGGAAGGACTCGGGTCCTTCCGACACCGATCGTCCTCACGTACGCCGTTACCTCCCGAGCTATCGGGTGACTATATAAGTTAATTAATTTGGCGTTCTATTATACTGACCTAGCGTCACGAGCGAAAATCGAGCAGTATTCTGTTTTACCGACCAACGCGTCGTTACGTAATCATTTTCGGTCTATTATATTTAATATTCCAATTCCACGGCACCGCGTCGTACTTTTTGTTCAAATCCAATTAGAACCAAAACCTTTTTGAATAAACTATTTTGTTATTTATTTTTAAAAGAAGGACTCTCGTTCGTGAAATTCATTTCTTTATCGCACGCCACCCGAACCAATCCCACCATTCTACGAGTAAACCGCTCTACTTGTGGAATCTCCTGTAACTAACGGCAACGTCTCGTTCGAGAACGTTACTCCAGCTACGCTATCGAATGCTACCAAGTAACGCGCCGTGCCTCGTGGCGATGTGACGTATACAATCGACCGCTCTCCTCTCGATTCAACAATTCAGATCGCCTATATAACCACAAACATATCTTACAATATACATACGTGTTTTAATTTAATATTAATGACTACTAGATTGAAATAACCGTAACATAGAAAACGCACAAAATTAAAGATTTAATTTAAAAAAAGCTCAATAATGACGACGCGAAAGTGGAGAGATCGCAGTATATCGGTATAGATTCCAAAAAGCATTTTTTTCTGAATTGATATTATTTTCACTTCCTTAAACTAAAGTGGAAAATTTTAAACAAATAAATAAATTCCCAGACTACATACAACAAAACCTTAGTGGGCGAATTATGACCCGACATTAACAAACTGCGTTGTATGTAGGTACGTATGTACGTATTTATAAATAAGAAAATAAAAAACTGAACTTGGAATATCATAACAGGTTTTTGGATGTAGTAAATTTTCTGACGTTTGTAAGACGATATTTAATCATCGTTGTAAATTTTTTGTTAATTAACCAACCATAGCAATTGTTGGCCCAACATTTAATATTCGTAGGCAAACTGTCGTAACTTTTTGTTAATTAACCAACCATAGTAATTGTAGGCACAACATTAAATATTCGTAGGTAAACTGTCGTAACTTTTTTGCCGTAGGCCCTATTTTGGGAATTTGTAGTCAGAAACACTAACTATATCCCAACTAATTCCCAACTGTTGGCTACTGTTGGCCAACCAAAAATGCTACTAGGCGTTCTACTGGGCATGTCTGAAGTAGACTATCTAGTAAAATGTCGGCCCAACCAATTATATATACTGCTGCATGCACACTAATACTTCTGTTAAATAATGAAAGAAATAATTTGAAGAGACTGGATATTAAGAAGATGTTATCTTGTAATTCATCAATCACTTGTTAAGGGGTTACTCGCAGTCAGGAGGTAGAACAAGAAAGATTTTTTGGGAATTTATTTCAGAAAGTGTACATGCATATTTTTATGCAAAGGTTTGTGTATTGCTAAAAATGTCCAACACGTTTGGAAATAAAGCATTCCTCTCTGTGAGAATGTTTATTCCTCTCTATTATCGGATGTGTACACTATGAGAGAATTCCACTTGCCGAGACCAACTGTCGCAAACCAACTGAACTTGCTGGCGTTACTCTCATGCGTGTTTACATAGACGCTAACATGATCTCTCGCAATAAATGTCGCAACTTGTTGCTAGTGTTCACAATGCATTTTATTCAAATATGAAACAAATGTTAAACACTGTTGCTTCTTTCACACATCTTTTACATATTCGTTGCTTACAAGAAAATAGTTGAATACTAAGAGATGGTGAGCGTCCTGTCTGGTATGTACGTATGTATGTACAGCCGGCTCATTTAATTCTGGCCGCTCTAACACAAATTCCCTGTGGCGTTTGGTATGCGCCGCGTGGCGTGTGACGCGTGGCATCTGGCGTGTAGCGAGGGGCACTCTTCACTCTGCTATTGGTTCTCTACCTAACCATATTCACGAAATATTGTAGAACAGTTCCGAGACAAATGCCAACCATGTGAAGTAGGCCACTCGCCACCGTACACTTCCGTTGGAACGACCAGAATCGAATGAACTAGGTGTACATCGCCCGAGTATACTATCCAGGAACATTCAATAATTTTTTAAAATATTGTCTAATTGTTTGAAAGACAAGTTAATTTGTTTGAGTTAAAATTGAGTAGAGCAAATTAATACGTCATTGAAAGCATACCTCGTACAAAAGTATCAATTACTGTGGCTAAAATGGGACAAAAAAATTTAGTGGTCGCATTTTGCACAATTGAAGCGGCCAAACAGTTCTACATATTTAGAGACCAAGGTTTATTTGCTTGCTTTACAGAGGCGTGCAATGAAAACAGTAAACCCTCTGTATACAGGGTGTTCCTCTACATATGGTCAATACTCTAGGGGGTGATTATACAGGCAAAAATAAGACGAACATCAAGAGTGACGAAATTGCGGTAAAGGCTTCGTTTTCGAGAAAATTGACCTCGTTTCTCGAAAACGAAGCCTTTACTGCAATTTCGTCACTCTTGATTTTCGTCTTATTTTTGCCTGTATCGCCTTATAAACCCACCACGATTCGGATTTACTTCGGATGACTTACGTATTTCATCGCACACATTCGTTGACTGGAGTAGTTTTTGTAGAGAGATCAGATTTTATGTATTATTTTATATGTATTATATAGGCAATAGCTGCACCACAGCTTTTTACTTAAAGATTGAAACTTACAGTGCTATTTCTCGAAAATTTTAATGCGATTATTGGTAAACATGTCGATTAGCATCCTTCTTATGGATTCCAATAACCGTGAAATATGTTTTCGGGCGCGTAAACATGGTAGCGAGCCGATGCACAGTGGGGCAAACGCGGACAAAAAGCGGACAAAATTCAATATTTTTTAAACTAATGATCCTATCGACATGCAATTGGTTTCTTTCGATTCAGAATGAAAAATACATTGGGAAATCACTCTGAAAACAAGTTTTTTTTTCTTTTTTTTTTTGCTTTTGAAAAAAGGGAAGAGGTTTTTATTCTTGGACTATTTACGGATAAAATACAATAATAATTTATTCCAGATACGAACTTTAAATTTTGGATTTTTGTCCGCGTTTGCCCCACTGTGCGATGTGAGTTTACGCATTCCACTTTCCAACTTGACCTGGGTATTAGTATTGGTTGGGGCTAGATTAGTGCGGGGGGCGCGTAAAGCATGGTAGCACACCGATGTGAGTTTAGTGATGCTAAAAATGAGACTGCGGTTATAAGCATCGCGCGACGGCGTGCAAGAATTGTTTCTTTTCTGTCTTCGTCGAAAACAAACATAACAGTTACACAAATGTTACAATGCATAGGAAAAAGTTATTCAGACATTTCGTACAGGCTTCCAAATGCAGTTGTACACGCAGCTTTCATTGGAGGAATACCATAAACGAACGACAGATGTCGCCTGACAACCAATACTAACGCAAACGCTGCCACGGACGCACAATTATAAGCAGAATGTACTGTCGTGTTAGCGACAATTTTTTGCGTATATCTCGGAAACTAGAGCTGACCGCCATTTTCGGCAAAGGAAAAAGTTGTTCAGAATGTTAACTTCTGCAACATATTCAAACCTCATTGAAATCGGTGACAGGTAGCTCTTCGACAAGTTTACCCTTTTTCATAATGGATGTCTCATCTGGCACGTTTTAATGTTGTTGGCTCTCGATACGGCGACGTCTCGTTGGCGAACTTCCCGTCCCCTTGAATTAATCAGGGGAACGGTAGCCCGCATTAATGAGGAGTATGTTTCATATGTATAAAACGCGGAACGTCTTCAATGCATGAAACCTTGTCAAGCGATCACTTCTACCGGGAAAAATTTGGCCAGCTCGCCCCGCGCTTTGAACTTGAACACATGCCTGTAGTAATGATAATTTAAATTTCTGTATTTCCTATTACACATTCATTCTATTAGACATAAAGGTACTACCAAGGGATAGGCAAGGTTTTCCCGATGAAAATGAGCCCCAATACGACCTCATTCGGGCAATTTTTAATTATTCATAATTCAAATCGAAGTTGCATTTAAAGTCATTTTTATCAGAAGAATCTCACCAATCCATTGGTAATATATTTATGAAGGTCAAATTAAAAATATAGAAATTGAAATTTCTGATAGCAAATGATTCATCTCATTGTCAGATCCGGTTGCTGGGCGAACGAAGGATCGGTAAAGGTGGGATGTCCTAGCTGCGATCGACCGCGGCAGCCACCCAGAGATGGGCATTATCTAGATAAAAAATTATTTAAATAACGTGTCGAATAAAAGATATTTTATCTTTATTCGTTATTCGCAGCTTCGAATAACACGATTTATCTTTATCCGAAACACCACGGATAAATAAATTTATTCCAGGTGAATTTATTCGACGGTGAAAGATAATTTTTTTTTTTAAGTGAATTTATTCGGCGGTGAAAGATAATTTTTTTTTTCGAAGAGAATTTATTCCAAAGCGAAAGATAATTTCTTTTTTCGAGGAACTTTTATTCGAACCGTCGAATAAGGTTCTCATCATTATCCGTAGTTTATTCGACTTTTATTCGAAGGCTTCGAATAACATTCGGCAGCGTGTTTTACCGAACCGGCGCGATCTCGCCTCCAGCGACTCCAGCTGAAGACTTCGGCGGCGGCTTCTGATCTTGGTTCGAGCCTCGGCTCAAGAGCCATACATTGTTGCTTGCGGTGGATTATACTTATATTAATAGGATGTAAAACTTCCACGTTTTCGATCGTATCAGCATGAACGTTTCAGTAACATATTGCTGAAAGTTTTTAGATGAAAATGAATTAACGATATAAATCGGATTATTTTTAGCATTATTACATTAGAAATGTTACATTCATATTTAATTATCTATAGTTCTAGAAATAATCCGATTTATACCGTGTTTGCACTCATTTTAATCGAAAGGATCTCGCAACTTTATGAACAATCCATAAATTTTAAAAGTCGGAAAAGTCTGCGTACAAATATAACTGACAAATTTCGAATACTATAAAAAAGCTTGGGTTTTGGAAGTTTTATGGACATTAATTTATTTATTGGTTAACTCTAGATTGATTGTGAAAAAAACGACGATGTTTCTTACATTTGTTTACTAGAAAATGCAAATAAACGGGAACACAAAATCTTTTGCAAAAACAAAATTTGTTCTTATGATTCTTGTAATTATTATCATAACAAATTCTATTCAATTTAATATACCCATATTACCCATGCTAACTGTATTCGGATTTTCGTAAATGTAAAATCGTGCTATCGGTAAAACACATCGTCATTTTTACATAATTTGTTTAATTATAACTAATAAATTAGTTAATATCTGAATGTGATAAAAGTGACGGTCACCGCTTTCAGGTTCGGTGGAGAATCATAAAAAAAAATTTGTCGCGAAATTGTTTATAACATCGAAAATTAATGTTAAATTTTTTAAACATCAGCATATTTTGCTCGTTGCAAGGAGAAAATTTCAAGAGCGATTGTTAAACGTGTAACTCTACACAATCGAATCGTTGCGAAATCTTTAATAATCTTTCTTGACCAAACGGTTCGTTTGCGACATATGGTTCCTTTCAAACTTTTTCATCTTGCAACGAGCAAAATATGCTGATGTAAAAAAATTTAACATTAATTTTCGATGTTATAAACAATTTCGCGACAAATTTTTTTTTATGATTCTCCACCGAACCTGAAAGCGGTGACCATCACTTTTTTAACACCCTGTACATACATATTTATTATTATTATTATTATATTTGGTTGTCCCATAAGTTCGTGCCGATTATTGTACTGATATGTAGATCAATTTTTTAAACACATCTATAACTGCTATGAAAAATGTTATCACTCTCTTGTTTCACAACTTCTTCTCATTTTTTCGGTCAAAATATTATACCGTCACTATAAAATTTCTTTAGTTTTTCAGTAAAATGTTTTGCATCGCGGTACGAACTTATGAGGCGACCTAATATATTATTTATAGTTCCTAATATATTATTGTAAGAGTCCTAGTGCGCTAGAAGGCCGTGAGCTAGTAGCGACTGGTCGAGTGAGGTAGTGCGTGGTGGTGAGCGTTCCCACCTGAGCGTGCGAGGTACTGAGCCGACATAGTTAGTTACGTTTTCGACTAGTATCCTGTACGGGTCATTTATCTTACGACAGATTGATATTCTTAGTTTTGTTAAGAAGTGTATCGAGGAGTGCATTTTTTCTTTGCTCAACCGCAGCCGTTCTGCATACCCGTAAAATGTAATAAAAAAAACTCGCAGAATCTATATTTTTAGTACATTATTATATAATAATTATCAACAACAATACAAATATATATTTTCTTAATTGTATGTATGTATGTATATGTATATGCATTTTTAAATTAAATATGTTGTTCATTAGCATAATAAATTGTGCATTGTGTATATGTACACTCGTGTACATATGTGTATTCTTTCATTCATACATTGTTTTCAATGAATAAGATAAATTTAATTAAGAGTAATTGTATTCGTCTTCATTCGCCTTTATATTTTTGAAATATAAATATACAGTATAATAAATCATTTCAATAAGTATAGTAAAGTAATTTACTTGAGAAGGTATAGTAACGTAGATATACTCTGAGTAAAGTTTTTTTACCTGCATCTATTCTATACAACAAACAATTTAGATGGATATGGCTTTCTGACGGTCATCTACAGCAGCGCGACAATCAACAAAACCAGTACATATCGACAATGATTATAGATCATCACGCGATTTTTCATATCATACACATAAATATTTTAATTTTTCGGCAAATTATGTTACCAGAACATATATTCTCACGTATAAAGTAGAAGTACCGAGTTATTATTGTGCTAAATATGTATGTACATATAACCAATAACTAGTTTTTGCGATTTATCAGAAATTATGTCCGAAGAAAAAAATCATGAATGTAATACCTACATACAGTACCTATACAGTCAGTCACGAAATTCTTCGTACACTTGCGAAATTTAAAATAATTCAAGCAAAAACACAAAGAGAAGCAAGGGTTTGGAGCATAATTCAGATATTAACTAATTTATTAGTTATAATTAAACAAATTATGTAAAAATGACGATGTGTTTTACATTCGTTTACGCGAAAATATAAATAAATCGATAGCACGATTTTACATTTACGAAAATCCGAATACAGTTAGCATGGGTAATATGGGTATATTAAATTGAATAGAATTTGTTATGATAATAATTACCAGAATCATAAGAACAAATTTTGTTTTTGCAAAAGATTTTGTGTTCCCGTTTATTTGCATTTTCTAGTAAACAAATGTAAGAAACATCGTCGTTTTTTTCACAATCAATCTAGAGTTAACCAATAAATAAATTAATGTCCATAAAACTTCCAAAACCCAAGCTTTTTTATAGTATTCGAAATTTGTCAGTTATATTTGTACGCAGACTTTTCCGACTTTTAAAATTTATGGATTGTTCATAAAGTTGCGAGATCCTTTCGATTAAAATGAGTGCAAACACGGTATAAATCGGATTATTTCTAGAACTATAGATAATTAAATATGAATGTAACATTTCTAATGTAATAATGCTAAAAATAATCCGATTTATATCGTTAATTCATTTTCATCTAAAAACTTTCAGCAATATGTTACTGACACGTTCATGCTGATACGATCGAAAACGTGGAAGTTTTACATCCTATTAATATAAGTATAATCCACCGCAAGCAACAATGTATGGCTCTTGAGCTGGAGCCGCTGGAGGAGAGATCGCGCCGGTTCGGTAAAACACGCTGCCGAATGTTATTCGAAGCCTTCGAATAAAAGTCGAATAAACTACGGATAATGATGAGAACCTTATTCGACAGTTCGAATAAAAGTTCCTCGAAAAAAGAAATTATCTTTCGCTTTGGAATAAATTCTCTTCGAAAAAAAAAATTATCTTTCACCGTCGAATAAATTCACTTCGAAAAAAAAATTATCTTTCACCGTCGAATAAATTCACTTCGAAAAAAAAATTATCTTTCGCTGTCGAATAAATTCACCTCCAATAAATTTATTTATCCGTGGTGTTTCGGATAAAGATAAATCGTGTTATTCGAAGCTGCGAATAACGAATAAAGATAAAATATCTTTTATTCGACACGTTATTTAGATAATTTTTTATCTAGATAATGCCCATCTCTGGTGTGTATGTATGTGTGAAGAGAGTGTCGCCCTCTCCTGTTACTCTTTGTAATATCGTATGTAAGATCTAGGATCGCCATGTGTTGCTGTTATACAATTAGATAATAAAGATATCTAAGAGTATCCGAGACTGGAGCGTATTATTGTGATCAAGGCCACCTCAATTATAATATTCAAGTTTATCAGAGATGCTCTGACGACCCTGTATAATATTTCCCCTCCGCTTTTTTCTAACATGAAGGTCACTCTATTACGTTAAGAATTAACACTACCAACTAAAAATTACTGCTTATAATGTATTAAAAAAGTAATACTTAATGAAATAAAGAAAATTGTCAAAATTCTTTACAATTGATAAGGAATATCTTTCAAGTTCCAACGAGTCCCACATTCTTACCACTTGAAATATTTTCGGCACACCTCCATGTTCATAATCATGCAAGACTCTTTTCCCCCTTCAGCCCACTCTTCAAATTATTGCTGTTTAAAACTGTCAGCGTTAGGTCGTTTTACGTCTACACGTTCGCATCTATTGTATCATTGTTGTATTACTAATGGTTTTTTAAACCATTTATGCACATATTCGGCTCTACTCCATTGAATAAATGAATAATAAATGAACAAAAAAAATATATAAAAAAATTTATGTTAAACGATTTTACTAAAAATGCACTTAAAACTACAATTTCGATGGTGTTTTCTCACTTTATATAAAATCGTGATGCTGTATTATGTTGATTCATATTCAGTTATGAAATATCCCGCGCCACGGGTTTATTTAAAGTGGGCAAACACCATCGAAATTGTAGTACAAGAAAATAATTATTATATGACAATCAGAGAGTTGACCTCTTAAAAAGATTACATAAAAACACCTTGTACCCCCCCCCCCCCCCCCATTTAACGTCAGATCTCTACTTTCCGAACCAAATATTGTTGCGTGTCTGTATATATACCATTTTTTTTTTTAAACTGTAACCTCCAGATTTAGATATTAAGTAAACGAAGAATGTAACACACAAGTAAAGCCGCATAACTTTCATAAGAGTTTTCGAGGTTTCATAATAAAACAAAAATTATTTTTTAGATTGTAGTGCATTTTTAGTAAAATCGTTTAACATAATTTTTTTTTAATATTCTAGTTTTTAGAGTTTGTGGATTTTTTCATTTTTTACTTTTTTTCGTTTTTTATTTTTTTATTTTTTATATAATAAATTGTATTGTCATCACACCCACGCACGCGTACAAAGTTTCAAGGCAATTGGACTGGTGAACGTGGGTGAAAACTGAGTTGCCAGATTTGAACCTTACATCAAACAAGCAAACACCAAACACCAACCCCAAACATACAGAGGATGGAAGCTAAGTAAAATCGTTGCATAATGTTTAATTAAACTGTAGATTGTGTCACAATTTCTAACTGTACTATTTCACTTTTCCTTATGACTTGGAAAAGTTTCCCCAACATGCGATTTAAATCACTTAAAGGAGCATTAAATAAACTACTAATTAAACAGTTCTCAACCTTTTTTTGTAACAATTATGTTAAAAAAAGTGGAAAAAGGAAAACTAAATAAATGTAAAGTATATTAAATTATCCGTCATTAGAAAGCAATAATTATTTCCTGTTTCTTGGCGCAAATTTCATTCCGATACCTTTTATAGTTCAAAAGTTATACACAAATGTCACTACCTTCCCCAATCCGAACCAGTGTGCGGCACTGCCCTCGCTGTGCCTGACCTGGTTAACACGCGCTGACAGTAGTTTATTGTAAATACCTCGTATCAGACACTTTTTACGCGTATTTTCAATAACACTAGTTTGCAGCCATTTTGCGCTGCAGGTGCCACTATCTATTTCTTATGTAAAATGGTCCGCTGATTCCAAAAATAAGGTCTAACGTTTTTTCTATCGATACGTTTTCGAGATGTCGACAAGTGAACTTTTTACCTGTCTGTCAAACAGGTGGTCGCGCTTAATTGCGAATATCTAGTGTTACGAATGCCCGACATGGCCGAAATTATAGTAGCAAAATACCCCTGCGCATCGCTTCGGGCCTAAGAGATATTAAGGACTCCATGAAAACACATTTCATCCCTTTTCACCATCCCCTTAGGGGTTGATTAGGGCAAAATCCTGAAATTGGTTTTTAGGCATTTATGTGGGTAACCTTTCGAGCTAAAAACCATGTTTATATCTAATCGGGCCTAAGAGATTATTAACTCTATTATTAACAGAGTTAATAACTATTAATTATTAACTCGGAAACGAAACCTCAGACGCAATTCCGTCACTCTTGATTTTCATCTTCACCCCCAATAATATGCCCATCTGTATTGAACACCCTGCATATAATCGTGTATTATTCTGTTGGCGCAATCATTCTTAAGTATATGGAATGTTTTCTTACCGCAGGCACGTGCAAGCATGACATAGCCATTTGACCTTCTGTATTCATAAATTCTTGATAAGAATAAAATTATGTTAATGAAAATAAAGATGGAAATAAATGTGATGTAAACATAATTATTTTTCATGTACGGCTTTGTCAATTGATAAGGACGTAACGCTGAAACGAATCTCCAGAGTGATTTCTCCTTTGGTTTCGGTTTTGGTGGTACCAGCCATCGATCGATACTAAAATTCAAAATAGATTGTTAGTCATTTTCTCTTCTAATTAATACAACATAGTAGATTGAATGATACAATAATTTTATATTGATTCTCAAATAAAAAGTTTTTACCTAATTGAAAGATTTTCTAATAGGCCTTCATGTTTTTCTAATTGGTTTTTCAAAGCTTCAACGGTAATAGCACCCCGATTATCTTGATCGGCATCCTCAAATAGCGCAATCGTCAATTCTTCAATTTGTTCATCACTGAATTGCATACCGTTTTCCTCCATACAAGCCCTCATAACGTGCTCTAATTCGTGTAGTTGTATTAATCCGTCACCTTTTGAGAAATGACAAATAAGTAAAACTGGTCGTTAAAAGCAGAATATAAACAGGTAAAACAGTATTAAAAAGTCTAGTTCCAGAGGAACTTCAATAAAATATACCTGTAAAGAGAATCATAATTGAAATCAAAATCTATTTTACAACTTTGTTTGGTGTCGACGTGTTTTACACCCTAGAGTGTGCACATTGTACACGATTTCGTCGTGATTTCAAACTAATAATTTCTTAAAAACGTCGAAATTATTGTCCGAGGGTCTGTAACGTTCTGCGCGAGGCGCTGCCGCGTAACACAGGGAATATCCACGAGTAGAGCGGTTACTCGCGGAATTGTGGGATTGGGTCGGGTGGCGTGCGATTAAGAAATAAATTTCATGAACAAGAAATTACGCTCCTTTTCCGTAACAAACAGTAATAACGATTTATTCAATAAGGTTATGACGCTAGGTTAATTAACAATAAATAAATTACGACGCTAAGTCGAAGAAATAGAACATGAATTATGTCCACGACGCACTCAGTCGGTATAACAGAATGTAAAGTTAAACGAGTAACGACGCTAAGTCGGTAATGTTAACGAGTAACGACGCTAAGTCGGTATAATAAATCGAAAAGTCGCTTATGACACTTTTGCGGATATAGTAATATAAGATTTAGAAATATGACTCTTTCGTCAGTACAGTATTCGGTTTAAGTAGAGAATTTGAAAGTTCGTTCCTTAGAACTGGATTAATGATCGGGAACCTTGTTCGGTTCTCGATTCGAATCACTGGCTCTCTGATGCCTAGAAGCTGGTCCTCAGATGATAGCCGAAGAACCGGTTAAAGAGTCTCCAGATGGAAGCCGAGGTGCTAATGAAAGCAACCCCAAATGGAAGCCAGAGAGCTGCTTAAAGCGCCTCCAGTTGTAGATTCACGCTGCCCAAGAGGCGGTTAAAACGTCCCGAGTTGGAGCCAGAGAGCCAGTTAAAGCGTCCCCAGATGGAAGCCAGAGAGCCGGTTAAAGGCCGTCGCCCACTACGCCGAAGCGAAGCGAAGCGCGAGAACAAAAGCGAAACGATTGTCGCTGCTGTTCTGTCATATGGGCGATGCGTGGTCGCCGCGCTTCGCTTCGCCGCGCTTCGGCCTAGTGGGCGACCTCCTTAAAGCGTCTACAGATGGAAGCCGAGGTGCTAATGAAAGCAACCCCAGATGGAAGGCAGAGAGCTGGTTAGACGTCTCCAGTTGTAGATTCTCGCTGCCCAAGAGCAGGTTAAAGCATCCCGAGTTGGAGCCAGAGAGCCGGTTAAAGCGTCCCCAGATGGAAGAAAGATTTGAATATGATTCTCTACTTTTAGCGTGACGTGGTCGATACCGTCTTGCCAAGATTGCTTGTGAAGTAAGAGTACCAATAAGAGTCAGAGTCTGACTAAGAGTGAGTTGCTCCGCTGGCGAGCCTGTATGTATCCCTCTTTGCGAGCCTTAACTTGCGCCAATCACGCATCACACTTTGCGCGCACCAATCACTAAAAAACGGACCTGGCCCGCGCCAGTCCAAGTTCACTCGCGTTACATTTCGTGTTCGTTCACTCATGCGCTTCTGCGCATGTGCACGCGATCCGCGCTCTAGGCAGTCCGTCGTCCGACTGACGTTTGCGCACGCGCGCCGTTAAAGCTAGTTCCTGTGTTCGCCGGTAGGAGTTACGCAGTTTATCTACTTGCTACTTACATACTATGAACAATATAACAATAGTTTTATAATATAGAACGAAGGAGAAAATAAAAATGATCGTGATTGAGTCTGAGAACGTTACAGGTCCCATAATGTTTAGTTTGAAAACAAACCGAGCATGGACTTCTTTTTGTATTTCGCCGCCTCGGATCCCCTTTCTCACGTATAGTCGAGAACGTTAAAGTTGCACGCGGACGAGTCGTCTACTAACGGAAGTTTTTATATTTTTATTAAATATGCATGAAAGTACATATTATCAATGGATTTGTGGCGGTTCCGCTGTCCCGCGAGAACTTTCGAGACGTTCGGAGGATCGAGAAGCTTCAAGCGGGTAATCGAGCCAGCGGATCCTACCGGCGCGCCTGCGCAGAGCGCGGTTTCGAGAAGCCGATCTTTCTGGAAGCGATCAGCTGTTATATAGCGCCCCGCAGCCGTTTGAGACAGTTTCATTGTCCAGTCGCAACCTCGCGAGTCTTTTTGCCATTTCCGCGCCCAACACGCATATTCTTTAGTACGTAATAGCATTAGATTAAGCACGTTCAAATTAAGTTAGAGTAATCAGTCTAGTGTTAGTGTAAATAGTAGTGTAAGAATAAATAGCATTAAGTTAAACGTGCGTACTAACTTCCGCATCGTGCTAAACCCACCTGGATACCCACAGATTTATGAGATTCTCCCAATGAAAATTCAGTACTTCCTCGCTGAGGGCTCGGTTTGGCTTACACAATGAATACTCTTCGCTCTCCCCACCGTTTTTGTCTCACTCGTGTCTGGCGAAGGCGAGAACGAGATGGAACGAGAGCGAATGAGAGGGACTGAAAGCGAGCGAGGAACGGTACTAGACTAGACGCGTTGATATTTTGTCTCGCTCCGTCCTTTGCGTACGCCCGAGGCGTGCCGCGCGGGAAATTCTCGCGAAGTCGATACACACCTTAACTGCTACGCTTATGAGGAAACGGCTATTTGCTGGCTTGTAATTTCGCAGCGACGCCGGCTGATAAACGTACACGATTCGCGAGGCAACGAATAATACTGTACTGTAACGTTCGGCTGTCCGGGGACAACTGAGCGTCGAGGTCCCTGAGGGGAGAGCGGCGTCCCCTCAAGTATAGGATAGGTGGGGGTTCTACTCTACAGTAAAAGATTGGAATCTAAGGCTTTCTAAACTTAACAATACTTATTTATTTAATAAAACTTACTCTAATAACAATAACGATTAACTAATATTGCTTACAGTCTACGATTATATATTCTATTTTTGGGTTTTCTATGTTTTTTGTGTTTAATACGCTAATTAATATGTATAATAATATATGTATTGAGATATGTACTTCTGCAGTAAGATCGGTCTGCTGCCGTTTCCGGAGCGGGTCCCAATTCTTTTGGCAGAGTTTTGTTCTAGAGTTCTGTAGACCTTGCCTTCGCTAAGCGGTTAAGCTGCTACCTACTAATAGGAGCAACGCTTGAAACCTCCGTGAAGACAAAGTTCTCAACCTTCAAATGATAGGTCCAAAGAGGAGCACCAGTACCTTTTTAACACTGAGAACCAGTCGCTACCGTTTCCGGAGCGTGCTGAAATTCTGCTGGATAGTACTTAAGCTGCCTCCAGGCACTAGCATTCGTTGGTCGCAAGAACGTATTCGAATGAGCGCGCTCTGTGCTGCGCGCGTCACCTGTTATACTCGAGAATTGGCGGGCTGGCGCATGCGCAGTGAGTCGCTATTTGTTATTTCGTGTTTGTTTGCTTATTACATATTATTTTGTTTTATGTTTTTGTCAGTATTTATAATTAATTATTCCTAATGTTCCTATAATAATTGTTTCTCTAATATTTGCTTAAATTATAAATTATGTACAAAAGTCTTTACAATGCGTTTGCGTGGTAATAGAATACGGTTATATGGTAATGCGGATCGGATCTGTTTTACCGACAGTCGGTTTCTAACGGTTTGAGTCCCCGTGGGACGTTACATTACTGTCAGCATTACTGATGGTCGTATTTATGTCCGTTCGATTTCGAGAATGGTCGGTTCTGGATTCATCGCCAAACCGTCAGTTGATTTGTGCGGGCGCGGGCACCGCACAGTGGGCGAAACGTAGACATCTCTGGACATCGCTGTATCTTTGTTAAAAAACATTCTACTTCTATGAGGTTTGACTTATCTTAAAGGCAAATGATCATATTTTCCGACCGTGAACATAAAAATTGCAAAAAATATTGTTTGCACTCTCTAACATTTGACAACCATCAACAAATTTTTGTAGTTTGGCACACTCCTCTTTGACGGCGGATTTTACCCCCTGGACACCCATTTCGATAAAAGTGATTTAAAGAGTCGAAAGGTAGAAAGTTCAAACTATGAAATGGTCTTTGTTCTATCAACTTTGGATGAATTTTAGCAAAGTTGTGGGACTTTGAAAATGTAGCAAATTTTAAAATAATTCTGTCCGGGTTTCGATGCAAATATCCCACTGTGCGTCAAGTAGATGAGATTAGAAACTATTATTCAGGAGATGAACTATTGTTTCCCTAGTGCAAAAATGAATATGAGAAAGGAAGGTAAAGCAGACAGTGAGACGAAACGTATAAATTGTTGGACATTCAAACTTCTCGTATGTGACGTATCATACCTTTATCAAAATTTTAATACATATTACACACATAACACACTATTTTGTTCTTGTCATTTTTTATTGACGTTAAACCAATAACCGCTCAAAAAATATAAATCGAAGATAAATACGTATAGCGATATTTATAAAAAAAGTTACTTACGGAAATACTTTCATAATATTTCCGATCCTCCGATTTCCAATATTAGATCACACACTTGCAGACAAAAGATAAAGTAGTTAATGTTCCCCCAAGCACTTTTGTTATTAAAACAAGAAGTAAGGGAAGAAAATTTTGATGAATTAATGGACATGCAGAACACCCCAGAATGTGATGACTACAAATATTGAAAAGTGTGTTTTCGTGTCTCAATTTATACATAATATTATACAGGGTGTAAACCCTGATATTTTAGGGGGTGGTAGGGGAGGTCCAATAGAATATAAAAAGTCCTATGGCATATTGTCCGATCTGTCTCCATTTTACAGTAATAATGCCTCAAAGTTAACATGTCTATACGCTAAACCAGCGTTGGCCACATCGGGCCATTTGGGAGTAAGGTCTCCATGATGTTTACCATAGCCGTGCGGAAGGGGAGCTCGAAAGCTAATGGTAACGTGGGCGCGCCACGGATAGGGAAAATTGTAGTAGTGTGCGGTGCAACCTCATGCCCGTACGATAGGCTTGAATGACTGGGATTCTTGGGGGCCCGAGCGACCCTCCAGTGGACGGTGTACAAAGGGTCCCGTTGCCTGGGTTTATGATATGGTAATTGCTATTGAAATGTAGAAAAAACTCGGACTTACATCCTAGGATGTAGTTAGTATTCTGAGATTTTCGTGCTCATAAATGTATAAAATTGCCGTAACGGCTCGGCGAAAATACGGATGACAGTTCCCGAAAAAGTGCTAAAAGTCACGTCCGTATCGTAAACACAATTTACAGATAATAGTAAGCTGAATAGAAGACGCTTTCTTTAGCATTGGACAGACGAGACATAAACTTATAAACCTTCATGTCCCTGGAGGACAACGTAGAAATTAGTCTGTAGCGATGCTTAAGGGAAAGTATAGGAATGTAAAACGTGAAGGACACCCCGCTGGTTTATTTCCTTTCATTAGAAAAAACGCAGTGAGAGTACATAGGTACATTGAGAGGGATAATTCTGAATGACTTTCTCAGAAAACACTGAAAGGAAAGATGTCTTGTCTTCTATACCAGATTTATTAAAAGTGTACGTGTTTATGGTGTTCTGACTTCTAATATATGTATATATTATACAGGGTGTTTCACTTAACTTTATCACCTGAAATATTTCCGCTGTAATTAAAATTTCGTAAAAATGTTTCTTACAAAAATTATATACTTTGGTAATGAGCAGCATAGAAACAATAGTTGTATTCCGTTGTAAAGGATTTACGAGTTTAGAAGGTCAAGTTTTTTTTTTAAATGGAATGTTATATTTTTTTGATTTGTATATGATAACCATTTAGAAGACAAATTCAACGACATTTTCCAAGTATTTTTCTTTACAAGTAAAGCGTTCTCAACAGTCGGCGATTAACCCTTTCGCTACGGCGGAATTGGTCGTCGATGCGCTACCGCTGAATGGGATTCCGAACCATAGGTATTTAAAATGATTTTAATTTTCAAAATATTCAAACGACATTTTTAAATGACTAGATTCTATCTGGATATGTGAGGGCTATACACATATCCAGCGTATATGTATGTTATCCAGGGTGTCCCAAAAATGTCGGACTTCCTTGAAAGGGGTTACTCAGGGGGTGATTTGAAACAACTTTTTCCTTAGCGAAAATATTGTCCGAAGCTTCGTTAAGGAGATATTAAGCAAAAACCCCGACCAATCAGAGCGCGCGCCTTCCGCCTGAGTTCCCGCGGTAGCGTTGGCTACGAGGTAGGCGACCGCGCTTGTGCTACGAACGTACGAACAAGCAAGTCGGCATGCATCGAAGGAAACCGCGTTACACATTTTTTTTTTTAAAGCAGAATCTTAAATAAGAATAATTTGAAGTGAGAGGACAAGAAGTACGTAAATTTCGTTTTTAAATAAGGCATAAACGAAAAGGTAACGTAACAGAAAATGTACGACAAGTGATCGTAATTCGTTATTGAGGAAAAAATCCGTAGTTTAACAACGGCCAACACAACTAAATTTAAAAAATAATATTAGGTGTATGAATAAATTCTTTCCGACTGGAATTTCTATCGCGGTGGTATTCAGAAGCTGCCAGAAAAATGGCAAAAGG
This sequence comes from Andrena praecox, assembly GCA_963932275.1. Lineage (NCBI taxonomy): Eukaryota > Metazoa > Arthropoda > Insecta > Hymenoptera > Andrenidae > Andrena > Andrena praecox. The sequence continues at coordinate 34,081,877 of OZ010731.1, forward strand.
TAATGAACAATAATGGAAATTATTGCGATGATCGAGTTGTTTTCATATTTTTTAAATCGAACTGTTATTGTACCCTAAAATCGGAAAGAATTTATTTTCACACCTAATAATCACCAATAAATTAAATAAAACTCACCCTTTCTGGACATTCCTTTCCTTGCTTTCCTTCCGTTTTCGGAAACCTGGCCACTGTACCGATCCTGGTCATCGGCGTCCAGTGCTCAGCTGATCGCAGGGTCAATGTACCGAATATTCACTTCACTGCACGGCTACTAACACTGATCACTGAACCGATCCTGGTCATCGATGGACGAGCCCAGTGCACAGCTGGTTTCAGGTACACGACACCATCCAAGGTTAATGTGCCGAATATTCACTTTACTGCACGGCTACTAACACTGATTACTGAATTTATTTTTCACGGAACGTGTTGTTCCTACGTTATAAAAATTGGTGGCTGCAAAAGGGGCCGATTACTGTTAATTACTGGGACGAGATTACTACTATTACCCGGCGAAAAGAAAACTCGTGGCAGACTGTCTCGGGCTGTGCAGTCCGCTGCTGTGACGATTGGTCGAGTCACCTATTTGGGCACACTTTTAAAGACGGGACACACGTATTTTGGTTATTGGCTGAAGTTGCCACATACATTGTCGCACCGCGCGACGAAGAGATCGAACGAAACACGAGATCGAGTGGGATAGAGCGATTTGACCAAGCGTAGCCTACGCTTTTGTTTTGACGATCGTCGGTCGGATCCGTATCTGATCGCTGCACAGCAGCGGACTGCACAGCCCGAGACAGTCTGCCACGAGTTTTCTTTTCGCCGGGTAATAGTAGTAATCTCGTCCCAGTAATTAACAGTAATCGGCCCCTTTCGCGGCCACCAATTTTTATAACGTAGGAACAGCACGTTCCGTGAAAAATAAATTCAGTGATCAGTGTTAGTAGCCGTGCAGTAAAGTGAATATTCGGCACATTCACCTTGGATGGTGTCGTGTACCTGAAACCAGCTGTGCACTGGGCTCGTCCATCGATGACCAGGGTCGGTTCAGTGATCAGTGTTAGTAGCCGTGCAGTGAAGTGAATATTCGGTACATTGACCCTGCGATCAGCTGAGCACTGGACGCCGATGACCAGGATCGGTACAGTGGCCAGGTTTCCGAAAACGGAAGGAAAGCAAGGAAAGGAATGTCCAGAAAGGGTGAGTTTTATTTAATTTATTGGTGATTATTAGGTGTGAAAATAAATTCTTTCCGATTTTAGGGTACAATAACAGTTCGATTTAAAAAATATGAAAACAACTCGATCATCGCAATAATTTCCATTATTGTTCATTACCTTTTGCCATTTTTCTGGCAGCATTTGAATACCACCGCGATAAAAATTCCAGTCGGAAAGAATTTATTCATACACCTAATATTATTTTTTAAATTTAGTTGTGTTGGCCGTTCTTAAACTACGGATTTTTACCTCAATAACGAATTACGATCACTTGTCGTACATTTTCTGTTATGTTAGCTTTTCGTTTATGCCTTATTTAAAAACGAAATTTACGTACTTCTTGTCCTCTCACTTCAAATTATTCTTATTTAAGATTCTGCTTTAAAAAAAAAATGTGTAACGCGGTTTCCTTCGATGCATGCCGACTTGCTTGTTCGTACGTTCGTAGCACAAGCGCGGTCGCCTACCTCGTAGCCAACGCTACCGCGGGAACTCAGGCGGAAGGCGCGCGCTCTGATTGGTCGGGGTTTTTGGTTAATATCTCCTTAACGAAGCTTCGGACAATATTTTCGCTAAGGAAAAAGTTGTTTCAAATCACCCCCTGAGTAACCCCTTTCAAGGAAGTCCGACATTTTTGGGACACCCTGTATACGCTCCCCGCGGAATGCTCTTCATATATATTACGATGTATTTACATGTTCGTGAAAAATCACGGAGATAATGATGTGCTCTGACAAGGGACGCTTCCAGTTTGTAACAGTTATATTTTTATAACGGAAAGCATTTATTATGAAAGTGAGTTACAACTTAAGAAGCATGAATAACTGTCATATTTCTTTGACCTGTACGACCTGGAAGAGGTAGTGGTACATGGATTATTGCCGGTCGGGCGTACGAATTGCCCGGCCCGCAATTAACACCCTGACCATCCCCATATCGCGTGGAAATCCCCTCGTTCAAACTTATCCGTCTAAGGATGTGCAGGCAGGTATTTTTTATTATTTTGATTTTAACCCATGAGGAAACGTCCATAATCAACTCCGCCTTCCTGGAAAAGCTGAAGGCGGAGGAGTGTTAAAAAATTCGTCACTAGCATCTCAACGCTCGTAGACGTGACATATCACCTATTGCTTCGTGAAATATACATACAGAAGTGTTACAATTTTGTAAACGGTGACCATGGAAGCATCGACTTCAACATCGACTTCGGAATCGACAGTCCCATCGACTTGTGCGTTGCATAACGATTCGGAGTCTTTATATACTCCTCACATTAATTAGCGGATCACTTCTAGGAGCCCGAAAAATAGGGCCAAGTTCACATGGTCATAACTCCGGTAAAAATAGTCGTATCGATATTTTGAAAACATGGTTTGAAAGCGGGGAACCTCTACTTTCTGTTGCCTATTCCAAATTTTAGATGCATTGCTTTTCGGTAAAGTTATAGGAATATAAAGAGCACTTGGTCAATTTTAAAAATATTTCTTAAACTTTGCGATGTTCCACGGCGTGCATTAAATTTTTTACACACATTCCATGTACACCAATCGAAAGTGGCTACATTCCTGTGTAAAAAGCGAGTAATAAATTGCTTGTGCGATTTTTTTTGGCCGAGTTATTCAACTTTGAAACAAAAACCGTTTTTTTTACTTTAGTTGCTTCTAGCATACGAAGAGATCATCGTAGAACGTTCCTTAAAAAACAAATAGAAAGATCAGACTTTCCTCTTTAAGACGCATCTTCGACTTTTTCGATTCGGTTAAAATTTCGGTCTCTGATGTCCTTTCCAAAATATGCTTAAAAATTGCACAAATTCCATTTTCTCTTCAACTCGCTGTATCTTCGCGAGGGATGATCGGAACATCAATGTCTTAAGTCCATTTTAAAGCAGAGAGTCTGCCGATTCTTTTGAGTGTCACCGGAACCCGCTTCGATAATTTTTTACCTGTGGCCTTTATGTTTGAAGTTACCGTTTCGGAAAAATAAGGCTACAATGGTAATGTGCCAGACTGTCGTTCCCGCGAGGGCGATCGGCTCTTGTTTCTATCCCCACTCGCCTACTTGCGTAGGCGAAAGCAAATCGAGCTACGGCGACTTGTAAGCACATGTGCAGCTCACTGATGTTTCAACTTCTGCTACTGTCAGATACCACTGAATACGCTGTTAATATGCCACTGTGCTCGCTTACCGAAGTGGAAGTAATGCGTGTCATTAAGGTGCGTCCAGACGTTGCGCGGCGTGTGCGCGAGGCACGCCTCACCCATCGGAAAGTCTTCGGAGACTGCTTCGACATGAACGATTCCAAAGTAACTTCGAGCTACCTCGAGAAAAGCTCGCAGGGTGATTCTCCAGCTACGCCGGTCATCCGTGACGAGGACAACAGCCTGCAGTGCCCCATTGAATTTTATGGCTTTCGACCCTCGAAGGGTTTGGAATACCATTAAGAAGTTGTGAAATCTTCAACTTCCGCATTCCTCATTTGCGAAAACGACGCCAATGGATTCCTGGCGTTCCGTCGATTAAAATCATACCAAATATCATGCAAATCGCACTACTTTGACACAAGCTATGTGCGTTCCTTATGTAAAAGTTGTCCGATTTACACGACATTTGGCATGATTTTCATCGGAAAACCCCAAGGAATCCATCGGCGACACCTCCATATCCATACGATAAAGAATAAAGAATTATTTTATTTACTAAACAGATACAGGGTAATTCTCGAGGTACGCCCGACACCTCGTGACGAGGACACCACCCCGCAGTGCCCATCGAATTTCATGGCTTTTTCCGGAAAAAGGTACGAATCCTGGGCCGAACGTAGCGAATTGGGGTCGAGCCCCCGCAGTCGAGGGTGAAAATGTGAAATATTCATTTCAGCGTAGTAAGAAATTCTTCATTCATTATTGCACCGATATGAAAGTGGCACCACTGGATTCCTTATGTTTTTCCGATGAAGATCATACCAAATTTCACGTAAATCGAACTATTATTAACGAAATTTCCTTCATTATTTTCCTAATTACGTCGTTCTTGGTGTCAGTTTTATCGGAAAAACATAAGGAATCCATTGGCGTCACTTCCCCCTCGATATGATGAAGAAAAGAAGCAAACATTTGAAATCCTGTACATTTTTCACTTCTTAATGATATTCCAAATCCTTCGAGGGTCGAAACCCTTCAATTCGCTACGTTCGGCCCAGGATTCGTACCTTTTTCCGGAAAAAGCCATAAAATTCGATGGACACTGCGGGGTGTTGTCCTCGCCACGGGGTGTCGGGCGTACCTCGAGAATTACCCTGTATCTGTTTAGTAAATAAAATAATTCTTTATTCTTTATCGTATGGATATGGAGGTGTCGCCGATGGATTCCTTGGAGTTTTCCGATGAAAATCATGCGAAATGTCGTGTAAATCGGACAACTTTTGCATAGGGAATACAAACAACTTGTGTCAAAGTAATCCGATTTGCGTGATATTTGGTATGGTTTTCATCAGAAAAACATAAGGAATCCATTGGCGTCACTTCCCTTTCGACACGATGAAGAAAATAATTTCTTAATACGCTGTAATGGATATTTCACCCTCGATGTGCGGGGGCTCGACCCCAATTCGCTACGTTCGGCCCAGGATTCGTACCTTTTTCCGGAAAAAGCCATGAAATTCGATGGGCACTGCGGGGTGGTGTCCTCGTCACGGGGTGTCGGGCGTACCTCGAGAATTACCCTGTATCTGTTTAGTAAATAAAATAATTCTTTATTCTTTATCGTATGGATATGGAGGTGTCGCCGATGGATTCCTTGGGGTTTTCCGATGAAAATCATGCCAAATGTCGTGTAAATCGGACAACTTTTACATAAGGAACGCACATAGCTTGTGTCAAAGTAGTGCGATTTGCATGATATTTGGTATGATTTTAATCGACGGAACGCCAGGAATCCATTGGCGTCGTTTTCGCAAATGAGGAATGCGGAAGTTGAAGATTTCACAACTTCTTAATGGTATTCCAAACCCTTCGAGGGTCGAAAGCCATAAAATTCAATGAGGCACTGCAGGCTGTTGTCCTCGTCACGGATGACCGGCGTAGCTGGAGAATCACCCTGCGAGCTTTTCTCGAGGTAGCTCGAAGTTACTTTGGAATCGTTCATGTCGAAGCAGTCTCCGAAGACTTTCCGATGGGTGAGGCGTGCCTCGCGCGCACGCCGCGCAACGTCTGGACGCACCTTTACACTTTTAGAAAATGGTTCGAGTCAACGACAGGTTGCTCGTGAGATGGGCGTAAGCCAATCAGTTATTAGTCGAGCACATTCTCGATTTCAGCAGACTGGCCTGTTCGGTAGACAACGCGGGCAGGGCCGCAGACGCGAGACAACCGCGAGGGACGATAGAAGTATTGTAAGACACGTTCTTCGTCACCGTGACGTATCTGCAATAGATGTGGCTCGTAATACGATGAATCGTAGGTTGCAGCGTGCTGTTTCTACGCAGACCGTCCGAAATCGGCTTAAAGAGAGGTGTATTCGTTCCCGTCGACCAGTACGCGTTCCTATTCTAAACAGGACTCATAGGATGTTGCGTTTAGACTATGCTCGCCGTTATATGCGATGGAGACAGATGCATTGGTCAAATGTTTTATTTACGGATGAATCCAGATTTTGTTTGCATGGTAACGATAGGCGTGGGGAGCGGTTTCACCAGAACTGTAACCAGCCCATTGTTGCTTACAATGGCGGTTCGATAATGGTTTGGGCCGGCATATCCAGGTTTACTCGAACACCGTTGGTCGTGGTACCACCTCCTGGATTAACTTCTGAACGGTATGTGGCTGAGATACTTGAACCGCACGTCCTTCCAATACGCGCAAGAATTGGGAACCCATTCATAATAATGCAAGACAATGCTCGTTGTCACACAGCACTTTTTACACGACGGTTTCTTCGAGAAAACCGCATTGCCGTGTTACCTCATCCTCCTGTAAGCCCTGACTTAAATCCGATCGAGCATGTCTGGGACATGCTTGGTCGTCGACTGCGCCGATACAATCCTCGTCCCACAACTCTGCAGGTAGTGGCAGCATTACAGGAAATTTGGCGCAGAATAGGGCCCTTTACACGAACGTTCCAGCGCGCGTTCCGGCGCGTCACACGCCGCGCGGCACGCAAAAGTACGTGAACGCCGGAGCGACGCTCCTTCGTGCACGCCAGAAGGTTATACTCGCCACTACTTAGAGACAGCGAGTTCGGCCTCATATTTCTACGTCGACTCTATCCACATGTTTTTTCCGCGATCCACCGCAGTGATGTATTGTGTAGTTTCGATGTATATTATCGATCATTGAAACGATTGGCAAGACACGATCGCGATATAAGTTCGCGAAAAGTATACGAATTCCTCGATATACCTGGCTAATAGAGGATATCATAAATGCTGTTACTGTAGGGCACCCTGTAACATCTGTTTTTACGAAGCTCCATTTAGTTGACCTGTAGGTGCTACAAATTATGGAAATGGTTTATGACTCAGTTATAACGACTGTAAAATTTTACAAGGGTACATTAAAAGATGTCCAAATGTTTCCCCGGCAATGCGACGGCAAATGAAATTGCAATTAACACATTCACTGTTGTAACGATCATAATATTATTACTATTGACGGCAATAATTACCATGTCATTGCTTGTTTTAATATAAAAACTAATATTGATAGACAATAAATACATATAGGTATGCAAGTGATGTTATATCTAAGATAAATGATGAAGAGATGTAATGTGCAAGATGTTTTGAAGAAGGGGGTGGTCTTCTGATTGCTCGTGATGCAGGTCAAATTTTTCACCCACACTCTTGCGTGGCGCGCAAGAAAGCACCACGCTCCTGCCCGCGTTCCAACCTCGACTCCAGAAAGTTTACATAAGAGACAGAAAAGGTAGTTGGAAAAGGACAAAACGGCACTTGAAACCAGGCTCGTCGCGCGCCTCAGGATTTCTGACAGTGCGGAAATCCTGAGGCGCGCGACGAGCCTGGCAGCCAAGACTCCAGGGACAACGCCGTCGATAAGCCGTGCCTCGATGCGTTTCGAGGACTTCGATCCTCGAGACCAGGGGGGCCGTACAATGTTGCCCCCTAAGACGTGGCGAATAGAAAATCCTACATTTCTCACCGGATCTTGGCGAAAGTGACGTGAATCGTTTCCTTATGTTTTCCCGATGAAAATGATCCAAAAACGACACAAATCGGATTGTAATTAAGGAATCTTCATAATAAATTTATTTCCATAACTTCGTTAAAAATAGTTCGATTTATATGAAAGTTGGTAGGCATAATTTTCATTTGAAAAACATGAGAAATCCATCGGTATCACTTCCATATCGATACGATAAAGAATAAAGTATACAGTTTTTCTGAAACGGTATGAATCCTTGGCCGACCGCAGCGAATCGAGGTCGGCGACCCACAGTGGAGGGTGAAATATTCACTACAGCGTATTAAGAAATTCTTTATTCTTTATCGTATCGATATGAAAGTCACACCAATAGATTCCTGGCGTTCTCCCAATTAAAATTATCCAAAATGTCGTGCAAATCGGAGTACTTTTACACAAACAATAAAAATTATAAAAGGAGTAGGCATTCCGTGGTCCGAACGATGACCAGAACGAGCAAAGCACCTAATAAAAAGAGAATAAATATAAGGAAAGTAACCGTAATAAACGTACTAATGGACTAATTTTTGTACCTATTTAAAAATTATATGAAAAAATTATATACTTAGTGTTCCGTGTTGCGGGACAAAAGCAGGCTCAGAGCGAAGCGAAAATTCATTTCTCGTTTACAGCGGGCGATTTAACAATTTACGAAGCCAAATTCATTAATTCGTTTACAAGTAGGCAATTGCTTGTTTCCGAAGGTTTCGTCGGGAAGCATTTGTCTGCCAGATGTCGAAAAGGGGCAATCGACATCGTGCCCTTTTTCAGAGATTAAGACTTTTTCGCTCTGAGTTAATGAGTATATTGCTCCATCGGCGGGTTCCACCGCTGACCCGCGGGACAATACGGTTATAAACCGCGACCGTGTCGAGACTCTGGGCGATCCATCTGGTTAGTTTTGGTAAGCAGATGCTAATTTTCACCCTCTACGTTGCGAAGAAGGAGAGGGGGGTTCCTCCTACACCGTCGAACTCACAGAGAGAAGGTCCCTCCTCTCCAAGGAAAATTTGGCCAATCAGCAAGGTTCTTTACTCGTTCTGGTCATCGTTCGGACCACAGAATGCCTACTCCTTTTATGATTTGTATTGCTTGTGTAAAAGTACTCCGATTTGCACGACATTTTGGATAATTTTAATTGGGAGAACGCCAGGAATCTATTGGTGTGACTTTCATATCGATACGATAAAGAATAAAGAATTTCATAATACGCTGTAATGAATATTTCACCCTCCACTGTGGGTCGCCGACCTCGATTCGCTGCGGTCGGCCAAGGATTCATACCGTTTCAGAAAAACTGTATACTTTATTCTTTATCGTATCGATATGGAAGTGATACCGATGGATTTCTCATGTTTTTCAAATGAAAATTATGCCTACCAACTTTCATATAAATCGAACTATTTTTAATGAAGTTATGGAAATAAATTTATTATGAAGATTCCTTAATTACAATCCGATTTGTGTCGTTTTTGGATCATTTTCATCGGGAAAACATAAGGAAACGATTCACGTCACTTAGGGGGCAACATTGTACGGCCCCCCTGGTCTCGAGGATCGAAGTCCTCGAAACGCATCGAGGCACGGCTTATCGACGGCGTTGTCCCTGGAGTCTTGGCTGCCAGGCTCGTCGCGCGCCTCAGGATTTCCGCACTGTCAGAAATCCTGAGGCGCGCGACGAGCCTGGTCTCAAGTGCCGTTTTGTCCTTTTCCAACTACCTTTTCTGTCTCTTATGTAAACTCTTCTGGAGTCGAGGTTGGAACGCGGGCAGGGGCGTGGTGCTTTCTTGCGCGCCACGCAAGAGCGTGGGTGAAAAATTTGACCTGCATCACGAGCAATCAGAAGACCACCCCCTTCTTCAAAGCATCTTGCACATTACATCTCTTCATCATTTATCTTAGATATAACATCACTTGCATACCTATATGTATTTATTGTCTATCAATATTAGTTTTTATATTAAAACAAGCAATGACATGGTAATTATTGCCGTCAATAGTAATAATATTATGATCGTTACAACAGTGAATGTGTTAATTGCAATTTCATTTGCCGTCGCATTGCCGGGGAAACATTTGGACATCTTTTAATGTACCCTTGTAAAATTTTACAGTCGTTATAACTGAGTCATAAACCATTTCCATAATTTGTAGCACCTACAGGTCAACCAAATGGAGCTTCGTAAAAACAGATGTTACAGTGTGCTCTACAGTAACAGCATTTATGATATCCTCTATTAGCCAGGTATATCGAGGAATTCGTATACTTTTCGCGAACTTATATCGCGATCGTGTCTTGCCAATCGTTTCAATGATCGATAATATACATCGAAACTACACAATACATCACTGCGGTGGATCGCGGAAAAAACATGTGGATAGAGTCGACGTAGAAATATGAGGCCGAACTCGCTGTCTCTAAGTAGTGGCGAGTATAACCTTCTGGCGTGCACGAAGGTTCGTCGCTCCGGCGTTCACGTACTTTAGCGTGCCGCGCGGCATGTGACGCGCCGGAACGTCCGTGTAAAGGGCCCTATTACCTCAACGTCTAAAGGTAGATTTACACTAGCCGTCTGGACGGCGGCAAGACGGCGGCCGTCCCACTAGCGCAAGGGAGACACATGCATCTGTGTCTCCGTTGCGCTAGTGGGACGGCCGTCGTTTTGCCGCCGTCCAGACGGCTAGTGTAAATCTACCTTAATACGTCGCTGTATTAACAGGAGACAGCGATTGCGGGCTGTTATCCAAAATCGCGGTGGTAATACACCATATTAAGATTTTGAATTACCTGCGAATCCATCGATTCGCCCCCATCTCCAACACACAAACACCCACACACACACACACACACACGCACACACAAAAGAGGCATAGATCCGACCGAGCAACCTCCACGCGGTATGTCTTGGGTGACGCGAATGCCGGCGGTACTGCATTCACGGCTGTCACGCGGCCGCTGATGCCACAGCTTTTTCCGAAACGGTAACTTCAAACATAAAGGCCACAGGTAAAAATTATCGCAGCGAGTTCCGGTGGCATATTAACAGCGTATTCAGTGGTATCTGACAGTAGCAGAAGTTGAAACATCAGTGAGCTGCACATGTGCTTACAAGTCGTCGTAGCTCGATTTGCTTTCGCCTACGTAAGTAGGCGAGTGGTGATAGAAACAAGAGCCGATCGCCCTCGCGGGAACGACAGTCCGGCACATTACCATTGTAGCCTTATTTTTCCGAAACGGTAACTTCAAACATAAAGGCCACAGGTAAAAAATTATCGAAGCGGGTTCCGGTGACACTCAAAAGAATCGGCAGACTCTCTGCTTTAAAATGGACTTAAGACATTGATGTTCCGATCATCCCTCGCGAAGATACAGCGAGTTGAAGAGAAAATGGAATTTGTGCAATTTTTAAGCATATTTTGGAAAGGACATCAGAGACCGAAATTTTAACCGAATCGAAAAAGTCGAAGATGCGTCTTCAAGAGGAAAGTCTGATCTTTCTATTTGTTTTTTAAGGAACGTTCTACGATGATCTCTTCGTATGCTAGAAGCAACTAAAGTAAAAAAAACGGTTTTTGTTTCAAAGTTGAATAACTCGGCCAAAAAAAATCGCACAAGCAATTTATTACTCGCTTTTTACACAGGAATGTAGCCGCTTTCGATTGGTGTAAATGGAATGTGTGTAAAAAATTTAATGCACGCCGTGGAACATCGCAAAGTTTAAGAAATTTTTTTAAAATTGACCAAGTGCTCTTTATATTCCTATAACTTTACCGAAAAGCAATGCATCTAAAATTGGAAAAAAAAAGTCTGAAAGTAGAGATTCCACGCTTTCAAGCGATATTTTTCAAAATATCGATACGACTATTTTTACCGGAGTTATGACCATGTGAACTTGGCCCTATTTTTCGGGCTCCTAGAAGTGATCCGCTAATTAATGTGAGGAGTGTACTTCATAGTGAAGAATAAGGGACAATTACAGTGCCTGGTGTGCTTTACCACTTTCAATTCTGGAAGAGTTTTCAACCTAAAAGGGCATTATGATAAGTATCATTGTCACGCCCCAGCCCCACCATGGGTCCGCGCCTGGTTAGTCTTCGCCAGCGCCGCTAGATGTCTAATCTTCTCACAAGTCCCTAACTCTAATCTCGTTCATATATATACAAGTTCCAAGTTTATTCCTCTTAGTTCCCGTGTGTCTGGGACAGGGGCCGTCAGCAGTAGCCCTACTGATGAGTCTGGCTGACGGTCCCGAGACGAAACACAAATCTTTCTTTTCCTCCTCGATCTTCAAAAATGCCAATCCACCTGCCCTGCACAGTACTCCAAAAAGCGTGACCGGCCTGAGGGATTACGGTTACGCCGGAGGCGACGGGGCAAGATCCCTTTACGTTCCGGAAATCGCACACCCATCGGTTTCGGACGTAACAATCATGCTAATCAGTTTGATGCTTTAACAAGGGAAGAACGAAAAAAGCTATAGAGTGGCGGAAAAAACAACTAAATCAAGCGGGAGGAAATGGACAGCAAGAAGTAAGTTTTTCTAATTTAGTACTGGAATATTGAATGATTATCACTTCTTGTAGAACATGTTCTAGTTCATTGGTTTCATTGTAGGAAACTAGTGATAGTAAGGAGAAGATTTTACGATGCAGCTACGAACTGTCGCTTAAAATTGCAAAAAGTGGCAAAGCATACACCGATGGCGATTTTATAAAGGAGTGTGTTACAAAATCAGTAGAGCTGCTTTGTCCGGAACGTCGCCAACAATTCGAAGCAATCCCTCTATCGCGAAACACAGTGATGAGACGAATTTAAGAAATGGCAACAGACGTGACTGAGCAATTAGCGGATGCTGCCCATGAATTCATCCGTTTCAGTTTGGTGTTGAATGAGGCAACAGACGTGACAGGTACACCACATGTTGCCATATTTATACGAGGTGTAAGTGAAAAAAAGATAACAGAGGAACTCCTAGATTTTTGTCCGTTAAAAGAAAGCACGACAGGAGAGGACATCCTGTCGTGCGCAGAGGAAGCGGTGGAAAAAATTGGATTAGACTGGGGGAAATTGGTATCTGTTACAACCGATGGTGCACCGTCCATAACGGGAAAGTACAACGGAGTCGTCGGACGCCTCCGAACCGGTCTAAAAAAGTTAGGAGATCCTCATAATATTAGCAATTTCCATTGTGTGATACACCAGGAGAATTTATGCGCAAAACGTATCCAGTTCGAGGTTATGTCAGTCGTAGTTCGAACGACGAATTATATCCGAATGAACGGGTTAAAACGAAGACAGTTCCGTACATTTTGCGAAGAATTAAAGTGTGATTATGTTGACTTGCCATTATATACCGATGTGCGTTGGCTTAGCCGAGCTACACTTTTAGATAGATGTTTCCAACTTCGCAAAGAACTTTCAATGCTTACGGACATGGTGGATTACAACGTGCCTGAATTGCACGACCATAAGTGGTTATGCAATTTAGCTTTTTTCTCAGACTTGACCGATCATTTGAGTACATTAAATGTAGTTTTACAAGGAAAGGGTAGAACTATAATAGATTACTTGCAATCTATACGTGAATTTCAAATGAAAATTAACTTATTCGGCACACAGTTGGAAGGAAACGATTTTTCCCACTTCCAAAAATTGAAGTCTGTACTCACAGACGAAGTAAATATTGATCAAAATAGATATAAAAAAATAGTACAGGATTTACGAGAAGATTTTTCAACCAGATTTCAAGATCTATATAAATTAGAAGTATATTTTGATACAGTCACATCACCGTTCTCAGTAGACGCCACAAAACTTACAGAAAATTTACAATTGGAATTACAAAATTTAAAGGTAGACCAACTATTAAAGAGAAAATTTAACGAAGCAGATAATATAACCGAATTTTACAAAAACTTTCCATAATGTAGGTTTCCAGACTTGCATAAGTGTTATGCGTCTATATTGGCAATGTTTGGTTCTACGTATATACGCGAGCAATTTTTTTCTATTATGAAAATAACGAAATCGACAACGCGATCAAGAATAACTAATGAGAATTTCAAATATTCGTTAATTTTGAGTTCGTGTCAGACAATTGTCCCAAATTTAACAAATTTAGTAAAGCAGACGCGGCACCACGGACCAAGGCAAAAAACATAATCACTCATGCGACTGACATAACGTTACTTGTATGTATAGGGGAGAGTGGGGGAATTACTCCATACACATTGTCCGTAATTCAGTCAAATGGACAAAGTTAAAAATTCCAAACGAATATATATATAGTGGTATGAAACCACTTTTGGTGAAAATATTTATTAGTTAACTATTTTCACTTATACGTATCGATGTGTGCAATTGTGTGGTTGCCTGCAGGTTTATAAAAATATACGCATTTTTATTAGTTACTGGAATTAAAATGAATTCCTTAAATGTAAATATTTATTAGCTAAGTACCTATTGTTAGTTATATGTATCGATGTGTGCAATTGTGTGGTTGCCTGCACATGTATAAATATGTACGCATTTTTAATAGTTACTGGAATTAATTTGATTTCCTTAAGTGTAAATATTTATTACCTAAGTATTGTTATTTATAAATATCGGTTTGTGGAGAACCACAACACTACAGGGTGTCCCAAAAATGTCGCGTTTCCTTGAAAGGGGTGACTCAGGGGGTGATTTGAAACAACTTTTTCCTTAGCGAAAATATTGTCCGAAGCTTCGTTAAGGAGATATTAACCAAAAACCCCGACCAATCAGAGCGCGCGCCTTCCGCCCGAGCTCCCGCGGTAGCGTTGGCTACGCAGTAGGCGACCGCGCTTGTACTACGAACGTACGAACAAGCAAGTCGGCATACATCGAAGGAAACCGCGTTACACAGTTTTTTTTTTAAAGCAGAATCTTAAATAAGAATAATTCGAAGTGAGCAGACAAGAAGTACGTAAATTTCGTTTTTAAATAAGGCATAAACGAAAAGGTAATGTAACAGAAAATGTACAAGTGATCGTAATTCGTTATTGAGGTAAAAATCCGTAGTTTAACAACGGCCAACACAACTAAATTTAAAAAATAATATTAGGTGTATGAATAAATTCTTTCCGACTGGAATTTCTATCGCGGTGGTATTCAGAAGCTGCCAGAAAAATGGCAAAAGGTAATTAACAATAATGGAAATTATTTCGATGATAGAGTTGTTTTCATATTTTTTAAATCGAACTGTTATTGTACCCTAAAATCGGAAAGAATTTATTTCCACACCTAATAATCACCAATAAATTAAATAAAACTCACCCTTTCGGACATTCCTTTCCTTGCTTTCCTTCCCTTTTCGGAAACCTGGCCACTGTACCGATCCTGGTCATCGGCGTCCAGTGCTCAGCTGATCGCAGGGTCAATGTACCGAATATTCACTTCACTGCACGGCTACTAACACTGATCACTGAATTTATTTTTCACGGAACGTGTTGTTCCTACGTTATAAAAATTGGTGGCCGCGTAAGGGGCCGATTACTGTTAATTACTGGGACGAGGTTACTATTATTACCCGGCGAAAAGAAAACTCGTGGCAGACTGTCTCGGGCTGTGCAGTCCGCTGCTGTGCAGCGATCAGATACGGATCCGACCGACGATCGTCAAAACAAAAGCGTAGGCTACGCTTGGTCAAATCGCTCTATCCCACTCGATCTCGTGTTTCGTTCGATCTCTTCGTCGCGCGGTGCGACAATGTGTGTGGCAACTTCAGCCAATAACCAAAATACGTGTGCCCCGTCTTTAAAAGTGTGCCCAAATAGGTGACTCGACCAATCGTCACAGCAGCGGACTGCACAGCCCGAGACAGTCTGCCACGAGTTTTCTTTTCGCCGGGTAATAGTAGTAATCTCGTCCCAGTAATTAACAGTAATCGGCCCCTTTCGCAGCCACCAATTTTTATAACGTAGGAACAACACGTTCCGTGAAAAATAAATTCTGTGATCAGTGTTAGTAGCCGTGCAGTGAAGTGAATATTCGGTACATTAACCCGGACGCAGTATGATCAGCTGAGCACTGGGCGCTACCCAACCATAAATCTTTTCGTCCACCGATAACCAGGATCGGTACAGTGACCCAGTGACACAGGTTTCCGAAAAGGGAAGGAAAGCAAGGAAAGGAATGTCCGAAAGGGTGAGTTTTATTTAATTTATTGGTGATTATTAGGTGTGGAAATAAATTCTTTCCGATTTTAGGGTACAATAACAGTTCGATTTAAAAAATATGAAAACAACTCTATCATCGAAACAATTTCCATTATTGTTAATTACCTTTTGCCATTTTTCTGGCAGATTCTGAATACCACCGCGATAGAAATTCCAGTCGGAAAGAATTTATTCATACACCTAATATTATTTTTTAATTTTAGTTCTGTTGGCCGTTATTAAACTACGGATTTTTACTTCAATAACGAATTACGATCACTTGTCGTACATTTTCTGTTACATTACCTTTTCGTTTATGCCTTATTTAAAAACGAAATTTACGTACTTCTTGCCCTCTCACTTCAAATAATTCTTATTTAAGATTCTGCTTTTAAAAAAAACTGTGTAACGCGGTTTCCGTCGATGCATGCCGACTTGCTTGTTCGTACGTTCGTAGGACAAGCGCAGTCGCCTACAGCGTAGCCAACGCTACCGCGGGAGCTCGTGCGGAAGGCGCGCGCTCTGATTGGTCGGGGTTTTTTGTTAATATCTCCTTAACGAAGCTTCGGACAATATTTTCGCTAAGGAAAAAGTTGTTTCAAATCACCCCCTGAGTCACCCCTTTCAAGGAAACGCGACATGTTTGGGACACCCTGTATAATTACGTACGTTTTTAATCAACCTCGTATAGATAATAACACATCTTTCCATTCAGTGTTTTGTGAGAATGTAATTGACAATTATCACTCTCAATGTATGTATCTGACTACGTTCTTGAAAGTCCCATTAGTTTTATCGACATATGTGACATAATTTTGAAATGAACAAAATGAAGAAATTAAACGAACTGATTTAAATAAAAATTTTTACAAAATGAGAAATAGAGTACAGTGTAAAAAATAACACAGTTTTATTAACACTTTTAACTAAAAAAATTAACTGTAACTAAAAAACTGCTAGCCAGACTAACTCTGGCAGCGAACACTGGGGCCCCCCAAGGAACCCAGTCATTCAAGCCTATCCTACGGGTACGAACCTACGCCGCACGCTACTACACTTACAGTTTTCCCTATCCGTGGCGCGCCCACGTTACCATTGGCTTTCGAGCTCCCCTTCCGCGCGGCTATGGTAAACATCATGGAGACCTTACTCCCAAATGGCCCGATGTGGCCAACGCTGCGCTAAACTAATAGTTTCAGGATTCCATAATTTTGCAGATAGTAAAAGGGTCTTTTAAACATTCAAGATGTTTGGGGAAATGAGCGTAGCTACACGCACACAGATGAAGCCGTAGCACAAAAGACCGCCCGTTGTATGCTGTTCAAGATGACACAGTAACCGAGAAACTACGGACCCCTTAAAGGTCTGCGCACACATATCCGTTCCGGCGTGCCAGTGGTAAGAAGAAGAGGAGCGTAGAGGGTCTCTTCTTCTTACCACTGGCACGCCGGAACGGAACTCACACGGAACGGAATAGTGTGCGCAGACCTTAAGGCGGCCACACACGAATCGGCCGCCCGTAGTGCCCCCACACGCTCCGGCCGGTCTGACAGTATTTTAATTATAATGGATCAAAAAAATGTGATTCCTTGAATCAAAAACTAGAAACGTGAAGCGTTAAAATGCTTTTTTAAATATTTTTTCGCGGAGATACAGCCTTTTTTTCAAAATGACCAAATTTTTCGGGAAATTATAGTGTTCCTTTAATTTTGTCCACCAGTGTATTTCCATTTTCAGTTTACTTTATAATTATTCACATTATTAACAACCATTATTCACATTCCAGTAGACACATTTTTTCTAAAATATTCGAAATATTTTCATTGCCCGAAACGTCCAAGCCTCAACCTACTCGACACAGTCGGTCTGCTCCAAAGTACATTCGGCCCGCTCGGTTCTTTTGGACCGCTCGGTTTTTTCGGACCGCTCGGAAAAATTCGAGCTACTCGGTTCTTTCGGACCGATCGTATTTTACGGGTACTCAGCTCGGCTCGGCTCGGGGTCACGCACAGTCAGCAACCTTTTTCTTCTTTAAGTAATTATTCCGGTTCTAGTTGTTGCAATATTTCAATTCTCTACATTTATTCCATCAAGTTCAATTTCTTGGAGGCTTTCGAGACATTCGGTATATCCAATAAATTCTGAGCGTTTATGACCTACTTGTCTTGCTCCTTCCAACTACTTAACACGTTCAATGGCAAGGACGACAGTAGCTCGTGAGCCATTTCTTTGATGCGACAGAACTTTACCGACATCGCGGCGAGCCTGACTTTCCTGTGGTCGAGGGTCCCGAGGTCCCTTCCTCGGTGTCATATGGCAGGCAAACCTTTGGTCTCCACTACTCTAAACACTCTCTGTCCTTCAATATTTAGCTGTCGCGAGCCACGAGTCTACTGACGACGATCGCTAGAAATATACATTCCATACGTAGGAACTTGGCATTAGAGAGAATAGGGAGTCTCAAGTGGCGTTCGGTTCAGATCTGGCCGCGGCCGCAGGCAGACCGAATCGTTTTTGGTATTTGCTCCGGCAGGGCCTGCACCGTCCGGATTGCGCAGGAAAAATAAACTTTCTCCTATCGACATCTACTGAATGTATACTAGAGGGTGATTCTCCAGCGACGCCTGTCAACGAGATGCCGCTTGGTACCCTGTGACGACGCCTATCGATTCCTTATATTTCGCCGATGAAACTAACACCAAGAACGACATAATTCGGACCATAATGAAGGAAATTCCATGAAAACATGATTTATATAAGTTCAAGCTGAATTGGTTAAAAATAGTCCGATTTACATGTAATTTTGTATGATTTTCATCGGAAAAATATAAGGAATCCATCGGTATCACTTCCATATCGAAACGATAAAGAATAAATAATTATTTTATTTCTGAAACAGGTAGGAATCCTCGGCCGACCGCGACCGCAGCGAATCGAGGTCGGCACCCCGCAGTCGAGGATGAAAATGTGACATGTTCATTTCAGCGTATTATGAAATTCTTTATTCTTTATTGTATCGATATGAATGTGACACCAATGGATTCCTTATGTTTGTCTGATGAAAATCATACCAAATATCATGTAAATCGGAATACTTTTACATAAGGAATACAAATTGCTTGTGCAAGAGTAGTCCGATTTGCATGATATTTGGAATGAATTTCATCGGGAGAATGCCAGGAATCCATTGGTGTCACTTCCATATCGATACAATAAAGAATAAAAAATTTCTTAATACGCTGAAATGAATAAATCCGTTGAATAAATTAATAATAAATGAATAATAATGTTAACTTAACTGAAGATTTCGTCACAATTTCTAATAGTACTATTTGATTTTTCCTTATAATCGGAAACTAAAAGTTTCCCCATCAAGCGAATTAAATCTCTTAAAGGGCATTAAATAAACTACTGTAGCATGCAGGAAAGGAGCTTTGAGAAACACTGATCATCGAGACGTTTCTCGAACACGCTTGTAGGCCGCCCGTGAGGAGAGACGTGCGGGCGCGGAAGCCGCGGCTCGCGAGACCCGCGCTTAACGACGCGTCTGTTGATTTCTGCGGCCGCGGATAGCAACGATTGGGTATAAATTAGAGGCCCGCAAAGGCATTAGCTTAGCTGATCTAAGAGAGAGGACGAGGTACGACACACGGCCGCTCTCGGACAGTTTAGGGACTCCGGCAGGAGAGTACGGCGATAATACCTGGACGCCTATCGGTCGAGAGAGTACAGAGCATCTCATTAGAAAGAGGAGAGTACGGGAGACTATTCCTGGAGGCCCGTTCGGTATGGAGAGTTATGCGATAATACCTGGACGCCAACCGAACGGGAGAGTACAGAGTAACTCCTGGACGCCTCGTTAAATAGAGAGGAGAGTACGGGAGAATATTCCTGGGCGCCCGTTCGGTATGGAGAGTTCGGCGATAATACCTGGACGCCAACCGAACGGGAGAGTACAGAGTAACTCCTGGACGCCTCATTAGAATAAAGCCAAGTGCCGTCTGCACAATAGAATTTTGAAATTGTATAACTCAACGAGACATAAAGTCTGCCTTTCGAAATTTGTAGCCCCGTCCTACCAAACCATGTATTCCTTCCTGATCCGAATAAATTTTGTCTGTACAGAATATATCCTTGTTCCTGACAATCCCGAAAAGGCTACACTACTAAATAAACAGTTTTCAAAATTTTTTATAACAATTAAGTTGAAAAAATTGAAAAAAAGACATTAAATGAACGTATAATATATTCAATTATAAATCATTAGAAAGCGATAATTTTTCCCTTTTATGTTTTTTGGCGCCATTACGATATCTTTTATAGTTTAAAAATTATGCAACACGAATGTCACTAACTATTAGAGATCCCGGCATAGAACGTGTATTGAAGATACACGTGTAGTAAAAATATCCGTGTTCTAATCCGTGTACTTCTTAATACGCGGATACACGGGTATCGAAATACACGTGTACCCGTGTATCGAAATTCACGGATCGTAGTATCCGTGTACCCGTGTACCCGTGTACCGAAATTCACGGGTACACGTGTATCGAAATACACGGTTTCACGTGTATTAAGATATCCATATTTAATTTTTTAACTAAATATCCGAATGTTTAGATTTTACGCAAATAGTTTGCGATAGGTAGGTACAGACATAATTTACTAGGTTGCAGATGAAAATAAAAAACATCATGATTTTGGTTATTAAACTTTAATCTATTAATCTTTTGTTTTGGTGTAAAAATACTAACGTGTTAACATTCTCTAGGAGTAAACGGTTTCTTTTTTTTGTTACAATGCTTCCAGCACACGAAAAACATCTTTCCGACATCGCCGAGGTTGCTGGAATGGTTAAATATTTTTTGGCAACATGGGAAATCGCCGGGTATTTATTTGCCCTAGCCTTCCACCAGTCAAATGGGTCTAAGTCGATGATGACATGGTTTTGTGTCAATTAAAGGAGACTTTGATTTCGGATATAACAAAACGTTTTAAACTCGACTGGAACGAAGGTGATACTCTTTCATTAAGTCATGTATCCTGCTTCTTTGATCCGCGATATAAAAATCTGGAGCATGAATCAATCCACGTGAGACAAGTGATTCGTACAGAAGTACAACGTTTACTTCAAGAGGCACCTGTCCATACAGTTAACAAAACAAAGTCACGCGGGAAAAGTGCTCTTCAGGTTTTATATGATGAAATTACAGACAATAATGATATAAATATTCAATTTGAAACGTATATAGCCGAGCTACAATTACGCTTCGACTTAGACCCATTTGACTGGTGGAAGGCTAGGGCAAATAAATACCCGGCGATTTCCCATGTTGCCAAAAAATATTTAACCATTCCAGCAACCTCGGCGATGTCGGAAAGATGTTTTTCGTGTGCTGGCAGCATTGTAACCAAAAAAAGAAACCGTTTACTCCCAGAGAATGATAACACGTTAGTATTTTTACACCAAAACAAAAGATTAATAGATTAAAGTTTATTAACCAAAATCATTATGTTTTTTATTTTCATCTGCAACCTAGTAAATTATGTCTGTACCTACCTATCGCAAACTATTTGCGTAAAATCTAAACATTCGGATATTTAGTTAAAAAATTAAATATGGATATCTTAATACACGTGAAACCGTGTATTTCGATACACGGTAGGGCTGTTCGAGTACTCGAATATTCGAGTAGCTTGAAATTCGGACCGAGCCGAGACTCGGTTTCCGAGCCGAGCCGAGTACTCGAATAGAACCGAGTAGCTCGAATAGAACCGAGCAACTCAAATTTTTCCGAGCAACTCGAATTTTTTCGAGAAACTCGAATAGAACCGAGAACTCGAATTTTTTCGAGCGGCTCGAAGTAAACCGAGCGGGCCGAACGAACCGAGCGGACCGAAAGTACCTAGTGGGCCGAAAGTACCGAACAATCCGGTGTGTCGAGTAGTTTGAAGTTTGAATGTTTCGAATATTTTAGAATATGTTTATATACTGGATAATGATTCGTAATTATTATTATTATTATTTTGACTTTATTAAGAAAGTAAGATACGAGTAAAGGCGAGGCCGCAGTAATAATGTGAGTAATTAAAATGTAAATTGTAAATGAAAATATTTTCTAACTATTGAAAATAATTTTGCGCGTATGTATGATTTATTAATATTTCTTCTTGCGTTTTCCTTTATTTTTCTTTCTTTTTTACCTTCTCCGTGTGGGCTATATCCCCACAAAATTACCTTTTTTAAAAAAAGGTACAAAAAAGAGCGCCAAGTATATAACCCATTCAAAAAGAATCGCATTTAAAAACATTGTCGTAAATTAATATAAATTTATTAATGTGCTATATTTTTTAACTTTACAAAAGTAATGATATACTATAATTGCGCCAATTATCACAATGACTATTTATACAAAGACAAAATGTATTAAATAATATTAAGCAGATATATTTTTATACAAATAAATATTTTAATACGAATAAATATTTTATTCAAAATACTTGGCGCTGCTCTCCGAATTGATGTTGCTAAACTGAATAAATATGTATAAATTGCATTAAAATCTTTTTCTTTCTTTCTGGTCTCAGTGGTGTCTTGTCTTGTTTTATATTAATTAACCAAGACAATTAACATTTTTTTCGGAGAGCAGCGCCAAGTATTTTGAATAAAATATTTATTCGTATTAAAATATTTATTTGTTTCGCAACTTTGCATCGAAATATCTCAGCTCATAAGGCACGTAGGAACAAAACGAAGACACTTTTCTTATGTAAATCAAACCCAAGCTATCCATTAAGACCATTCAAAACTTAATCGGATCAGCCGTTATTGAGATTCGGTAATCTCAGGGTTCTTCCAAAAACCGCTCGGCGTTATATAGCCACGGGAGTGTCTCGCGCTGCGCATATACCTATATATACTTGGCGCGAGACACTACCGTGTCTCTTGATTTCTGCCGAGTCACTGTTAACAAAGGCTGTTACCCGTTAATGAAAAATGAATAAGTATAAATAAATCAAGAATTCAAAGAGTCAAAATTGAGATTATGGGTTTTTCCACGTGTATCTAGATGAAATTTGAATGTTTGCAAAATATACCATCTCAACGCTGTGTAGTTTAGAAAAAATGTACTAAAAAAAAGAAAAATAATTTTGTTACCGGCCTAAATGATTGCCATAAACGAATTCCCTCATATGACCAAACATAAAAGCGTGGGGCGTAAATATTGAAATCTCAATTTTGACTCTTTGAATTCTTGATTTATTTATACTTATTCATTTTTCATTAACGGGTAACAGCCTTTGTTAACAGTGGCTCGGCAGAAATATAGCCCACACGGAGAAGGCAAAAAAGAAAGAAAAATAAAGGAAAACGCAAGAAGAAATATTAATAAATCATACATACGCGCAAAATTATTTTCAATAGTTAGAGAATATTTTCATTTACAATTTACATTTTAATTACTCACATTATTACTGCGGCCTCGCCTTTACTCGTATCTTACTTTCTTAATAAAGTCAAAATAATAATAATAATAATAATTACGAATCATTATCCAGTATATAAACATATTCTAAAATATTCGAAACATTCAAACTTCAAACTACTCGACACACCGGATTGTTCGGTACTTTCGGCCCACTAGGTACTTTCGGTCCGCTCGGTTCGTTCGGCCCGCTCGGTTTACTTCGAGCCGCTCGAAAAAATTCAAGTTCTCGGTTCTATTCGAGTTGCTCGAAAAAATACGAGTTGCTCGGAAAAATTCAAGTTGCTCGGTTCTATTCGAGCTACTCGGTTCTTTCGAGTACTCGGCTCGGTCCGGTTCTTCGAGCCGAGTCTGGCTCGGCTCGCTTTTTCCGAGTACTCGAACAGCCCTAGTACACGGGTACACGGATACTACGATCCGTGAATTTCGATACACGGGTACACGTGTATTTCAATACCCGTGTATCCGTGTATTAAGAAGTACACGGATTAGAACACGGATATATTAACTACACGTGTACACGTGTACAAGTCGTACTCGTGAAATCTGAATCTCTACTAACTATCCCTATCCCGACCACTGTGCGGCGTCCGCCCGGCCTGCACAGTCCGGCTTGCGCAGGACCAGTGAGGAACTGTTTGGAGTGGCGAAGGCACTTGGGGTAGTCAGCTGGAAAATAACAAACAATTGAACGAAAACTCTATACGTGTTCTTAGGCCGGGCGCGCAGTGGCGGCAATTTGTTGCGCGACAGTTTTGACGCTCACGAAAAATGCATTGATTTACATGGAAGTAAGCTCCTTTGACGACGTGACTACAAAACGTGTTTTTTTTTTTTTCAGAAAGCGAGAAAGCTGTTTCTTTCCTTTGGGTGTGACTAAACTCCGTCAATGCGCGGCCACTCTTACGTTAATGTGTAGTAAAGAAATACAAATTTCATTATCTACATTTATTTATAAAAGATGCTCGAAATGATTGCCGTTTCCATCTAGACACACCTGACACCGGCGCAACCAATTGTCGCGAACGCGGGCGAATATTCCAGGCTGCTCGCGTATAACGTTAGCAGCATGAAATATTCTATCCTGCAACTCTTTTAATGTTTCAAATTCGGTGTCGCCGTATACTAATGTCTAAATGTGGCCCCATACGCAAAAATCCATTGGATTTAAATGCGGGCTTCTTGGCGGCTACAAAACGGGACAATTCCGTGCAATTTCTCGGTTTCCTACAATGCGTTGCATAGCTACGCGAGTTCTTCCCACATGGGCTGGGGCGCCGTCGTGCAAAAGCCACAGTCTCCTTCAGGTGTCCAGGCACACATCTTCTAATAAATTTGGTAAGTCCCGACGAAGGAATCTGGCATATTTTGCAGAATGGCATGTGAAAAAGGCGTAACAAATAAAGTCGAACACTTTGTCATGGTTTGTTGGTCATTTAAAGTGACTAATGAATGAAGGATAAATGGATGAAAATCATGTGTAACGTAAAGGGACAAATACACACATTGTTTATTTTTAAGAAGAATCGAAAATAAGAAGAAAAATTTACGTACGGAAATTTGGAGAATTATCCCCGGAAATAAGCCATAGGCTGCGTTAAATTTAAAAAATAATAATCACCAATAAAGTAACTAAAACTCAGCGTTTCGGAAAATCGCCTGCAGCTTGAAAACCTGTCACTAAACCGATCCTGGTCATCGACGGACGCGCCCAGTGCACAGTTGGCCCCAGGTATACGACACCACCCAAAGTAAAGGGTCGCAACGTCAAGTGCGTTTGGGTTAATGTATCGAATATCTGGGGGCACGGCAGTGGCCCCACCGAGTCGAGTCGGGCGCTTGCCGTAAGCACTCTTTTCTGGAAACAACTCAGCGTACTTTTGACCCCCCCCCCCCATATCTTTGTGCTGGAGTTACCTAGAAACCTGAGCCTTCTATTTATCTAGAGTACTTTGCAAACGGAATTAAACTTCAAAATTTCACGAATCTATATTTTCTAGTTCATAAGATATTTGAACTCGAAGTTTCATATTTTCGACACTGACCGATCATCAAAAATCAGTCGTACTTCTCGCAGTCCTAGAAACTTGAACTTTGGCAGAAAGGTAGTGTTTGGCATACAATGAAAGGAAAAATTAAAAAATCTGGAAAAATCCTCTACACTAACAATATATCGAAAGAAATTCGATATCTCCGGAACCACTGAACCCATAACCATGAAATTTGATAGGCACGTTCCTCTTAGCCCCCAGGTGCTCGCTAAGAAATTTAAAAAAAATCTCGCCACCCTATTACCGGAAAACGATACATGAAAGTTTGGCTCCAGCACGCGCGACGCATGTTTCGGTCCTGACGCCGTAACGTAGTCACAGCGCGGAGCCCCCCACTCCACAAAAATCGCGCGATCCGCTAGATCAGGCTTGGGAATTAAGCGATCTTTTCGGCCGAGTTTCAGAGGCGACGCCTCCTTTCTCCCGCCGCGCGTCTTGGCCCCCGCGGCAGCCCAAAAGCCTCGAGCGTAGGGATGAATCGATACAAGTAAATACAAGTAAAGTATCGATACTTTCGCTTCGATACCAAGTAATTTTAGCATCGATACCTAGGGTTGCGATACCAAGTAGGTATCGATTAAAAGTACTCGTATCGAATGGGGCGAGTATCGATATTCTACATGAAAGATGAAAGCAAACATAGATACACTTGGCCCAAAAATATTGTTCGAACTACTCCAGATGCACGATACAGAGCATGATGTAAGGTAAATCCTTACATCATGAATTATGATTTACAATATGATGTAGAGTGAACTAATGGCGTTTTCGGACGGTCGCACTGGGGCGCACTGAGTGCGAATTTTGGCCAATCGAAGGCGAAAAAGTTCAGACTCTTCGCTTCCGATTGGGTAGGGTTCGCACTCGGTCCGCCCCAGTGCGACCGTCCGAAAACGCGATAACTTAACACAGTTAGCATCTGCTCTGCTCACATCCCTTCTACAATGTTTTGTGAATATGGTGAATAAAATGTATACAATATTCCTCTAGATTTATACTGAGATGGAATCAGTGATGGGTAAATCACTAGAAAACACGTAATTTACGTTCCGTGTAAATTACACGTAAATTACACGTAAGTTACATAGATGACATAACCAAAGTTATATAATAAATAAAGCTTTAAAAATGTATGGGGTACTTCCTACTAGGCTCTATATTACCGGGGCAGGTCCACAAAGGAAGCACTCGAGGTAGGTAACAACATAAATCTCTTTATATAATAAAGGAAAGTTTGGAATCTTAAACGCTACCAATTCCTTAAGCATAAATCTCGCGCGACACCAGCGTGGCATCGCTGTTCTCCCCGCTGATTGGTTCGCGGGTCTTCGGTCCCCCAGCGCGGTGAATACTCCGACCAATCCGCTAATTCTGTCATTAGCGTACGTAAAATACAGTAATTTACGTGTATAATATATGTGTATTATACGTACGTATTATACGTGTATTATACGTTGCGTATTTTACGTACCCATCACTGGATGGAATGCTTCATTCCAGCACTTCGACCGTGCCATGGTTTTTTTTCTAGGTAATCCGCATTCCGCGCGCTAACGCCTCGGGTCATGTGTTGCGTTAGCCTTTGTTGATATATGTATATTAGGGTGGTCCTTAGTTATAGGGGTCAAAAATTTTTTTTCATTTTTTTTTGTCTTACCCTCTTAAAATATGATAGTTGGTAAGAAAATGATATGTGCAAAATTTCAGCGAGATCGGACAACGGGAACCCGTGCCGCATTTAAGACGAAGTTTTAAAATTTCTATTATTTTCGTTAATTTCAATATAAATGTGTTCCGCCGTTTTAGAGGTAGTACTGAATATTTTTTAATGAAAATATAATGTCTTACATGTACATAATATTATCCTAAGTTAACTTCTAACTACATATTATAAAATTAATTGTAATATAATCTTCTAATACTTGTAAAATGAACTACTTATTATTTTCATCTTTCGTTAGTACGCTATTATATTCGGTGATTAGCTTTACGCCTCGTTCTGCACTGTCGTTAACTACTTTTAAATTCTTTATTATTTCTAACGCATTTTTATATGTTTCATCGATTTCCCAAACTGAAGGGTCTTTTTGTAAAAATTCGGTACTTATATGAAATCTAGAAAAAAATTGCGACTTTGTGACGAGATGAAATTTTCTATGCCAATATTAATATAGTTTTTGACATCTTTTAAAACAATCTTTTTACTTGAAATCTCCGTTTGATCAGAATCCAAATTTTGGATCATACGCCTCTTTATATCACAAGAATGCGTTTCGTGCCTCAGGTAGCCGATACAGGTAACAGTACCCACACAGCACACAGCCGTCCTAAAAGCGTCCCAGGGACGTCTGTCCCAGTCGTACCGGACGTCCCAGGGACGTCCCGAATTTCCCACGAACGGCTTATATACGTCCCCTGAACAACGAATGTTACCAAAAAAGTGGTCCCGGGTACGTCTCGCACACAGCATACAGCCGTCCTAAAAGCGTCCCAGGGACGTCCATCCCAGTCGTTCGGGACGTCCCGAATTTCCCACGAACGGCTTATATACGTCCTCTGAACGACGAATATTACAAAAAAAGAGTGGTCCTGGGGGTACCACCCGTCTTTTAAGCGCATGGATTAGGACTGAACACAGGCGTTCGAAAAACGTAATTAAGACCTATTTTTATCGATGAATTAAGCCTTTCGCCTGGGTCCCCCACAGGACTTTCGTCAGTAAGGCTTACCTGGCGGAACCCTGCCTTAGACAAGCTGTGTATCAGGACTGGGACAGAACTCTTATATATACCAACCGGAGGGCGATGGAACACCAGCGAGAAACTCTCGAGCCGGGTAGCCCTCCGGTGGCATATGTCGATGAACCTTATCGGATCCCTACAATAGCACACGACGTCCTCAAAGCGTCCCAAGGCCATCCCAAAGACGTATTTAACACGTCCCAAACGCGTCCCAAATGCGTCCCAAGGACGTCTTTAGGACTTTGTACAGAGGGCGCCACTGTAGTTACCGACGTCCCAAAAGCGTCCCAAAGCCGTCTATAGACGTCCCAAAGCCGTCTATAGACGTCCCACAGACGTCTTGTTACCAATCGGGACATTCAGACCTAAAGTCCTAGAAGGGACCTAAAACAGACGTCCTCGGGACGTCGTGTGCTGTGTGGGTATGGTTCAGATACTGCGATACATAGGAAGCTTAATGCTAGACAAAATTTAAGAATATAAAATATATTATAGGAAGCAATATACAAATACTCCTGGTATATATCTAAGAAACTGTATTTTTATTTAAAAAAATAGACACACATTTTTAAAATAATGAAATACAATCATATCTGATATTGAAGTAAAATTACTGTAATTTTACAACTTCGTCTTAAATGCGGCAAGGGTTCCCGTTGTCCGATCTCGCTGAAATTTTGCACATATCATTTTTTCACCAACTATCATATTTTAAGAGGGTAAGACCAAAAAAAATCGGAAGTTGAAAATTAAGGACCACCCTAATGTATATATATATATATACTCATTATGATTCGATACAAGTAGGTATCGATACTTTTGTGTCGATACCGAGTAAGTACCGATACTTTCATTCGATACAAGTAATGAGTAAAAGTATCGATACTTTGGTGGTATCGATTCATCCCTACTCGAGCGCCTCAGGCCCGTACCATATGAACCGCGCGTGGCGCGTTGACAAAACAAAAACGCATCGACAATCGTGGTCTCTGGGCCGATGTGGAAACCTATTGATACAATGTCGCCCTAATACGCCACGCGCGGTTCACGTGGTACGGGCCTGAGGCGCTCCAAGCTGCTGGGCCGCCGCGGGGGCCAAGACGCGCGGCGGGAGAAAGGAGGCGTCGCCTCTGAAACTCGGCCGAAAAGATCACTTAATTCCCAAGCCTGCGCTAGATGACTGGGTACCCGCGAATCACGATTCTCGCGTGTAAAAATTTACGGAACTAATGCCACGTTCCTACGTGTGGAACGTATATTTCTAGCGATCTTCGCCAGTTTAGACAGAATCTCGTGGCTCGCGACAGCTAAAGATTGAAGGATGGAGAGTGTTTCAAGTAGTGCAGACCAAAGGTTTGCCTGCCATATGACCCCGAGGAAGGGACCTCGGGACCCTCGGCCAAAGGAAAGTCAGGCTCGGCGCGATGTTCAGGTTGTTCCCAGCCGATGTCGGTAAAGTCCCTTCGCATCAAAGAAATCGCCCGCGAGCTACTGTCGTCCTTGTCATTGAAAGTGTTAAGTCGTTAGAAGTAGGTTACACTGGGGCGAATCGGATCACTTTGTGTTTGATGGGGAAAAAAATAGTCAAACATTAAAAAACTAATTTTTTATTATATATTCGTGACCAGTTCACCTTTGGTTTCAACATTAGTAAGAAGAAATGTAATAAAATCTTAAAAATGTTTCTTCTGCAAACAAAAAACCAAAAAACGTGAGAAATATCCGACTCGTCCCAAAACATGGGGCGAATCGAATAACCCAGAAATCTCTGAAAACACTGAATTTTCATAACAAAATCTTTAGAATCAACTTAAACAAATCTAATTTAACGACAGTAAAGTCAAATGACACTACTTAGCACACAAATCAGAAGCATATTGCCGTTTTTTGCCGCCTCTGTCTGCACAATTCGCGTGGCATCAGTCTTCTCACAAGGAGAGTATTTTAGGTGTCCGCCTCCGATTATTTTGATTTTTGGATATGTTATAGAGGACCGAAAAATAAGAAATACGTGTTTTTTTATTTTTCCCCGTTTTCATATTTGGGGGGTGAAAACTGCGTTCAATGTTAGGGTTGAAAAATCATTTTGTGAAATATCTCGAGAACTATTAGAGATAGGGGAATAGTGTCAATGGACGAATTTTGTGTCTTTGAATGCAAAATATGACTGACTCACCAGATTTTCAAAAAGTCCATTTGTTTAAATAATACATAAAAAATTGTTATTTTTTTTGTTAATAATTCTTGTAAATCTTCATCTATATTCATGCAAATTTATTTTCTCATACTTCACAGCCGAACCGAATATACGGATAAATCAGAATTTGTATTTCCTACAAATTAACAAATATAATTATTATTGAAGTTGACTTATAGTAAGGTGTCCCCCTACAGGGAAATGTAGTTCTCAAGTTATCTAGAAATAAAATTCTAAACAAAACATATCTAATACGCATATAATTTCCTTTTGTATACTAGATATTACTTCTAGCGTGAACAAAATTGCCATTTCGAGTACGAGGTGTCTGTAGCTACGTCCTCAAATGAATGTGTTTACATTATCGCAGACCTTATGGTTCATATTGATCACAAAAATGGTATTCGTGAAAGAAGTGTTTTAAACAAAATGATTTCTGACACCACGAACATCTAATTACAGCTGTCTCATCGCATAGTGCACATTTCGTTTGTGTATCCTTGTCAAAAGCGAAGTACACAGGGTTCTCAAAATCTCCTGCTTTCTCGTCTATATACCCACTTTTATACCAGGAATACTGAAATAAATGTGCGTATCTCGGTGAAGACAGTTGGTTGTGCACAAGCGATTGTAATTTAAAAATATTATTCCTTAAATGTAGATTAATATCGGAAATGTATTACAGTACATCGTCAGAAAAGCGTTTAACGTAATTTTTCCACACTCTAAATCCGTACACATCCAGAGGCTGGATTCGTCCCGTGGTACCTTGTGGTATTTTCTTAATTATGATTTCTTTACCAGCTGGTTTCGCACTATGCACATCTTGTTCGCAGTGTCCACTCCAAGAGTCTAGTAACAACACACTTGTTTGTTTGGTTTTAGGAAAAAAGACTTCTTCCAACCAAGTTTCGAAATGAGCTGCAATATTAAATTAAAATCCATCGTAACTACACATATATGTATAGTTCAATTTCAATTATCAATAAAAGATTGTTTAATTAAGATAATTTCAAAATATACATTACCAGATGTGAGTTTCCCAGATTTTGATGCCGTCACGTACACGTTCGTTGGCTTAAATAATGCTTTTCTAACTCTTGGTCCAAATTCTCCATCTGCTTCTTTCAAGACCATAAAGAGGGGTGACAACAATTTTCCATCCGCAGTTATTGTTGGTTGTACATATTATATAACTATGTGTCGTTGACGCTACAGATTGTACAACACATTCTACTTTTTTTTGGCCTTCTGCTGATAAGGTCCGTCCAGTATGTATTTCTAATTGAAATCCACTTTGATCTGAATTATATATACAGTAATTCGTCGTAATAGTCCCGACGAACGGGGCTGGCGGCGGGACAACAACGCGATGCGGACACCATTCGTAGCCGACGACAACTTCGTGTCGACTCTTTTGTTCTCTCGCACGTTCTCGGATTCTCTCACTCTCGACTGAAGGATTCCAAGAAATGGTGGGGATAGTGAGTGGGACTATTACGCATGGTAAAAACGGGACAATAACGACGAATTACTGTATTTTGAGATCCATACGTAGCAATCAAGAGCTTCACTTCCTTAACAAAATCTGCAGCTTTAACTTTCAAAACTTCAGCGTCTTCTATTGCCGATCTTGTAACAAATTTGGTTATTCTTCGTGAAACAATGCGATGGGCTTTTTTAAAATTATTTACCCACGTTCTAGAAGCCTTAAAAGCGTTGTCGTTATTACCCTGCTCTTTGTATGCGTTCAGAGCCCATTGCCGAATGTGTCTGTCATGCAAAATATAACCAGCGCCAATAGCTTTTCTCATAGTTTCTACTACAGACTCGGAAACTTTTGTTAACTTTTCGTTTTTAGTTCCTCCTGCTTCAATTTGACGAGCCCATCGTCGTAATTGACGTTCAGAAGAAACAAGTTGAAAATTATGTTGAACTGTGTGACGAAGCGTCACGAACCGAGCGGCGCCCGAGCGCAACCGAACATAACCGATCCGCAACGCGCCGCGATACCCCCACCACGACCCCGGTAGCGAGTACGCACATTACCGATAGATCGCGCCGTCCTTCTCGCAAGTGGAAATTACCACGAATTAGGACATAAGCCCCGCGGCAACCGAGGTGAGGCATCCGGAGTGGGGATTAAGGAGCCCACTCACCACACCGAGCGAGCGGCCGGATATTGCCCGGGTTCGAGCGTTGTGGACGACTCCTGTAGTAACCTATACCGATATCACCGTGGAGGGACTGGATATTGCCCGGACTCCCGAGATACCGTACCGATTTCAGTGGAGGGACTGGATAGTGCCCGGACTCCCTGAAAACACTCCGTTCCTTCTCCCGCTATTATCCGAGGTGGCTGGACATTGCCCGGGCCTCGAGTAATAGAAGAACTATCCCGATACCGATTCCAAGTGGAGGGACTGGACAGTGCCCGGACTCCCTGGAAACACTCCGCTCCCTTTTCCGCTATTATCCGAGGTGGCTGGACATTGCCCGGGCCTCGAGTAATAGAAGAACTATCCCGATACCGATTCCAAGTGGAGGGACTGGACAGTGCCCGGACTCCCTGGAAACACTCCGCTCCCTTTTCCGCTAGTATCCGAGGTGGCTGGACATTGCCCGGGCCTCGAATACCGGCAAAGCTATACCGATTCCAAGTGGAGGGACTGGATGGTGCCCGGACTCCCTGGAAATACTCCCTTCCTTGATCGCACGTCCACCACGACGGCGGGCCAGTGCCCGTAACGCGTCGCGGTCGCCGCCAGACGCGGTTACACTTTGTACATAGTAGGTTAAGGCCTGTATATAGTAGATTAAGGATTGAAGAAAAGAATAAACTAAATCTTGGTAGATAACGGGGACTCGTTAATAAGAACCCTGCGGCTCGACTGAGTTGACCAGCCGAGTCTCCCCGACCTTGCGTGACGCCTGAGAAGAGGCCGTCACAACTGTAGTAAGCTTTCGTCTTTTCTCTGCTCGTTTCCAAAATTCAACTACGCGCCGCTTATATTCAATGTCAACATCTTTATCACGCTGCGAACAAACTCCTGTATATGATTCTTCAGTCCAGTCTTCATCTGTATCATCTACAACCACAGGTTCCGCTTCACACTCTTTAAACTGATCTAGAAAGTCTAATGAAGCTACTTCCGATATTTCGATATCATTAAATTCAAACATACTATCGAGCAACAGCTTTTGAATGGAGTTTTTTAACCGTATTTCCTCTCTTGTTATTGGAGTTTCCATCAAATACATACTTTGAAATGATACTAACAACAAGTTGATCACATTCAATGGATTAACAATCATTTTCTATTACGAAAATGGTACTTACAAAGTCACTTCTGTGGATTCGTCACACACTCGGATACAACTGAAGAAGTAGCCAGAAACCGAGAGAATATATACCGACTTATCGCAAACAAACAGCAGTACGTAAGTTGGTATATTTAACTTTTATTTTCGAATCTGAAGAATGTATAAACAAACTGATATCTCACTTGTTTTTTGCACTTGCAATTGAACTTGCACATACTATTTTACTTTTACCAAAATGTTTCTAACTATATTTTAAGGTCTTCGCATACATTCAAACTAATTACGATAGCCAATCACGTTAAGGGCGCAGTGCGCCGCTTGCTATAGAACGTAGCGCTACAGACACCTCGTACTCGTAATGGCAATTTTGTTCACGCTGGAAGTAATATCTAGTATACAAAAGGAAATTATATGCGTATTAGATATGTTTTGTTTAGAATTTTATTTCTAGATAACTTGAGAACTACATTTCCCTGTAGGAGGACACCTTACTATAAGTCAACTTCAATATAATTATATTTGTTAATTTGTAGGAAATACAAATTCTGATTTATCCGTATATTCGGTTCGGCTGTGAAGTATGAGAAAATAAATTTGCATGAATATAGATGAAGATTTACAAGAATTATTAACAAAAAAATAACAATTTTTTATGCATTATTTAAACAAATGGACTTTTTGAAAATCTGATGAGTCAGTCATATTTCGCATTCAAAGACACAAAATTCGTCCATTGACAGTATTCCCCTATCTCTATAAATAGTTCTCGAGATATTCCACAAAAATGATTTTTCAACCCTAACTTTGAACGCAGTTTTCACCCCCCCCCCCCAAATATGAAAACGGGGAAAAATAAAAAAACACGTATTTCTTATTTTTCGGTCCTCTATAACATATCCAAAAATCACAATGATCGGAGGCGGACACCTAAAATACTCTCCTAGTCAGACAATTTTCTGAAAGTGGACGAATTAATTTTTCACCACAGTAAATACAATACCACCTTCTTAAGACCATTAATTTTTTTTTCGTCATTTCTTTAGATTCAATTTTTAACACAGCTTTCTTTTTTTTTTTTTTTGACACCATGATCCCTGATTGGTCCTTTTTATGTACGCACGTACCATTTGTACATAAACAATTATCATATTTATAATCATAAAAATACTGAAATGGAAAAAAGGGTGATCCGATTAACCCCATATATAAGGATTTCAAAGATTGTAGATTACATAAACATATTATGATATAATAGTTTAAAATATATCAAATACTAGGGGGCGCCATTAGCAGCTGCAGAAAGTGATAGCGTTTTATGTAGCTGTGCACAATTCTAAGTTTCGTGAAGTATTATTCCAAACAATTGCAAGATAGAATATACATACAGGGTGTCCCAAAAATGCTGCGGTTCCTTAAAGGGGGTGATTCGGGGGGTGATTGCAAACAACTTTTTCCTTTGCGAAAATGCCCTCCGAGGTTTCGTTAACGAGATATTAATAAAAAGCACCGACCAATCAGAGCGTGAGCCTTCCGCTGGAGGTCCCGCGCTAGCGTGGCCGCGCGCCGGGCCGCGCTGCGACTACGAACAAGCAAGGCGGCATGCATCGAAGGAAATTGCGTAGAATGGCAAATGAAAAAGACGTAACAAAAAAATCGAACCTTTTGCCATGGTATGTTTGCCATTTAAAGTGAATAATGAATAAAGGATAAATGGATGAAAATCACGTGTAACGTAAAAAGACGAAAACACATTTTTTTTAGAAGATTCGAAAATAATAATTATTTGAAGTGGGAGGATAAGGAATACGTAAAATTCCTTGTGTTAATAACATATCCAAGAAAAGGCAATGTAACAGGAAATTAACGAAAAGTGATCGTAGTTCGTTATTGTGATAAAAATCCGTAACTCAATAACGGCCAGCACTGTTGCTGATAACGAATAAGTCTGTTTAAAAAGGCCGAATAAATATTTTCGTACGAGAATTTTGAGAATTATCGCCGGAAATAAGCCATAGCTTGCGTTAAATTTAAAAATGAATGATCACCATTAAAGTAACTAAAACTCACCCTTGTAGAAAATTCACCTGCAACTTGAAAACTTGTGTCACTGGGTCACTGAACCGATCCTGGTCATCGATGGACGAGCCCAGTGCACAGCTGATCCCAGGTATACGACACTACCCAAAGTTAAGGGTCGCAATGTCAGGTGCGTCCAGGTCAACGTACCGAATATTCACTTCACTGCACGGCTACTAACACTGATCACTTAATTTACTTTTCATGGAACGTGTTGTTCCTACGTTATAAAAATTGGTGGAAATGAATTTTTACTTCGCGTTCGGAGTCGTGGGTAATCCCCGCGCAAATTCTCACGCTGCAGCACTTGCGTCCTCGTTGTTCGGGGGGTAGACCCAGAACATCGCGTAATACTCTTGAGCAGAGAACATTTGTCTGCGACGTGATTGCTCACTGCTGACTGACAAGATTTTTTCCAAGCGACTTCTTCTACCCCCAAATAGTTTCTCTCGTTCCATTATGAGTTGACCCCCACCAGGCCAAGAGGCTTCAGGTAAAAAGAAGCCAGCACATTTTCGGAACACACGTGTTTTGCAGAAGTGCAACGAAAACTTTCACAAAAGCCCGCGCTCCGTCCTTCTACTGCCAATGTACCCATTGCTTCGAGATAGAAAACAGACACCACGTGTATCGGTTCGAAAGGGTCCGAAGGGAAGAGACGCAGAAAGTCTTCGAGTTGCTATAAAGAAAAAAATGCATACCATTCCTGTTTCCCCTTTCTGACACCCTGAGTTCACGTCTGCTACGAGGCGGAACCAATTAAGTCATAAATTATCCGAAACTGTAGGAAACCGTTCTCTACCGCCGACTTGCGGGACAATACGGTCATAAACCGCGACCCTGGCGAAATGCTCTGGCTGAGCAGCCTGATTAATTTTGGAGAACTAGAAATTACAGAGTATTATCCAGCATCAATACGTCCCGCGGAGAGACACAGGAAAAGAAGGGATAGTCCGCTGACTGCGCGTAGTCCCGCCTGCTTCGTCCTACCCTCAAATTAAAGACGGATCCCTTATCTCTCGAGTATAAACAAGTGCTCGAATTTCAAAACACAAGCGCGCGTCGACGTATTCGGTGCGAGAGACTTTGGGCTTGAGGTCCGATTGGCCCCAAACTAACCAATCGGGCCTGCTTATCTCTCGTGTCTAAACACGCGCTCGAATTTCAAAACAGAAGCATGCGTCGACGTATTCGGTGCGAGAGAAGGTGGGCCTTGGGGAGGAGATATTGCTGTGAAGAGGGCCTCTTCAGGACAGTGGCCATTTGGGAGGGATGCAGGGCAGATTGGTTAGTTTGGGGCCAATCGGACCTCAAGCCCACAGTCTCTCGCACCGAATACGTCGACGCGTGCTTGTGTTTTGAAATTCGAGCACTTGTTTATACTCGAGAGATAAGGGATCCGTCTTTAATTTGAGGGTAGGATGAAGCAGGCGGGACTACGCGCAGTCAGCGGACTATCCCTTCTTTTCCTGTGTCTCTCCGCGGGACGTATTGATGCTGGATAATACTCTGTAATTTCTAGTTCTCCAAAATTAATCAGGCTGCTCAGCCAGAGCATTTCGCCAGGGTCGCGGTTTATGACCGTATTGTCCCGCAAGTCGGCGGTAGAGAACGGTTTCCTACAGTTTCGGATAATTTATGACTTAATTGGTTCCGCCTCGTAGCAGACGTGAACTCAGGGTGTCAGAAAGGGGAAACAGGAATGGTATGCATTTTTTTCTTTATAGCAACTCGAAGACTTTCTGCGTCTCTTCCCTTCGGACCCTTTCGAACCGATACACGTGGTGTCTCTTTTCTATCTCGAAGCAATGGGTACATTGGCAGTAGAAGGACGGAGCGCGGGCTTTTGTGAAAGTTTTCGTTGCACTTCTGCAAAACACGTGTGTTCCGAAAATGTGCTGGCTTCTTTTTACCTGAAGCCTCTTGGCCTGGTGGGGGTCAACTCATAATGGAACGAGAGAAACTATTTGGGGGTAGAAGAAGTCGCTTCTCTCAAGAGTTCTCTGCTCAAGAGTATTACGCGATGTTCTGGGTCTACCCCCCGAACAACGAGGACGCAAGTGCTGCAGCGTGAGAATTTGCGCGGGGATTACCCACGACTCCGAACGCGAAGTAAAAATTCATTTCCACCAATTTTTATAACGTAGGAACAACACGTTCCATGAAAAGTAAATTAAGTGATCAGTGTTAGTAGCCGTGCAGTGAAGTGAATATTCGGTACGTTGACCTGAACGCACCTGACATTGCGACCCTTAACTTTGGGTAGTGTCGTATACCTGGGATCAGCTGTGCACTGGGCTCGTCCATCGATGACCAGGATCGGTTCAGTGACCCAGTGACACAAGTTTTCAAGTTGCAGGTGAATTTTCTACAAGGGTGAGTTTTAGTTACTTTAATGGTGATCATTCATTTTTAAATTTAACGCAAGCTATGGCTTATTTCCGGCGATAATTCTCAAAATTCTCGTACGAAAATATTTATTCGGCCTTTTTAAACAGACTTATTCGTTATCAGCAACAGTGCTGGCCGTTATTGAGTTACGGATTTTTATCACAATAACGAACTACGATCACTTTTCGTTAATTTCCTGTTACATTGCCTTTTCGTGGATATGTTATTAACACAAGGAATTTTACGTATTCCTTATCCTCCCACTTCAAATAATTATTATTTTCGAATCTTCTAAAAAAAATGTATTTTCGCCTTTTTACGTTACACGTGATTTTCATCCATTTATCCTTTATTCATTATTCACTTTAAATGGCAAACATACCATGGCAAAAGGTTCGATTTTTTTGTTACGTCTTTTTCATTTGCCATTCTACGCAATTTCCTTCGATGCATGCCGCCTTGCTTGTTCGTAGTCGCAGCGCGGCCCGGCGCGCGGCCACGCTGGCGCGGGACCTCCAGCGGAAGGCTCGCGCTCTGATTGGTCGGTGCTTTTTATTAATATCTCGTTAACGAAACCTCGGAGGGCATTTTCGCAAAGGAAAAAGTTGTTTGCAATCACCCCCCGAATCACCCCCTTTAAGGAACCGCAGCATTTTTGGGACACCCTGTATAAGAAGGTGGATAGCCAAAAGGGCTGTTACAGTAAGGAGTAGGGTAAAGGACCCAATTACTGCCACCTACTCAACTACTGTCACCCTAAGCTGTTTTACTTAAAATAACGAATAAATCTTGTGAAATGATACATAAAAAAAATTAGCATACAATTGAAACTCTTATTTATACGATACAAAAATAGCACCTAATTTTTTCTTCTAGACGTCCATTTTATGTCTGTTTTTGGTCTGAACGTCTTAGACCATATTAAGACGTCTTTAAGACGTCTGTGCGGAGACATTTCTAAAGGTAGGATCTCCTACCCGCGACTGGTCGCAGTATACTGGTGCAATGGGAAAGCATGTATCTGTTCTCCTACAAGCGACTGCGATCGTCGGGTATACGCCAGACGTAGGAGCCTGACGCGAGTCTGTTTGAGTACCAGCCTAGGCTACTCGAGACGCAACACAATGCGATAGGATCTGTTTCCCATTATACCTAGTCGCAGGCTGGGCACTGCGACCCATTGCCACAGTGTGACAGCATCCCAAGAAATAAGGAAAGAAGTCAGAATTCAAAAGATATGGGAGTATGTATTTTTATGTTACCTGTAGACTACTAATATTAGCACATAAAAGCGGTAAAAATATTATGATGCCTACTTCTGATCTGTGTGCAAACACGTGTCTATGATTGTGTGTATTTTTCGTACAGAATTTTAAATCGCGTCTTTTAATTTTTGGTGATATAAAAGAAAACAATTTTTGGGGCCCCAAATGAGTAGTGTCGATTCTGCTAAGTAATAGCAAATAATTAGTTACATACAGTTTTTTTTCCATACGAAACCAATTGAAAAATTGTCAGCAATCATCTCCTTTTTAGTTCCACTTCCGGGAACTTCTAAACAAATTTTTTGTTTGTTTTCTAATCAACATAATCTAGGCCTTGCTACTGCGGTAAAAGCATTCGCGAATATTTGACAGTTATGGATTAAGTACGTGTATTCTATGTCGCACAGTGGGGGTAAATCCCAAAAAATGGGAAAAAATGCAACATCCTGTATTTTGCATTTAAAAATGCCGAATATTATTAAGGAAATTGATACTAAAAGTGTTAATATATAAGTTTTACGTTATTTAAGAAAATAACGTCAATTCGTCATGAATTAGCGTCAATAGTTCCAATAAAACTACAAGAATTTGATAAATATGCCATGGAAAGTGCAGTGTTCCTATCGACACACGCGCGAAGTTCCATGATGTAGCGTGATGAGTGATGCCCTAAACGGATTGTTAGCGGGCCACGGTTTACTACAGCTTTATGACAGACCTTTGGCCCCCTACACGATATAAAGTAATTAGGAAACATCTGCCAAGTAACTTGCAGAACATCGGAACAATTTTTAGGATTAATCCCCAATTGCTACAACCTAATTCCTCTACGTTCGGCAGGCAATAAACCGTGTTTCGCTACAGTATAAAAGAATAATAAGTATGGTCGGAAAGTTGACCGTGACGAAAATTAATTTTAGGGTCCGCACAATTACCAAAAGAAGAAGATGTTCTTATGTTAGATCGAAGAATGTTTCCTTGGCAATGGTGTAGGAAACGAAATTATTCTGCAGAAAGACCAGTACGCCTCGCGGAGAGCCACAGGAATAAAAGGGGGGGGGGCCATGCGACATTAAATGACCTTATATTCCAACTTCTTTACTTCGTCTCAACAAATCATGTATTATGAATATAAATGTATGCCAATGCATGAAAGAATACCCCTTCAGAACCAGGTATAACGATAACGAGAGTTCGTACAGTATCTTCAAGGTTTCTGCTTTCAACTATTTTATATTTTTGACTTTATTGTATAAAGAAGAGAAAATGATATGGAAGTAATTGCTGTTGTGATATAATTATGAAACAAAAATTTTGGAAACACCGTTCTTCGAGAAGGGGGGACCCGCGCTCTGTGAATTCGTCGGCGGAGTAGGAACCCTCTCCCTGTTCACGAAGTGGGGGAGGAAAATACCCACCACATTTTGTTCCAAAATACTAAGCAGGCTGATCGGTCAAAGCGTCTCGCCAGGGCCACGGTTTATGGCGGTATGGTCCCGCGAGTCGACGGTAGACAACGGTACGTGCGGGTCCGAACTCATTATAGATATGTACCATTCACCGACAGAACAATCAACGGATTAACTCAGTGCGAAGAAAGTTGAAACCCCTGTAAAAAACGAAGGGCGTTGATTGTCCCTGTTCGACATCAGGTACACAAATGCTTCCCAACGAACGCTTCGAAAACAAGCAATTGCCTACCGTAAACAAATGAAGAAATTTCGCTTCGAAAAATTCTAAATTACCGGCTGTAAAAGATAATTGGAATTTCCGCCTCGCGCTGAGCCCACTTTGGTCCCGCAAGGCGAAATATGCAGAAATAGTGGTAAACCTGTATCCATGTTTGCCTATATACCAAATACTGTTCACAAAGTGTAAATACATTCCTGCGAAAGTATAAAATATTTTGGCAACCTTCCAATCGGCCAATGGGGAAGATGACTGCAACTTTTTCCCACCCGTGACGCCACCAGCACACATGCCACTTGTCATCGGTGTGTTATAAAACATTAATATGTAACTACCAACTTCATACATTCCACAAATGAAAAATTCATGCGCAATCCATTCACACATGCGCACTAATGCAAAACCGCAGTGCATGCGCTAGTGGCGCCTTCTGCGCCGAGCTTTGCGTCATCTTTCCCATTGGGTGGACAGACCAAAGAAGAAGGCAGAAATAAAGATTTTAAAAATTATAGAAAAAATTGTAGCTCAAAATATTCCCACTGCAATACAGACGAAGATGTTTTAAACTTTTTATGCATTTCTTTAGATCCAGTAATAGTTTTCTATCTTTGCCGAAAGAAAATCAAAAATCTTTTTTATAAAGTAGCTTAATATGATTCGGCATTTCGATTGCGAAAAATGGCATGTTGAATAGTTCCTCTATTTCTTGGGATTCTGCCCCACTGTGGCAATGGACTTGGTCGCAGGTAGGAGTGTGCGGATCGTCCCGAGGCTCGGGTTCCTGGCCCTCGGGACGGGTCGGGAAATTTCGGGTGGGGTTGCGATACTTTCATATTGCTCGAGATCCCGAGACTCGTTTCGGGCTACAAGCAAAGAGGAGATATAATAAGAGGCGTCACTCAACAAGGACAGAAATAAACTAGGGAAATCACTAGACAACCAATTTAAATGCCCATTCGGCAATGATTGGTAAACTTCGCCAATAATCAGCAAACTGCGGTAAGGTACATTTAGTCGATTTGAATATCCCGCTCGAATAGACAACCAGTTTAAACGTCCGAGTTTTGTCGAGCCGACCTGAAATCAAATTGCCCGCTCATGGCGGCTATGCTTGTAGCCCGAATCGAGTCTCGGGATCCCGAAACCGTCGGGATCTCGGGCAATACGAAAGTATCGGGACCCCGCCCGATCGCGCCCGAAAGTTTCCGTCCCGAGCCAGAAAATTCGGGTATCCGCACACCCCTGGTCGCAGGCAAGGAGATTCAGCCTGGGGCCAGTCGCTGGGTCAAATCGCTGCGACCAGTCGCGGGTAGG
Source organism: Andrena praecox (assembly GCA_963932275.1). Lineage (NCBI taxonomy): Eukaryota > Metazoa > Arthropoda > Insecta > Hymenoptera > Andrenidae > Andrena > Andrena praecox. The sequence goes on from OZ010731.1 coordinate 34,124,014, forward strand.
ACATCCTACCTTAAGACATCTGTCTACAGACGTCCTTAAGGCGTCTGTGCCAGGACGTCTTTTAAACGACTGTGTTGAGACGTCTTTTAAACGACTGTGTTGAGACGTCTTTTACACGACTGTGTTAAGACGCCTTTAAGACGTCTGTCCTTAGATGTTTCTAAGACGTCTGTCCGAGTAAGTGTTTGGGTCGTCTCTAAAACGTCCATGTCAAGACTTTTTGTAAACGAGTGCGATTAGATGTCTTAAAGACGCATGTGTACATAAACAAGTCATGACTAGGCCGGCTCGCGATGGATACTTCTCGCAGGTGGGATACAGCAGTCATGCCTATAAGAGAGCCGGGTAGATCATATACCGTCACTCTCGAGTACCGGCGTTTTTTGAAGAAGGAAATTTATATTTTCGACTTGAACATGAATATGCCAAAAAATGTCTCGATCATTCGCTATTGCAAGTTCTTCTTTTTTATGAAGCAACGAAAATATTGAGCAGCATGAAAATAGACTTTCTCAAATGAGAACAAGAGCAGCTACTCAACGGACTTCTTTTTTCAAAATACTTAATTTCATTAAAAGATATTAATTCTAATAAACACGAATCAAGTGACGCTTAATATCTCTAATATCTTTTTAAAGAGCTGCAGTAGGTCTAATCAAGTCCTTACGAAGACGTCTTTCAGGCGTCATGAAAATCTGAAATGGACGTCTTTAAGACGTCTTCACGACCACTTGAAGATGTCTATAAGACGTCTTATAGACGTCTTCAAGGCCTTTCTCCCGCCACGCGCCTGGCCCCCGCGGCGGCCAAGCAGCTAGGAGCGCCTCAGGCCCGTACTACGTGAACCACGCGTGGCGTATTAGGGCGACATTGTATCAATAAGTTTCCACATGGTTCCAGAGAGCACGATTGTCGATGCGTTTTTGTTTTGTCAACGCGCCACGCGTGGGTCATATGCTACGGGCCTGAGGCACTCCAAGTCGCTAGGCCGCTGCGGGGGCCAAGACGCGCGGCGGGAGAAAGGAGGCGTTGCCTCTGAAAATCGGCCGCTGCGTGCACTTAATTCCCAAGCCTGTTTTAAATAATATAAGCATCATAGAAAGTAATAACGATCGGAATTCAACGATTCATTAAGTCCTTTTATTTATTAACTAGCATGCCCCGTGTCGGCCTCTGCCCGAATTATTAGCGTGACTCATTCTAGTTTATTAAAATTATAATATGTTTTAATGAAATTAAGTATTTTGAAAAAAAGCTTGTTCTCAGTTTTGAGAGTTTATTTTGATGCTGCTCGCTACTTTCGTTTCATCTTCAATAAAAAGAATGTCTGGCACCAGCGGATGCCCTAGAGAGGTTTTGTTTTGGCATGTATATGTTAATTAACCCGTTAACCCGAAAATATTACCGTCCGTTATCGGAAAGTGGTGGTACTCGAAAGTGACGGTACACGATCTGCCCGGTTCTCTTATAGGCATGACTGCTGTATTCCACCTGCGAGAAGCGCTCGGCCCGATTCGCCGCCTGGTGGTCGCGCCGCGTAGTATCCATCGCAGCCGGCCGAGTCATGACTTCTTTATGTACATAATAATAAATTACACAGATTAATTATATTTTACGTGATTAAACGTAGCCTATGTCCGTTCTTGTTGTTCAAGGATGCTGTAGTTAAAATTTCGCGATGATTGGTTCAGTACTTTTTGAGATTTTTGTGTTCATACAAACAAACACTGTAGCTTTATTATAATAGTAAGATAGTAAGATAGTAAGATAGTAAGATTGGGTGACAGTGATTGGTACAAGCGTTTCAAGCATTTTGGTATTACTGTCATAGCAGTAGTTGCTCATGTACATGAGACGACATAACCTTAAAATTAGATAAACAGTATTAGGTTAGCTGGCAGCAAATGGGGTGTCAGTAATTCAATCAAATACATTTAAAGGGTGTCAGTAATAGATCCCGAAATATATTTTTGAAATTGATGAATTTTTTTCATCAAGTAAACGTATTAAACAGTAATAAATACCAAAAACAACATATATATTTAGTCTATAAATACAAACTATAAGATAATGTCAGAGTCCACGCTTAAAGTGTCAGTAATTGGGTCCTTTACCCTATTGGCTCCACGTAAAAAATGTCAGAAGTAAAAGAACGCGGATAACAAATTTGAAGCGGCAACATAATCTGAAAAAGGAAGACCGACAGAAAAGGAAAGAGAGGGTGGCAATCTGAACATGGATAGAGGAAACGAAGGAAAAGATAGGATAAAAAAGGATTGAAGAAGGAATTTCCATGTGTAGAATTGATGGGACGTGAAAGCAGTGGTAGGTGCGAAACGAATGGATAAGGATAGTGCTGTCAGCTGTGAGAGACAGAGTGAGCCGGAATCAAGGAAAGCAGAAGCGAGGACGAAGGAGGATAAGGTAAACAGTGACGTGGAAGAGAGAGGGAGTGTAAAGGGAAACAAGACGATCGCGGACGGCGGAATCGATTGCGGAGGATCACGATCGCGTAATTAAATGTTAATTGCGTGAAGGCAGAAGAGCATGATCACGTTGCGCCGAAAATTTAATACGCGATCGCGCTCCTCCGCAATCGATTACGCCGACCGCGATTGACCACACGCTTGTTAATTTATAAGCTGCTGCCTAGAAACTAAAAAATCAATGGAAATTGAAACGCAAAATTCATCATTGGCGTTATTGCTGCTTGACGATTCGCACTTGATAGTGGCATAGTTCTCTGAAATTACTAATTAGTGAGATGGAATATCAATTTACGGATAATATGGAAATTGTTGAGAGTGATTTAAATAGTGTATAACTACTGAAAGTACTGTAATAATTGTAAATAGTAGCGGGAGTAGCGAAGAAAATGCATTCGTTACCGGCACGGAGAGACACCTTAAAAATCAGAGCCTGATAAGGAAATGGTTTTCAAAATTAAATCGCGAGGAAGGTGTTTGTAACATTTGCAAAAAAACATTTATAACCAAAGCAGAAAGTATCACATCCCTTAAAAGACCCGTGAAATGCCAGCATAGCGAGGTGCACAAGATTCTGGCTCAGAAGACGCCTGAGAACAGTGTGATAGTGAAAAATGTATCCGAAAGTCACAAAAAATTTGGGAAATTAGACAAAAATTCCCCAAAGGCGAAGGATTTAACCAACGCCATAGCCCGGATGATAGATATAGATTGTCAAGCATTTTCCATTGTAAGTGATACGGGCTTTAGAAATGTTTTGAATTTTGCAGAACCCAGATATGAAATCCCGGGGCCAACAGTGTTTTCCGAAACACTAATACCGGAATTATATCGGAACGAAAGAAAAAGAATCGAAGAACAGATTGTTAAGGATGTCAGATCTGTAAGTATAACTTTTCCAATGTTTGTCACATTTATCAGCATGTTTTGTGCGATATTAAAAAACCTTTTTAACTTTGTGTAAAATTTATAAATGTCGTGTACCTATTTTGTATTACCTAGGTGCTCACGTACACTTTCACAACCGACACCTGGCCGTCGCTGGCGAAAGAGAGTTATACGTCGTTAACGTTCCATTATATAGACGGAAATTTTAACATAAAAAATTATACCCTGGACATACACTGCATGCCAAAAGCATACACAAGCGAGGATTTACAAGGCCTACAAGGCAAACCAGTATAGTTGAGTGGGGCCTGGATAAAAGTCATGTAAAGATTTTTTTATCACAGACAACGCGGCCAACATAGTCGAGGCCATAAGATTTGGCCGCACGTGGGAGCGTATCCCTTGCTTCGCTCACACTCTGCAGGTAAATAAATAATGAGAAATAATTCAAAGTAAAAATAAATAATAAATCGTCAAAATTTCATATTTAATGCAACGAGTTCTATTCAGTTGGTTATACAAGATGCAATTGAGGATTCCGAAGAATTGGTGCGGATATTAAACAAATGCAAAGACATCGTGTCATTTTTCTAGCGGTCAGCGTCGGCGACCGACAAACTCAGTAAACAGTAGAAAAGAGACTCTCCCGATTGCGAGCCTCTGCCCCTACAGCACACTTCGTTGCAGGAACGTTGCACAGCCGTTGCAGTACATTGCAATGTTGCCGTTTGGTTGCAGGTTGCATTACAATATTCCTGCAACATTGTGGAAACATTGCCGTGCAATATTGCAATGGCCACGTTTGTGCAATGTTTCTGGAATATTGCGCACACATTGCCGTGGAATATTGCGCACATACTGCGTTACAATAATCCAGGAATATTGCGCACACATTGCAGTGGAATATTGCAATGGCCGCGTTTGTGCAATATTTCTGGAATATTGCGCACACATTGCCGTGGAATATTGCGCACATACTGTCGTACAATACTCCCGGAATATTGCGCACACATTGGCGTGGAATATTGCGCACATACTGCAGTACAATACTCCCGAAATATTGCGCACACATTGCCGTGGAATATGGACTTACATATTTTCACTCCTCGCCTACGCAAAGCGTTCCTGTAATGCAAACACACGGAATACAGTCTTAAATACCACAGGAAACCTCCAGGTGTAACGTTCTCAAACGAGACTGTGCCATGAGTTACAGGTGCTTCCACGAATAGAGCGGTTACTCGTGGAATTGTGGGATTGGTTCGGGTGGCGTGCGATAAAGAAATGAATTTCAAGAAACGAGAGTCCTTCTTTTAACAGTAAATAACAAAGATCATTTATTCAAGTAAAGGTTTTTGACACTAGGTCGAAATGATAGATAGATTTTGACACGGAGTCAATATTTAACAGAAAGGTAGATGATTATATAACGACGCGTCGGTCGGTAATAAAATATATCGTTTGAGTTTCGACGCTAAGTCGGTATTACAGAACGTATAGTTGTGTAACGAAAATTATACTTAATCTCTAATTGCACATAGAAGCGCGACGCTAAGTCGGTATAATAGTGCTTAAAGATATGAGGGTACGATACTAAATCGTAAGTCACGACGCTAAGTCGGTATATAATATAAGAGTGACGCTAGGTCGATATTGAATGTTTAAGTGAGTATTGAGAGAGTTCCTTCTCTCAGATTCGGCTTCCTGTTGCCTATCAGCTGGCCCACGCTTTCTAGGATGGAAGTAGAATTTAGGCAGTATCTTCTGGTGCCTATTAGCTGGCCCACGCTTTCTAGGTTTTAGGATAGAAATTTGAGGGGCTAATTAAAGCGGCCTCGGAATGGAAGATTTTGAGAGGCTAATTAAAGCGGCCTCGAAATGGAAGGTTTTGAGGGGCTAATTAAAGCGGCCTCGGAATGGAAGGTTTTGAGGGGCTAATTAAAGCGGCCTCGAAATGGAAGGTTTTGAGGGGCTAATTAAAGCGGCCTCGGAATGGAAGGTTTTGAGGGGCTAATTAAAGCGGCCTCGAAATGGAAGGTTTTGAGGGGCTAATTAAAGCGGCCTCGAAATGGAAGGTTGAGGGGCTAATTAAAGCGGCCTCGAAATGGAAGGTTTTGAGGGGCTAATTAAAGCGGCCTCGGAATGGAAGGTTTTGAGGGGCTAATTAAAGCGGCCTCGAAATGGAAGGTTGAGGGGCTAATTAAAGCGGCCTCGGAATGGAAGGTTTTGAGGGGCTAATTAAAGCGGCCTCGAAATGGAAGGTTTAGTTTGGTGTCAGGAATGAGTCTTAGATAAACTTGCGTTTAAACTGAGGGGGCTAACTAAAGCGGCCTCAGTTCTTGGTTCGGTGGCAGAACCAAGTCTGCTCTCTGCTGCAGGCTGGCCCGTATTTATAGTGTTTGGCGATACCTTACTCTCGCCAATCGCTATTCGCCTGGTCTCGCGTACCAATTATAATTAACATCCGGTTCGCGCTCTGCACTCAATTTATTCGGTGTCCGGTTTATCGCGCGGGCTGCGCACGCGCGCTTGAATCGTTCGCGCCACTGAATTCGCGGTTAGTTAGGCGGTCATGCGCATGCGCTGCGCGTCGCTTGATTCGCTGATTCCCGCCATATTGTGTGTCGCTCGCATATATCCTTAATACTATTAATTTATAATGTCTCAATAATAAATGATAGAGAAGAAATAGAGAGGAAAAAATGTGTATCGGTATCAGCGGTACGTTACATCTCGCCGCCCGGTTTTTCTTTCGTCTCGAGAGATGTAGATGCTGAGGTTTCCACTGCTTGGACCACTGGTTCGCGTGAAGACGTCTGGCTCTCCACCTCCTCCTCTATTTCCTGGAAGGTCCTCACGTCCTTGTTCGTCCTGACGGTCGTTCCAGTTGTTGGGGGTGGTGCGTTCCTCGTGCCGAACAGAAATATATACTTCCACGCTCGGCGTCGTGGATCGGAATGCGTGAGGTATTTATAGTTCTGCCAATCCACTTCGGGTACCTCAATTTCGTGTAGTTTCCACGGTTCTGATTTTACCGGTGATAATCGCGGAGGTTTTAATTTCTTAACCTTTTTTCTCGCTCGGTTAGGCATTTTATTAGATATGTTCTACTATATTGCTGGATGATACGGCTGATTGTTAAGGGTACTCGAGATCGAATGAAGCCTGTCGTTGTGATTCTCCTTACACGGTACTATCCCCATTATTGACTACACGTTCCCCTAAAATCTCTTGTCTTACTCTATTTACTACGCGACTCTGTTAGACTACTGTTCAGGAATGCGCGGTTTGTTTATGTTGTGGTTCCCTTGACCTCGGTATATACCTATCCCTCTTCTGCTTACTCGTAAAAGGTTTCAACGTAATACTAACGTTTTCGTTCGTTTGGTGAGGATATGAAGGTAAAGGTTGAAGTAATTATGAAATCGTTATGTAAGGTGGAAAAATGAAAAATTTATTGAGGCTGTACTTGGCCTCGCTCATGTGCCTCCAAAATATTGAGAGAAAGACCCAAGTCGAGAGCCTCGTCGTTGTTCTGGCTAATGTGGGTGAATGCCTCAATACATTCGGCACATTGTGCCGCCACTCCTATATTATAAATTTGTCTGGTGCAGATCATGCAGTATTTAAAGTTTATGAGGTTTTTCCGCAGTGTTAGGAGGTGGCGACTGGCAGGGGTGTAATACTTTGTGTCTTTCGCGTCCAAGTTTTTGAAACACGAGTAGCAGATCTTGCGGCGGTACAGGTCGCTGCGGTCCGTCCTGTACCCTACCCATTTGGCCTTTAGGCAGACCATCCTCAAGAGTGTCAAATAATGGTCCTCTTTTTCTTTATTTGGAGGGCGGTGTATCCATTTCTCTTCGGGCGATTTCATCGACATTTTTTTTTCCTTTTAGCGTGACTCTAATTATCCGGAATTTATTCAATTATAATTTATTCTTTTAATCACTATATGCCTTAATGTTCCTACCTTAAGTTTCTTCACGGCCTGCCTTGATTCCTCTTCTCCTTTTCTTTTTATTTCTTCAGAAAATTTCTAACGCAGGTCCTTTCGCCAGGATAAGACTTTTCAGAATGAGTCCGCGAGTACGTTCCCCTACCACTTTTGGAATTTGCAGTTCTGCTTGATTGATAGTATTTTACCGAAACATCCCTAAGACCGCCATCTTGTATTTGCGTATAGGCCTTTTTAATTCTATCTTGATGGACAACCTTAGTTCGCCGGGGCTCTATGGCTATCTTTACATTGTTGTTGTTTAGGAGTTCGACAATTGTATACGGCCCGCTGTATTCATCGCTGAATTTGTTTCTTTTTGGATTTAAAAGCATTATCTTCTCGCCCTTGCGATAATTAATGGACGATATTTTCCGGTCATAGTAATATTTTTGTCGGTGTTTTGAATTTGTCAAATTATGTCTTCCTATTTCACGGATATTGAGTAACTTCGTAACTAATCTGTCTACGAAGTCCGGATATGTGCCTAATGAGTCGTTTGGTTTTATGCTTGATGGTTGTCTGGCCTTTTTACCGTATATTAACTCGTAAGGAGTGTATTTAGTGCCTTCGTGTATACTTGTGTTATAGGAGAACATGGCTTGTGGTAACCACTGGTCCCATTGTTTCTCCTTAGTTATATAGTGCTTCAAATATTCAACTAAGACGTGATGGCTTCTTTCTAGGGAACCGTTTGACTGTGGATGGAATGCTGTGGTTTTATACTGCTTAATGTTAAGAGTCCTTGCAAACTTTCGCATGAGAGAACTGATGAATGAGGATCCCTGATCCGTGAGAATGGCTTTCGGGCATCCGTACTGGCATATGAAGTGTGTGGTGAATGCTTGGGCTATCTCTTCGCTCGTGTACGAGACTAATGGTATGGCTAACGAAAATTTTGTTAGATTGTCTTGTATGGTGAGTATGTATGATTTTCCCGATTTTGTGAGTGGCAATGGTCCCACAATATCCATGGATATCTTGTCAAATGCGTCTATTGGCGTATCTGTTATTATCATTGGTTCTTTCGTTTTTACACGCACTAGTTTTTTCCTTTGACAACTTATGCATGTTTTAATGAATTGTCTCACTTCCTTTTTCATGTTCGGCCAATGGTACAGATTCCTGATTCTGTTGTAGGTTTTCGTTACCCCTTTGTGTCCTCCTACTGGTGACTCCTTAATGGTTTTCCTTAATTATTGTTAAACGGTCCTGTTCCGATGGCAGCTGTATAGTGCCATTACAAATCGTGATGCTAATGTTGGTTTGTAAGAATCTTAAATTAATCATATGTTTTACCTTTTCCCATGATATATTAGTTTCTGTTCTAGGCAGTGAAATTTTATTAATATTCCTCTGTATTAATTTATCATACAGGTTCCTTATTATGGTATAGTAGGCCTCTTCACTTGGAGAATCAGGCATCACCATCCCTAAGATGGTCCGCGTTGGTTGGAGAATTTCTAATATACTTCCTGCCTGTAATGGCAGTGGTAAGGTAATTTTAATTTGTTCTTTTGTTACAAACTCCGCGCTTTCCTTGCCCACTGGTTCACCGCGTGTGGTAATAAATATCCCTGCAGTTTCTCTTCTCATCCATAATTGGTCTGCAATTTCCTTGACCCTACTTTGAATAATTTCTTGATTGGTTACTCTTGGTAGTTCTTGCTGTCGTGGCGGCATTTGTTGCCGTGGTAGCCCTTGTCGTCGCGATGATACTTGCTGTCGTGGCGGCATTTGTTGCCGTGGTAGCCCTTGTCGTCGCGATGATACTTGCTGTCGTGGCGGCCCAGTGAATGCCTTGAAATTATTATTTGGATCTCTTCTTATTATTATTGGTGATAATGGCCCAGTCACTGTTCCACTGGAATCTCTGGTGCAGTATTTTTTTCCTCTTATTGGTGGGCTATTATTTTTGCTGCTGCTACTACTATTACTGGACCTTATTTTGGGAGGCTCCCTATAAGCATGACTCTTCGGGACTACTATGTTCTCACTAATTTCCATGATCTGATCCCAATCTTTTTGCATTATTTCAACCTCCATTCGTTGCGGAGCATGAGGTCGGTTGGGAGCGGTTGATTTAGAGGTCGACGGTGGATGATTAATTTGTCCAGGTGAGGGATGGACCTCTACTGAGACCTGAATATCCTTATTTACTTCGAAACTATCGGTAGACACCTCCATTTCTGCTGTTCCCAATTTCGTAGTTACTCCCCTCTTTTTCTCCACTGGTCGGTTCGATGATGTAGTTGTTGTGGTCTTATGTTTTCTTTTTAATTTCCTCTTCATTGGTATTTGGATGAGGTCGAATTCGGATGATGATGATGATGATGATCCATCTCCTTTTGGTTGTTTCGTCGGGTTTTGATTTGGAGATCCTGAGGTCGGGCTCTGCGAATGAGCTCGTTTTCTCTTCACTTGTAAGGGAAGTGTAATAACTGGATTTCGTGAGAGGGCATCTGCGTTTGTGTTGTACCTCCCAGGCTTGTATATGATTTTATATTCGTACTCCGCCAATTTTATCTTCCAACGCATGAGCCTTGAGGTTGGGTTAGATAATGTGTGTAACCATTCTAGTGGTTTGTGATCCATTATTAGATTGAATTTTTTTCCATATACATATGGTCGAAAGTGTCCTACAGCATATATTAATGCTAATAATTCACGTTCTGTTGGAGCATAGCGCGTTTCTGCGTCATTTAGTATTCTCGAAGCGTATGCTACTGGAAGATCCTTTCCTATTTCTCCCTGACTTAGGACTGCTCCGATGGCATAACCGGAAGCGTCCGTTGTAATATTGAAGGGTTCGTTGAAGTTTGGGTATTGCAGTATTGGCTCTTTACATAATGCATCTCGTAGTGTCGCAAATGCATTCTGCTGTTTAGTCGTCCACATAAACTGGTAATCTTTCCTTGTCAGGTCAGATAGGGGTTTAGCTATTTTCGAGAAATCTTTTATAAACCTGCGATAGTATCCGGCCAGTCCTAGAAATTGTCTTACATTCTTCGGTGTTCTTGGTTGTGGAAACTCTCTAACCGCTTCTAACTTCTTGGGATCGGGTCTAACCCCTTCTTCACTAATGATGTGCCCCAAATAAGCTACTTCTTTCTTCAAGAACTCGCACTTGTCCGGTTGTAAGCATAGATTTGCTTCCTCTAAACGTTTCATGAGTCTCTCGAATTTAATTGCGTGCTCCGAAAGTGAACTGGCATAAATCACAATGTCGTCAAGATACACAAACAGTTCTATCCCTTGCAGTCCGGTGAGGACTTGGTCCATTAACCTTTGGAACGTTGCAGGGGCATTTTTTAATCCGAAGGGCATCCGGTTGAATTCATAATGGCCATAGGGCGTAGAGAATGCTGTCTTGTGTTTGTCTTCGGGGTGCATTTGGATTTGGTGGAATCCTGAGGCTAAATCGAATATTGAAAAATATTTGGCACTGCCAAGTTGATCGAGTATATCAACTATATTCGGTAGGGGGTACGCGTCTCCGATTGTTTTGTCGTTTAGTTGGCGGAAATCGATTACTATCCTCCACCTTGGATTTCCCTCGGGATCCTCTTTTTTTCGGGACTATCCATATTGGAGAATTATAGGGGGAAGATGAGTGCGTTATAATGTTGTTTTCTAGGAGCTCGTTAATTTGACGATTTATTTCCTCTTTATGCACCTGGGGGTATCTGTATTGCTTGATATTTACTGGCGCCTCGTTTTCTGTAATTATCCTGTGAAATACTGCATTTGTTGCCCCTAAATCAGTCCCGGGTAGATGAAATCTGTGAGCATATTCTTTTATCAGATGTTCTATACTGCCTTTTTCTTCAGAATTTAAATGATCAGTACGGAGCGATTCTAACACGCGATTTATATGGTCCGGAGAGCCGGGGCCTCCTTGAACGGTAATTTCTTCATAAGGTTCTATCTCTACTGCAGGTATTTCTATTTTTATTTTCTTAGAGGATGTATTGATAGCAAATAGGTATCCTATTCCGTCTCGATTAGTGATTACTGCGTCTCCGATCAGAATATCTGGATGTATGTTTAATTTCGGAACGTATCCGGTTTTAAGAGTTGGATTTAGAATTCTAACTGGTATTTGGTATCTGGATCGCTCTGGTATTGTGATTTCTCCCTCCTTAAATGGTAATATTCTGTTTCCTATTACTACGGCTAATCTTGAATAATCTATCGTTGCTCCGTTTTTCCTGAAGAAATCTGTCCCTAATATTCCGTCTTGTGTGAGGGGTAGTGTTTTAACCACGTGGATTTCTACTACTGCATCTAATATTCTGATTTTAATGTAGCCTATGGTGGGTAAGTGACCTTCTGTTATCCGCTTTAGGTCGTAAACGGCGTCTGTATAGATCTGGGTCCCAGGGAAAACGGCCTCTTCTTTAATTACGCTTAGATCAGCGCCCGTATCGATCATCATCAGGACTTTGTTCTGATGGAATTCCGGTCCCGACAGTGATATACTAGGTGCTTTCCCGATTTCTACTGTTTGCGAGTTAATCACGGCTTGTCGCCGTACTGGGTTTTGGGAAGGATTTGATGTTTCTTGCCTGGGATTTCGAGAACCTGTGGTATTCTGTCGATTATTGTACATCCTTTTACGACATTCCTCAATAGTGTGACCTCGATTTTTGCAATATTTACATTCTACTACTACTGGTTGTGATTGGCGCGACGCGGAATTTCGCGGCGCTGTCCCATTCCTGGTATTGTATGACGACGGCCTTGACCCAGAGTTATACGGTGTTGATCGCGGCGCGGAGTTTATCTTCTGGCATTCCTGAACTGTGTGCCCTACTTTTCGATAATGGTCACAATGTTTTGATTGCCAACTTATCTGCGTTATTTGCCCTGCCGGAATTTTACTACTACAATCACTAGCTGTATGCCCGTATCCGAAACAATTCCTGCACTGTGTAGAGTGTGATAATCCTTCCGCGAATTTATTCCTCATTAAATTTTCCTGACATTCTGCCTCAGCTTTAATAGCGGTGCTAATGGCAGTGTCTAGGTCGGCGAATTCGACAGTTCGCATCCGTGCGTAAATTTCTGGTTGTAACCCTGTTAGAAATGCTTTGATTGAATTTGTTTCCGCGGATTGATTGTACTGCGCGACGTGTAAGGGAACCTCTGTCTCATTACAGTGTTTCAGTTGTAAAAGAATCCCGGAGACTCGACTACTGTAATCTACCGTGGCTTCATTTGACATCTGAGCGATTTTTGACATCTCTCCATATAACTGGATCGAAGAATACAGTGGTGCAAAACGGGAGCTGAGAACTTTAACTACCTCTTCTATAGTATTATAATCGCCGTTAAGTATGACTCGAGAGGCTTGCCCGAATAATTTGCATTTGATCAGCTGCACTAAACCGTATTCGGCGTTAGGCGCGATCATAACCTTCGCGTTTCTACAACATTTCGCGAATTGGTGTATAGTAATATTTCGCCCGTCGAATGCCGGAACCGTGTCCGCGGCATCGCGAATTCTGGTATGCGGTTGACGCGAATTGTCCTGACTAATTTGTAGGCGTTGTAATTCTTCTACAACTGCGTCTACGTGGGTTGGGGTACTACCGGTTGCTCCGTCGGTAGGCATGATTGAAAAAAATTTTTTTTCCGAAAATATGCCTGATTTAGAAAGAAGGAATCTTGTTCTTCGCTAGGAGAGTATATTCTCCCTTGCCACACGTTCGCGGTTTAAAGCAATATGTATCCCACCGCTGTCACCAAAATTTTATACCTGTAACGTTCTCAAACGAGACTGTGCCGTGAGTTACAGGTGCTTCCACGAATAGAGCGGTTACTCGTGGAATTGTGGGATTGGTTCGGGTGGCGTGCGATAAAGAAATGAATTTCAAGAAACGAGAGTCCTTCTTTTAACAGTAAATAACAAAGATCATTTATTCAAGTAAAGGTTTTTGACACTAGGTCGAAATGATAGATAGATTTTGACACGGAGTCAATATTTAACAGGAAGGTAGATGATTATATAACGACGCGTCGGTCGGTAATAAAATATATCGTTTGAGTTTCGACGCTAAGTCGGTATTACAGAACGTATAGTTGTGTAACGAAAATTATACTTAATCTCTAATTGCACATAGAAGCGCGACGCTAAGTCGGTATAATAGTGCTTAAAGATATGAGGGTACGATACTAAATCGTAAGTCACGACGCTAAGTCGGTATATAATATAAGAGTGACGCTAGGTCGATATTGAATGTTTAAGTGAGTATTGAGAGAATTCCTTCTCTCAGATTCGGCTTCCTGTTGCCTATCAGCTGGCCCACGCTTTCTAGGATGGAAGTAGAATTTAGGCAGTATCTTCTGGTGCCTATTAGCTGGCCCACGCTTTCTAGGTTTTAGGATAGAAATTTGAGGGGCTAATTAAAGCGGCCTCGGAATGGAAGATTTTGAGAGGCTAATTAAAGCGGCCTCGAAATGGAAGGTTTTGAGGGGCTAATTAAAGCGGCCTCGGAATGGAAGGTTTTGAGGGGCTAATTAAAGCGGCCTCGAAATGGAATGTTTTGAGGGGCTAATTAAAGCGGCCTCGGAATGGAAGGTTTTGAGGGGCTAATTAAAGCGGCCTCGAAATGGAAGCTTGAGGGGCTAATTAAAGCGGCCTCGAAATGGAAGGTTTTGAGGGGCTAATTAAAGCGGCCTCGGAATGGAAGGTTTTGAGGGGCTAATTAAAGCGGCCTCGAAATGGAAGGTTGAGGGGCTAATTAAAGCGGCCTCGAAATGGAAGGTTTTGAGAGGCTAATTAAAGCGGCGTCGGAATGGAAGGTTTTGAGGGGCTAATTAAAGCGGCCTCGAAATGGAAGGTTGAGGGGCTAATTAAAGCGGCCTCGGAATGGAAGGTTTTGAGGGGCTAATTAAAGCGGCCTCGAAATGGAAGATTTAGTTTGGTGTCAGGAATGAGTCTTAGATAAACTTGCGTTTAAACTGAGGGGGCTAACTAAAGCGGCCTCAGTTCTTGGTTCGGTGGCAGAACCAAGTCTGCTCTCTGCTGCAGGCTGGCCCGTATTTATAGTGTTTGGCGATACCTTACTCTCGCCAATCGCTATTCGCCTGGTCTCGCGTACCAATTATAATTAACATCCGGTTCGCGCTCTGCACTCAATTTATTCGGTGTCCGGTTTATCGCGCGGGCTGCGCACGCGCGCTTGAATCGTTCGCGCCACTGAATTCGCGGTTAGTTAGGCGGTCATGCGCATGCGCTGCGCGTCGCTTGATTCGCTGATTCCCGCCATATTGTGTGTCGCTCGCATATATCCTTAATACTATTAATTTATAATGTCTCAATAATAAATGATAGAGAAGAAATAGAGAGGAAAAAATGTGTATCGGTATCAGCGGTACGTTACACGGGGGAACATAGGCGACCATGGAAAGTATGTGATATTAATAATTAATAACATTACTTAATTATAACTATATACGGTTGAAGCAAAGTGTGAAACTGTAAACAGCAACCAAGGATATTTGTAAAAAAGAAATATTAGATGTTCCAAGTACTGCCAGTGTCTTTACTATTGCCATTTAATCTATTGTTCATAACAAAAACGTCCCGCGATGTCGAGTGTAAATTTAGAAGTCCGTATTATTGGCGAACGCTGTAGGAACGTGTTTGTATTTCACGAACGCTCCGCGTCAATCCGTTTTATGTACGAATGTTGCCTGAACGTCTCACCGGGCCGTTTCCTACAGCGTTCGCTAATAATACGGACTTCTAATTTTACACTCGTCATCGCGGGACGTTTTTGTTGTGAACAATAGATTAAATGGCAATAGTAGGCACAGTGGCAGTAATTGGTACATGAAACACTTTTTTACAAATATCTTTTGTTGCTATATATAGTTTATGAGTTTGTTTAAACTTTATAGTGTTAACTAAGTAATTGTATTAATTACTTATATCGAAAAACGGAATACAGTGTTACATTTCACAGGCATCCTCCGAAGGAATATATGTAAACTCGGACAATATGTGATATAAGTAATTAATACAATTAGTTAATTAGCCCTATAAGGTTTAAGCAAACTGTTAAACTGTATACAGCAATAAATGATATTAGCAAAGAAGTCTGAGCTGTGAAATGTAAATCCACAAACACTAAATACTAGGAAATAAAATAAATGATGTTAAACGATTGTATTGAAAATGCGCTAGAACTAAAAAAAAACATAATTTCTTGTACTACGCAGGATCTTTCATAACAGAATATGCATCAACTTAATACAACATCTAGCGTCGAAATTAATTTGTTGTGAAATATCCGTCTCCACGATTAGGGAGATGTAATGGAGTCTGTCAAAACGAATCTTTGTTTTTAAATAATTTGAGTTCAAAGTGTTGCACGGTAGGAGTATAAGTTCGAATACGTAAGTAACATTCTCAATCAACAGTTCCAGCTGCAGCGGTATAGTGTTCGTCTACGGTGCTACGGGTCGCGGGTTCGAATCCTCCCTGGGGTAAAATAATTTTCTATTTAATACAGATACACGGACGTTATACTACTATGGTTCATGCACACATTCATGTCGTCGCCCCCCTCGGAGACACGTCCGATACATATAATTAATAGAATATCGTTATTTTTATTTTTGGCCCTACTGCCCGAAACGTTGCGTAACCATTCCTCTAAGATCTCCGAAACGTTCCACGAAAAATTCCTCTAAGATCTCCGAAACGTTCCACGAAAAATTGCTGTAAAATTCCGAAACAATGTTCCAGAGATATCTCCTGCAATGTTACACAAGACGGACATAGGAATTTGCTTGAAACTTTTCGGGAACATTTTGAGCAATGTTCCAAATGTTGCAGCGCGACGTCACACAGTGGTTCCAAAATGGGAAATTTTGGAAAAAAATTGGGTTCTCTATGTATTCTTATAGAAAATTTTGCGCTGATTCCGAATATATACCATGTTCCTATACCTAAAATAAACGATTCATGTGTTTTTTGGCCAAAAACCATGAAAAATCACGTTTTTTCACATATTTTGCGATATTGAGCAGTTTTCTTCTGCCTCAATGTAATTTTGTCCAATAGAAAAGTTGTATAGAATTAAAATATGCGTTTTTTTAAATTCTTTAAATTTATTTGTAACTGTCAATATTCGTTTTTTGAACGGATTTTGTACTTGTACAATGTTTAGACAATTTTGTCTAATATATCTAAATATATCAGTCAACGATATATTTTCTGGATAACATTTTTTTTCGCCTCGAGAATGTTGTTATACGATGGGAAAATGTTATGGCCGATGTCTTTCACCATTTTTCTAATGACTTCATATTGATATTTATAAAGTTTAGCCTGAGCCTACTAGACTTGAGGCGCAATGCACGCCCGCACTCGCCTTCGGTTGTCTTTTGGCGGGCACCATGGTGATTTTTACACGCGGCGCGGAAAAACAAATGCATGTGACCATGCACTAGTGTCCAACAATGCGTCTAGCACGGCAATAGTGCCCATTCAGATGAGCGACTTAACAGCTACCTGATTAGTATTATTTGTATACTTGAATAGTGAACATGGAGAAATTTGCAATTAAACACAAAGTTTTGTGCGATATAATTTTTAATCGCGACTCTTTTGACAATTTGTTACAAGTTAATTACCATTACTTAAGTGATGAGCAGTGCGCGTATATTATTCAGCAATACCAGAAGATATTCCTACCCCATTTCAATAAAAAATTCAAAGCAGTCTATGAAAACAGAAAGAAATTTCTTTCAAAGTTTCAAGTCTGGCTACAAGGTTATTTCGAGGTATCATTATCTCATCTACCTGGCACGTCTGACAATTCAGCATCTGAATCATTAAACATCATAAGACGTGGGAGGCCATGTAAATCGTTCGACGAATGTTCCAATCGTGCCAAAAAGTACAAAGTTCAGAGTCACCGAGAAACATTTTCACAAGATTTAATTGATGCCGCTTCTTCCAAGCCAGCCGATGCACATTCTTTTCAGAGTAGCTCTGATTCGGAAATGGATCCCGATTTGGCACTAGCCATGATGACTCAGGCTAAACTTTCTAAATATCAATATGAAGTCATTAAAAAAATGGTGAAAGACATCGGCCATAACATTTTCCCATCGTATAAAAAGATTCTCGAGGCGAAAAAAAAATGTTATCCAGAAAATATATCGTTGACTGAACATTCAGCCAGTGTTCCGCTTCAGGACTTGTTTGATCACACCACTAAAAGGATCATCGAAAGTTGTCCGAGCATGACAGGCACCGATACTTATGACCTGGTGCTGCACACCAAATGGGGATTTGATGGTGCTTCTGGACAGGGTCAGTTTTCACAAAAACTCACAGAAGAATCTGCCAGTGTTTCAGATGCCCATGTTTTTTCCACTGCTATCGTTCCATTGAAGTTAACGTGTATAGGAAACGAAGAGGTTGAGTTGTGGAAGAACTCTAGACCTTCGTCCACGAGGTTTTGTCGACCCGTAAGATTTGCCTGCACGAAAGAGACTCCAGATATTGTTACCCATACAGCACACTCCCATGGCAGGAAGGTTCCATCAATGTAGCAGGACGGTTCCGGTGCAGCACCGGAACCTTCCTGCTACATTGATGGAACGTACCATGAAGAATCCTATGTCCGCCCTTTTGGAACATTCCACGGAACGTTCCGGCCATTCTCTGGCAATGCTCACGGAGCGCTCAGGACATTCTCTGGCAATGCTCACGGAACGCTCAGGACATTCTCTGGCAATGCTCACGGAACGCTCAGGACATTCTCTGGCAATGCTCACGGAACGCTCAGGACATTTTCTGGCAATGCTCACGGAACTGTTCGTAGATTTTACAGCGATGTTGTTTAGGCAAAATTTGTCTGATATGACAGAAAGGATAGGAAATGTAAGGGAAATTGATTAAATTACAATAAATATTGGCAATATTCATATATTTTTTGTACAAGTGGACAACAGCAACAGCAACAATAATAACAATAAAAAAAATAATACGGTATCAGTCCTATCTTATAAAAAATATATGTAAATAAAACTAATCTGAACATAAAATATGAAATGATATATTTGTAGGGTAAGTCCGGTATAGTTCGACCACCAAGATTAAGGCTGACGCAAGAGAGGACACAGTGTGTCATTGATACAAAAGAAATGGTAGAACCCATGTACATACTATTTGTAGGTTATGTCGAACTCCTTAAAAGGAAATATTTTTGTTTGTTTCATATAGATTTCCGTTGGTTACGGAACATGGGTCTGGGCCAGAATTTAGTACATTCCTACAACGT
Source organism: Andrena praecox (assembly GCA_963932275.1). NCBI lineage: Eukaryota > Metazoa > Arthropoda > Insecta > Hymenoptera > Andrenidae > Andrena > Andrena praecox. The sequence goes on from OZ010731.1 coordinate 34,142,688, forward strand.
ACAATTCATTGTGTTATAATTATTTTGAAAAATACTGTTGAAAAACTCTGGTGGATCTTCTCAAACCCGCGTATGTGCAGTTTCAGGCTCTTCTGCCCTCTTTACTTAAAATGTACTTACTGCATGCAGCATGTAATGAACCTGAAATAATACATGCATTTATTTTACAATTTTACAATTTTAAGTGCTGAAATATGATAAATAATAAATTTACTTACTCATTGCTAATTTTAGTACATGTCTGAATGTACTGAATGATTGTTTTTGCTATTTTCCGTACCAACTATATTTTTCTGCCACATAATCCTCTATTAATTTATTTGATCCTTTTCAGTAAATGAATCTATAAAAGGTGATTAATAAATTATTTTAGTCATGAAAAATGGCATCATTACAAACAGCATTCGTGTAACGCCAAACACAGGGTGCATTAAAGCGAAGCAATGAAAATATAACTATCACCATTACTTTAAATAATTGAACGGAAAGTGAAATGAAAGTTATACCGTACATGCATGTTTACAAGGAAACTGTGAAAAGTAAAAGCTTGTAGCACAGAAAGCAAAGAAATATATGTATTTTAAATAATTAGAAAATTGCAGTTGGTTAATAGGCATCAAATATGTTATATTAGTTACTTTAACTTAACGTTACTATAAGCTCCTTAATTTGAATAATTCATATATATTACTTGCGAAACAATCTGTTTTTATCCTGTTCTTATATATCGTGACAGAAAACACAAGAACATTTATATTGTCCAAATACAGTAGGAATGCTTGCAAGGAGAAGATTTCTTTGAATGTACGAAATTCAGGCCCAGACCCATGTTCTGTAACCAACGATGCAGATAGTTTTCATTCTTCAACGGAAATCTATATGAAACAAACAAAAATATTTCTTTTTAAGAAGTTCGACATAACCTACAAGTAGCATATACATGGGTTCTACTTACCCGTGATATGTCAAAACTTCACCCAATTCACTCAGGTCTCCTGCACCACAAAACACACACGTTCTAACCATTTTTACTACTTAAAGCAATTAATAACTAATCACGCTCTAACTATTTACGCGTGTGCTTTCTTACGTGCTTTGGCTTTGCAACCTGTCGTGTCGCACGTGAGGTACGTCACACAACGCCTGGATCTTCACCACGCCGCTGGCTTGGGAAGATCCACCAGAGCCGATACTATTATTATTATTATTATTATTATTATTATTATTATTATTATTATTATTATTATTATTATTATAAACGGAAATAGTCCCATAGTTTACATAAAGCATACAACAATTGACCTTACATCGTCTACACAAAGCGTAAGAACCTAATATACAGGAGAAACTTTTAACTTCCTACTCTGAATAATATAGTGTGTGTGAATGTAAAAAATGTGTAGCTAATTTATTTAAGAAATCAATGGTGTGTATAAATGTTTCTCCTTTTTCGATAAGGATTTTTTAAAAAATATGCACATATACAGTATAATCTGCAACTACAATAATTATTATTGATAGCAATTAGAGAAAAGTCGGTATAAGAATCGATTCTGGAACCTTTGTTGTAAAATGTCCGAAAAGTTGCCTGAGCATTGCCAGAGAATGTCCTGAGCGCTCCGTGAGCATTGCCAGAGAATGTCCTGAGCGCTCCGTGAGCATTGCCAGAGAATGTCCTGAGCGCTCCGTGAGCATTGCCAGAGAATGTCCTGAGCGCTCCGTGAGCATTGCCAGAGAATGTCCGGAACGCTCCGTGACCATTGCCTGAGAATGGCCGGAACGTTCCGTGAGGCTGGCAGGAAGGTTCCAAGTGGCAATGTTCCACCGCCACATGGCTGGAATGTTCAAGGAAGGTTCCTATGTCCGCACCGAGGCAACATTCCACGGCAACCCCCATGGAACCTTCCTGCAAGCTTCGGGCCACGGAGTGTGCTGTATGGGTATAGGAGGAAAAAATCGAATGGAGAATGAAATACAATGTTTACGAGATTCTCTAATCCCGTCGGATGGGCACACTATACGTGTAAAACATAAATTATATTTTACAATGTTTGACGGGAAAGTAGCTCAAATTGTGACCGAAACAAGTTCTGCAAGCAACTGTGTGATTTGCGGGGCCAAGCCTTCGGAAATGAACAAATGGCCAAAACTTATGAAAAAAGAATTAAATGTTGAAGCCCTTAAACTCGGAATGTCAACAATGCATGCCAGAATCAAATTTATGGAGTATGTTCTCCATCTGAGTTATAATTTGCCGTTGAAATGTTGGAGGGTCAATGAATCGACAAAAAGCATAAAAAAAGAAAATAAAATTGAAATTCAAAATCAGTTTCGAGAAAAACTTGGATTACTTTTAGATATCGTTAAGCAAGGGACAGGAACAACTAACACCGGAAATGCATCAAGGCGATTTTTTGAAAATTACGCGATAACTTCAGAAATAACTAAAATTGATGAAAATCTTATTAAAAGATTTAAAATAATATTGGAGTTAATCACGAGCAATTATGCAGTTGATTCAGTTAAATTTGGTGCATATGCTCGCGAAACCGCACAGTTGGTTATAAAATTGTACCCCTGGTACTATATGCCAGCTTCGGTGCACAAAATTTTATTACATGGCCAGGAAATAATCGAACAAGCCGTTTTTCCAATTGGAACCTTATCGGAAGAAGCCCAGGAAGCGCGAAACAAAGAGTACAAATACTTCAGAACTTTTAATACCAGGAAATCATCTCGAAAGGCAACAAATGAGGACATAATGCATACGTTACTAATTTCTTCTGATCCATTTATATCAAAATTACGACCGGAGTTAAAAATAAGGAAACTTCCTTTGAGTGAAGAGGCAAAATGTTTATTGTAGAATTAAAACGATCAAGGTTAGTATCAGTGATCATTTTACGTACTTTGTTTCGACAAAATTGTCTAAACATTGTACAAGTACAAAATCCGTTCAAAAAACGAATATTGACGCATATTTTAATTCTATACAACTTTTCTATTGGACAAAATTACATGGAGGCAGAAGAAAACTGCTCAATATCGCAAAATATGTGAAAAAACGTGATTTTTCATGGTTTTTGGCCAAAAAACACATGAATCGTTTATTTTAGGTATAGGAACATGGTATATATTTGGAATCAGCGCAAAATTTTCTATTGAAAGGCGACTCCCACAAGAGCGATCGACGGTCAACAGTAGCAATTAGGTATTAACCTGTTTTTACGAAAAAAAACTTACAAAAACGTTTGCATAGGGTACAGACGGTGATTGACGGTGAAATTTTTTAATGGGAATTGTACCTCAAAATATGTACTTTCAAACCTTTCCAGTTTCGTTGCGGAGGTAGACGGAGGTACCTGAAAAAAATGGTGATTTCTAAAACACCTCGGTATTCTTGGAGATATTGTTATATTCTGACAACAGGTTTCAATTCTACTTCTTTTTGCTCTACACTATGTAAAAATGAGTAATAAAACTACTCCGGAAAAAAAATGTCCACTTAGTGATATGTAGAAATTTTGGCCATACTTCTTTAGTGCGAGTTTTTCCGCACTTGTAATCGGTTTTAAAGGCTAAGTGACAGGAAATGATCAATACATAACCGATGAAAAAATATACCAAAAAAAGCAATACGAAATTGTGACATGATTTTTTGAATTTTTTCCGCCTCGGAACCACTGTGCGTCACTGAGACGTTCCTACAACAAAGTGTGCTGTAGGGGTGAATTAGATTGGCAATGTGGAGACAAGGTGGAACTCTGAATTCGATATGCTACATCGCTTACTCGAGGTACGACGTCCAATAAATGCAGTTCTTGGTGAGCCGCGGATACCCTTAGACCATATATACATGGAAGTCTCATTGCCTAAGGTTGACTGCCTCGAAACTGTCGCCAACATCACGCGCGAGAGAAAGACATGTGCGGACTGGTGCGAGAGAGAGAAGTATAGAGGTCCCAATCGGCCGTAATGCGCATGCGCCGATATCCTGCGAGAGAGCAAGACATGTGCAAACTGGTGCGAGCGAGAGAAGTATAGATTCTCAATACTTCTCTCGCTCGCACCAGTTCGCACGATGTCTTTCTCTCTCGCACCATGCTGGCTACAGTTTCAAGCTTTCAATGAGACCCAGTGATGCCAGATCGGGGACGGATTCCCTCGAGAATTTCTCCCACCTCGCATGCACACTACGCCGGAGCTGCGGCGTCTCTAGACAAGCGCGACAGCAAGCACGGCGGCAAGACAACTTTATGAACTTCCTACTAAAACTAAGCAGTGCAGAATTTCATTGGGGAGGAGGGGGGGGGGAATTAACAAAATGTATTATGATTTATATTACTTAATTAAAAATTTTATTTGAAGAATCTTTGTTTCATTAAATTCATTCCTTGTTTCTTTATATTAATTATTAATATTACATTATTTATATTTATATTTATATTAATTAAAGTTACAGTATAATTTGTAAATCAATTACACATTTCACTTTGTAATCGCTGATTGCTCTTTCAGCTGTTGAAATAATTCTCTTCATGTGCATCTTCAACTGAAATAAGACACATTTACTAATTAGGACTCATTTACTAATTATTTATAAATTATCATAGGATTGCGTATGCAAAACCATACCTGCAAATTTGTGTAGTCTGACGTAGATCACTGCATCATCTTCTGCTTCAATTATCTGTAAATATAAAAAATCCACATTTTAGTTATTTTAGTTTTACAACTTAATGTAGAACTTAAACTTATTTCTATACTGTGGATTTTAATTAGTAAAGTATTACGAATAAAAGGATTGAAAAGTATCAAGGAAGATGCCATTTCGGCGTACTTTCTTCACTAATGTGAAATGTGACCTGCTCTACCTTGCAAGCAGTCCGCTATAATTTTCTTAATACTTCGTGCTACGCTAATTTGACAAATTTTGTCTATTTACCTTATTTGACAAATTTCCAGAAACTTGTGCGAAACAAGATGCTTCTCAGTCTATATCAGGTACAGATATCTAACCCAGACCTTCTCCGGACAACCTCCAAGCCTGTGCGTCCCCCTCATTTTTATCCAAGCCTGTGCGTCCTCTTCATTTCTACAAGCTTTACATAAAAACCCTAAATTAAAAATAATTTGCTGGTATAAAAACAAATCCCCATAAAAAATTTATTACAAAATTTTGGCAACTTACCTTGTTAATTGAGACAATAATTCAGTGTCTTATGTGGTGTAAAAACTCGTGACATTACAGAAAATTTTGACAACTTTCCTTATTTGACACTTGGTAGGTTATAAAGCGATGACACGTGGTAGGTTATAAAATTCAGTAGTATACATAGGTATATATGTACATTGACGGACGACGATCCCTGCCGAATGATCCCGAGAGTCGACGAAATAAACATATACTAGTTTCTTTTGGCTGTAGGTGTGCGTGTAACGCGTATACGTATTATGTTTGACGAAATTTGGTTGAAGAAGAAGAATCAGAAGAAGAAGAAAAAATTATCGTTTCCGACTGATCCATGAGACGATATTATGATATCTCTGTTATGCATGGACAGATTTTATTGAAATTTGGTATTATTCGAAAGGTTTGTTGTGCCCAGGCAAAGCCCAAGCACACGTGTCACCGCTATACATTATACATATTATATTACGTTCGTTACGAAACGTTCGAGACGTTTCCAAGCTAAGACAGCCGCTAAGCAACCGAATCTACAAAATCAGCAATATGCGAACGCATCGCCGCGACCGGGCATGGTAACGCGTACCACGCCCAAGAGGGATATAAAACCAATCCGACTCCGCTAATAGAGAGACTCGAGATCCGACCCTCGACCGGGCAACACGGCTAAAAACTACTTGTACACCTCAGTCTAGTTTAAGTTGTTTCTGAATAAAGACTTAGTCTTTGAGTTTAAACACATTTGGTGCAGTTCACCCGGTGGATTCTCATCCTTTAATCGCTCCCGAACTCACGATTACGCCAGATCCCGTACCAGCCTTGCGAGCCATCACGCAGGGCACAACAAAATTGGTGGCAGCGGTGGGATCTGCAACGTAAAAGTTTTACCGAGCCTTGACGCAACCGATCAATCGACACCGTCTGAGATTGAACTCTCTCAGACAAGATTATTGGATCATCGCAGTCGCATAGGCTGAAACAGGTTATCGTCGCTACCGAGGTAGCACAGAGGACCGAGGAACGGCCTTGAGAAGACGTTCGACGCAGTCCGAACGACGACGAACCTAGTAACGAGTAAAATCAGCTTGTGAGTAAACGGGTGAATCAACCATCCACCAAACACCAATTCCATCTACGAGGACGCCACGGATCCGAGGACCGAGGCGCACGAGAGGACTTGGAGACCGAGGAACGTGTAGGAGCCGCACCTGAAGGACGGACGGAGAGCCGTACGAGGGAAGCAGCCGTCGAGGTACGCAGCGAACAGCTGTACGGATCGACCTTGCTGGGTCCAGTTTCATCTTATCGCCGCCGTTGGTTCACGTACGAGAGGACGTCCGACCGAGCCGACGACATGTGCTTGCGAGCAGCATTGTGAGTAAATGAAGCGTATACCGAGTCCGAAACAGAAGACGCGAGCGTAAATATTGTAAACCAGAGTCCTAAAGAAATCCAGAGACGGTACATGCATGTCTATAGAAGACGAACGCGCGAATCAATTCAAGCTTCCGGGTCAAAGGAGCTTGTCGAGATCATTCGAACCGTTTTTCAATAAAAAGTTAACCTTCTTACGAGAAGAACTAGACCTTCTACCTTCTATAGACCATCCAAGATCGTCCCGCCAAACACTTCGACCGCCGCCGTTAAAACTAAACGTTAGACAGAACGACGATTCAAGCGTAGAATCATCTCCGGAAAATTTTGTGACACCGAATAGAGAATATCCGACTTTGCTAGCGGACTTTAGTTTGTTGGACAGAGTAAATTCGGAAGGACAAGAAATGTCGTTGCTTGACGGAGCTAACCCCCCCGGACTACCGGACGTAAAAAAATTGTCTACCGCGTTGTCGCTAGTCGAGAAATTCGTAGGGAAATCGTCAGACGAGCTTGCAGAATTTTTGAAGTCCTATGCGAGCGCCGCAGAGTTTGTCCCCGCAACGGAGTTACCGCGGTTCTTGAAAACGGTGATAGGAACGAAAATAAAAGGCAAAGCAGCCAAGGTATTAGAGTACAAAGATGTAGATAGTTTCGATAAATTGAAGGACATCTTAACTTCCTTGTTCGTAGACAAAAGATCAATAGGAGCGGTTGGAGCGGAGTTTCACGCCTGTCACCAGCGAGAAGGCGAAAGCGTGAAACTATTCGCGTGTAGAGTAGAAGAATTAGCTGGGGAATTATCTGAACTATCGGTAAAGCCAGGGAACAGCGACGAAGTAAATAACGCGTTAACAGAATCAGTGCAAGAACGCGCTCTAGATGTTTTCACCCTCGGGTTGAATATAAAACTGAGAACGATCATAAGGTCTCGAAACTATGCAACATTAAATGCAGCTATAGCCGCAGCAATTGAGGAGGAACAAGCGATGGGTCTAAACACCTCGCGAAATTACAGGAAATTCGGTAATCAGCCCAAAGGAAGGGAAGGATCAAACGTACCGCGCTGCGAACGCTGTAATAAATTAGGACATTTAGCAAGGAATTGCTATACGCGATTGAGCATGCCACGAGAAAACTATCCGACACAACAAACGACCGTAAAAAGGGAAGTTCAACGCGTCACAGTAGTCTGCCACTATTGTAAAAAACCGGGACATCAGATTAGAGAATGCAGGGCTAGAGAAAGAGCAAACGGACGAGAATATAGACCGCGCTATACGAACACGAACTACAGACGTGAAGATTTCAGACAGAATTTTAACAGAACTCCGGGTCGAGAACAAACTAGCGATAATCAATATTCCCCTACCGCGAGCCGCGGGACAACCGACGATAGACAAACGAACGCAGGACCTAGAGTAGAGTCATACCGAGCGAATATGGTAGTGACATCCCAGCTCGAAAACACAATCGAAATTAGGGCGCCGGAATTGACCAATGAAAAAGCGAATATGTTAGTAGACACCGGTGCCGATATTACGTTAATAAAGATAGGAAAAGTGCAGGACGATGTCCGTGCTGAAAACGAAATAGTCTCCTTGCGAGGCATAGCCCCTATGGAAATTAAAACACTGTGTCTAGTACAATTAAACATAAAAGTAGGAAATAAAACAGTAACGCACCCTTGCCGGTTAGTCAGAGACGACTTCCCGTTAGAAGCAGACGGAATCTTAGGACAAGATTTTATGGCTAAACACGACGTATGCATCAGGGCGAACCTAGGAATAGAGGTGTACGGAATACGATTCCCTTACTCAGGAGGAAACATGACTTTAAAACCGCGATCTGAAACCATTCTCCTAGCTAGAACGACAGATAAAGGCGAAGGTATAGTAGAAGGACAATCTATTAAGCCAGGAGTGTTCATAGGAAATTCGCTAACAGTAGGCCGGAACGGGAGATGTGTAATAAGCGTAATGAATACCACAACAGACGAAGTCCTTATCAACACGCCAACCGTGACATTACAAACGCTGACGAGCGACGACATTGACCCGACGGACGTGATCGGCGACAAGGAGCGCGACACACCGACGTACGTGGTACACGCCGTACACGGAAGAAATAGAATGCAAATCTTACGTGAAACTCTTAGAACGGAACACTTAAATAAAGAAGAAGAAGTCAGCTTACGCGGGTTGTGTGAAAAGTATAACGAAATATTCGGTTTAGAAGGAGATAAGTTGGGATACTCCACGAAGGCGGAGCATTCAGTTACCCTAACCCCAGGTACTAAACCTATATACGTGAAGCCGTATAGATTGCCTCAAGCGCATACGGAAGAAGTAAATAGACAGGTTCAGGAAATGGTAAAGGAAGGAATAATTAGACCAAGCGCCAGCCAATGGAACGCCCCGTTGCTAGTAGTTCCGAAAAAACCCGACGCCTCAGGAAAACGCAGACTCAGGGTGGTAGTAGATTTTAGGAAGGTAAACGACGCGACAATAGGCGATTCATACCCCTTACCCAACATAACAGATATTCTAGACCAATTAGGCGGAGCGAAATACTTCTCAACCTTAGATTTGGCGTCGGGATTCCATCAAATAGCCATGAAAGAAGAAGATCGTGTGAAGACGGCATTTTCGACACCATACGGCCATTTCGAATATAATAGAATGCCGTTTGGGCTTAAAAACGCTCCCGCGACGTTCCAAAGATTAATGAATACCGTACTATCGGGCCTACAGGGAATAAAATGTTTCGTGTATTTGGATGATATAGTCGTCTACGGACGCTCGTTGAAAGAACACCAGGATCGTCTAGAATTAGTATTTGAACGTATACGCGAAAGTGGCCTAAAGCTTCAACCTAACAAATGTGAATTTCTACGAAAGGAAACCGTGTACCTAGGTCACGTGATAACCGAAAACGGCATCAAGCCGGACCCTTCGAAGCTCGACGCTGTACGAAACTTTCCGATACCTAGAGGAGTCAAAGACGTACAATCCTTCTTAGGCTTAGCTGGATATTATAGGAGATTCATAGAACATTTTTCACAAATCGCGAAGCCTTTGACGCAACTATTAAAGAAAGACCAAGCATTCAGATGGACCGCACAGGAACAGGAAGTTTTAGAAATACTGAAGGAAAAATTAACAACGGCACCGATACTACAATACCCTGATTTCTCGAAACCATTCGTTCTGACAACAGACGCCTCTGGAAAAGCAATAGGAGCAGTATTATCGCAGGGAAAGATAGGGCAAGATTTGCCAATAGCGTACGCAAGTAGAGTGTTAAACAAAGCAGAAGAAGACTATAGTACCATCGAAAAGGAATTGTTGGCCATCGTGTGGGCGACGCAACATTTCAGACCTTATGTATACGGCACTAAATTTAAAATCGCAACAGACCATAAACCTCTAACTTGGCTTTTTAACGTAAAGGACCCCGGTTCCAGATTAATGAGATGGAAACTGAAATTAGCAGAGTACGATTATAGCATAGAATATAAAACGGGAAAGACAAATAAGAACGCGGACGCCCTCAGTAGAATGTTCGCGATTACGCGAGGAATGAAGCGACGGCTCAGCACCGAAACACTAGCCGTCACCAGTGAAAGCACCAACGAAGAAGACGAATCCCGACCAGAAGAAGAAACGAGCGATACGACATATACAGAAGACGATAAAAACCGAATACTGCGCGAATTCCACGACACTCCCTTAGGTGGACATTTAGGGGTAAAACGGACCCTGGAACGTATAAAATTAAACCATTCGTGGTCAGGAATGCGCCAAGACGTAGAAAAGTACGTCTCCAGATGCGAAAAATGCCAGAAAAATAAACTATCGAGAATAACCAAAGCTCCCATGGTAATTACGGACACCCCCACGGAACCATTCGAGAAATGCGCACTAGACATAGTAGGACCCTTACCCGAGACAGGCAGACGAAACAAATACGTGCTAACCTTTCAAGACCTACTAACCAAATTTAGCAAAGCCATACCCCTCGAGAATCAAGAAGCAAACACTGTAGCAAAGGAATTCGTCACTAAGATAATTTGCGAATACGGCATACCACAACAAGTGCTAACCGATCAAGGAACCAATTTCCTAAGCCAGGTATTCAAAAACGTCTGCAAATTGCTCAAAATCGAAAAAATTCAAACCACGGCCTACCACCCACAATCAAATGGAGCATTAGAAAGAAGCCATCGTACACTAGCCGAATACCTAAAGAATTTTATCGCGGAAGACCAGACTGATTGGGATGAATGGCTACCGTACGCGATGTTTACATACAACACTACACCTCACACGTCTACTAACTACACGCCCTACGAACTCGTTTTCGGGAGACAAGCTACCCTGCCGACCTCACTAAACCAGGCGCATGGATTTATATCGCACCAAAACCGATACAATTAGCAGCAACTTGCGACGATAAGGGCACAAACATGTATAGTATTAAGGACTCTGGTATAATAACGATAAGAAATAAATGTACTATCACTACCGCCGAATTTACAATAGAAACCGGAAAGCAATACGGAATAGAAAAAACATGGAACTACTTACCTGGTTACAATTTGTCGCTAGACGAAATTACACGTCCACAGACCACTGTAAATTCGTATCGTAACACAAATTTCGAACTAAAAAGAATAATTAAACACCCAGAAGAATTAAATAAAGTTAGTAAAAAATTAGACGACTTACAAAACGACTTAGAAAAACCCGAGATTATACCAACCGAGTATCACTACAGCTTTTTTACACTATCCTCGATAACGGGACTCATAACAGTTACACTATGTATCGTTACACTCTACAAATGTATTGTACACTTCAAAGCGAGAACACCGCGACATTGTACAACGGACAACACAAGTCGCGACAAAACCACACAAAAACCCGAAGCAATAATTAAAATAGTTAGTAAGGAAGGAACGTCTTCCACCAGTTCCCTTTGAACCATTGTAACCATTATATACAAATCATTATCACCGTATAATACAAATATTATATTGTCATATGTAAACTAATAATATGCGTACGTACCGAATTACCATTATAACCTAGCTTAAGAATCGAGGTTAACCAACCGCTAAGAAAAGCTATGGCTTTTCCTCCTTTAGGGGGGGGGGGGAGGGATGTTGTGCCCAGGCAAAGCCCAAGCACACGTGTCACCGCTATACATTATACATATTATATTACGTTCGTTACGAAACGTTCGAGACGTTTCCAAGCTAAGACAGCCGCTAAGCAACCGAATCTACAAAATCAGCAATATGCGAACGCATCGCCGCGACCGGGCATGGTAACGCGTACCACGCCCAAGAGGGATATAAAACCAATCCGACTCCGCTAATAGAGAGACTCGAGATCCGACCCTCGACCGGGCAACACGGCTAAAAACTACTTGTACACCTCAGTCTAGTTTAAGTTGTTTCTGAATAAAGACTTAGTCTTTGAGTTTAAACACATTTGGTGCAGTTCACCCGGTGGATTCTCATCCTTTAATCGCTCCCGAACTCACGATTACGCCAGATCCCGTACCAGCCTTGCGAGCCATCACGCAGGGCACAACAGGTTATATGCGGTTTACATAAGAAAAATGCCTTTAAATTTAGAAAATATTGCAGGCGTGATGAGATATTAATGAAATAAGTTTCAGGTTAGGTTGGATTAGCCCGGCGACGAGTAAATGATAGCGGTAGCGACAGTCGACATATACAGGGTGTCTTTCCTGTACTTGGCGTCGAGACGCTACCGCGTCTCTAGATTATCGCTAAATGAAGAAGAAAAACAAATTATAAAATGCAACTAGTATCCGACTACCGAAAGCGCTATCCAGACACAAAAAACTACGTTAATAAAAAGTTAGTAAATTGTTTTTAAATGCGAGTATTAAAAAGTGTGTTGGAATAGTTTGAATTTAGCGTCAAGTCACGTGCTCCCTTGGGCCCTCATTGGACACACGTATAGAGCACGAAGGACGCAGAGAGACGACCCGTGCTTCCGGTCTAGTAACTCTTACGGCTTGTGTGGTACAACAAAGACTTGATCAGTACTTTTGTATCCATCTCAATATTCGAATATATATTTCTGTTAAACTCATACGGTGATATATAGTATGACCGAACCCACCCGCTACCAGGTTATGGGCCCAGTTTAACAAAAAACGGATCAAAAGTTCTGCGTGTAGGAAATCTTTGAGGTTAGAATACGAGTGACCACGATGGCTACGAGCAGTGTAAGTGGATTGCACATCGAACCTTTGTCAAAAACGAACTACGACACATGGAGGATGCAAGTAAGAGCTATACTAATTAAGAATGATGCTTGGGGATACGTCGATGGTAGCATTCTGAAGCCGGAGGTAACGGCGTGGACAAAGGCCGATCAAAAGGCCATGTCGGGTCTAATTTTGACGATAAGTCCGTCGGAACTCATGTTCGTGAAATCATGTGAAACAGCTCGAGAGCTGTGGCTTAAGCTCGAGTCCGTATATGCATCAACTGGTCGGCTAGGATGGCCACGTTATTGAAACAATTAACGTTACGTAAGATGCAGGAAGGGGAGGATGTCCGTGAACATCTGCAGATTTTCTTTGACGCGGTTGATAAGTTGGCTGACCTTGAAGTAAATATACATGATGGCCTTTTGGCGATCCTGTTGCAATATAGCTTGCCTGCGTCTTTCGAGAACTTCCGCTGTGCGATGGAGTCCAGGGACACGTTGCCAAAACCAGAATTCCTCTGAATCAAGATCCTCCAGGAGAGTGATGCCAGGGCTCAGGCAACCATTCTGGAAGCTCAAGGAGCCATGGTGGCGAGAAAAGCGGGACAAAATCACACGCAGATACGAAATCAAAAATCGTTCCAATTTCGCTGTTTTAAGTGCAATAGATTCGGCCACAAGGCAATTGAACGTCCAAAGAGGGGTGAGCGACCTGAAACATCGAAATCAGCTGAACCATCCAAATCGGTTCAGGAGACGCCACTAGTCGATGACACTTATGGCGTGTTTAGGGCAGCAGTGAGCGTCGTGGCTGAAGTCGAGGAATGGGCACAGCTCGGCAAAGGAGGCGAGCCTAGAAACTTGGATTTTGGATAGAGGGTGTACGTCGCATCTGTGCAAGGACAAGGAGAGCTTCAAGAACATCGTCCCCCTGACACGAGGGAAACTAAATTTGGCCAGCAATTGCTCCACGAGTATTGAAGGAAGAGGTGCCGTACAAATTTCAGCAAGGAACGACCGAGACAAAAGGTCAGTCGAATTCCAAAACACTCTATATGTTCCAAACTTGAGAACAAATCTGGCTTCAGTGGCAAAGATCACAAACCAGGGAAACGAAGTACTTTTTCGAATGGAGGTTGCAATGGTCAGGGATAAAAAGAAGCATGTCAAGATGACAGCTGACCGTTGCGGTGATCTGTACTTTATACGAGAAGAGATCAATCATGCATCTATAGCCACGGCTTCGACCGCATCAAGCATACGAAGGTGGCATGAGCGCACAGGACATCTAAACATCATAGACCTCACTGAAGGCTCTTCTGAAGGGAAAGATGAGAAAAGATGAGAAAGTGAGACCTGAGCATGTTGAGGAGCTGAAGAAGTGCGTTGTTTGTCTGAAGGGTAAGAAGACGGCGCTACCATTCCCAAAGAGTATTGGCACCGTGTAGTGAAAGACTCAGAATCATCCACTCCGATGTTGTCGGCAGGGCGCGAGTTCAATCTCTCGGCGGTGCGTCCTACTTTGCAACATTTATCGACGACTGCAAAAGTGACGTATTTGAAGCATTCAAATCCTACAAAAGCATGATGGAGAAACAGACTGGGGCTCAAATCAAGTTTCTTCAGTCGGACAACGGTCGCGAATACTGTAATGAAGGTTTCGACGATTTTCTAAAAAATGAGGGTATTTAGCGAAGACTGACCGTGCCGAGAACACCACAGCAAAACGGACTCACCGAACGCATGAATCGGACGTTGATTGATATGTCAAGATGTAAGCTAATACAGTCCGAACTGCCAAGGTCCTTCTGGGGTGAAGCTGTGTCAACGGCGTGCTATGTGAGGAACCAGTGTCCGTCGAGTAGCTTGGGAGGTGTGATCGCCTACGAGAAGTGGACTGGAGAGCCGGTACACCTGAGGAACTTACGCACCTTTGGATACAGGGTATTCATCCTTGATAAGGACCCAACCAAGGACAAATTTGGTGCAAGGTCAAAAGAGGGCATCTTCGTTGGATATCCTAGAGAGACGAGAGGTTATCGTGTTTGGGTTCCTACTGAAAGAACGGTGGTCGTAACTCGTGACGTGAGGTTCCTCGAGGAGGGGAATGAAGGAGAGGGATGTCCCGAAGTTGCCGTTAAGCCAAGGACCGACGACGGATTTCTCGAGGACGATCAGGATACGGAACCTATAGAAATCCACCAGGAGATTCAAGGTCAGTGTCAGCCAGAGGGAAACGAACAGCAAAAGAAAACTGAACCACGAAGAAAGCCAGGGAGACCAAGAATTGTGCGAATCGGCAGTCGGGGTCGTACCATCGACGATGGAAGGGGACGAACTCCAGGACGATGTCTTCGGGACATTCGCCGGCGCGGTAGAAGTCTCGATGTAGGAGGCGATGGCTGGAGAGGATCAATGTGAATGGGAAAGTGCAATTCTCTCAGAAATAACCAGTCTAGTCAAGAAAGATACCTGGGAAATTGTAAACAAACAAGATGGGCGGAATGTTGTCGGCTGCAGGTATGTACTTACAAATAAATATGGACCAACTGGCGCCATCGAAAAGAAGAAGGCACGGGTTGTTACAAAGGGGTACAGCCAACGTTATGGTGTTGATTACCACTTTACCTGTGCTCCCGTGGCGCTACTCGAGTCAATCCGCTTACTAGTCGCTCTCTCAGTTGAGTTGGGTTGGAAAATTCAGCAGGTCGACATCACAACCGCATATTTGAACGGAACCCATGAAGAGGTGTATATGCGTCCCCTCGATCGACTCAGGGAAATATTCCCCGTCGGGCGTACAGCTGCATACCTTTCCGACTCTGGAGGACATTAGAGGCCTAATTCGGAGTGAGTTGTCCGTCTGCATTCGTGATTTCCTGGGTGGAGTGAAATCAGATATTGCAGATATACGCAACACCTGTACGGCTTTGTCGGATAGGTTATCGACGCTTGAGAGTAATCTACCCTCGGCCGCTGGCTGAGATGTTTCTGATGGCCAAATTACGGAGTGCGTCATGTCGGAGATCAGCGATAGGCAGAGTAGAGCCCGTAACATAATTATTCATGGAATGTCTGAAGATCAGGCTGATTCTCCGGAGCAAAGGAACGTGAAGGACGTGGAAAGCGCTAGATCCCTACTGGGTGGGGTGTATTGTTTTGACTATAGTGCCATTAGAGCTCACAGGATCGGAAAGGCCAACGTATTGTCCTCACGGCCGCTGTGCGTGATGCTGCCTTTCTCTGATGTTGCCAAGAATATTCTTGCCAACAAATTTAAAAATAAGGGGCCTCTTAAAATCTCGGATGACAAGACTCGTATGCAGCGGTCCAACCTGAACCAGTCGAGGGATCAACTTAAGAGTCTTCACGATAAGGGCGACAAGGACATGACGATCAAGTACATCCATGGGGTTCCTAGGATAGTCCGTGCTTCAACTCCTCCAGTGCGGTCTTCAAAAAACTAAAACTAACCAGAAGTCTTGTGGTTTACTATCAGAATGTTCGCGGCTTGAGGACCAAAACGGAAGATTTACTTTGTGCTGTTGCTTGTTCGAATACTTTCTATGATGTCATTGTGCTAGTCGAAACATAGTTGAACGATAGTCTGTCTAATTATAATGTTTACAGATTTGATAGAAATGCGGATACATGGGTCCATCCTTGACCTCGCCCTATCGAACTTAAGCGACATCCTTGTTGAACTATCCCCTGATGCCCTGGTAACTGCCGATCACTTCCATCCCTGCCTTCTTGTTCACCTCAATCTTCAGCATATTCAGTCTTCAGGAGGTCGGGGTTTACCGAGGTTCGATTTCAGGCGTGGTAACTTTGAGCTTATCTTTCAGCATCTGAATTCTGTCGATTGGGATGTATCCCTTAAAAACCTCTCGGTTGATAATGCTGTTTCCGCTCTGTATGATCACATCTTTTATACAGTGGATGCGTTTGTACCTCTACTCAGGGTGCGATCTTCAAAATATCCTTGCTGCTTTTCTAGGGAGCTTATTTCCCTGATTGGAGCCAATAAGGCTACCCATCGCGACTTCAAGAGGTTCAACAATCATCACGACTACTTGACATTTAACTATTTGAGATCTGCGTATAAATCGCTCTCGTCTGCCTGTTATGATGAATACATTGCTCGTGCAGAATCCAACATTCCCCAAAATATCAAGGCGTTCTGGGGATATGTAAACTCTAACCGGTCTGCGGGTGGTCTACCCAATTCAGTGCACTTCGGAGGGGACTGGCTGGGGATTCGGCAATTGCTAATGCATTTGCCGACTTCTTCGAGTCAGTGTATTCCGCGGCTGACACTGGCTATATCATTACTTCGTCTGATCGGGATGTGCTGGACTTGCGTGGACTCACTGTTGACATCGGGGAGATTCTCTCCGAAATTGAGGGCTTATATATCAATAAGAGCCCGAGAGTGGATAGAAGATCGTTCTCCGGGTACGTGTTCATTCTTGGAAACGCCGCCATATCCTGGAAGTTGCAGAAACAACCAACTGTGGCTCTGTCATCGACCGAGGCGGAGTACGTGAGCTTGTCTGAAGTAGCCAATGAGGCAATCTACCTGAGCCGCCTGCTGCTGGAGCTGGGCCTCCGAAGAATGGCGGATGTTTGTCTACATGTGGACAACCAGGGAGCTCAGTATCTTGCGATTGAACCAGTGTATCATGCTTGGACAAAACACATTGACATTCGGCATCACTTTGTAAGGGAGGCCATAAAAAGAAATGCCCTAACCCTGAAGTATTTGCCCACTGAGCGGATGTTGGCGGATATATTTACTAAGGCTCTGTCTGAAGTCAAGCTTTTTAGGTTTGTTTCAGATATCGGATTAAAATCAGTCGAAGTTTGTAACCAATGAGCCCGTGTCTTGAGGAAACGTGTTGGAATAGTTTGAATTTGGCGTCAAGTCACGTGCTTCCTTGGGCCCTCATTGGGCACACGTATAGAGCACGAAGGATGCAGATAGACGACCCGTCCTTCTGGTCTAGTAACTCGTACGGCTTGTGTGTTACAACAAAGACTTGATCAGTACTTTTGTATCCATCTCAATATTCGAATATATATTTCTGTTAAACTCATACGGTGATATATAGTGTGACTGAACCTACCCGCTAACAAAGTGTGTAAATTCAATAACCGTATATTTGATGGTATTAGTATTTGTTAGGGCTAGATTAGGGCGCTCCGACCCCCCGCCCTGATCTAGCCTCAACCAATACTAATACCCGGGACAAGTTCTAAAGTGGAATACGTTGTGTTGGAATAAGTCAGTTTTTCGCAAATATTACGTCAAACAGCAATAAAACAATCACTTGGTACCTACTGGTCAGGGTTTCAGACAATGTGACTGCAAATCTAAGTGCACCACCAATAGGTGTGCCGGTCGCAAAAACAGTACATAACCGCGATGTTTTATTTTAGTTTAATTCTTTTCGATACACATTAACGAGCGTTCAGTAGGTAATCTCTGAATTGCCTAGGATATCTGTAGACGAACTAGTTAATCTGAGAAATAAAGCTATGTCTTCACTCTTTAACGTGTCTACTTAGATGAGCGCTGTCCCGCGTAGGGGCCCCTCACGCGCCTGCTTCCCCTTCCAATCTCTCTCTCGCACAGCGTGCCTTACGTTGTCAAGGAGACCGCGCGACGCTAAGGAGGCTGCCATGACGGGCTAGCCGGGCTAGCGTCGCGCGGTATCCCTGACAACGCGGACTAGAGTGGGAGAACCCCAAGTTCCCGCGGGAGCGACCTTGGACGGCGCTGGCTTAGATAATCTTCAGATTACCTAATTAATCTGCACTTTACCGGCTTTACGCACATTATCAGTAACAGATATATTGATTATCATTTAGCCTTTGTTTTTTTAAAGGCGCGAAGGAAAGGATATGGAAGAAAATATAGTAGATTAGGCCACTGGCGAACGCACCAGTCTGCCGGTTGCCCTTTAATAGACGTTTCGGGCCGGTCTTTTACGGAATATAAAAATGCTTATAACTACAAAACTAAGCATTTTCGGACATATGCATATACCAACTTTTCTTTTTACCTTGATGAGTAGAACCGACTCTGAAATATTGTCCCGCATATTTATAAGCACCCTATGTGGCCCCAAAATGTGCGGAGACTCACTAGAAATCTCCATATAAAGAATGAAGGGTAATTATTTAGAAGTTTTCCATCCTCACCGATTTCAATGATTTTTGGATATGTTGTCGGGAACACGATTCTGAACAACTTTTTCCTATACATGTTACCGCCGCTCGACCTTCGTTTCCGAGATTGTTGTGGAAGGTGCCTGGATCGAGATTCTCCCTGAGAATCTCGCAGTGTTCCTTGGTCGTCCTTCGCTGTTGTCGTCCGACGGGCTTCGAATACTCGGGTGATGGTGCCGGGACGGGGATACTCGGTTGGAAACTGAGGGTTGTAGGATTCTTCGCCGGTTAAAGAGTTAGGACTCACCGTAAGGTTTAAACAAGGTTTATTCTGTCCCGATCTGGGTGACGTGGACACTGTGGCAATCAGTCGTGAGCTCCGTATAGGTCTGGTATACAGTCTATATCAAGGCTGAGCTCGCATTGCTCGTACATCGTTCTTATACTCTAATCAGGGTGAAGCGGGGACTATCGGGGTCTCCGTCTTTGGCCCACTTTTGGGTGTTTCACCATGTGCTGACGGTTCTCGGTGCGCTTCCGAAATCCCTTACGCGGTTGTGCTGGATTTCGGCCGATCGATTGTGGCAATCGGAATGCGCTCGGGCCGTTACACTTGGGTGTCGCTTGGATCACAACAAGATATTCGCGAAAAACTGCTGCTACTACTACAATGTATTCTGCTGTATACCTACCTACAGTACGCGTCCGTGGCAGCGAGTGCGCCAGCATGGGACAAAACAAATGACGAAACTGACCTTTGTTTCCGAGATATTTGCGAAAAACTTCTTTTGACATCTTCCAACGCAACGAATTTCACTTACCAACTTGTCCCGGGTATTAGTATTGGTTGGGGCTAGAAGCATGGTACAGAACCGATGTGAGTCGGGGTGTTGACGGGCATTCGCAAGTTTCCGGTTCAAATCTCTAAACTCACATCAGTTCGCTATCATGCTTTACGCGCCCGCAAGCGGGCGCGCGCCCTCCGCGCGAATTTACCCCCAACCAATACTAATACCTGGGACAAGTTGGAAAGTGTAATGCGTTGCGTCGGAATAAATTCACAGAAGTTTTTCGCAAATATCTCGGCAACGAAGGTCGACATTGTATTCTACCTATACGTACGCATTCGTAGCAGCACAGCGTTCGGCGATTCGATTTTGTTCTCGATTCTTTTTTAGTAAACTCATGTTCCTTCTTCCTGACCTATCAGTAGTAATCCACGGGCCTCTGACAGTCAAGCGTGTTCAGGAAGTACAAGTTAAACATTATTGTTTTATTTACAAATCCAATTATAATGAAATTACATGAATTTCTAACTTTGTGTAATAATTATGATAGCTTGGTCCAGTTCTTAATTGAACAAAAAGTTATTCGTGATACGATGAACTGTATACAATGCAAGAAACAACTGATACTTGACCGTGACAGATTAATGTTTAGATGCAACAATGTATCATATGTAAAAAATCGGAACAAAAAGAAAATAAAAACGCAATGTGCTGTAAAATAAGGGCATTTCGTAATACACGGTTTGAGTACATTCACCTACCAATTCAGACTGTATGCCGGTTTATTGCCTACCATATGATGCTTCGACCTCCCCGGCCGCAGTTTATAATGCACGAATTAAGTATATTGTGAAACAGACTGGTAACGTTTCTTCGTCTCTTTCACCAGCGTTGCTGACGGAGCAAAGTTCGAGAAGGACCACCGGACAGCAGAGACATCAAAGAAGGACCCCTGAGACTCCCGGTGACCGAGCCTTCGGCAGAGAGCCGAATCCGAGAGGATGCGTCATCAGAGCAGTAACGTCGCCGTGGGACGATCTAGAACGGAGGCCCGGAGTCGTCGAGGGATCCACCAGAAAGAACAAGGACACCGTTGGGGTTTCGTCGCTGGAAACACCGGGGGAGCTCTCCAACACGACGCGGTGGAGATCGTCGGGGGACGTTCCGGAGCGGTTCCAGGAACGTCGCGGGACAAGGAACAGCAACACCTCGTCAAGGGACATCCTGAGGCACAGGTCCCGTCGTGGGACATGCGGAGACATATACGTCGTTGGAGTTCACGGAGCAGAAACGGAAAGGGACGGAGACTTCAGTGTTCCCGTTGTACCCACGCCTTGCTCAGGGTTTTTGTAGTGGTTTTCCCCTGAGCGAGAAGGCAAATGCCGAGGCGGAAGTCTGAAGGAGCCACCGAGCTGACACGACCACTTCTTCAGACCGGGGTACGAAGATCCCGAAGAGGAACCACCGCGGTCGGGACGACCGCTTTTCAAGAGGGGGAAGCAGTGTTGCGAGCACCGGGTATAGGCATATGCATGGCCTGCTAGTGCTCGCAGCCGAAGAGAGAAGAAGGTCGGCCTCCGTCAAGAGGACGATCAGGGGGCCGACAAGAAAGAGTCTTATACCGAACGCCGTAGCGTTCGGGCGTACGTGGCATACCGTCGTGTACCAAATATAGTAAATGGTCATACAATGTGTGTGTTCGCGTACTTATTCTGCCCATTGCGTCGGGGTGGCCTGTAGTGGAAACGCCCCGACGCAACAATATCATCATCCACGGCTGTCGACTGGGCTAGTTTCTGCCGGGAATTATGCAAATTATGGGTTGAACAACACTCAGTTCAAGTAGGAGGTGAAGGTACTGTTGTCGAAATTGATGAAGCAAATATTGGAAAGCGGAAATATAATAAAGGCCGCTTAGTTACTGGACAGTGGATGTTTGGAGGTATCGAGCGAACAAGTAAAAATGTATTTATTCAACCAGTTGACGATAGAATTGCTGAATCATTACTCGCAGTCATTAAAAAATGGATCAAACCGGGCACAACAATAATGTCGGATGCTTGGAAATCGTACAATTGCTTAAACAGTCAAGGTTACAAACATCTAATTGTTAATCATACAATGAATTTTGTCGATCCAGACACCGGCGCACACGCACAAAACGTAGAGCGTGCGTGGCGAGACACGAGAGCCAATATACCCCGTTATGGAAATCGCAGTTATCATTACGTTGGTTACATTAGTGAGTTTATATTTCGACGTCAGCATAATTACGAGAATCGTATAATGGCATTTTTCACTGTAATGGCAGAAATGTTGGCTATACTTCCGAAAACCGGTCAAACCCGATAGGGCTCACATTTTGCAAATAGGTTCATGTTGCATAAAAATAACGTTTGCGAGAAGGATTTTTGGCGACTCGATTTTTTTTTACCATTTCAATGTCATTCCCTACCTTACCGACAGAGCGGAGAATCGGATACAACAGTTATTCAATGCATTCTCCTTATTAATCTCCTCATATCTATAAAACAGAGATCAACTTAGAAAGAGATATCAGCTTGATACTGGGTATTAGTATTGGTTTGGGTTAGACTGGGGCGCGCGCCCGCTCGCGGGCGCGTAAAGCATGGTAGCGTGATAGCGAATAATAAAGAGAATGCATTGTATAACTGTTGTATCCTATTCTCGACTCTGTCGGTAAGGTAGGGAACGACATTGAAATGGTAAAAAAAAAATTTCGAGTCGCCAAAAATCCTTCTCGCAAACGTTATTTTTATGCAAAATGAAGCTATTTGCAAAACTTCAACCCAATCGGGTTTGACCGGTTTTCAGAAGTTTCGCCGAAATGTTTCCAGCTAGCGACTAAATACCAAGCAGGAATGAATAGTATAATGTTCAATTACTTCTACACATACTGTAACTTGCTGCACAAAATAAATTTAATATAGATTAAAATTGTTCTTTCATTTATCACCAAACTTGTTGACAGATCAGAGATTGGTTAACTCGAACCTTTTAGTTTACCCGATATACACGTTGCCTGCCGGTCACCGCGACGCACATGCAGAAACAGCAGATGAGCGGCGATCTCGTGCTGACGCACACGCAGCCGCATCATGCACGTATGGGTCGAATTCAATGCAGTGGTAGCAACAGTTCTTTGTGAATATCTCGGAAACTACTGCCGTACGGCGGTAACATGTATAGGAAAAAGTTGTTCAGAATCTTGATCTTGATAATATATCCAAAAATCATTGAAATCGGTGAGGACGGAAAACTTCTAAATAATTACCGAATGAACGAAGACTAGTCGAGATCATGACCCCTTTTATTGGTGCGTGCTCGAAAACGGCTTGAAAGCGGCGTATGGGAAAGATTGAACAATAGCTTATACTTCACTTTTGAATCTACAAGTTAGTAAAGTTTTTTCTACCAAACGAAATGTTTTTTCTTCTCTGAGGAAATGCACATAGATATGATTAAGGTTATTCACATTTAATTACATCGGTCTTAAGTCTACATATTTTTATAGTAGATATCCTTATATATAGTACGTATATTTTTGCGTACACCGCCTTTTTAGCGGCAGTGACATCGCAAGTCACGCAACCGGCGTCATCCTAGTCGAAACTGTTCCTCAATATTGTACACGCGTGATAAAGGACCTTTCTTATAATAAATCTGTTAAATGCTGACGTGCTACGATCTTTTGGGTTATAGCCATAGAAATCTGTTTCATGTCCCAATTAAGATTCAACAAGTAGTTATTATTGAAAATAATTTAATTCGGTTAATTTTTATTGACCTAAATACTTAATTAAATAGGTATAGTACTATTTTACCGTCTATGTCGTAAACCTTGAAAAGAAACTTGAATTTGTCATCAGGACTTTTCCCCGCAAGCTCATGCATGGCATCTAGAAACTCTTGAAGAGATATGGCTCCTGAGTTGTCCCTGTCGAATATTTGGAAGACCCTATCTGTGAAGAATGGCTGGAAAAAGAATTTTTCGTTAAATTTGAGATTCAGCTCAAAATAGATTTCCCTTGATCAGTTTGCCAGAGGAAATTATATTTTTCATTGAAAATGATTTCAGATTGTAAGGTCGAAGTACAGAATACATATGTTCCCTGCTTACGTTCTTTGAAGTGACAATCTTGTTAAATTCTTCGCGACTTATTTCTTTTGCATTGCCCACCGTTTGCTTGAAAAGTTTTTCCAACCATTCCAAACTATCCTTATCGAAGCCGGCACATGGCCTGTAGAAACATAGCAAAGAGATATTATTCATAACCAATATTTACAGGAAGTAGTAATGCAGCATTAAAGTCACCTTTCATCGCTGACGTTGGAAATGAACTCCATAATTTGAGAAGGCATTACGCATCCTGCATTTTCTTGGTCGATTAGTTGAAATATCTCATCTGTAATCTGTAACATAAATATTTCTGTCTATAAATTTACTCCTGTAATTGTAGGCGGTAAAACGCAGCAGCCATCTTTAGACGTATACGAATTGGGAGGAAAAGAATAAAGCAGTCGCCCGGAAAGTGGAAGATCTGCGTTCGATTACCGGCTCGATACCCAATCGGGGCCGATTCTTTTTCTCTTATATACTATTAAGGCGGGGTCCCACTAGTGCAACGGCGCGCCGCGCACGTTTTTTTTCGACGCGCAAGGTCGATTTGTTGCAGAAAGACGTTCCCACTAGTACAACTGCGCGCCGCGACCGGTCCGATTTACGAGTTTCTCGGATTTTCGAGCAGTTTGGAGCACTTGAAAGGGTCGACTTTTACGACGACGCGCAGTGGGGTAGGAGACCCTAAAAGTTGGCGAAAAATCGAAATACAAAAGAATGTTTACACATCTGATTTTTCATCCCTGGTATAGATGAAATTCCTTCCTTACTCGAGGCGGTCAAAAACAGTTAGCTGTAGGAACTCCATTACATATTTATTCCAAGCGATTTATCAAACGATTTTGTGTAGCTATTTTTTGTGTTTTCTGTATTTTAAACTTCTGTTTCGCGCTGAAGACGTCAATTTCAGGTGTTTATTTAATTACTTTTTGTGGATATACGTTTGCTGCAAGCAATAATACCTTCATAAAGTTTAATTCAAAATTGCCTCGTATAACCTTAATCACTATAGCTGATCTATAAAAACAATTAAACATTTAGTTAACTTCCAAGTCCGATCAAGCATTGTTGTTTGCACAGTTATCATCTCTGATTATCAAAGAACTGAGATTAACTTTCAAATTTGGCTCCTTTTTGCTCCAATCGCTAAAATTTCAATTTATTTAAAAAGGTTCCCAGTTCATGAAAATAATTTCTTTTTGCAAACACTGTTAATTGAAATATTTATATCTGTAGTTATTTTCAGATGTGAATCCTAATACTATTGTTGTATCGGGACAAGAACTTTTTTATATCTTACAAAATTCCCCACATCGAAAAGTAGATGATCAATTTTATTTCTTAATGTTGTATATAGATACATATGGAGGTAGACAGCGCCACGAACGGTCACCTAAACTACTACGAATGGCTGGACCGGCAGAACGTCTGCACGTGTATAGCGCTGAACAATTAGGGCAGTAAATAAGTCTTGATAAAAGTATGTAAGTTCATTAAATAACATAACATGGTGTCAGAAGTAGTCCTAAATTAAAGCAAGTCAAGAGAATAGAGAAGGGTTAGGTAAAATGACCGGAGAAAAGAAAGGACACGAAAACACCGCCAAGGAAGACGGTGAGGTTAAGTCGGACCACGTGGCCCAAGCTGTTCAGAACATGAACATGAACAGTATTCCGAAACTGAACATCACTGCCTCAGAGAATAACTCGGTGGAATGGAAAGAATGGTGGCAGCATTTTAATTTATACCTGCTGGCCACCGGACTGGACAAAGCAACTGAAAAACGCAAAATTGCCATCATGTTGCACACCATTGGTGGGAAAGCGTTGCAGGTATACAATTCCTTCAATATGAATATGGACGAAGCATCTTTACAGCAAGTCAAAGAGAAATTTGACAGTCATTTTGAACCAAGGAAAAATCTAACCATGAGCAGACACACATTTTTCACTAGAACACAAAAATCTGGCGAAAGCATAGAGGAGTTCCTGACAGAGCTCGAAAATATGAGTAAGAGGTGCGAATTTGAGCAACTGCGCCAATCATTCGGCAGAGACATATTTATTGCCAACATGAATTCAAATCTAACAAACGTCCGCCAACGCTTGTTACAAGAAGATGATCCAACACTGGAGAGAACAATTGAGCTAGCCAAAACGGTCATACGGGCACAGAAAAATGCAGAGAAGATGGGCAGGGAATCGTCAAGCACAACCGAGAACATACTGAGGGTCAACCAGCAAAGTCAGGCCTCGGGTCAGTCGGCGTGCAACCAGTCAAGGTCAAAACGCACAGGCAGATCGTCCAGCGGAGAGACCAGGCAACGTCATTACACCCAACATAGATCACCATCCAACAGCGCATGTGGGAGATATGGACAGAGGCATCGCTACAAGTGTCCAGCTTTCAATGTCAAATGCAGGTCATGTCAAGCAACAGGTCATTTTGCAAAATATTGTTTCACAAAAAATCGTCATAACGTCAGAAACATAGAGTCACGAAGTAGCGACCATGAAACAGTCGACACAAATGAAAAATTTTTCATAGGTAACTTCAAATGTAAAAACAGCGAAGTTCACTCAAAACAGTCATGGCATCTCAACATAAGAGTAGGTAGAGTAGAAATTACATGTATATTAGACTCAGGGGCTGGAAACAATGTAATGGCGCTATCAACCTATCAGAAAATAAACTTGTCACAGCCACAATTAGAAAAATGTAACGTAAGAATAATAGGGTTCGGTGATAAAGAAATACCGGTAGCTGGTCAGTGCACATTGCAATGTCATTTTAATGGGTTAACGGAGGCCATTTCATTTATAGTCGCAAGCATTGAGTGTCCAACCGTTCTAGGTCTTCCAACCTGTAAGAAAATTGGGATTCTAAAAAGAGTGTATTCATTGATACAAGATGATTCTAACAGCATTTTAACAGAATATAATGATGTATTCCAGGGTCTGGGATGTTTTCCACCTGTCTGTCATCTCAAACTGAATCAGGATGCAAAACCATGTGTCGATCAACCAAGGAAGGTTCCCTTTGCATTGCATGACAAGCTCAGAGACGAATTGTCTCGTATGGAAAAAATGAATGTCATTGAGAAAGTCACGAAACCCACCACATGGGTTAGTTCGGTAGTCATCACACAAAAAAAGTCAGGTCAGATAAGAGTTTGTCTAGATCCAAGAAACCTAAACAAAAACATTATAAGAGAATATTACCCACTAAAGAATATAGATGAAGTCAGGTCAAAATTGATAGGGGCGGTATACTTTTCAAAATTGGATGCACTTTCTGGGTTCTGGATGTTAAAGTTGGATGAAGAAAGCTCAGATCTTTGCACATTTCAAACTCCCTTCGGTAAATATAAATACTTAAGATTACCATTTGGCATAAATGCAGCATCGGAAATCTTTCACAGAACCATGATAGACCTATTTGGGGATCTAGAAGGCATTCTAATATTCATTGACGATTTTCTCGTGTATGGGGAAACAGTGGAAATCCACAATAATAGATTAAGAAAAGTCATGGAAAGGGCTAGACAAGTCAATTTAAAGTTAAACAGGCCAAAATGTAAATTCCTCGTCAAGGAGGTATGTTTTCTAGGTTATGTATTCAGCAAAGAGGGTGTCAGAATGGATACAGAAAAAGTTAAAGCCATTCAAGAATTACCGACACCCAAAAATGTCAAAGAATTACAAAGATTTTTAGGAGTAATAAATTACCTAGGTCCATTTATAAAAAACATGTCGGAAAAGACACAGGTTTTAAGAAATTTGCTAAAAACTGATGCAGCATGGGCGTGGGATGCAAATTGTGATAAAAGTTTTAATGAATTAAAAGAAACGATCACGAGCGAACCTATTTTAGCTCACTACGATCCCAGATTACCGCTAGTTTTATCAATAGATGCATCCAAATCAGCAGTAGGCGCGGTAATCATGCAAAATGAGCGTCCAATTGCGTATAGTTCCAAGACATTAACATCCTCGCAAGAGAATTATGCTCAGATAGAAAAATAATTATTTGCCATTCAATTTGGATGTAACAAGTTTCATCAGTACGTCTATGGTAGCAAAGTCACTGTACAAACGGATCACAAGCCGTTAGTATATCTATTAAAAAAACCACTGCATGAGGTTCCCGCCAGATTACAATGCATGATGTTAGCTTTGCAATTGTATGACTTGGTCGTCACATATGTACCCGGCAAAGAAATGTACATCGCGGATACGCTGTCGAGAGCGGCCTTAAAGGGAAACTATGTACCCGATTACGAGTCTGATCTACCATATCATATAAATTCAATATACGAAAATTTAGCAATTAGTGAATTGTATCGTGCAAAGTTGACACAAGCGACAAATTCTGATGAAACTTTGCAAAAAATAAAGAAATATCATAGTGAGGGATGGCCAAGAGGGAAAGAAAAGATAGAAGACACACTAAAACCCTTCTGGAATTTCCAAAGCGAAATACATGTAGTAAATGGACTAATATTAAAAAATAAGAAACTTATGGTACCACGTTCAATGCAAAAGGAAATGTTGCAAAAAATACATGAAGGTCATCAGGGAATTAATAAATGTCTAAGTCTAGCTAGAGATGTACTATATTGGCTCAATATGAGCGCAGATATAAAAAATATGATTGAGCAGTGTTCAGTGTGCGCAAAATACAGACCCTGCAATCAAAAAGAACCATTACAAAATTATAATATTCCCAAACTTCCATGGCAGCAAATAGAAGTAGACTTCATGTACTACGATAGTCAGGCATATTTGGTCGTTACAGACTATTACTCGAAATATATAGAAATCGTCCTGATGGGACATCAGTGCACTGCCGGAAGTGTAATTATCAACCTAAAGTCAATATTTGCACGTCATGGCATACCCATGTCACTAGTCTCTGATGGAGGACCTCCATTCCAATCAGCTGAATTTAAATCATTCTTGTATGATTGGGACATCGAACATACAGTCACAAGCCCATACCATGCACAGTCTAATGGTCAGGCGGAGAGTTCAGTCAAAATTATAAAAAACATATTAAAGAAATGCAAAGAAGCTAACACAGATCCATACATAGCATTGCTACATTATAGAAACACTCCAAAAGCTGACTCACCGTCGCCTGCACAATTGTTAATGTCAAGAAACTTAAGAATGAACGTGCCAGTAGTTAGTAAGAAATTGAAACCGAAGGTTGTAAGGTTTTCAGAGTACAAGCGGTATATAGAAAAGAGTCAAAGTAAGAGAGCAAATTATTACAATAGAAATAAGAAGGAACTACCCTTGCTGCATCCAGGTGATCACGTATATTATAAGAAAAATCCCAAATCGGATTGGTTGCCAGGCATTGTAAAGAAGAGGTTGAAGTGTCAAAGATCATATAAAGTGCAGGACGCAAATGGTGCACTGTACAGAAGGAATAGAATACATTTAAGATTTAGAAGTAATGATAGCTGTCACAAGTATGAAACCCCTATACAAACTAACCCAGTACAAACAACACACCCGGTCGAAGTTGAGGATGACAGACAGGTGAAGGAAAGCGAGGAAATAAAAGAATACTATACTACAAGAGCGGGTAGGTCGGTGAAACCACCGGACAGACTACAAATGTAATTAAATGATGTACGGATTAAGCTGTGTATAGTTATTGTAACACTAGCATTAAGATAAACTTAAGAAAGGGGATGTTGTATATAGATACATATGGAGGTAGACAGCGCCACGAACGGTCACCTAAACTACTACGAATGGCTGGACCGGCAGAACGTCTACACGTGTATAGCGCTGAACAATTAGGGCAGTAAATAAGTCTTGATAAAAGTATGTAAGTTCATTAAATAACATAACACTTAAGAGATGAAACAAGAAAACGGACAAAATGTCCCTGATATTTTGTTTTTTGCCATTTTGACTTTAGATTTGTATTCAACGACCTCAAAAACTTTAGTATACTCATTTTTTGTAAATATCAAAGATTACCTTTATATTTTTACCATGTTTTTGGGATTTCAACCCACTGTGCATCGAAAACGATCGCGTGCGCGCTATGTCAGGATTTCTCTGCCACGCGCGCACGCGAATGCACGCCGCGCATCGTCGAAGAGACTGAAAAAAATTGTGTTTTCCAACGCAAATGTACTCTTTACTTTTATATATCACTTGTATGCGTCTATTTATAGCCTATTATTATTGGTTTATATATTAAAGCAAGCAATAACATGATAATTACTGCTGTAAATAGCAACAATTATACTGCTGCGATAGGTATACTTGTTTCTAGATATTGCATAATTGTAATACACTATACAGGGTGTGCGCGGGAACAGTAAGCAGCTGAATATTTCCTAACGTATTTGAGATAGAAAAAAAATGTTTAGTAGCAAATTTATTAGCCCCGACGATTTTTTCTTGGATTATTATTTTAAAAGATACAATGGTCAAGTTCGGTTTTTCAAATGGAACTATATATTTTTTTAGAGATCACTAAGTAGTGCATTTTAAGACAAATTCAATAACAATGAAATTCAATAAATGATACTCGTGTATTTCCTGTGCAGGAGTAGAAAGTTGGCTTCTGGGAGGAATGCTGGTTCAATTGGGAATGATATAATTTCCTCCCTATGACCCACCTTTTTTCACACTATCTAATCAAAGGGCGTTCGTATTTTCACTATTGGTCGCAATGGTAACTACCCTAACCTCAATCTCATATCCTGTGAGGAAAAAAAACAAACAGGACGCCGAGATAGCGTATAACTGAGCGATAATGAAACTATTGAAAGTGATGGCGGAACTGTGGGAGGGTAGCCACGACAGAAAACTTCTTCATTTCATTTGAAACACAGTTTCCAGCAATCGGTAACCGCGACGTAGTAAACCCCTTCAAACATCTCACGTAGTAATTAACAGTGAAGGCGTTGTTTCGGCTACTGATCCAACCGCCAGCGTTAGCTTTATTTAGATAAAGAAAGCAGGATGTAGAAAAGGAGGTTAGTATTTCCACTGTCTTCGACGTGCGCGCCTGGCAGAGCGTCGGGACATTTCGTGCGCGCGGCCTCATAAAGGTGCCATTTCCAATGCGCGGCTCGCCGCGGCGGCGAGCGGCGCGGCGCCGCCTCAGCACGCCGCAGGATTCGTCGTGCGGCCGCAGACGGCATTTCCTATACATAAGCTTCGCCGCCAGGGCCCCACGACGCGCCGCGCTGTCCCTTTTCGAGCACTTGACCAAGGTCTATTGTTGTATGAGGTCTCGAGGACCGTCTTCGACACCGAATATGGGTTTCGACCCTCGAAGGGGTTTGTATACCATCAAGAAAAAGTGATAAATGTCCAGGATTTTCGCATTTCGCATCAGATCTTTGTGAAAACGACGCTAATCGATTCCGTATGTTTCGTCGATGAAACTAACACCTAGAACGACATATTTCGGAGCATAATGAAGGAAATTAGATAAAAACTTAATTTATATAATTTCTCGCTAGCTTCGTTAAAAATAGTCCGATTTACATGAAATTTGATACGATTTTCATCGGGGAAATATAAGGAATTCATCGGTGTCACTTCCATATCTATACGATAAAGAATAAAGAAATATTTTATTTCTGAAACAGGTATGAATCCTCGGCCGACCCAAGCGAATTGAGGTCGCCGACCCACAGTCGAGGGTGAAATATTCATTTCAGCGTATTAAAAAATTATTTATTGTTTATCGTATCGATAAGGGAATAACAGCAATATATTCCTTATGTTTTTCTGATGAAAATCATACCAAATGTCATGTCGATTGTCCCTTTACAACATCTGGGAGACGGATGTTTCCCGACGAACGCTTCGAAAACGAATAATTGCCTACTTAGTCGTAAAGAAATAAAGAAATTTTGTTTCAAAAATACTACATTGCCAGCTATAAAAGCTAACTGAATTCAGACGCGCAGGTAGCGTTGTCAACCCCCGACGTGCGGGACAATACGCTCGGGACGAAATGCTCTGGCCCAGTGATGAGCAACCCGCGTCCTGCGGGCCACATGTGGCCCACCTGAACATCGTCATATCGGTTTTTCATGAACGATGTTATATTTATGTATTTAATATTGTTTCCACTTGTGGCCCACTTCTGACAATAGGTTGCTCGCCACTTGAGTCTGACCGATCAGCCTAATTAATTTTTTGTGAACCAGATGTGGTAAGCGGCCTGTAGACGCGTTTAAAATATTATTGTGCAATATATGATGGGTGCCCCTAGACGGGCAATATCGCGCAGTCAGCGGACTACCTCTTTTCTTCCTGTGTCTCATCGCGAGGCGTTCTGCTACTTGTTCAGAGTTATTTCGTTTCTTACCCAATTGCCAGGGAAGAATTCTTCAATCTATGATAAGACCATCTTCTTTTGGTCATTGCGCGGACCACAAGATTAATGTTCGTCACGGTCAGCGCTCAGAACATCATTCGAATTTATTTTTTACACTGTAACGGAGGTTTATTGCCTGCCGAACATAGAGAGATTAGTTAGTAAAGGAGGAAAATGCCACATCTGGTTCCCAAAAATTAATCAGATTGATCGGTCAGAGCGTCTCGCCAGGGCCCCGGTTTATGACCGTTTTTTCCCGCGAGTTGGCGGTTGGCGTTTGACGACGGTACCTGCGCGGCCGAAGCATCGTACGCACTGCCCATCGACAGAGCAATGTGCGGATTTACTCAGACTGAACAATGTTACCACGTTTTTTACTGGCCTTTAGAAATTTGACAAACAGATGTTCTCGAAACGTTCTTGGAAAAATAATAAATTACCCATCGTAAAGAATGAATGAATTTTCGCCTAGCTCTGAGCCCGCTTTTATTTCGACGCACGTAAGCAAAATACCACCAGTATAGCCACTACAAAGTATTATCCACTATCAACATGCCTCCTGCAAAGACCAAACGCACAATGGCCGTCAATCCCAAGAATAGAGAAAAAATTCATCATACTATTTTTTCCAAACAAGGTGTCGAATCGTATCGGCTACTTTATAACATAAAGTTTTTGTTTCTTTTTTTGCAAAGATGCCTAGAAAACTATCTAGTACTAGATCTGAAGAAGTCGATAAAAAAGTTTAAAACGTCTTCGTGTGTATTGCAATGAGTATATTTTAAAATTCTGCACAAAAAACATACAAACTTTGACACATGTTTACACATACAGCAGAAGTAGCTGCCATGATATTTTTACGTTTTTTAGACCTCATATTATTAGGTTGAAAAAAATATATAAAAACATAATTCCATAACTTTTAAATTCTGACTTGTTTCCTTATTTCTGGGGATTCTGTCCCATTGTGGCGATGGGCCGCGGGGCGGCCAGTCGCTACACTGCTTCTGGAGCAGTGTAGCGACTGGCAGCCGCAGGCCGTTGAGCGGCTAGTAGATTCTGCCGTAATGGCGGAAAACAGACACTCGTCCCATTGTGTTGCTTTTCCAGTAGCCTAGGCTGCTCCTGGAGCAGACTTGCATACACTGTAGCAACCTGCCGCAGTCGCGCGCGGTCGAAGTCGCAGATAGGAGAACAGATGAATGCTTTTCCATTGTACCAGTGTAGCGCGGCGTGCTGAGGCCGCGCATTGGAAATGGCACCTTAAATTAGACCCTTTCAAGTGGACGAAAACGTCGTGCGCGGCGCGCAATTGCACTAGTGGGACCCCGCCTTTAGGCAGGGAACGATGGGGCGAATACGGACACCGGATAATTCTGGATACTGTCTCAACGGAAAGTCATGCACGTTTACGGAAGTTTCGCCAAATAAATTCGACCCGTTCTTTACAATTTTTCTGGTATAGTTTTAATAGTGCCACGCATATTTAAAAAGTGGAAACTCGTATGTAAATTTATTCAAGCACAGTGCATATACTAAGGATAATAACGTAATAGTTTTCAATGAGTGAATGTCTATACAGGGTATTCGACTACTACTGAGAGAAAATATAAGGAGTGATTCTAAACACCATAATAAGACGGAAATCAACAATAACGATGAAACGGTTGAAGCTATAAGCGTTTAAACATATGCCTAATGAAAAGTTAAAAATAAAAATATTTTAAAAAAATTAAAACCGACTCAAAAAAATAAAATTGCACTAAGAAGTAAAAATAATTTTTTCCCTTATTTAATCTACGACTCTTATATGTTTTGTTGGGTTTATAAGAAATGAGTACATTTAGAACATATTGATTATATATTACATAGAAAAGAAATACAAAAATAGAACACTCTGAACAATACTTCGTGGCTCGATAAATATCACGCTGCGATAAAAGGACAAATCGATCTAGACCGGAAGTCGACTATACAGCGCCGCCTATTGTCGCGAATCTCTATCATGTTTTAAGCCGGCGCCAGATTTACACAGTGCAAATGATGAGGCACCGACTTAAAAAATATGAGAGTCTTAGATTAAATAAGGGAAAAAATTATTATTTACTTTTTAGTACAATTTTATTTTTTGAAGTCGGTTTTAATTTTTTTAAAATCTTTTTATTTTTAACTTTTTAGTTTTATATATATTGACACAACATGCTGAGGAGATATGCGCGTACGTACATAAAATAATAATAATAAGGTGACAATAGTATTTATTATTAACCATAACTGGCAAAATATTGGGCCAATGTTGATGCAGTGTAGGATGGGACCACCGGGGCATCGCCCTCTTTCGTATGAAAGAAATATCATCAAAATCAGTCCATATGCTGAGAAGTTATTAGAGAACAAACATAAAAAAAACATCCGGGTCGAATCTATAACCTCCTCCTTTTTGAAGTCGGTTAAAAATGGGCAACTCACGTGTAGCGGTGTCCGCGGGACATGTCAGGCGAGGCGTCGGGTAGAGGCAGAGTTGGGCAAAATGTAATCTTATTACAAATTACAAATTACGATTGAAATGTAATTGTGTAATTCAATTACAGTTTACTTTCCGTAATCGTTAATTTTATTGACCACATTTACAATTGTAATTGCCACATGTAATTGTCTTGATCAATTACAATTATATAGTTTGTAATTGTAATTGTGCAAGACAATTACATTGTAATTGTAATTGTGCAGGGCAATTACATTGTAATTGTAATTGTGCAGGGCAATTACATTGTAATTGTAATTGCATTTGTAATTGTGGAGGACAATTACATTGTAATTGTAATTGTGCGGGACAATTAGATCGTAATTGTAATTGTGCGGGACAATTACATTGTAATTGTAATTGCATTTGTAATTGTGGAGGACAATTACATCGTAATTGTAATTGTAATTGTGCGGGACAAGTACACTGTAATTAAAATGTAATTGTAAATGTGCAGGACAATTACATAGTAATTGTAAGTTTGCCGAACAATTACATTGTAATTGTAAGTATGCAGGACAATGACATTGTAATTGTGCAGGATAACTACATTGGAGAGTAATTATATTGCAATTGTAATCGAAATTTTGCAGCGCAATTACATTGCAATTGCAATTGTGCAAAACAATTCCATAGTTATTAAATTGTAACTATTTGATCGTGGTTACAATTGAACAAGCCGACAATCTTAAAAAGACATTACTTACATAATACATATCTTTTATTCAATGTATCTAGGAGATTGAACCGCTTCCCTTATATAGTTTATAAGTTCACTTGAGAGTAAAACTCGCGCGAGCAGTTCTTGATAGTATTTCTCACAAGTGGACACTACGTCCGAGAGTGACTGTCGGAGAACGACTTTTAAAGGCAACACCCAAGCCTATGCGGAAATGTTTCGCGTTGATGTGAACAAACTCAGAAGCCGCCGCGTTTAGTAAAGTGCTGCGAATCCATCGCGGCGAAATATTCGCGGCGGCAGCGGATCCAACGCGGATCAGACGCGGCTGCCCATAAGCCGCCACGTATAAAAAACTGATGAACCGCGTTGGATCCGCTGCCGCCGCGAATATTCGCGTTGGTCTGTGGGAGCCTTTAACTCTCAGACACTGGAAACGTCGTGAATTGCAGTCGAGTGAATACATAGTAATATTACTATCCGACAGTTGCTTCCGAAATACGAAGCAGCATCCTAGTCTGAAAGTGCTATCGCGAGACAGACCGGAAGGGACGGTCGAAGGACGAGACCTTCACCTTAATTAATTTTTATGAAGAGGGTTCAATACTGTGGAACACGAAAGATAGTGACAAGGAGAGGTTTTTAGGTGTCCGCCTCCGATTACTTTGGTTTTTGGATGTGTTTTAGAAGACTGAAAAATAACAAGTATGCTTTTTATTTTAGTCCGTTTGCATATTTCGGGAGTGAAACCACCCCTCAAAGTTCATAAGAAAAGGTACAAATGTAACTGACGACAAAAACATCATGCACACAGCAAGTTATAGCGCAAATTAAATTTATATCAAGTTTTATTCAACACAGTGTTACAATATTCTTGAAACTAACAATAGGAACTTTTGTGCCTCTTCTTATGAATTTGGAGGAGTGGTTTATCCCCTAAATATGCAAACGGGCCAAAAAAAATGTATTTGTTAGTTTCCGGCCTCTAAAACATGTCCAAAAACCAAAGCAATCGGTGGCGGACACCTAGAAACCTCAGCTTGTAAGTTTTTGCACGCCCATGAATCATGATTACGATCTCACCTCACTGCTATATCGATATCTCGGAAACGATCAACACAGATGTACCTGATTCCGAATAAATATCAAAATATTTTTATGAATATCTCAAAATCTAAAGCCGACCACCGATTATACCAGTTTACAAAATAAATAAAAAAAAAATGCGCAGCAGATGTCACTATCTTTTTCTTATGTAAAATGGTCCCCTGATTCCGAAAAACACGTACCATCAAAATAGTATTTCTAGGGATCGGTTGACCGTATCCGGTCGTGCGTTCATTCAGTATGAAGTTTGAATGGAATGAAAGAAAATTCCTCGTATGATATAAAGTAGGTATACAGGGTGTCCCAAAAATGTCGGACTTCCTTGAAAGGGGTTACTCAGGGGGTGATTTGAAACAACTTTTTCCTTAGCGAAAATATTGTCCGAAGCTTCGTTAAGGAGATATTAACCAAAAACCCCGACCAATCAGAGCGCGCGCCTTCCGCCTGAGTTCCCGCGGTAGCGTTGGCTACGAGGTAGGCGACCGCGCTTGTGCTACGAACGTACGAACAAGCAAGTCGGCATGCATCGAAGGAAACCGCGTTACACAGTTTTTTTTTTAAAACAGAATCTTAAATAAGAATAATTTGAAGTGAGAGGACAAGAAGTACGTAAATTTCGTTTTTAAATAAGGCATAAACGAAAAGGTAACGTAACAGAAAATGTACGACAAGTGATCGTAATTCGTTATTGAGGTAAAAATCCGTAGTTTAACAACGGCCAACACAACTAAATTTAAAAAATAATATTAGGTGTATGAATAAATTCTTTCCGACTGGAATTTCTATCGCGGTGGTATTCAGAAGCTGCCAGAAAAATGGCAAAAGGTAATTAACAATAATGGAAATTATTTCGATGATCGAGTTGTTTTCATATTTTTTAAATCGAACCGTTATTGTACCCTAAAATCGGGAAGAATTTATTTTCACACCTAATAATCACCAATAAATTAAATAACACTCACCCTTTCGGACATTCCTTTCCTTGCTTTCCTTCCCTTTTCGGAAACCTGTGTCACTGGGTCACTGTACCGATCC
Organism: Andrena praecox; assembly: GCA_963932275.1. NCBI lineage: Eukaryota > Metazoa > Arthropoda > Insecta > Hymenoptera > Andrenidae > Andrena > Andrena praecox. The sequence continues at coordinate 34,180,319 of OZ010731.1, forward strand.
TGGTTATCGGTGGACGAAAAGATTTATGGTTGGGTAGCGCCCAGTGCTCAGCTGATCACACTGCGTCCGGGTTAATGTACCGAATATTCACTTCACTGCACGGCTACTAACACTGATCACTGAATTTATTTTTCACGGAACGTGTTGTTCCTACGTTATAAAAATTGGTGGCTGCGAAAGGGGCCGATTACTGTTAATTACTGGGACGAGATTACTACTATTACCCGGCGAAAAGAAATTGCGTGGCAGACTGTCTCGGGCTGTGCAGTCCGCTGCTGTGACGATTAGTCGAGTCACCTATTTGGGCACACTTTTAAAGACAGGACACACGTATTTTGGTTATTGGCTGAAGTTGCCACATACATTGTCGCACCGCGCGACGAAGAGATCGAACGAAACACGAGATCGAGTGGGATAGAGCGATTTGACCAAGCGTAGCCTACGCTTTTGTTTTGACGATCGTCGGTCGGATCCGTATCTGATCGCTGCACAGCAGCGGACTGCACATCCCGAGACAGTCTGCCACGAGTTTTCTTTTCGCCGGGTAATAGTAGTAATCTCGTCTCAGTAATTAACAGTAATCGGCCCCTTTCGCGGCCACCAATTTTTATAACGTAGGAACAACACGTTCCGTGAAAAATAAATTCAGTGATCAGTGTTAGTAGCCGTGCAGTGAAGTGAATATTCGGTACATTGACCCTGCGATCAGCTGAGCACTGGACGCCGATGACCAGGATCGGTACAGTGCCCTACTGACACAGGTTTCCGAAAAGGGAAGGAAAGCAAGGAAAGGAATGTCCGAAAGGGTGAATTTTATTTAATTTATTGGTGATTATTAAGTGTGAAAATAAATTCTCTCCGATTTTAGGGTACAATAACAGTTCGATTTAAAAAATATGAAAACAACTCGATCATCGAAATAATTTCCATTATTGTTAATTACCTTTTGCCATTTTTCTGGCAGCTTCTGAATACCACCGCGATAGAAATTCCAGTCGGAAAGAATTTATTCATACACCTAATATTATTTTTTAAATTTAGTTGTGTTGGCCGTTGTTAAACTACGGATTTTTACCTCAATAACGAATTACGATCACTTGTCGTACATTTTCTGTTACGTTACCTTTTCGTTTATGCCTTATTTAAAAACGAAATTTACGTACTTCTCACTTCAAATTATTCTTATTTAAGATTCTGCTTTAAAAAAAAAAATGTGTAACGCGGTTTCCTTCGATGCATGCCGACTTGCTTGTTCGTACGTTCGTAGCACAAGCGCGGTCGCCTACCTCGTAGCCAACGCTACCGCGGGAACTCAGGCGGAAGGCGCGCGCTCTGATTGGTCGGGGTTTTTGGTTAATATCTCCTTAACGAAGCTTCGGACAATATTTTCGCTAAGGAAAAAGTTGTTTCAAATCACCCCCTGAGTAACCCCTTTCAAGGAAGTCCGACATTTTTGGGACACCCTGTATTATTATTTTTAAGAGCAAGATATTAAGAAATACAAAATTTAATATTTGTTTCTAAAGAAATTGTTCTGTTTCTCATTTTTTGTTATTACTTTATTATTATAGGCGGTATCATAAATGGTTTTAATTTGTTTACAATTTATGATCCTTTACTGAAATTACTATTTTTACACCAGTTTGACGAAGTCATGATTGACTAAGATGTCGGCATCTATAACAATCCTTTAAAAAATTCTATTGTCTTCGCAGCAACAAGTACTTGCTAATTGAAATCGTAATTGTAATTGTAATTGTAATTGTAATTGTAATTGTAATTGTAATTGTAATTGTAATTGTAATTGTAATTGTAATTGTAATTGTAATTGTAATTGTAATTGTAAGCGTAAGCGTAAGCGTAAGCGTAAGCGTAAGCGTAAGCGTAAGCGTAAGCGTAAGCGTAAGCGTAAGCGTAAGCGTAAGCGTAAGCGTAAGCGTAAGCGTAAGCGTAAGCGTAAGCGTAAGCGTAAGCGTAAGCGTAAGCGTAAGCGTAAGCGTAAGCGTAAGCGTAAGCGTAAGCGTAAGCGTAAGCGTAAGCGTAAGCGTAAGCGTAAGCGTAAGCGTAAGCGTAAGCGTAAGCGTAAGCGTAAGCGTAAGCGTAAGCGTAAGCGTAAGCGTAAGCGTAAGCGTAAGCGTAAGCGTAAGCGTAAGCGTAAGCGTAAGCGTAAGCGTAAGCGTAAGCGTAAGCGTAAGCGTAAGCGTAAGCGTAAGCGTAAGCGTAAGCGTAATTGTAATTGTAATTGTAATTGTAATTGTAATTGTAATTGTAATTGTAATTGTAATTGTAATTGTAATTGTAATTGTAATTGTTTTGCACAATTACATCTGGCAGTTACATCTGATAATTACATGTAATTGCAGATTATAATGTAATTGCTAAATGGATTACATGTAATTGCAATTACTTTTTAATCGGAATTACTCTGTAATTGCAATGAAAGTAATTGATTACATAATCAATTACAAATGTAATTGATTATGCCCAACTCTGGGTAGAGGCGATCATAGCCACTGTCGCACAGAGCTCTGCAACGGGCGGGTATATCGCGAGTCAACCCGCCCGTTACCCGGCTGTCTTTCGATTCACCCGATCCGCTCGTGCCCGCGGCGGATGAGTCTGGTAAGCGTTGATTTCTATCCGGCCGAGGCGCCCAAGACATCCCAAACACCCGCACACCCAAGACTCCCAGGACTCCCGAACTCCGGAAACGGCTGAAACGCCCGAAGCAGTCACCAGTCATGACGTCACCACGCGTATCCGACTCGCTCTTGCCCACACTGTTACACGCTCTTACCCGTGACTGGTGACTGTTCGGGCGCACAGTGGGACAAAACGACCCGACGGCGATCAAAAATCTATAACTTTGGTTCTGGTCTAGATATTTTAATGCAATCTGGCTCAATTAAACCGCAAATTTGCCGCCTTTAAGTTGTATTAATATAAGTGATATTAACCCTCGGCGGCCCATGCTAGGCCCGTGCATTTAGACCCATGTTTTTGAAAAGTGAGGCTATTGGCCAACTACAACTCACATTTTATTAACATCCTCACTAGTTATTGTATTATAGTGTGGCAAACCCCGTTTTTTAATATTTGCTTTTGTTTTTACTGTGATCGGTGCTCCAAAGTCTGCCAAAATCGCAAACGTTAAGAGCTTATTAAAAACTTTTATGTTTCCCATAGTTTTTATTCACGATTCTGAAAAAAATTTCTTTCAGAGGTGCAATTTAAGTTAGTTACAAAGTTAATTACATATATATATATTGTTGCGCCGGGGCGTTTCCCGTACCGGCCACCCCGACGCAACGGGTATAATAATAACGCGGGTTCACTCTAACGACCGGTTACATTATTCTGGTATACAATTATGTGAGCCGTACGTCCGAACGTTAGGACGTACGGTGATGGACTCTTTCTTTGTCGGCCTCCTGATCGTCCTCTTGACGGAGGCCGACTGTCTTCTCTCTTCGGCTGCGAGCACCAGTAGGCTATGCACGGGCCTATACCCGGTGCTCGCAACAATATATTTTGTTAAGGCCATACATTCGGGTAAAATGTTAACAAACTTTTTATAAAATTGTAAAAAGTTGCAACCATTTGCAATGGGTGTAATTGATATCATGTGAAAGAATGAACCCTTCTCTCCTAGAGACAAAAAGAATTAGGTGCTACTTTGTGCTACTTTCCAAGAAAATGGTAATATATTTTGGTCTCTATCCAATTAACATCGCAAAGAGTTATTCGGAATTTCCTGGCTTAGGCAAGCGAGCCGCGCGCTCCGCTTTTATAATCAGTTTACCACTGGCACCCCAGATTACTGTAATGAGGTTTGAAAACAATGTCGACTTGTGCCGTACACGTCTGAATTTCCAATATTTTAGCTACAACAGAGTTAAGCGCGGCGCTACACCCCTGTACGGGGAGATTTTTCTCCACCTGCGTGTAAAAGCCACAATAAACGCGCACCGTTCCAAAAAATGACATAAACGGAAGTCGGTATAGGCGTGGCATTGAGTTACTAAAATGTTAAAACATTTATACACAAAAATTGTAGAAAAAAATTCAAACACCGCTACAAACAAAGACAAGTCCCGTTAGTTACCCCTTAAGTCCGATCTATGCATGCACTGCATCAAAGATAAAGTCATACAAAAGAAAACCAGGGCATCTGATTCTGAGGCCTGCAGAACTAATATATAATTGAATAAAAATTTAATTTCTCAATTTATGAAAGTAATGATACAGAAGCAGCTAGCCTATTATTTACCAACGACATGAATTTTAAAAAGAGCAATTGAATAAAGTATCAAATAAACAGTTTGCAAATGCTTTTCACAACAATTATGGTTAAAATATTGGTAAAAGAAGAATTAAGTATACGTAAAATATGTTAAATTATCCATCATTAAGAGGGGATAATTTTTCCCCATTTTTCGGCGCAAATTGCATTCCGATATCTTTTATAGTTTAAAAGTTATACGAAAAAGGCAACAACTTCTTCAACCCCGGCCACTAACGCGTCAGCGTGGTCTAATACCGCAGCTGGACCGTGGCATAGATACTTCCAAACGGAGGACCGTGGCATAGATATTTCCACGCGGAACGGGATTGGTGCGATCGCACTCCTAAAATGGCTACCGTTTTCTTCCTTGTCTGCTGCGTCAAATTTAATATCCTCTGGCGAAAGCCAAACGCACCCTGCGTTCTCTACTGGCATCTAAAAGTACACTTTCATCATCAGCTTATAGATGGCGGAAGTATCGGTCATGGTTGTAGTGGAATGCGTCCGTGAAGCACTGTTGCCATTTTACATATTCGCGCGAGCGCGGGTTGCAAGATAAAATGCTGACCCTGTATGTTTTCACCTTTTTGAAAAGCATCCCGTATGCATGTTTCTATGTTGGTTAAAACGTTTATGGTTGAACGGTACTGTTGGAATCTATACTGGATTGGAGTTAGGCGGATGTTGGTTTGTAGGTACCAACGGAATCTCCTGTTTATAAATTTTTCGAATAGCTTGCACATGGTATTTGTTAAGGCGATTGGTCGATAGCTTTCTGGTTTTTGATTATTCTTGTTTGACTTGAGGATATGTAGCGTAGGGTAGGGTGGGGCTAAAAGTCCGTCGGGTAAAAAGTCCCGAATACAAAATCTCTATTTGCAATCAATCGAGTGAGTATTGCAGGAAGAAAGCTTTAAAAAAAGGAATGGTAAAAAGACTGAAATTAAAATAAAGAAAATAAAGAAGCAAATTTTACAAGATAAAGAGTCTGAATCTGTTTCTAAAGAAGAAGACTGTTTAATTTGTTGTGAGGCCTTCTCTGAACGCAGGCCAGGGGAAGGGTGGATTCAGTGTGGCATCTGTAAGGGTTGGGCTCACGACAGATGTGCTCAAACTGTGAATTCTGAATTTTACGTTTGCGTCACCTGTAATAGTGGCGGTAGTGATTGATTTCATAATCAAATAATACGAAGAAAATGATTTTTGTTTTGTTTAAACAAGGTACAGTTTAGAATGAAATTATATTTTTTATTATTTGTTTTCGTAATAAGATGACCAACGTATGGTGACGTCCCACTATTTTTCGCGCGGTCATAATTAGAGTCTTCCCCATAAATCACTCCACAATTCCGCCACAATCCCTAAAACTCAACTCTTACCCCTTTCCCCACCCATCGAGCCACCCCGAAGATGTATCTTAGCGGTCCCCATCTCGAGATGGTTAGCTACGGAATCCCCTTCCCCTCTTCGCCCTAGGAAGCACGATCTCCTCCCTCGCATCTAAATCTAAAGAAGTCCCTCGTCTCACCCCCCTCTCTGCGACCCACCAAATCAAAGCCACTCTCACCCCCTTCCAACCAAAACACCCAAAATCCATCCATGAGGTTGAGTACCCCTTTTCGAAACCCCAAATAGGAACCCCTAATATTCTATGGCGACGCATATTTCGCGCATGAGTCATCAGTACGTTTCAGTTACATAACGCATATTTGGCACATGGCTCATGGTGCATACCGCGCATACCCCTCATACCTAAACACTGTATAAATACAAGGGCACCAGGGGCCGTAGCCCTCTTCTACAGAAACCTCTAAGTGCACTATACTCGGGGCCAGATATATTGGCCGGTGAATTCGTTTTCGCGAGCAACGATTGAGGAGAAATCAACCACCACCATCTGACGATCGTGGATTTGTCAGTTGGAGTTGCGTGGTCGTCGCAGGGTATGCTGGGGTAACGGGAACGCTGCTCGGCTCCGCCTGAATCTAGCCGTTTGGCTGTTATTTATTCTTAGCGTAATAGTTGTGTGCGTGACGAAGCTATTCGTAGACCAATACGAGATGAAGCTATCGAGAAGGAATCAATGTTCTGACCAATAAATCCAATGAATTTCTTCGGAGCTAACGCACACCTATTCTGATGTGTGTATTTCTACGCTGACAGCTCGGTTTGACCTACACGCCAGAAGCTTGGCACTATCCCCACCACTTCTGGCTCACTCTTGTTCTGCGAAGGCGAGAGCGAGATGGAACGAGAGCGAGTAAGAAAACGTTGAGAAAAGCAGCACCGAGGCAGGCAAACGGTGTGGTGGGAGAATACCCCTCACGAAACTCAGCGGCCAATATATTTGGCCCCGAGTATAGTTCTATTCAACGGTGAAAGTCTTAATAATAATCTAATCAGTGCCACTTCGCGCAACGGAATATCAATCTACGGCAGCTACTGTAAGCGATTATAATTACTTATCGTACTAGTGCATATCATCTCCATTTATATTATTTTCCATTGCTAACGCTGATTGCATTTATATTGATTACTATTGCTTATGCTTATCTCCATTTATATTATTTTCCATTGCTAACGCTTATTGCGTTCATATTGATTACTATTGCTTATGCTTATCGCATTTATATTATTCTTGTCTATTGGTAATGCTTACTGCATCTTATACTCTTATCTAATGCTAATGCTTATTGTATTCTATACCCCATAAAAAACTTCAAAAAAGTAAAAAAATTACGCCAAGTACACGTAATCAAATAAATCACAAAAAATAGATGATAATTACAAAATAAAAAAAAGTTGTGAAATCAAAATGAGCTGCAAGTACATAAAGGTGCTTTCCCGCAGCGTGCAAAGGTGACACTGTGTAACGCAATGTAAGATTCGGTGCTTTCCAACTGCGCTTAATAATATTAAGCAGATATATTTTTATAGAAATAAATATTTCAATACCAATAAATATTTTATTCAAAATACTTGGCGCTGCTCACCGAATTGGTGTTGTTAAACTGAATACATATGTATAAACTGCATTAATCTTTTTCTTTCTTTCTTGTGCGTGCATTCGTGAATGTGTGTATGTGTGCGTGTGCATATGCTACGTATGATATTAGAATTAAATATATGTAGAATAAATCGTGAGTTATTGTAAATCATTAATTTACTATTAATAAGACAATTAACATTTTTTCGGTTTCGCAGCGCCAAGTATTTTGAATAAAATATTTATTGGTATTGAAATATTTATTTCTATAAAAATATATCTGCTTAATATTATTTAATACATTTTTTCTTTTTATAAATAGCCATTGTTATAATTGGCGCAATTGTATATTAATTTTGTAAAGCTATTAATTAATTTACGACAATGTTTTTAATTGGGATTCTTTTTGATGGGATAATTAAAATGTCCGCGATATGAGTAATGGAATGTATGAACACAGCATTTTAGCTGTGTCTATGTAGTTGTGTCATCTTAAGGGCAGTTGGAAAGCACCTTTATGTACTTGCAGCTCATTTTGATTTCACATATTTTTTTATATTGTATATTTTCTTCTATTTTTGGGGGGATTTATATTATTATCTTCTATTTTTGGTGATATATATTTTCTTCTATTTTTTTGTGATTTATATTATTATCTTTTATTTTTTGTGATTTATTTGTTTCGTGTACTTGGCGTAATTTTTTTACTTTTTGAAAGTTTTTTATGGGGATCTCACTTCTTTTTACAAAGATAATTCATGTACTTGGCGTAACTTTTTTAACTTTTTGAAAGTTTTTTATGGGGATCTCACTTCTTTTTACAGAGATAATCCATGTACTTGGCGTAACTTTTTTTACTTTTTTAAATTGTATATAATTGTCATCCAAACTACGCACGCCTGCAAAGTTTCAAGACGATTGGATTGGTGGAATTGATTTAAATTAGAATTTTCAGATATAAAACAAGCATACAAGAAGGAAACAGAGGATCGAAGCTGAATAAAATCGTTTAATTAATAATAATAAAAGCAAGCATACAAGAAGGAAACACAGGATCGAAGTTGAATAAAATCGTTTAATTAATATAATAAAATCAATAGTATGTTCCAATAAAATTTTTTCTCTGATGTAGATCGCACTGCATCATCTTCTGCTTCGATTATCTGTAAATATATAAAATCCACATTTTAGTTATTGTAGTTACAACTTAACGTAGAACTTATAACTTAAAACACTTTAATAAATCTGTTTTCTCAAGTGTCATTATAATTTGACAAAGTCGGAGAACGATACATAATATTTTTAGCAAAATAAAATAAATAAAAATCTATTTACGTTTGATTTGATCGTATTATTTTATATTCTTAGGACTTAAGTATGCGTAATTAATGGAAAACTAGTAAAATTAATGAATAGCGTAGAAACTACTGTGGATTTAAAATATATTAAAGTATTATGAATATCTTTCACAAAAGATTGGAAAGTATCAAGGGAGATGTATTTTCAACGTACTTTCTTGACTAATGTGACTGACTCTACATTGCAAGCGATACGCCATAATATTCTTAATCTTAATTCTTAACGCTACGCTAATTTGACAAGTTTTGTCGATTTACCTTATTTGACAAATTTCCAGAAACTTGTGCGAAACAAGATGCTCTGTCTATCTATCTAATCTTCTCCGGACAACCTCCAAGCCTGTGCATTCTCTTCATTTCTATCCATCCAAGCCTGTGCGTCCCCTTCAATTCTACTATCCAAGCCTGTGCGTCCCCTTCATTTTTATCGAAGTCCTGTGCGTCCCCTTCATTTCTATAATATAATAAGCTTTACATAAAAACTCTAAATTGCTGGTATATACAAAAAATACAAGTATCTGGCAATTTGAATGCAATGCAATTTTTTGCTACAATATATTATTTTGTACATGCATGGTACAAATTTCCAGAAACTTATGCGAAAGAAGATACTTCTTTGTCGAACCTTCTCCGGACAACTTCCAAGTCTGCGAGTCTACGTAAAAAATCTATTAAAAAATTTTGGTGACCCACCTTGTTAATTGAGACAATCATTCAGTCTCCCATGTAGTGTAAAAACTCGTGACATTTCAAATTTGGACAACTTACCTTATTTGACACTTGTCAGGTTATAACCTGACTGTAAGCTGTCAAAATTTGGTGTAGATTGCATAGTGAAGGTAGCGATTTACGAACGAAACATGTGTTAGTTTCTTTTGGCTGAAGGTGTGCGTGTAACGCGTATACGTATTATGTTGACGAAATTTTGGCCTGGAGAAAGAGAAGAAAAACACACACTAGTTTCTTTTGGCTGAAGGTGTGCGTGTAACGCATATAAAACGCATATAAACGAAACATACACTAGTTTCTTTTGGCTGAAGGTGTGCGTGTAACGCATATACGTATTATGTTGACGAAATTTTGGCCTGGAGAAGAAAATCTTACCGTTTCTGACAGATCCATGAGACGATATTATGATATCTCTGTTATGCGTGGACAGATTTTATTGAAATTTGGTCTTATTCGAAAGCTTATATGCGGTTTACATAAGAAAAATGCCTTTAAATTTAGAAAATATTGCAGGCGTGATGAGATATTAATGAAATAAGTTTCAGGTTAGGTTGGATTAGCCGTTTCTCGAGTAAATGATAGCGGTAGCGACAGTTCGACATATACAGGGTGTCTTTTCTGTACTTGGCGTCGAGAGGCTACCGCGTCTCTAGATTAAAAAATTTTGGCAACTTACCTTGTTAATTGAGACAATAATTCAGTGTCTTGTGTGGATTGTGGTGTAAAAACTCGTCACATTTCAGAAAATTTTGACAACTTTCCTTATTTGACACTCGCCAGGTTTATAACCTGACTGTAAGCTGTCAAAATTTGGAGTAGATTGCACAGTGAAGATGACGTAATAGCGTTTGACGAACGAAACATGTGTTAGTTTCTGTTGGCTGAAGGTGTGCGTGTAACGCGTATGACGAACGAAACATGTGTTAGTTTCTGTTGGCTGAAGGTGTGCGTGTAACGCGTATGACGAACGAAACATGTGTTAGTTTCTTTTGGCTGAAGGTGTGCGTGTAACGCGTATACGTATTATGTTGACGAAATTTTGGCCTGGAGAAAGAGAAGAAAAACACACACTAGTTTCTTTTGGCTGAAGGTGTGCGTGTAACGCATATAAAACGCATATAAACGAAACATACACTAGTTTCTTTTGGCTGAAGGTGTGCGTGTAACGCATATACGTATTATGTTGACGAAATTTTGGCCTGGAGAAGAAAATCTTACCGTTTCTGACAGATCCATGAGACGATATTATGATATCTCTGTTATGCGTGGACAGATTTTATTGAAATTTGGTCTTATTCGAAAGATTATATGCGGTTTACATAAGAAAAATGCCTTTAAATTTAGAAAATATTGCAGGCGTGATGAGATATTAATGAAATAAGTTTCAGGTTAGGTTGGATTAGCCGTTTCTCGAGTAAATGATAGCGGTAGCGACAGTTCGACATATACAGGGTGTCTTTTCTGTACTTGGCGTCGAGAGGCTACCGCGTCTCTAGATTAAAAAATTTTGGCAACTTACCTTGTTAATTGAGACAATAATTCAGTGTCTTGTGTGGATTGTGGTGTAAAAACTCGTCACATTTCAGAAAATTTTGACAACTTTCCTTATTTGACACTCGCCAGGTTTATAACCTGACTGTAAGCTGTCAAAATTTGGAGTAGATTGCACAGTGAAGATGACGTAATAGCGTTTGACGAACGAAACATGTGTTAGTTTCTGTTGGCTGAAGGTGTGCGTGTAACGCGTATGACGAACGAAACATGTGTTAGTTTCTGTTGGCTGAAGGTGTGCGTGTAACGCGTATGACGAACGAAACATGTGTTAGTTTCTTTTGGCTGAAGGTGTGCGTGTAACGCGTATACGTATTATGTTGACGAAATTTTGGCCTGGA